>OX454418.1:27477708-28205043 GCA_949715475.1 Microchrysa polita
ATTTCTCAACAACAATTATCGACATCTTACTGAAAATCTTCACATACTATTTAAACGACAGCTTTAGCTATTAGCGTTGCGAACTTTGTCTCTATATGTATGTATATGACGAGTTCACCTTCCTTCCATAGAGTGGGGGCATTATACAGTCCATACTCGATTACATATCATCCAGTATAATATCGTTTCCTCAAAATGTATCAATTACATGCGATTTATCAGATTTCCTGACTATAATTTTTTCATAGAAATTCAGATGTGTGTATGGTATGTGTGACGAGCAATAGTTACTTCCATTTAAAATGTTCACTCGAAGAGCAATTTTTAACATTATCTTGCTAAAGTACAAATTAAATATTATGCTGTTGTGCTGTGTTTGCGCGAGCGATTTGTGACGACAGCGATACGATGCGACTCGACATCGCCTCGCGCTGTTACTTTTAAAAAGTGTTATTTACCCAAGCATTCAGGCAAAGATTATACTTGAGGTTTTTTTTCTTTCTTTCTAATACATCAACTTGTGTCGATTGCATAATACAAAAAAAAATAATAGATAATAATTTGTTGTTTGGTTGAAGAATTAACCCCCGCGGTAGATATTATTTTCAATCTAAATATAGTGTGTCGTGTTTAAGTGAAATATGTGGAATTTTTTTTTTAAATGATATGATGGTGGTAGTTATAAATGAGTGTAAGAAGCTCAAGGAAATTAAATATAATTGGCGAATTGTTGATAAATATAAATTTAAATAGAGAGAGAAATAAGCCTAATTTTTCGGAAAATGGTAAATAATTTTATGAAAATAGGTTTGTTCAAAAAATCTGCCGAATGGGTTCTGGCGAATTTTATTTATGCCTGTATCAATATTATTATTTCCAATTTCATTTTTGTTTTCCAAAATGTATGGTGACTTATTTGGCTCTCCAAAGAATTTCGCCAATCCTTTTTTCTCATCATACCATCATACTATCTACCGAAGCACTTACGTACGTATATGCATTTCATAATCTCCATCATAGCAATCTTCTTCGCTAGACTTTTACAATATGCTTTTTCTGATAATAAAACTCTCGATTTCAACGCACAATTGTCTGCAGTCGCGTTTGTCTCAAGGAAGCCGATTATGCTCATTAAATGCTCCATAGAGCGTTAAAATCCGCACATAATCTCTCCTGTCTCTGTTAAAACGACAACGAATAGTGTATTAGAAAAAAAAGTAGTAAATACCAGTTGAGCTTGTAGTTACATCTAAAAACGCTGAAAAAAGTGCAACTTAAATTATGCGTCATCTGCATCGTCGTCGTTGCCATCAACTTCCATACCCCCTGTATATCGATACTTGTATGCGTTAAAATCTCCGTGGAGCGAATCTCTTGCGCCTGGGTCGGTGGTGGTGGTGGGCCATCATTGAAAAAGAGTTTTTTTTTTTTTAACTTTCACCACCGTGACAGTTGTTGCGTGGTACATCGTATTGGTCTGATGCGCTTCGATCCTATACGTTGCTTATATGCACAAACCTAGTATGCACGATGGTACCTTTTATGTACCGCGAGTCTGCGTCTACTCCTATGTCTGCTCTGCATACAAGAAGTACATATTACCTACCTATACTAGTCGTTTGATCGTTGATTCGTCTCTAATTGGTTTCGTTGCACTCGGCTTAATACGACGATGTAATAGAGAAGAAAAAAAAAACACAAAATTGTGTGAGTTCTTATACAACACCAGTTAATGTCGATCAGACCATAGTTGGAATTTGCAACACCTAATCGGTACTATGCTGCATACGCTTTGAATGCGGAGAAGATGCAGAGTGCTGAGAGTACCACCACAGAGGGAAGTGGTTAGACAACATGGTTTCAAATGGAAATGATGATAGATTTTATTTGTAAAGTTGAATGAGCAATAAAAGTCCTCTATTAATTTTATGACCGCCTAGGGAGCATTTCCTGATTGGTAAATAGGCGAAAAACCGTATTCCCGAGCGAGCAACTCACTTAATCAAATTTACTCAAATAATCGCGTGTGTTTATTGAGTAAATTGCAGTAATTGAGTTTCTTGTGCAACAGATATTACCTCTTCAATACAGAAGAATTTTCAATGTAACTCACTATTATTTACTCTGAGCTCTTCGAGTAACCTTAGAAAATCACTCACTCTAATTTCCTCAAAGAATCGAAGTTCGCATACTAACACTGGTTCTTTGAGTAAATTTCAATGAGTGACTTTCATGTAATAGTTGTTCGATCTGGAACTAAAACTCAGTCAAATTTACTCAAAGACGATTAATCACTGAACTTTTGTGAATAAATTCATTTGAGTATTTTTTTTATTTGAGCGTTTTGTTTTAAAAAGAGCGTAAATTTTACCTTTTTGAAAAAATTCATAGGAAGAAGAACTTAGAAACTCACTCATTCTAATTTATTCAAAAAATCTAAATTCGAATACTTTCACTACAGTTCTTGGAGTAAATTCCAGTGAATAACATTAATGTGTACCCTAAGTTTTTCGCTCTGGAATAGAAATTCACTCAAATTTATTGAAAAAATTGCCGTGGATATTCTATCACTGCACTTTTGTGACTAAATTCATTGGAGTGATTTTTTTTCGGTTTGAGCTGTTTATTTTCAAATCAGTCAGATTGAGTCAATTTTATCAAAGCTCAAGTAAACATTGACATTCACTAACTCTAGAATCGCAGTTCGGATACTATCACTTCAGTTCTTTGAGTAAATTTCAGTGAATAACATTCATTTGTACCTATTTTTTTGCTCTGGAATAGAAATTCACTTGAATTTACTGCAAAAATTGCCGTGGGTATACTATCACTAAAAGAATCGCTGTTATTGCAGTTCTATGCGTAAATGCCAGTTACTGTATTTCTTTCTCTGAGCTTTTTTGTTTTAAATTGAATGCAGATTTTATATCTCTTGCCGTGGTATACTATCATTAAATGAATCGCTATCAATGCAATTCTATGAGTAAATTCCAGTGATTGATTCTTTTCTTTGAGCTTTTTTGTTTTGAAATGAATGTAGACTTTATATATCTTTTATGAAATTAAAGAAACGAAGAACTATTAAAATTACTCAATCTAATTTGCTCAAAGTATGTACGAGTAAATTTGAAAATTCACTCATTCGAACTTATTAAAAAAAAATTCAATTCGGATACGATCATTACAGTTCTTTCAATAAATTTAAATGAGTGAAACTCAAACAAATTTACTTGAAGAATTTCAATGCGTATACTATCACTGGAGTTCTGTGAGTAAATATTGCATTTTTCGTTTGATTTGTTTGCTTTGAAATAAACGCAGACCTAGGCCGCGCGCAGGCGTATTGGAGCGTAGCGTAAAACCTGTCGCCTAATACAAGCTTGTATTACTTTTTGGTTCATTGTGCAATGTGCATGTCTATTACAGGTCATCAATGTGAAAGATACAAAAGGAACTTACACTTGGTTTACAAGGCCATGAGGTTACTCGCACGGTATTAAACCTGTCAAGAGACTTACCTATAGCTGATCTTTATTTCCGTGCCTCAACTAAGGAAAACGCTTTATTGTGTACAGCATTTTGGGGCGGAGGAAGTAGCCGGGAAAGCCACAACGGGCATCAATGCAACCGCAGAGAGACAATAAGAGGACAGAGAGAAACTGCTACCATTAAAAAAGCCTCTTATCATTTTCAAAGATACCAACTGCAAAAGTCGCATCCTCCTCTATCTCTATTAAATATAAAATTAGCAACTGTCGATAAATGCATTTCAAAATATTCTTCTGACCCCCTTCAAGCCATCTGATGCACTGAACCTCAATAATAATTTTTTTTTGTCTCGATTACATTGATTCCGATTCCGATAAAACCAGTTTCGCTTTAAATTACATAATCGCTCGCGGCAACACAAATATCATTAAAATTTTTAAAGATCAACAACTTCCAAACCTCTTTCGAGACACATGATGGATAATTTATTACTATTATCACATTAGCCGCACATACATAGTAGATGTATACAAGAGTGCGGTCAATTTTTTTTTATTGAAGATTTTTAACGAAAAACGCGGTCGTATTATTTTTTCCGGCTACTTTGCCCATTGATCCGTGGGTTATCGATAGAGTCGTGAACCTCCTCCATCGCAATTTGAATAAATTGTTTTTTTTTTTCTTGTATTAATCTTTTCGGCTATGCGTGCGCTAAGTTGGCCTTTTTTATGGCTATATTGAAATTAAAATCGCATACGATTACAGCAATAGGTATACTATGGACATGTATCTAAAAATAAATTTTATTGAAGCATTTAACATAGTTAATACGGCTTTTGATTGTTATCTAGGTATATTTTTGCTGTTGCGACTTTGTATAAATCGATTATGTGTGAACGATTTTTTTCTAGCACGCAATGAAATAGTGTCATTAATGGCAGTGATTATGATGGACATGGTTGCGATTTTTTTGTTCTCCATTGATTTATACAAAGTACAATTGAATTACAGATCGCCCGCCACTCTATAAATTTTAATTTATTAATTCGTATTGTTGCTTCAGTATCACAAACTGTACCTCGGCAGCTTGACGAATTGCGAATTGCTTGCAATTTCGTTTAAGCTTCAAAGCTTAAGGGCTAAGGAGAAGGAACCTAAGCGCAGGGAATTGTGGGCTCCTTAAAACTCGCTCGTCACAATTTGAATAGGTGAATATGATTATTCGGGTTGAACTGTACTAAAACTGTGACACCTATAGAACGCCACCCTTCTGTTAATGCAAAAGGGCTGGATTAGGCCTGTTCCAAAAACCGGGATCCCGGTACAAAACCGGTGTTCACTTGGTACCGGACCCGATATTCTAAAGTACCGATATCCCGTTTTTTTGGTACCGAGTTAAAAAACCGACCGACGAGTCGGTTTTTTGGTACCGAGTTAAAAAGAACGATTCACTTAAAACCATGAGCCGTTTTTTTTCAGGTTTTACCGGTTTTTAACCCGGTAATTAAAAAAACCGGCTTATGGTTAAAAAAAACCGTCGGTACTGGAAAAAACCTGAGTCAGGGAAACCGCTTGTGGTACCGGGTATTGAAAAAAACCGAAACCCGGTACTGAAATCCCGGTACCGAACAGGCCTAGGCAGGATACTTCGTATGTAGTTGTCAATTTGATTGCGAGAGGCCAAGTGCCATTATGCTTTGGGAAACCATAGCAGTAAAACCATAGCCTAAACACATTCTCCACAGTGCATATATTCTGTATAAATTATTAAATTTGGGAATTTAGAAAAAACGAGACGAGAGAACAATTGCACTCCATTAAATTTTGCTGCTATGAAGACGTTTCTAAATGCTGCTGCGGTCAGCTCCTAAGCGTTCCGGGACGGCTCCCGCAAGCGGACATCTCCCATAACCAAACAATTTTTTTACTCGCAACAACAATCGGGCTATAACTTTTCGGTTAACTAGAATTTTAATGTCCTTTCATATTTGCAGGTGAATTCTCAACTCTTCACTTTCGTTCTGTCTACCGGAAAAAATCCATGTGTGTGAGAACAGAGAAATGGAAAATCTTGTGGAATCGGCGAACCATTATTGTTGTGTGTGTTATAGGTTGTTGCTCATAAAACAGTTTATTGGCAAATACAATTTTTATTTTGATTAGTTTGTCTAGGTTCTCGACAGAAGGCGACACTGCCAATTTGAAGAAACTTTACTTAAAAAACATTAAGTACATATCTCTAAGGGTTAGTTCAGTGGAAAGAGGTCAATACGAACGCTCTGTCTTACAACTTCCAAGTAGCAATAAATGTCACACTGGGTCAAGTGGTCACTATATGGGTAAGACAGAACTTTGGAAGGAGCATCTCAAAGTGTCTCAAAGACAGTAATTAAAGAATTATAAAATAAATTAATAAAATCCTCTACACAATCCTAATTTGTAATTTGTAAGCAGAGCAACCGTGCGAAGGGAATTTTGGCGCCCGAGGCAAATAGCCGTCGAGGCTTGAAACAACTTATTGTAAAGCATATAGAAACTACAAATCATTGTGTATAAATTCATTCGCCCATAGAAGCAATATTACGAGTATGAGCCAAATTTCCGTTGGGTGAACATGTTTTCATGTGAGCATTGAGCTTTAAACTTTCTGCTTCGCACGTCCTGAACATTGCTACAAAAATAGGAAATGCGATAAATTAAACTTTAGCAAGTTTTTTTTTGTGCAAAAAATTTATTTGATAAATCGAAAAAATATCAATTTTTTTCACTCCTCGCTGAGGACACTTTTCGTGATTTTCCAACATTTTAATACCACAAATCTCAGAAGAAGATTTGACAGCTGAAACCCAACGAGAAATTATTTCTCGAAAACTGTGCGCGTTGGTAGAACGTTTCTGGAGATTGAATTAAGGGAACATTACGCTATCAGCTCCCGTAAGAAGAATTTTCTTGTTCTTGTTACCGACACTAGCGACACTTATCTTACTGTCTTACTGTCCGCCATATAGCGGACACATAGCGGAAAATATTGGAAACACAAAAGTTCCCCCTATGAGAACGGATAGCAGAACAAGCCGAATTAAGTTTCAGACTCCATTTATCTGCAAAGGTACTTTAAGTCTTCACAGCGGAATATCCGAATGAAAGTTTCTTCCCTTTTGAAAGCGTTCTTGAAGGGTATTATCTAAAGTCCACTTCATGCATGTCTTGCTCTCATCTCAATCGTTCCTCGCTGAAACAACATTTCTGAAAAATAAATTTTGGAACAATTTCGGGAGTACTTGGACTTGGACGCCCACTATTTCAACGAGATCCAGCCAAGAGCGTTAAATACTCTGGGGTATGCGATTTTGAGGGTAAATTTACTTTGCGAGCAATTGTGGCTCCTCGGAACAAAAACAATTTCTTGTTTCGAATGCATAGCTAGAATTAAAGTAAAAAAAAGGTTCGCCAAACTCGTGTATCGGCACAATCTATGAAAGACAACGAGTCGAATAATCACCATATCACGCGCACTTCCTTATAGTGCTCAATGCACACTTGCTTTCATAAATAATCGTTGAAAATCTAGAGTTTAACATTCGTCTGGGGTGATGCGATTGTTTAAATCAATGTACTGAGGCTTTAGCCGAAACTTTGCGCGCGGTTCGGCGAACCTTTCATACACAAAACCGCACATGGTAGTCTTAGGACGTTTAATGAATAAAAATGTAATTTACATTTTTCCGAAAAATACATAATTCAAATTCCTTTACAAAAACAAGCAAGCACCTTCACTAGATAATTTTTTTGCAATGAATTAATGAAATAAAAATTAATGGATTTACAAAAGACACCCATTCAAATATGTATGATACAAAACGTATCACTATTTTTGATCTAAACGAAGCACCAATCAACTGCTCTCTGTGTGGTTATTACATTATGAAGACGTAACAGTGATGTAATAAAATGTAACCGCAAACGAACCTTTGCCAATCGATTTTACATACATATTACTCGTATCCATCGATTGAGGCTAGTCCAAATCTATTTCCCGCTCTTGTGGATGATTTTTCTGTTTATATCTGCATACTTCATCCAGTGTAAATTTAGCAGTTATGTGTGTGCTCCTTTCAAATGTTAATGTGGATAGACTTAGTCATACGGTAACATCGCGTATTCCCAACACTTCCATTTATTGATCTCTTAAACAAGTTGTTTTCACTATATTATTGCGGATGACCTTACACCATCATCCTCATCATCATATTGGTGGTGTCGTGATCGTGTGTACTATACATAGCTTAACTATATTTGCAATATCTAGCTAGGCATAGATAATTAGATAGATGACTAGTGGATATGGTGAATATTCCAACCATACACTTTTTTAAAGTCTTCCGTTTATAGATAATGTTGTATGCACGTTTAGGTGCTTCGATATCTTTGTCATCGACATCGTCGTCCCACCTTCCTCCATCTCCAATATATGGATGGGCTCAATGACAGTCTCACTGTATGTCTATCGTGTGTAATTATCAAATACGAGTGTGTGGTGTCTATATCGCAATAGGAAAAACAAAACGCCAACTTGATTGCGGATAGGAATACCATATACAGAGAGAGGTGTTTTTTCGATATTATATGGAGCCTGAGCCATAGCAGCTCTATACTTGACGTAAACCAAACCACACACACGACACGACGGCATCAGTGAGAGGAGGTTGATAATTTACTTGAGAATCGATTCGTATACTGAAATAAAAAAAATTTTCCATCAGAAAACGTCGATCCATTCATTACACACGATTGTGCACTATCATTTCCACCTATCATTTATCGACATTGCTGTTGGTTGTGGTGTGTTCGTCGCTTTTCCATCCTGTGTCGTAAACAAACTTTAAGTAAATGTACTCGACTCGACTGTGGAGTATCTATTTTTGTGCCATCTTCACATAGCCACCCGGCCACCGCACAGGGGAGAGTTCTATTACACAGGAAAACAAATCTTGGAAGTCAGGCAACCATATGATGGTGGAACTAACAGCGCGCAGCAATCATGCGAAAACGGAAGAGGCGGAAACTACACTCGACGATCGATCGGTCGATGGTGATCACAGCTAACACGACAATTAAATGGGGAAGTCTTGAAGGAAACTGGCTGAAGATTTACAAAAAAGGTGGACAGAGTATAATTGATAGTTAATACTCATAGATATAAGCTTGATTTCGTATGGTGCGGTTTCCATTGCATTGATCCTCCATCGCTTCCATCACAAAAATTACAGTACATTCTCCTTGTCTGTATGGATCGTAAATTCATTTGCGACGAGTAGCCTAACCCTGTGCACGATTACTGGATATACATTTAAAAATATCTATCTCTGAAGGTACTCACTTCTTTATTGTTCGTTTACTGTTCTACTACTAAGTTCGGCAAGTTCTTTTCCTATCTTCTTCTAACAGCGACCATCGAATAATATTTTGTTAGTCTTAGTATATTAGCACAAATCTTTCAAAATTTGATGAAAATTACATCAGTTTGATTTTTTGCTATTTCAATTTTATGATCATTAAAATAAACCAACCACCCGCACCGCGTGCGCCTTAAATCGGATAAAATTAGAAATAGAAAATAAATATTTTTTAGCCTAGATCTATACCCCATTCCGACCTATAATCAATATTTCATCGTGACTCGTTTTAATCGAAATCGAAACACACGGATTTATATTGATTGGAAAATTTATGTCTCTGAATGAATTTTTCGTTTGAAATATTCATGAAAAGACCAGCGGTTTGGTTTGAGTGCAGGTTTGTGTTGCTAGAAGCGATTCAGGCGATGATAGCTGAGCGAATATGGTTCTTGAAGCGTCTCGGAGTGTTCTTTAGAATATAGGTAGAATACATTTTGTATAAAACTGTACTTCTTCTATATAAAAATAAATGTACAGAATTCTCAGTACAAGTCAATATTCCCTCAGGCGATCCAAGCGATTATTCTTCTTTTCTAAGTACTGGAGTATTCTTGTAAAATACTATCTACGGATTTGTGTTACTATTATCGACAAAAGTATGGAGAAATATGTATATTACTCGCTTAACATCTGAGTGAGATCACAGTCCGTCACATGAATCGTGGGTACGAAAAATCGAACCCACGACCCTACGCACCGAAGGTGTGCAAATTAACCACAACACCAAGCAGATTACTGGAGAAAAAAATAGTGCTCGAGGATAAGAAACGACAAATGTCGCTCAGCGATCATCGCATCAGTCGTCCCAAGCAACTCTAACCTTAAGTCCTGGAGCATTCTTGGCAAATCTGTGCTCTAATATCGACTAAAGCTCAGAGAAATACAACACTATAGTACAGAAAATATGTAAATAGTGCTTGAGTACTTATAAAAGAACAAAAGTCGCTCAGGAATAATCGCATCACTCGCTCTGCGCTGTATAAATCTTAAGACTGATTTATTTAATGCCAAAAGTTTTGAAGGATTAGTCGCTACAAATGGATCATACCCAAACAAAATGTTGAGGATCTGGTAATTTTTACTAAAACTATACTTTCTGTGTTCAATGAAAAACAAAAAAAAATCATAGGCAACCCGTTTTTTGGAAACACAGTTTTTCCTTTGTAACGGTACGATTTCTACAATGTATTTTGTTAAGGTAAGCCAATCACATTAAACATATTTTCTCAAACCTACTTTCGCAAAACCTGCACCGAATTCCCCATATTCTTGCGGTCGTGCTATCCCCGATGACATGTCCATACCACGAGGTAGTACCTGACGAGTAGGTATGGTATGTCAGCGGACGAAACCGCACATGATTCCGAACTATAAACTCTGAAATCGTGGATTCTACTTTGGCGCTTGTGTGGTCGATCAAATTTACTGTTTGATCGGCGTCAAAATTAACATAGGTAAAATGTACTGGGATAACGTTTTCGGCGCGCGTCGTTAACTGGCAACATTAGAATATGCTCTGGCGCTTAACGACGCCGATCGATTTAACGACTTATCCCGATTCAGAGTGTGTTGCGCCCCAAATCGATCGACACGTAGTGGGAAGTAGCGGTTAAGGTCGCGCGGCTGTTACTTAGCTCAATGCGTGAATTGATCCATTTGCCAAACACACTTCCTCCCAATTTTGGCCAGATCGAGAATCTGCTCACACGCGTCAAAATTGAGAATGTTCATTTCGAATTTGTTTAGTCCGGTCGTACTACCCCCGCTGAAACACTATATACGGCACGAGATAGCACCTGATGAGTAAGTGCCTAAGATTCAGCGGACGAAACCGGTTTACTGTTTGTGATTGTATGCGCTTACCTTAACAATACACTGAAAAAAAATAAAACCAAAATGTACAACCTCTCTTTACTGCATTGCACCTAAACTCCGTAGAGAGTAGGCTAGATTTCCTTAGCTTAAATATAGGGGCCTCCAAACCAATATCGCTAGATTGTGCCTTCTTTTTTATGAAAAAGAATTGCGTTGGGTTTAGTTCATCCGCATTTGATACTAAACAACTGGTGCTATCATCCAACAGCAACAGGTAGCGACGATTTGGGCAGAGACGTCAGTCAGCTCATAGCACAACCAGCCTACACGGAAAAAAATTGGGCTAACTAAAATTAAGAAACTGCATTATTTTCAAAATTCTTTGGGATGCATAGGGGTTTCATATTCGGCGTTGGATGGCTGCAAGATTGAATTACTATTAAAGTGGTTGATATTTTCATGTCAAAAACAATTGGCTTGATTTTAGGTTAGTTTTCCTTGAAATTTTATGTTATCAGTACATATTTTATCGAGATCAATGATGTGCGACCACTTCTTAAATTAAGATAAATATTCGTTGACTATTTTTTGCCTTTCTTTCCTTCACTTTTGCCATATTTTGTTTACCTTAGAATACGATTTTTTCAGTGCAGTTTCTGCTTTAAATCAATATTACTTATTTTGCGTTAGACCTTTCAAAATCCGGTACTTAAGGTTAACATTGTGATATCCTGGTACATCTTCAAAGTTTTTATATCAACTTTACGTAATTTTTAAACCATCTTCACAGTATTTGAAACTTTTCATAATAATTATTCTTACTCGCTATTTAGGTCCCAAAATGGCAGGCTCAGAGCTCATTTAATCGCACAATCGACAGAGCGTCAAAAGTGCATTGTCGAAAAATTATGTAGCATACAGTTGAATTAAATATCTATAAAAAACGCAATTTACACATTTTTGTATTATAGAAAAACAGCTTACCGTAGAGCCTCTCATCTCATAGACTTAGCGCAGCACAACACCATCACCGCCCATCGTTTTGCGTATTTCTTTTTCGGGAAACAGAAAATATTTTCCTCCCACATAAATCAGTAACCAAACCATTTTTAAAACGAGCCTGCAACTCGCTAAAGTCAAGCGCGGGTGTATAGTTTTAAATTAATGCAAATGCATGAGAAAATAACAATAACAAGCTTAAAAAAAAGAAATTCATACACCATAAAGGGGAGGAGAGATATACGGTCGCGCGAAAGGGTGCGTATAAAGGCATTGTGTGATGTGCTTAAAAATGGTAAAGCATAACCAAACTAAATACTACTCGTACTCAGACGACAGTAAAAAAAGGTTAGCCAAGCAAAACCAACAATGGAATAGCAACACCATCGTGGTACTATAAAAAATAAGCACTGACTGACTGTTGAATATTTAAATGAATAAAAAATTTGTTGTTCGTATATAATATATAAGAAAACAACGTGGTTAACGTGGTTCAGATCAAGTTGAATGTACAAAAGTCAGTCAGCTGAAAACAAGTCGGAAAAAGGTAGCCTACCGATTCGCACACGAAGGGGGTTGAATTGGTCGATTGCGCAAACGAGAGCGAATTTCCGATTAGGCATTAGATATTTTACGATTCTCGTGCAACAAACTGTTTAGTTCCACTGGAGTGAATCTGACGAAATGTGGGAATCAAATATCCCTATCAATTTTAATGGAGTTAAATCAATATTGCATAATTCATAGCATTGCATTGAAGCACTAGACCGTGATCGTTGTGAAGAATTACAGTGGCCCAGGTCTTTAAGGTGTATATTAGAGAGGGGCATTCAGACGATTTTCACTGAATTGACTCATGTGCTCTGACTCTTCTTAATGAGTCGTGCATTGCTCAATTTTCCAAATTAGTATTTTTGCCACGCCGCCGATTGGATGAGTATATTTCCCCGTGAAAACGGGGATACCATTCGGGTGCGGGCAACACCAACATTTTTGTTTGCTTTGAACCTTAAATTTGGAACCAGCGACCCGAAATTACCTTAGTGTTCATGGTGCGCTTATTGAACTATTGTTTCCCCGAGAAAACTTGAAGGGGCAACCCCAATTTTTTTCTTGTTTTTGACCTAAAATCCCCATAAGATGGTATAGATAGGGTATACTGTTTTTGTTACGCCGATATTATGTATCACCTCAAAGGAGCCACTGGAGGTGGCAAAGTATATTAATAAGGGTAGGGTATGTCCCTGATTCGAATAAGCCATGTCTATGTGTCTGTGTATCTGTCCGTGTATCTGTCTGTTCGCACTATAACTCCCGAAATAATGAAGCTAGCGGTTTGAAATTCCGGCCAGATGTTTGTTTTGATAAAATCTTAAATGATATTGAAAATGGGCCAAATCGCACAAGGGTTCCCCTATTTCCAATACAAATTACCCCTCCTTGATATTTTAATTCGGCCATAACTTTCGACAGAACATCGCTAGCGATCTGAAATTTTGATCTAGGTATTGATTGTGACATATGCTTGGGAGTCAATGTAATTAGTCTGATTATTCCTTCTCCTACCTCCCCTAAAAAGCTATATTCAGTCATATCTTTTGATAAAATTATGCGAAAAACTTCAAATTTGTGTCATAAAATATGAAAAATGTGCCAGATCCGACCCAACTACCCCGGCCTATCGGGCTATTCGCACGATTATTTATCTCGGTTTCGTTTGTCTTGTTTTTGAGTCGTTAAAAATGAACGACTGACTCTCGTGCTACATGCACATCACTAGTGCGCATAGTCTTTGTTTCAAAATTTAGGTACACCTACTGGGCGGTGGGTTCATCGAAGCTTATTCCGTCACTCCACTGCAAAGTTATAAAACGTGAAATGCGGGTGGGTTCGATGCTTGGTCACATAAAAAAATCTATTGAAGCACTGTGCCCCTCAACCGATTGGCTCTGAATATATCTTGCCGTCATTTTTAGTCTCAATTTAAATTCGCACTACCTAATGTCCTCCCTCTTCTTGCAACAACAATACTGATGTCTCTCGATCTGCAAAAAATAATAATCAAAATCAAAATCCTTCCACGACTTGAACGCGTCACGCAAAAACATCTGCCTTTCCTGTTGTACACCTCTGCAATTTATAGTTGAAAGGAACCTGAAATTCCATCAGGGAAAAAAGGCAGATTGCATATATTCTCTACGACACGACACATCATTTTAATCCTTCTCTTCTTATCCGCCCTCATCCTATCCTCCATGGCGAGACATGTGCATGAAAATTTATTAAGGCTCATAGAAAATAAATTTCACTGTAGGGGAGGATCATTATTTTTGTTTGTCGTATCGTATGCCTATCTTGCGTATCTTACATCTTCTATATACGCTTGTGCGTAGCATATACTCAAAAAAGAAAGATTGTTTAGATTTAAAAAAAAACGTATGAGGGAGAGATAAGAAAGGAAAACGACCAAGTCTCTTTTTCATTTAATTTTCCTGCTGCATATTGAATGACTCGCTATGGTGTCTATTTTTCCCACAGAGATTTTTAAAAGGGTCGCTTGACCTAGAGGCAAATTATAAAAAAAAAACATTGAAGATCCCTTACTGCGTCGATGCATTCCGTTGCACACGACGCAGGCATCAGTAACAGAGTATGCATTCGAGCCGAGTATACTTACACGCAAAGGAATATTAAAAGACAGGCACCAGGCGATACCGATTTCTTAAGTGGTTTTCATGTGTGTCAGGTCATGTGTTGTGCAGTGGATCATTGAGGATTTTTTTAATGAAAAGGTCTGTGCAACATGTTGTAGTGGAGAGTCAGGTCTGAAAAGATCACAACCCGCATATAAAAAAATGGTCAAACGACACATGGAATTCTGTTGGAAAATATGTATCAATGCGTGTCTATCTGAAATTCGATATTACCCGATTTGTAGGCGGCTGTTAATGGTCTCCTCTTGTAGATTGCGTTGGTCCCTACGGGATTTGATAAGAACCCTACTCATCTCATTTAGCATCGAAATTAACTTAGAACATCCACAAAGTGCATCCGCGCCCAGTCATAGACACTGTGGTGACGCTATAGGGAAAAACCAAAATCCCAAATGTATGGCGTGTGATCTGAAATCACAACAATCATTGCAAAGCATGTGTAAATAGTATTTTTAAACAAAAGATAAAAAGTAAAAACAAGGCGCAGAGAGCAGCACATTCATCGTACTATATGGATGAAACAAAGCAGACCTTGGATGCGCCACCATAATAATACAATGCGCGAAATAATTCAATATTTCCGCCTTATCGTAGACGCCGTGTATAGTTGCGCCAATATGTGTGGAGTTCAACGCGGCAGCGATAATGACATGTTTGCATGTTTTATTGTACCCTCTTGCGGGGTAAAATACAAGAATACAACACGCACGATCTCTAGCCGTGGCTTAGTGTATGCTGTGTGGATGGATAAAAATCATGTTAACAAAATTAGCTGATGGTTGGTAGCATAGCCCCCAACATGAGCGCGGCGGTTATAGACGCTAACTAATAAGAACAGTTCAAGGAAATTCAAAACTCAAGATCAAGGCATACCAATAGCTGGCTGATTAATATGAATTGGTATAGACGGTTTTTTTAATGATCTGGGGCTGGTTAATCTGAACATCCAAGGGGTGGTTTTACGGCATGCAATTAAAAAAAAGAAGATAAGAAAGAAAGCTTTTGTTGAAAATTTTAGTGTATTTATCTGGTATTAATTGTAAGCACTTTGTTGGATTAAATTACCTTGATATTAAAGCAGTGAATCAGAGAGTATTTTTCGAGGCTTAGTGTATATTTCTTATTATTTATTGATAGAACTGTAAAAAATATTTTTCTGCTGATAAATTATAATTTTTCATAATTGAGTAGCAAAGGCTTCCAAATTTATTGCTTACTCCATTCCAATAGATTTGCCTGATCATATTTCTAAGTGTGGATTTCTGTTGTGCGATAGATGCAATTTATTTGCAACCTCGTATCATCACTGGAGACGGACAATATGCTCGTTAAGCTAAACAATTTATAAAGCCTTCAATCGTTCCGTTGGATAGAATACATTACTCCTTAATTTCAAGCATTCGATTCATTTCGGAGCACGCTGACTGAATCGAAACCATTTCCTTTTTTTTTCTTTGAAATTCCGTTCGACAGTATACCAAAAGTAGCAGCCACTTGTCGAGCAGTTTTCAAATCGTTTGCTTATGTCAAACTCGCGTAATTGGACACTTGTCGCCTATCACCTGATGTTAAATTGTAGATTGATCATGTCAATGCTCTTTTAGCATTATCCAACAACAATTCAATGATTTTTTACATAAAAAAAAACTTTTTAAATCAAATTTACTAACCAGCATTTTTTCTCTATTTTATTACAGGTAAGCACACATTTAATGGACATATTGGAACGCCTATGAAATAACTGGTCTGTAAGTCTTATGCCGGCCCCACACTGTCCGGGGTTTGTGAAACCTTGCGGTACACAAGATCAAAGTTGTCGATCCCACACTCTTGGAAGGGACGGAGACGATGGAGGAATTCAACAAACAAATAATGTTTGTGGAATTCTCCCATCGGCCCGTCTCTGCCAGACGTAATGTTTTCTACAACTTTGATTAACGGACAGTGTGGTTATGGCCTTAGGTTAGAAATGCATCACCATTGCACAAAAGTGTGGCCATATAATCAAATATAAATGGTCAAAAGTTTTCCGTAAAAAAAAAAGACTTGCTCCTAGATCATGTTAATTTAATCAGATCTCAATTATTTGGTTCACAACTTGGTTGAGCTTGCTTTTCTGATCACACACCTTGGCTCCAAACTAGCAGAAACACATTTTTAGGACCAATCGTATGTAGTTATATTTGCAGGAGTTAGGGGAAGGCGGGAGTTTTCCAATTTATAGTTACCTTCATTAGGCCAGGAAATGGATTGCCAATTAAGCTGGATATTTAAAATTAAAATGTGTTAGAGTTTACTCCGCAGGCATGACTGTTATGAAAAGGGGGATGAATATACCTTAAATGTTGATGGTGGTTGTATGCATATTACTGTTGCAACTGTGACATCATGGAAAATGCTTGCTTATCTTTACGGCACAACCGATTAGTATGCATACTACTGTTGCAACTGTGACTCAAAAACGAAATGGAAAATGCTTGCTTATCTTTACGGCACAACCGATTTATCGATCGGTTAGTAGACCGTGCTGCCCGTTTCAAAATCTGCCAAGATTATTTCGGTCGGCCAAAGGCAGGTTAATTCCTTTTGTTTTATGAAAGATATTCTAAATAACATCGCAACAATATTATACTGGCGGAGAGGCTCTCCAACCAAAATCTGGAATGGGAAAGAAAATACGGGGACACATAGTATTTCATAGAATTTATCTTGAAGTCTTTTTATCTGTCAGTCTAGACGTTAAAATTTACCGCCTGCTGCAATGAATAGTCACAGCTCACAGCCTTACATACATAGAGGAGACAAGTGTACCTCCGGCTTCGGGGTAATTGCAATTCTCTTACAAAGTTTCCTATCATTAAATGCACTTTTTTTTTAAGTTAGGTTTTCTAATATTTCGTTAGAATTACGTGAGTGTTTTGAGTGATTATTATTTTCCAAATTCCAAAGTAAATTATACCACAATAATCAAAATATTCTTGTTTTTGTGACTGTATGGGTAAAACCTCCAAATATATTGCTTCAAACTAGGAAAATGAAAAAAAGTAAATTATTTGTTCCCGGGGCCAATTCAGCACTTTGTATTGGGGCACATTCGGCCATACTAGATTTCCGCCCAGTGTACTCCCTATTTTGTGTTTCGTTGTTAATCTCAATGTTTTCCAAAATGGTACGAAATTACAGACATTCAAGAAATTCGGGTTAATTGTCAGTTTATTGCTTTTTTAGAGCTTGAAAAACTTGACTAACTGAACAAATGCCAAACCAATCTACCCGGGCATAATGAGGCACATAGCTAGCAAAAATGAATTTTTCATTCGCCTTGGAAAAGAATCGACTAGCATTTCATTTAGAACAAATTGAGTACCAATATTTAATCTTAAGAAAATAGCGGTAATTTACAGCTAATGTACATATGGTAAAAAATGTGAAATAGCTTCTGAGTTACAAGCCGTTGAAAAAAAAGTGCCGAAGCGACCCCAGTTTCCCCTACTTAACTCGAATTGCTTAAATAGTTTAGTTTAATTTTTTGCACACAGTTAAAAAATTACCAGAAACTCTCTGTAGATTCAATTTTATTTGGTAGAATAACTGTGCAAACTGGGGCAATTTTGCTTGTTGACGTTACAACTAAGCCTCATTTAAAAAGAAATTTTGGTGAAGTGAAATCATACTGATCGAACTGAACGTGTTATCGCCCGTCCAGGTTCTTTTTTTCAGGGTTGGGCGTGGAAATGTTTGAATATTTACACGAACTTAATCCGGGAGCAGTGGACGGAAAGTTAAGGATAAGGGTGTTTGGGAGGTTAAGTGATAAAAAGGTACAGGTGTAAATTATGTTCAAACTTCTGAAGGTCA
This sequence comes from Microchrysa polita, assembly GCA_949715475.1. Lineage (NCBI taxonomy): Eukaryota > Metazoa > Arthropoda > Insecta > Diptera > Stratiomyidae > Microchrysa > Microchrysa polita. The sequence goes on from OX454418.1 coordinate 27,496,043, forward strand.
TACGTGGTAGGAAAAACCGTAGCAGGAAGGGAGTTCCACAATCTAATTGTTCTAGATAAAAAAAAAAATTTTACCCTGCGGCACGTGCCGAGCATGCGGATGAGCGCGGCTACCGTGTCGGATGCGCAATCGCTGGGATGAGGATGTATAATTCATTCGAGGACTGGTTGTAAGAGTAGTATCGATAGAGTAAAGAAGACAATCAACATTTCTCCTGTGTTCGATAGTTTCAATATTAGCCGATATTGTGTGATAATGATCACCAATGAGCTGAAAGCCTCTACGTTGAACTTTATCGAGCTTAGATAGTGCAGTTGAACCGGCACCTGCCTAAATATGAGAGTCATATTCAAGACTGGGTCTAATATGGCTTTTTTAAATAAGCGATAAATCCAATGGTGTTAAATATTTCACACATCGACTTAGGAAACCAAGGTGTTTCATGGCATTTTTAGCTATGGGAAAAATGTGTTTTCTCCACTTCACTTGTTGGAAATGATGATTCCTAAGATATCCAGAGAAGTGGATCCTGAATCGACACTCCGTCAATGAATACGCGAAATCCAAAGTGCTATCATCAATAAAGACAAGAAAAAGCGCTGGAGAAAGCACTGCCCCTTGCGGAACTCCAGCATTAATGTTGAGACCATCAGATTTCAAACCATCCAGAACAACAGTAATGGAGCGATTACTAAGAAAACTATTTATCAACTTAACAGGATTGATATCAATGCCAAAAGCGTTAAGCTTACTTATAAGAGCTGCCACACTGTGTCGAAGGCTTTTGAAATATCATAGGGCCACAATTTTGGCTTCACCACAGTTATGGAGACAGCTATTCCAACATTCGGTTGGAAAAGTCATTAGGTAAAAAGAAGCCTCACACACAAGATTCATTCGGAAAATATTAAGAACCCGTTAAGAAATTTCATCAAAAAATTTGAACAAATTGTGTAAAACATTTAATATTTGGAAAACATTTATTTGTTTGTGTAAAACACCTCTAACTTGAAAATTTGTTGGTTGAAACTTTTTTGCATAAACTTTTGTGCATAGTTTTGCACCTATGACCAGTTCTTTCCAAGGCACTCGTGGGCCATGTCAAATACCTTCGCGAGCTTGAATGTGACTCGCGGGCCTTATGTTGGACAAATCTGCATTAAATGAATGAGATTTTTAGATTCGTAAACTTTTTCAGCAAATACAGTGCGACGATATGCATTTTGTCTGGCGAAACAATACCTACAGATAGCAAAACGGAGAAAGTAGAACTATTCAAACCTTAAAAATCCCTAAATTAAAATCAACCAGCCAAAATCCAATCATTCAAGCTATGCTCAATATTCATTGTTGGAAAAAAGAAGTTTGAATTTTGGTCAAGTGGATTTTGTTTTTCTCTAGGTAAAATTTCCACTAGACCGCGAAAAAGAGACCGCACTGCCTAAATATCCTTGATTTGATCATGAATGATCAGAATGCAAATTCAATATTATAATTAAACCAAAACGTCAATTAGCTCTTAAACGACCTTAGAAAATAGGATCAGTTTTATGTTTAAGAGAAAATATATGGAATTTTTTATTTGTGCTTTTTTTGCACCCTAAACACGTTTTGCAACTAAATCTGCTCTTTCGTTAGTTGATCCACAAACGGCTGAATACAATCTGTATCTCACACAAACTTCTTTCTGCTTCTAGGTTTCTATAGAAAAGATAAGTTTCCATAGAAAAGACAAGTTTCCATATGTCAGAAATTTCATTTTTGCGGTTTTAATAACATAATGATTTATCAATTATTTAATTTCACTCGACTGCAAATTATCTCGATCCTATGGGTTAGGGATGGGCCCAACCGATATTTTTGAGTAACAGTTCCAACTGTTACTGTGACTCGCAAGTACCAGTTCCTTGTTACCGGTCCAGTTCCTGTTCCTAATATTGTAAATTACGTCACGTCGCAAAGCAAGTTACTCGAGTGCAATAAGCAATGTATGTACGTGACACTATCAACTTGCAAAAAGTGTTCCCAAATTAGGCTCTTTTTTACTCGATTCGACATTGCTACAGCTTTGAAAATGCCACTTGATGACTTGATTGTTGTATTTAAAAAACTATAAGACGGAGTAATATTCCACTGCGCAATACACTTGATACTCGTATAAATTCGTTCGCTGAAACTGAAAGCCACAGTTGCTCGAACAAAGGGGACTTCCCTCAAATGCGACAACGATAGGAAATTGTACGAAAATTGGCATAAAAAAGAAGTCTCTGCTGTGACTTGTGACAGCATCCCTGACTTCGCTGACTGTGATACCGTCCCTGACTGTGACAGCGTCCTTGATTGTGCCACCTGTGACAGCGCCCCTGACTGTGACGTGGCAATGTTAGTGACTAACTGTACCTGTGGCACGAAATAGTGACTGGCTGTGTGATAAACTCTTTTCTATAACTAGAAAATAGGTTGGATTATCTTCTATTCGAGGAATGCCATTATTTTTATGCTCAATGCATCTTATATTGTTATCAATATTAACACTCCTCTAGTAGTGTAGTGACCGGTTGTGACCAACAGTGACAGCTGTGACTGTGGACTCTGACAGAAAATAGTGACTGGATGTGACTGTAATAGTAGTCACTGATTGCGACCAACAGTGACAGTGCCAGCAGTGTTTAAACCAGGAAAGAAAGAAAGCAAACAATAGCGCGGAAACTGTGACTGCCAGGAACAGGTATTTATGCTCTTCGGGAACAGGTAGTCACAGTGACAGGCAAATACCCTGTTCCTAGTCACTGCTCCTGGAATATCTGCCCATCCCTACTATGGGTGTACTCTAAATCTAAAGTATTTTATTATGTAGAGTACTTTATTATGCGTCATATAATTTCCAACTAGCCGGTGGCGCACTTTTCTATAGTCTGAGACTTGAAGATTCAAGATATTGTGTAGTATAGTGCAAGTGACTCAGCTTTGACTTCCGTCCGCGGAAACAAGGAAAACGAAGACTAACTATAACAAGTCTAGTATAGTGCTAACCACATTTTCAATGCTACTACTCGTCTCGTATATATGTACATATCACCCATGAATTGGTTGAAATTTCCGTTCTTCATAAATCTGTCCATTTTGTGAGAAATGTGTGTTTTTCTTTTTTTTTCCTGTTTTCATAGATATCATAGACCAAGACAAAAAAAAATCAAATGTATGTCAAAATGCACATACACAACATAATTATCTTTCTGCAATATCAGCATATAGAGCGCGCACCCACATTCAATATGTATATGAGAACGGACGTGGACATGTGTGATACATACATTCTTTTTTTACTTTGAATAAAATGGTTTTGAATTGACTATTTTTTTTTTGCTTATGAGTAAAAAAAAGGTTTTATATTTTTTTTTCTTGCAACTCTTTAAGAAATTAAATCCCTCGATTCAAATTCCCATACATATATACACTGAGTTATATTTTCACAGGAATAAAAAATTATGATATGGGACTCCGGACTCTGTATCGCGCCATAACTTCATTTTTTTTACATACTTATGCTTACCCGACAACTCTTATTATTTACCAGAGGAAAAATACAACGTAATATCGTATGAAGTGTTTTGCGCGTATCTTATCAACGATTTAAAGAACATTTTCTTCATATTTCAAAATATTATATATAGAGTCAACTGATAAGATAACGACATAGAATAAACATGTGTTTTTGAATGATTAAGAACATGGACGCGCGAAACAGAGTCAACACTTTGGGTACGTATATTAGAAACAAGACAAAATAAAACAAGAAAGTCACGTCAAGATGGGTGACTTTTTTGTATACAAATGCAATCTAATATGTATGTATGAAATGTACATTACATACATACTATGTATGTTCGTAGATTTCATACAGATGGTTCAAGCTTCAAGCTATTGAAGAAAATTGTTTAAAAATGAAATATGATACCGTTGATAAGGTTCCATATACATTGTTGATTTTGTGCAGGGATGTTTGTATTGCACACACCAAAAAAAACTACAAATAAGCACGAATTAAAACCAAATGACACATACGCAAGTAGAGTCCGTTTAGTATGCATTTTTTATAATATTAAATTATATTTTGTTTGCAATTTTAGAAGCACCCACTCTGGTGGTGGATTGCACCTAAATAGTAAACAAGCAGCGGAAATGCGACTGTTAAAATATAAATTATATAATAAAAATTAGGCAGTTGAAAATAATTTCTAGAATAGGAATAATGTCAGTGTACCAAGTTCGCTTTAAAAGATTTCGGCGTTACGTTGGTCTAGCCCTAGACGGTTATGGTTATACTCTTATGCGTTTTTGTTATCCATATTGATTGCAGCAATTGTGAATGTGAACAATTGATTTTGAACAAAGTGTATAGAACCAGACAAAATTTCTATCTAAAAATATGCACAGATACATACGCCGTCCTTGAATTACCTGTATGCCTACTGTTGATCAAATACACTCTTGGATTCGATGATATCAAAATCCATTTGAGTAAATTTAAACAAAATGTGCAAATAAGCCATAGCTCAAATAAAACGAAATATTAATAACGTCATATTAATACGTCTGGAATTCTGAACAGTATTTCACGAGATTTTTTTGGGGAAGTAAACAACCCTTGAACTTAACAATGGGAATCTTGATGTTCTAAAACAATTCGAAAAGTGACAATAGAAAAAAGGTATAAGTTGAATTGAACGCAAATTGAATTCAATTGAAGGTTAAAGTTGAATACAAATGTGTAATTTTTCTCCATCCTCTTATGCTAGTAGGCTATTCACATTTTGTCACCCCTATACTGAATCCTTGTTGTTTTCCAATTATTATTTGCAAAGTACTTTTGTACATTACTTTACTATTAATATGTCTTAAACATTTGTGGGGCATAGCGCGTCAACACGTTTCATTAGCATAGATAGGTTAGGTAGGGGGGGGGACTTGGTTTATATCTAGCGAACTTAGACCAGTACCAGGTCCGTTGTGATACCTCCGATGGAATCAAGTCATATAACCGCTTGAGCTGAGAACCACCTTGTGTTAACAATAAATTTATTGAGCGGTTTTGGTTTCACATCCCGAAGATCACCCGTATCATAGAAATAGCTCCGCCTCCGTTTTTCGGCCAAGGCCGGACAGTAACAAAGCAACTGGTGTGCGTTCTCTTCTGATTCATCATAGCCTTTACAGAAGTCATTGTAGAAAATTCGGAATCTCCTGGTGATCTGCCCAATAGAACACTGACCTGTTATGACTCCAACCCAACCACATTTCGAATATCCTTTAGTAGTATGGTGGATCGGACAATATCTAGTTTTGGCCATATCATCCTCGTCGTGTCACAAATACTGCCATAGGTCCATCTTGCGTTGGTCTTGCTTTCGACAGCGGCTTCTATGACCACTGTACAAGCGATGATATGTCCTTTCGAGTAGCCGCGATCGCCTTCAACGCTACCTGCTGACGCATTCCGGGCCAAGTCGTCTGCGCAGCGATTGCCTACGAAGCCACTATGACCAATTCATTAGCACTGATGTTTATTCTGTTCCCACACCACATTGATAATGCGGGAATGTAAAGTTCAGTGAAGAACATAAGGATTAATCGGAGCTCTTCAACTTTTGAAACGATTCTTGCATAGCTAAGGGTCTGCAGTTTAGAGCCTCAACTGAACAATTTATAGGAATCGGCAGGAGCCCTTTGGCCTATATCTCCTTCATTACGGGTACTGTAGTACGCGTTAATTTCCGCTTCTTGGGTCCTGCACGATCTTCAAAATGTAAAATAATTAACACCAACGTGGCAATCGACATGATACGTCTTAGGTGATGTGCAAGATTCTGTACATGAAGATCGGCATTGGTTATAATTTCGTTCAGCAAAAACTCCATCAATTGAATTGTGATTAAAGTCAGATAGGAAAATATCCGAGAAATTCAAATTTTAATTTTTTATTGAAAATTAAATAAAAAAAAATTGAAAGAAATTTACTGTAACCCTTGACTATACTAATCTTGCAACTTTCATAATTTCTTATAACGAAAAAAAATTATTATGAAAAATTTGAAACTTCAAATCAACCGGATCAAGCAACCAAAAAAGGTGTTTTTCCATCCCCTCGGACATTCATGCTTGAAACGCAAATAAATTCTAAACATCTCTATTTGAGCAGGGCTTCGGTTCGGGTCGGTAAATTTGTTCCTAAAAATCGGGATGTAACGCGGAACGACGCACAATTAATTGCTAATTTTCGATAGCAAGTCTTAGAATTCTGCAAGGGCGAACCAGTTAAATAATGACGCAACTGGAATTTTCGCATCGAAAAACGGGTGCTCATTCTAAAACGACACAACAAGAAAACAACCCATTCTGAGTCAACACAAATCGAGGCTCTACGTATAAGATTTTTTTTCTTTTAATGAAAGGCAAACAATATTTCAGATTTCCTTTTTTTTACCTTATTCTCTTTCCGGATTTCAAACATTATCTTGCCGGATTAGCTGAGGATTTTTTTAAGGAAAATGCGTCAGTGCAAGACTAAAAGAAATATGGGATTGTAATATGGATTCAGAATTCTGAGAGTTTGTTTAAAGACCGCTATCATCGTATTACTCGAATACATAACGAGTATGTATATAAGATGTCGGAGAAAAATTACTCATTTTTAAATCAACTTTAACTTTCAATTGAATTCAACTTACATTCAATTTGCATTCAACTCTAGCTTCGTCCCACATTTTCTTACTAATAATTTGATGTTTCTTTTTTTGCAAATTTTTGATTGGATAATGTTGACTTGCCTCAAGGACCTTTACTATCATTAAATTTAGTTCAACCGTAATAGAAATTGCAAAGATTTGACAATTGCAGATGTAGCAGAGGTCAGCTCAGCATCAATCCGTTTCAAACAGGCTAAGAAATATTCTGGAGTTACTGTTAGAATTGAAATTTGGCCGAATTTCGGCAGCGACAATTGACGTCAACGCACTTCAGTTTGCTCCCTATTGAGTTTGAGTATTTTTATCCTTGCAATATTCTAAGGACGACAGTAAAATCGGGTCTGTTGCGCCGCTCATTCATTCGCCTTCTAGGCTTTCTAAATCAAATCTCGAAGTTCAGTCAGTTTGTTACTTCACATTTTTCAATAGCGTGCAAATGATGAACCCACAAAAACGTTTCCATTAAACCACAAACAATTTCTAAACACACACAACATAAATTAGACATAATATGTTGCGATAATGTCTGCGTATGTACATATATCTATCTTTTCTCTTCAATTTCAATCGATTCTGTTCAATTTAAAACTATTAAGAAAGATGATTTCGCCCCTATTTTCATTTCAATATATGTACAATAAAACCGACACCGACCGACCCCAATTTAGAATCTCGCATCATATGAATTGTATGTAATGTTCTTTTAAGATGTGATGATGTTTCGTTACAATAATCGCGCGCACTCCTCGCTACTATAGTGAGTGATATTGCGTGTAGTACACACAACAAGTAGTGTAGTAATGTAAAGTAGTAAGAATATAAAAGATGATACTTAAAGTTGATTTAACAAGAGTACCAATCTGAAATAAAATGTTTACTTCAAGATACACACACAGAGGAAAAGATAAACGAAAAACGAGATGATTCTGTGTAAAGCTAGTTTTATCAGGAGGAATATTGTGGATGTATTCACGTACAATGTAACGAATATGATGGAAATAAATAGTTGGTATGGTATAGCGATTTATGTATTTTCGAATGAGCCAAAATTATGAAAATGAATGATGGACAGTTTTATGAAGGATATTAATTTTTGTATTAAACTTTGTAGAAAAATTGACTATGCTCTGTATAGCTCAGATGGATACGAAGCAGTAATCTAAGGGCCTATGTTAGATTCTCGGCGTGGAAAAATAGATGTAAAAAAATAAATAGGAAATGCATATAGTGTCAACAATAATGCTTTCAACTTGCTGGAAATCCCATAGAAAATGTCTATCTGGAAAATTGATCCAGGCTATGACATGGATCATCTGTCAATGCCGTCCCCCAGCGCGAATAATTTGCCTGAATTTTCCCGTATGTCATTTTGCTTTCAATTTTTTTTTTTGGTTTCTAATCTTTATTAGACTTAATAATTTTAATATTTCTTGAGACTTTTCTTTTTAATCGTATCTCGCACGGTGAATAATATCAAATTCAATTTCCAGTTCAGAATATCGCGTTGATCCTGGCCGTCCTAGTCGAAAAGCATTATTATAAATTCCAAATCAATAGTTGGCGTATTTTTTTGCACTGCGGTGGGGGTTAGTTAAGTGTAACTACATGGGGTTACAATAACAACATGAACCCTATAGGTTATGTTGTTATTCTAAGCCCATGTAGCTACACTAAACTAACCCACACCGCAGTGCAAAAACACGCCAACTGTAACCCCGACTCGATATACCTATAGCCATTTATGGCTGAGTCGGCCCACCACGACACAAGAGGTTATAGTACAGTAACCAGAGAGAAAATAATAAATTTATTATTAATAAAACAACAAACACATTTGACGCCCAGGTCTAATTATGTGTAAGAAAAATATGCTTGACCCTTGGCTAACGGTTTTTTTTCCATCATTTTTTTAGTTTTCGAATAACATAATTTAGGCAAGATATGAAATCCATCTGTTCGAAATCCACAGATTTGAAATCCAGCCGTAAAAATCCATCCCTTTCAAAATCTTCTTCTTCTCAGTACCGTATAGGCAATTTCGATTTAACGTTACATTGCATATCATTTCGGAGTGTATATAATGTTGCAAGCATTATATTTCCTATCCGCACATGTACGGACATTTTGGACCACGCCGAGATTCGATCTCCGGACCTCTAGACTACTAGCATCGTAGAGTACGACTCAACCAAGTGAGCCACAGAGCATGATCAAAATCACCTTATCAATTTTTTAACGCCCTTTCCTGAATAATATAACAATTTTCAAACATGTTTGAATGGTTAATTGTTGAATTTTTCGGCATTGGGTAAATTTTTACTTGGCTGGATTTTGTACAGGACCTCCTAATATTCGATGCTGATATTGGTAAAAAAGTTATTGTAAAATTTCATATAGAATTGACCACATACTACATAAATATTTTTTTTTATTTGTATTATTGAAACTGAAGTTATGTAATTAAAAAAAACTCAAATGTATGATGAAACTCTAATAAAATCCATTTAATTTTTAAAAACTATTAAAATTTGTACATATTTACAGATTTCCAAATGTTATTCACCTGACCTTGCAATCTACTCGATGTTCAGATATTTTTCTGCGAAATCGATTATTAAATTGTTACAACATTTCTATGAAAACTATGAGAGGGGCACATGGTCATAGTCGACCCATCATAACCTCTACTTACACGAATCAACAACCTGAAATTAGTACAATTATTTAGCCATATCGTCAATTATTATCATCTGACACCAATTCCAATAATTCACATACACACACATGTACATGCATAATAAAAAAATGCAAATCTAAGTATATAAAATAAATTATTCATAATACGTAATAATGACCATCTAATTATCTTCAATTGTATTACACATACATATTAGTATACCAAACAAGTAACTCATCAAAAAGATAAAAAGATAAATGCAAAGAAGAGAAGAAAAAAATATTGGTTGGAAAAATTACATTACCGCGCGCCATATTATGTCTTTGCTACAATTATATGTATTTATTATTGTATAGTACTGATCGTATGGTTATGTTATTGTGTTGTCGTTGCTATATGTTGCATAGTTGATGGTAATACATACATACGTATGTACTGTACGTCTATGTTGATTGTTTTGATGTTGTAATCCAAGTCAAGGCCCTTTCACTTTCATTCAGCACGCCAAAGAAATAACCAGAAAAAGATAGAAGATAGAAAGAAGAAAGAAAAGACAGAAAAACACTCTTGCAGAAAAGAAATGTTTTGAAATTATACATGCCGGTATAAAATAGTTTTTTTTTTATAAGAAGTAGGAAGAGCGTGAGAGAGAGGGGGGCAAAGATAGTGATGATAGTGGTAAGGAGGGCAATCATCAATCCGAGTCATGGATGAGGTAATGTGTAATCATTGTGACCGGTTGTACTCGAAGTTTGATGATGATGATGGCGTCATCATGATGGTTATTTTGTATAATAGTATGTGCATGCACACACAGTTCACGCATAACGAATAAGCGATGATTGTGAGGAATTGTCGATAATGGCTTGAGAAGTTAAAGGTTGTCTTGTATATTTGAGAGAGGCTTGGGGAAAAAAAATTGCGCTAGTTCACAATCAAGAAGTCGTGTGAATAAAAAAATGATATGCTTACTGCTTGGCTAAACTGTTCGCCAAGCACTAAGCATAGCATTCTTATATTTATACGACCTAAGAATGCGAGAATAAATCTTTGAATACCTACTACATTTGGGAGCAAAGAAATCGATTGGGGTGGCCAAACGCTGTGCTTTAAAACACAAGAACTCAAAAACTGAAATTGGAAGGGAAAAAGTTTTAACATAGTTTAATAATCCGAAAAGAAACGTTACATCGGACGTTTAAAGCATAGTTTACACGTTGTTGTCGTTTGCCAAATTCTTAATATCAAAAAAAATATGGTTCAAGCATAAAAATATGGTTTTATTGAAAAAATAGCAAAAATGGGTTAGGTTAGTTTTTTTTTTGTTTTTAGATTTCCTCTCAATCTAGTCTCCACAACCCAAAAGCTAGGCAACTGTTGTGCTGAAGGATGTCCTTATGTATCCGTATACATGCCAAGCCTTTAAATTATTTCAAAATTGAACTTGCGAGTGTGCATATTATCTTCAAGGGAATACGATAGTTTCGTAACTATAAGTACATACATTAAGCAACCTTGCATCTTCATTATTGTTTGATGTGAGGTAATTTTCGATTAATCACGTCGATAAAGTTGATATGAGCAATTTATCTTGGATTTTTCATTTGGTCGTATTTTGTATCTCTCACACTCATGTACTTAGTTGTGGTGTAATTTTGTAACTAAATGATATACTTACACAAATGAAAAAAATCTGGCATGACCTTCTGACATGTTTTGATGATGCATGCTTGCTCCTTTTAGAATCTCTCATCATGAAATGGAACCGCGCCACTCTCTGTGAAAAGGAATGGTTAGAGGGGATACTCCGCTGGGTGTGAGTTTGTTTTCGATATATGTATGTCAAACCCAATTCCGCCATTGTTCCTGATGAGTTTTATGTCCAGGAATGGCAGCTCACGTTTATCCTCCGTTTCCATGGTGAACTGGATGTTCTTGTGAGCCTTGTTCAGGATATTCTCGCCCTCCTTCTTATCGATGATTGCTAGCACGTCGTCGTAGAACCGCTTCCGCCTAGACCCTAGACAAGTAAACCTCTGGAGTATCCATTTCGCGATGTTTTCCGTCGGGGAGTTTGTAGCAGCCACGATTTCCGTGAAATTGTGTTCGGGCTTGTGCACTTTAGGTAGGCCTTTTATCCTTATGGCTGGGCATTTGGAGTTTGGAGGGCTGATCGATGATAGAAGTGCAATATTTTAAGACTTTTTCAACCCTCTTAATGGAGTGTGGAAGGGGATCCTTGCGCAACTCGAAATAGCCTCCTGAGTTGAGCCTTTCGAGCATCGCTGAATCATGGTCCTCCTTATCCACCACTAGGACTGCGTTTCTAGTGGGCGAAGTTTCTTGAAGGGCGAAGTTCAACTCCATGTGAGAGTAGATCCTCCTGCCTCTTTGTGAGACTTTGCTTAGACTTGCCGATAAACAAAGCCATCAACCCGTTCGACTCGGGCTCTTTGATCCTTGTTGGGTGTTCCGGTCCTTAGCGATTCCAGTTTCGCCATTCGTGTGCGGCGTTTTCTTCGGCGTTCGCGTTGTCCACGGTGTTTAACTCAGAAGTAATTAAACATTTGTATAGCGGTACTTCGAAGCTGCAACTGATAAGCTTAAGCCTAAGTTTTAAAAATCTAAGAATATTTTCTCACTACCCTCAGATTACGTTAAATGCTTTATTCGTTCAAAAGTACCGTTATAAATTTCTTAGTGGAAATTTAGAAGTAACAAACGTACAATATTCTGGCGATAAAAAAACAACATTGAACTGCTGTTTTTTATACCCTATACCCATAAGATGGTATTGGGTATATTGTTTTTGTTACGACGATTTATGTAACACCTCAAAGGAGCCACCGGAGGTATGGAAAAGTATATATATAAATGATCAGGGTCGGTCCCTGATTCGAATAAGCCATGTCCGTCTGTCTGTCTGTCCGTCCGTGTGTCTGTCAGTTCGCACGATAACTCCCGAAATAATGGACCTAGCGTTTGGAAATTTCGGTCAGATGAAGGCTTTGATAAAAGCTTGGATGGTATTGAAAATGGGCCAAATCGGACCAAGGATTCCCCTACCTCCCATACAAATGACCCCTCCTTGATAGTGTAATTCGGCCATATTTTTCGACAGTATGTCGCTAAGGACCTGAAATTTTCATCAATGCCTAATTGTGACATATGCTTGAAGTTAGTGGAAAGTGGAGAAGGTCTGACTTCCCCTACCCCTACATCCCCTACAAAGCAATATTCCGACGTATCTTTTGATAGAATGTCCCGAAAAACTTGAAATTTATCGCAAATGATAGCTGCTGAATGCCGTTATAAGAAATTAATGATGTGCGAGATTCAGCCCATCTACCCCTCCCCCCTTAAAAAAAATTAAATTGAATATTTTCGGTTTTACGCGCATTCTAAGTATGTACATGGGTATAGGGTATACACTCATCGTGCTATTCGCACAATTAGAACTCGGTCTCGTTTAATTTAATTACTGCAGCTGTCACAAATACGTCCTACGAAGTCTAAAAAAATGCTCGAATTACAGCATCAAATTCCAGTCAACAGGCTGAAAGTTCAAATAACTTCGTTGCCATTGTCCATACAAAAAATAGAAGCCTAGCTTGAACTATAGTAAAAAATACTTCAGATTAAGATAAACACAATGTGTTTGCCTGAAACAGACAAATTTTGGCAACTGTGACACGTAGGACAAGAAATAGAAAATGCAAGACATATGTCTGTAAGTGATGTCTTTCTCTAGATCAGTGGCTGTTGTTAAAATTTTCTTTAGTCAGAACTCTGAACCTAAGGGTCTCCTCACACTTAAATCTCGGCGACCCAAAGACCAGGCAATTTTCATTGAAAACCGGAAAACTTGAAGTAAGAACCAACAAGAAAAAATTTAATCGCATCAAATGCGGGTTCAATTTTTATGTAGACCATTAACTGGTATTAAAACTGACTTTATCAGATCCTGATTTTGTTGCTGTTTCTGACAGCATCCACAATTGTGTACGGACAAAGGGTTCAACAGTGGATGAAGGGGTTTCCTACATCTTTGAATTCTCAAAAAATTCCCACCAACATCGTTTTTTTTAGTTTGAATGAATGATTAATATTAAAAAAAAAAATACCGTTAGGAGGTTTTCACACTTACAGCCAATTACGTAATCTGTGCAAATTACTTAATTTGAGCTGACAAACTCCATACATTTTTAAACTCACCACATCGCAGATTGCGTAATCTAGCCAGATTGAGGGTTAAATCAGGGGAATTTCGAAAATATCGATTAATGGAAAAAAACACACTCAAATCGTTAATAATATCGCCCACTCTCTAGTAGATCGTCTATTGGTCAGTTCGAATTTACCAGATTTCGGATCAATCATCGATCGTCCAACAACACTGAAAACTGATGAATTGTGTTTGAGTATTAATACCAAATGTTTTCCCAGAATTCTCTTATCGCTATAGGGGATTTTGAATACATACATATACATAAATAAAATTTCCCTACTGTTATTTTGTCTACTACAACGTTTCGTATTTTTAATCGTTTCGACCTAATTTCATTTTTTCTTTGATTTCTGGCATAAAATATGGCTCTGGTGATACTGGTTCTAATGAATTTGATGTGTGTGATCAGCAACAAACTAAGTATAGTGCTGTTGATAACATTTGACATTTTCGTTTACGTCTTCAATATTTGTGTTGATAGAAATATAAAATATATTTAATAAACACATAATAACGTTTTAATCATATCACTTACATATTTCACAAAATCTTGGAATTGTGTTATGCCTTTTAACGTGGGTATTCAGTAAAATATGCCCAAAAACCTAAAAGCTTGGTTTTGATGATTGGGTGTACCGCACCTCCTGATACGATTTGGCCAAAAACACGTTTATCAGAGTTATTATTTTACATGCCTGTCAGTTAAAGTCTACTCTTAAGGTCGATCCACACTTTTCAGACATCAGTGACAGTTGTTTTCCATATAATTTGACATACGAGGGTGGTTCAATAAGTACCCGTGTTGAAAATGAAAACACATTTTTTTTCTAATTTTTATTTTTCAACATAGTCCTCTTTTAGTAAGATACACTTTTCCCAACGTTCCTGCCATTTATTTAACCCCTCCAAAAAATAGGATTTGTCGAATTCGCCAAAATACGGCGATGACTTCCTCGTTTGAGCTAAATTTTTTTCCCGCGAGCAATTTTTTCATGTTAGGGAACAAGAAGAAGTCGCAGGAAGCCAGACCGGGTGAATACGGAGGATGCAGCAATTCATTACGCAATTCATGCAGTTTGGTGGCGACGACTTCGGATGAATGCGCTGGTGAAACAGCACTTTCTTTCTCGCCAAATGCGATCGTGTCTCCTTCAATTTTTTGTCGAAGCGGTCCAATAACTCACTTTCCAGTGATCGTTCTTGGTTTTTCTAAAAAATCCATAAGGATGACGCCCTTCGCATCCCAAAAAATCGGCCCCATGACCGCCATGACATGATTTCCGGCCGATGGAACCGTTTTGGCCTTCTTTAGAGCAGATTCACCGTTGAACCAATATCTAACGGTGGTCATAGACGGCGATGTGTCCCCATAAATAGCATCCAACTTCGCTTTTATATCCTCTCATTTTTTCTGATCCAAAAACAGAAATCGAATTACCTCTCTCTTTCCATCTTATCGAAAATTACGAAACACGCGTTACTCGAATGGCTGTCAAATCAAAACTAACCAATAAATTAGTCTGGAATTTGTTTTGGCGTCGTTTGATAGATGGCAGCACACGATGATGACACCAACTTCCCTCAGTACCATCCTATGTCTTCAAACATGGGTACTTATTGAACTGCCCTCGTATTGTCAGTTCATTGATTGACTGACAATCTATCAACATATATGGAAAATGACTGTGACTGCGACTGATGACTGAAAAGTGTAGATCGACCTTTATACTTAGCCAATGTTGAGTTTTTGTCGGACATTCAGTTAATTTTAAAAAACGCAGATCCCCTCGATTTCGATCACTTGTCATCGGTTTCGTTTTGTTAGTAAAATGAGTCAGTTCAAATAGTACACCCAACATTTTCCCTGTTTCCATTTATTTATTTAATTATTATTTAATTTATACAAATTATTGAAATATAAATTTATTCTATTTATCCTTAAATTAAAATTCATTTAAAATGCTAGTTATTGGACTCTGAAATTATAAAAGTACAAAAAAAAAATATGGCGGAAAGCAAGTAAATATAGTAGTTTATTTAAGAATATTTATGTAGCAATAATATTTTAATATTCCTTTTTTAAAAGATTGATTCAAATCAGAAACTCCATTCGAAAAGAGAAACCTGCTACGAAAGCAAAGTTGTATGAGTATATTAAGAATATTCCTCAAGACAGACGTCATTTTACTGTTTTAAATTGTCTGTTACCGCAATCAATCAGAAGAAATGAAAATGAAATATTTAACAAAAAGAAAAGCTTTTTGGTAAATGCAATTTTTATAAGAATTCTCCAAATTCTCTTATAATTTAAGTAATTTTTATTAATTTATGTTTTCTTTTATTTTCAGAGTCAAACTTCATCATCCCGGGCCACCGTACATCTACCACAGAATGGCAACACTGCCAACAACAATAATAACAACGGTGCAAACACAACAACGAATACCTCACATTTAAATCTAGCTATTAACAATAACACAAACACGGCAACAGTTAACAGTGCTGCCACAACAAATTCGCAACTTTTATCCAATGTGCTCGGATCATCGATGCAAAATCTTTTGGTGGCACAACAACAACAACAACAGCAACAGGGTACAACTCAGTCCAGTGCAAGCATGCGTCAACAACAGCAACAGAATCAAATCAATGCAGCCAATTTGTTGAATAATAACCAGTATCAAAATGCTGTTGCAGCTGCCGTGGCAGCTTCATCATCGCCCACATTGTTGCAGCATCATATCAATGCTGTGGTTGCTCAACAGCAACAGCAGGAACAACAGCAAAAATTGTTGCATAGTGCTCTGTCGCGAGCTGTATCACATCCTCAGGGTGGCGTGAATACGAATGTGATGAATACATTGATGCATACATTGATGGGATTAGAACAACATCGTAAGTTGGAAAGGACACAATCTGAACCGTTGGCGCAACAGGTCAATACTTCAAGGTGAGTGGCAAAGTTTTGATTTAATTTTTGTAATGATCCTCGTCTGTTTTCTGATGGAATTCGCCCGCTCGTAGATATCCTCCAACTGGTTTGGAGAGAGCGGACAGTTATTATTAACCGTTATGTCAGATAATATTTACCGTTATACCTTACTCTTTTTCTGCCAATATTATTACTAATAACCCATATAACAAAAGGTAGACTTGTTGGTGTAGTAAGTAAGTGCGCTTATCTTCGAAGCACAGGATCGTGGGTTCGATTCCCACCATGAGCGAATTCAGTTTATGTTGTTTTTCGAACTCGCGGCCCATGTGACGGACTATGCCAGAGGATGCGTCGGAGGCAAAAATAGGGGAGCTCCCTTAACTTCCCAAATCTCCCTGAGTGGTTCTAGATGCGTATCTACGCTTGAGATTATATTTACTGAAAAATCCATCCCTTAAATAGCTTAACGGAGTTTGTGGTTTCAAAACGGAGCTTTTCGTGCTAATTGGGCCCTTGGCCTATCTTGCCTTAGTCACCACTTTTACCAACCAACCAACCAACCAACTCATTTATGGAGATACTAGCTCTGCAGAGCATGCTGTTGATCTTGATCTCAACAGTTCTACAAAAATGTAATTAAGATCTTGGAAATTGGATGGCAATATTACCTCTGCCTCCTTGGCCCCATGCTGGACTATCGAGCTAGTTGTAGTATTGATTTTACAACAAAAAGTCTTGAGACCAATGAATGGATCTTCTTTTCCCCGGGTTCACCCTAATTTTCCCGCTACAACCCGTCAAATTGACCGTTTTCAGTACTAGATGGGACCAGGCCGAAATCACAGTTTCTGGGTAGAGGGGGTGGGGTATGCTGTCTCATTTGATCTGTATATCTATCTATCTCCACTTGCTCCCCCGAAAACTTCAATTTCGGTCTGGTCCCTATCCAGTGTATTGAAAATAGACGATTTGGGGGGGGGGGGCTGTAGTGGGAGAACATGGGGTGATCCTGGGGAGAAGTACCTAAGATTCATTCATTGTTATCCGAGACTAAGCATTGCGAAAACTGTAATTTCGGTTTGGTTAATTTCGGAGGCTATAGCGGGAATATGGAAGTGACCCCGGCAAAGGACTTCAGATACATTTAAAATGATCGCAAACAAAAATGTGTGTCCTTTTTTGGGAGGGGCCGAGTGTAGGTTGACTCAACTGGATTTCAGTTCCACCTTTTCTGAACACTTCCGCCTCAATAAATTTTCCTTAGTCCGATTTTTCTTTCCGTTTGAATTATTTACGAATTATCATTAATCACGTCCCTCTTTTTCTCTCCCTTTCTAGATACAAGACCGAATTGTGTCGTCCCTTCGAGGAGGCCGGCGAATGTAAGTATGGCGAAAAATGTCAATTCGCTCACGGTGCTCATGAGCTACGCAATCTTCAACGTCATCCCAAATACAAGACCGAATACTGCCGAACATTCCACAGTGTTGGTTTTTGCCCGTACGGTCCACGCTGTCATTTCGTACACAATGCCGACGAAGCACGTAACGGTGCCCAACCGCCATCACCAAACCAACAACAGCCACCACAACGCAACAATATGCATTCATCATCAGCCGCTTACACACGTTTAACTGCGGCCGCTGTTGCAGCTGTTGCTGCCCAACAGGCAGCTCAACAAAACGGCGGTATGCATCATCAATTGCCCCTAAGTCCACCAATGAGCATGTCAACGGGATCGGATCGTGCCTCGCCAACCGGCTCACTCTCCTTGAGTCCAACAAATTCAATGGCCAGTTTTCCATTTGCCGATCAAATCAGTCCGGCCAATTCCGTTCTGGCCCATTCGGCTGCATTCAATTTCAATAGTCCACCAGCTAGTCCACATGGTCAATCGCCAGTTACCACACCCTCACCGCCACCACTTCATGGTATGATGAACGGTGGCGGTATGTCACCATCAATGATGTCCACGTCATCGATTGGTTCATCGGCCTCGTCCGTCGGTTCGATTGGTGGCTCGTGCGGATCATTGTCGCAACAAAATCCAAGTCCAGTGCACTTTAGCCAAAAGCCACAACAACAACAACAACAATCGAACAACAGCACCACGGCTGCAGCCAGTGCTGGTGCCGGAACCGGCGCGTCGGCTGGATCAAATGTTACCGATATCGAAGCACGTTTACCAGTCTTCAATCGTCTCAGCTCCACTGTTGATGCTTTCACCAATTTGAATATCTAAATTCAAGGAATAGAGTAGAGTAAGTGTGTGCAGCATGACTCCCGGTTATGGTGGAGGCGCCACAATGTGATGAGCGTACTCGTTTTTTTTATAGTGTTTAAGCACAAAATATACCTTTTTGTACGTATAGAGAAAAAAGAACCCTTCTGAAACATTCATGCATTCTTGCTATAGTAAGAAATTAAGTTGCGCTCCTTTTGTATATAGAAATTTAAACACAACAATTTGACGTTGGATTGGCGATACGATTTTTTCCCGCAAATGCAACTCTGAGCCGTGCACTTGGCAAAAACTTTAATTTGTTGTCTTCCACAAAAAAACTAAAAGTAAAATAAAAAGTACTTGTCTAGAAGTGTTCTCACGCGCAAAGAGCCTTATCGGGACGCAACCCAATAAATAGCTCTCGTGCCAATCAAAAATCCATTTCTGATCCGACTCTTGATTTGACTTGATGTAGATAAGTATCGGGACGACTGTTTTTTTTTTCATCGTCCGTCTATTTATATGATATGATGTGTATATTATTTATTTCTTTGCCGCAAACTCTTTAAGTAAAACAGCATTCCCAGTGGGGACTTGGCTGAAAACAAAAATATTCTTCAGAATCAGACACAGAGAGGGGAGTGAGTTCAACTATCATAATTTTCCAATTTTCTTGTGAAGTGTGTGTGTGTATATGTACATAAAAAAAATTCTCCTTTACTAATGGAATACAAAGAAAAAAACAGACTTTACTTTAGCTTTTAGGGTGCTCCCGGCACAACGGTATTGAAACGACGAATTAGTAGGATTATTACGATAGAAGCATATCTAAGCTCAGAATTTCAAGCTTTACTATTTGTTCTTCCATTTTTTTTTAGATATGATTATCCAAATCTGTACATACATAATAGCATTTTGGCATAAGCGTTATACATTTTAAGACATTAAAACCGGTGCAGTTTTCGTTTGACGTCGACTCGCCAAAATTAAAAATTTGAGAAACTAATTGACATCATCTTGTAAAATTCCTAATCTCTAAACATATAGTTTTTGGAACTGATAAGAATTCCCCAATCTACTGGCAGAGGGATATCGTATTGTTACTCGCACTTAAGATGGAGTTACGCGTTACTGTTATTCCACTTTTTAGAATATGCACACATACACCCCTCGGCATGTTTATTCTTTTTTTCACAGTTCACTTTTTTATGCAAATTTTGGCACAATGTTTTAGTAATTATTTTGATTTCTACACTCTTCCCTGATTTTTCTACTGGATTTTTTCCTACTTTTCTGTAATTAGAATTATATTTTTATTATATTTAATACTGTTTAGTGATATATAATGTGTGGTAATAAATTTAATTGATAGAAGTATGTATAATAAAAATCTGAAACGCACAAAAATTGTAGTGTCGTCATAGTTGTTTAATGGATACAAAATGGAAATGATAAGTACTACATACATAAAAATACATTTTTATAACTTAAAAAAACACTGTAATTATATCCAATATACACAAATATTATTTACAAAACAAATGAGAATGGAAAACGAAAAAGATAAACATGTTTCTCAAGTGCCTTATTATTTTTAATTTATTATTTTTTTATTTTAATAATTTTTATTGTACAATTTATTATTATTATTATATATATAACACTTTGTGAATTATATTCGTACTTCTTGCATTTTTTCTTCTACTCCCTACCCTCCCAATATAATTTTATTTTTATGTTTCTGATGGAACAATCTATATTACCCGCTGGTAGGCGTCATTTTTTATTTAAAAAAAAACTATTTTCATAAACAACAACAACAAAAAACATCTTCCACGGCATTTACAAAATTTTGCAAGCGAAAACAAAAAAAAATGGTTTGAAAACATGTGTGAATACAAAAAAAAAAGCTTTTCTTTGATTACAAAAAAATAGATTTAAGGTGATTTGTCTTCCCCAGAAAAAAACATATACAAACAAAAAATTTTAAAATAAAACTAAAAGTAATGCCACAAATTTACTTTTACACTTTAAAAAAAATTTAGTTCTTATATATATTTTTTAAATTTTTTTGGTTTATTTGAAATATTCCGACACGTAAAAGCTTTCTTTTTTATCAGAACTACGCCCCTACTATAACTTTTAAAACAATATGATTTCATGCATATATTTATAAATTATTTAAAAAATAATAAACTCCACAACCAAGTAGAATGTGTGTCCAAGGATTAAGGTTGATATACAACAAACATATATATATATAATTATTTTTTATACCTCTTATATATTAATAAAAATACAACATTGTTGTGAAATCAAGCCTATAACTGAAAAAACGATGAAACATAATAATTTAAATGGAATATTTATTGATGCATATTATTTTCTGGTTTCTTTTAATCTATATATACATATATATATTTCATTATATTTACGAATATATATTATATACACATATTTATACATTTTAAGATATTTTTCCCTCCCCCTTTCGTCAATGCACACATGTTGTTATACACACGCACACAAAAGCACACAAAAAAGATGGTTTGGATACAAAAACGAATATAAATGGAGAATATATGTAACTAAAATAAACGAAACAACAATTAAAAAACACGATCTACACACCTTAAATGCTTTTCTTAAATAGTTGATAAGATTATTTTTATGCGTTAATTATATTTTTGATTGATTTCTTTATGTATGGAGATATTTCATTTTGTATATGCTAAAATATATATATTGAATACATATCTATCAATATATATATATCCTTTTTAAGCTACAAAGAATAAATGAGACCTTTGGAAAATAAAAGACAAATATAAACGATAAATATCAAGTGTGAGCCTGCATAAATTTTTATAATATGTAATATTTAATTATTTTTTTTATATTCAATATTATTATATATTTTTTTCGCTAATTTATTACATACTCTAAAATATATATGCATACATATATATTATGTCAGTTTCTCTTTTCCTTTTTTTTGAAATTTTAAATGTTCTTTTATACAACCACGCTAGCCGTTTGGACCTGTTTTGTTTTTTATATCGGTAAAAAACCATTAAATTACATTCGACAAATTGACGCAACAATTCGTCTCGAACTTTTCTTGAATATACCTACTCTATTTTTTGGATTTTTAAAAATTTTCGAAATTATTAACTTTGCGACGAAAGGTTTCCAAATTTAAAAATTTAATAAACTTTTTGATGTATACCTTCAACAGAAATTTTCTTTTTTTTTTTAATATTCACTTAATAAATGATGAATTTGACAAAATCAATATGAAATTATTATAACAAAAGGAAAAGGAAATAAAATGAGAATTGTGTTAAAAAAAAATTCTGTGTATGATTAGAACTGTAATATGCATTAAGAAGTGAAATAATTTATATATTTATACTATTTTTTTTTTTGTAAATTATTTAAAAATAAAACTTTGATAATTTGAATACATTTATTTAAATGGAAAATTCTGTGTTTTATTTATACGTTGGGAATGTGTAATGGTTTCTGTTTTTTTTTATTGTGACGAAGGTTTTTGCTCATGGATTTGAACGGTCTTAGTTCACGATGTCATACATATTATTGATAAAGATTACTTTCTGATCTGCGTATTTAAATATTCGTATTAGATGTCTCGGGACGATATCGATTGGAAGATAATGTAACCTGTAATGGTGATGTGATTTATTCTGCTCGTTGTGTTTTTATTATTTTCCTTTTCAGTGAACGTCGCCATGTTAAGTTTGCGTCCTTCTATTTTTTTAATTTGTGGTCCCGAATTGCATGGCTTGCAATATGCCCGCACCTTAGAAAAAGCATTGTAACCCAGGACTTTCGTCTTTCGAGGAACAAAACGAAAATCCCGTATCATGTAATTCGAAAGCGTTCAAAAATATCGACGATTGCATCGAAAATTCATTCGAGAGATACGCTACTCTCGAGAAGCGATTGGTTTTGTTTTTTACTGCGAAGGAAGGATTGCAGATGGTTAGACAGAGTTTTAATTCGAAAACTAAAAGGAATGACTTCTTCAAATAAAGAAAATACAACACAATATTGACAATAACAAGGTAGAAAATTGTTTTAAAATAAAAGTGTTCGTCTAGAGCACATTTTATTAATTTCATTTTGTCTTAAAACTAACAAATTAACTGGAACACCGGAGAAGTATCGATGACCAGTAAGAATTATTTATCGTCCATTTGTGTGTATGCACTATTTTCTTCGTGATGGCTTGCGCCGCGCTTCCACAGATCTCCGATTTGGTGCGAAGGTTCGAATCCCATTAATGACCCGGCACATTTCTTGCTTCATTTTTTTTATACTTGTTGTCGTTGTTTCGAAAATGTTAACATATTCGTGTCGTATTTAACTTAAATGTAATTGATTGAATTATTCTTCAACACTAAATATTTATTTTAAAACAACAATTAAAATAATTTGACATTTGGCCTACTGCATCTTTCGATTTCTTCTAGTACAGGAAGGGAAATTGGCTACATACATGAGGCAATACCAGTTACTCGAAACGAACGAGATACATGATACCAAATTGCTTTCGAATCGAATACGAAAGTTTCGTCACTTTCGTTTTCGTTTCGAATTACATGATAGGGCCCCAGAATGGCTATGTGATCACACAACCCATATGGTTTGACTCCAAATTTATTACACTACACTCCACGAAATAATTCAAACGTCAAAATATTGTCGATGCAATTATTAACCCTTCTGTCGTCGCCTACGAGCTATTATGCCTATGGTGTAGCTGTATTTTCTGTGAAATCAATCTTATTTTTTGAAGAGGTTTAATTTTGGATCTTGGATCATGTAATTCGAAACGAAAACGAAAGAGCCGGCATTTTCGTATTCGATTCGAAAGCAATTTGGTTATCATGTAACTCGTTCGTTTCGAGTAACTGGTATTGCCTCATGAATTAGCCAAAATTCCGTTCATGTACTAGACTGAATCGACTAACGTAGTAGACCATGTCACATGACTCAAAGTCAAATTTAATATTTTTATGTTTAAGATTACATTTTAGTGTTTCGGTGTAAAAAAAAGAATATAAATTATAATATAAAATATAGCAATTTTGTAGTATTCGGTTAAAAAAAGTGAAATAGTGACGGAGAAAAGACGAGAAATTGTTCGAGTCGCGATTGGGATTCGAACACACGCTCGAATTCAGTGTATCGGGTCAGACGGGAGACAACGCATCCGCATCGTCACGACGAAAATTTAGGATGTGGGAACAAATTGTATAATTTTAATAAAGCAATTTTCTATGTAGATGCTATTTTTTTAACTGTGGATTTTTGTAAAATATAAAATTATGTATGTGTGTGTTAACTGTATGTAAATAAAGTGTAAATATTCATATACGAAAACTTTTATTTTTAAGAAAAATCCTTAAATTTCATTTGCATTCTGAAACGAAATCCATTTTTGTTAAACCGAAGTTATTCAATTTATCTTGTCCTCCTAGCTTGTCTAGCTTTAAAAAATAAACGAAAATTCCCGGAATACAAAATTCCCGGAATACCACTTTAGTCGTTTCGAAAGCAATTCCTTTCGAATCGAATTACATGCTAGTGCCCCAGTTTACATACTATGTCTTACGATGATGCGCCGTTTTTTCGTTTCCTTAGACATAGTTTACATTTCGCCGAACGTTTGATCGCATTTGTGGCCGTCGGTTCCTTTGAAATATACATATATGCAAAGGGGTGGAAAATATTGTTGAACGATATTTTTCATCAAGATATAGTACCAATGGTCTGTCTGGATCTATACGCCAACAGAAGGGTTAAATATCACGTTGGCATTTTAAGAGAGTAATAAATATTACGCGGATTTTATATTCTCAATTGTAAGCAAAAAATTGACGTTTGAATAAAATTTTCACGCTTAGGTACTATGAACTGCAATAGTGTGAAAACGGTGCCATTTTTATTTTCTGATGGCCATTCTGGACTAACGCATGGCATGGGTTACTATGCTTTTTCTAAGGCCCGCACGCACTGTCATTTTAACTCTATGCCATAATCGAATCCACAAAACATTATGTAAAACTAAATAGGATTGGTACCCAAATATCGGCAGCGCCCTTAATAAGACTCGGTCTCCTTTTTATACACATGGGGCCCTATCATGTAATTCAAAACGAAAACGAAAGTGCCTTTCGTATTCGATTGGAAAGCAATTTGGTAATTATAGTAATTGTAATTGCCTCATGAATGTAGAACCTTCAAATTAAAATCCCAAGCAGAAAATATTTGTATTTTTCTCGGCCTATTAATTTATATTGTAATGTATACAAGTTTCCATGGAAATTTTGGTTGTTTACGATTGAGCGAGCTGATTGTTCAACCAATCAGCCATTACCTCGGAAAATAGTAAGTTGTCGCTCACCGAAATTGTTAAATTGCGTTTAACTTGTGCGTGCTGACTGCTGATTGGGTAAACAATTTTAAACTGCAGTTAACTTCCATGGTAACCTTGCTTGTTTACACACAAATGTATAAATTATGAAAATATTTTGACTCCGGGCGTGATTTGCTCATTTATTTTTTTAAGTTTTTTTTTGTTCTCGTAAAAGGCAGATCATCATTTTCATACCCTTCGCTTTCTAAGGGAAATGACGCATTGAAGGAAGCATCTCACGCCATCTAAAATATGTAAAGATATAAAATATGATCAGTAGAGAGGAGTCGATTGGGCGATGTCCATATGTGACGCATTTTACTCGTCCAATTTTAAAGCTATGTAGCAACCAAATTATATAAGAACAAATGGAAAAGAAAGGAGGAGCTGGAATTGAAACCGCATCCAAAAAGCAAAGTTGTACATGAACGGACCAATTTGGAATACAAGTTACAGTGAAGCCAGGAAGAAAGTGAAGGGTATCCAAATTTCGGCCGGCGCGAAATTAGCTAAACTTTGTGACAGCTCGTTTAGTGAGAAAAATGTTGCATTCGTTTCTGAACATGGGAGTGTCAGGCCTTTAAACCTAATTTCCTTTGCTTGATATAGTCTAAGAAAATTGGACCAAAATATGGCCATCGAACGGCAAAAATCATACATCGGAATTTTTTTTGATTATGGTTGGGGATGGTCCCGAGATGATGGCATAAAAAGTACCAACCGATTGGGGGTCCGCAACCTTAAAAAAAAGGGGAAAGGGGGGGGGCATTTTTTCGGTTTTTTGTGATTATTTCAAAAACGGCAAGAGATACACGAAAATGGTCTGAGGACGAAGAAAACTACATAAAATTACCTTTCCAATGATATAAAACACATTAGAGGTTAATTAAATATTTCGGCGCTAGCCTAACAAAATAAATTAGAATATTTTCATTTTAGACCTTTTTTAAAAGATCCATAACTTTTGAAAGAATGCTAGTTCAGCCGTAAAATTTTGTAGAAGTATTCATAATAAGTTCAAGATCATTTTAACGTAAACATTGAGTCGCTCCGGTTAAGGACCCCCATTTAAATTTTTCAAAACGGCATGTCCATAACTCCCCCCGAAATTGAACCAGAGTGCTAAATTTTGGTTTGTTGCGATTGGAGGTAATAATCACCCAACCCACCAAAAATCAGCTCATTCGGATAAAAAGTAAGGGTACCTCCCATACAAAGTGACCCAAGACAACTTTGTTCTACGTTCTACGGTTTATAAAATGAGTAGTACGTAGAACAAACTCCTGATGGGTCACTTTGTATGGGAGATACCCTTAGTTTTTATCTGAATGAGCTGATTTTTGGTGGGTGGGGTCACTATGACCTCCAATCCCAACAAACCTAAATCTAGCACTCTGCTCCAATTTTGGGGGGAGTTATGGATATGCCGTTTTGAAAAATTTAAATGGGGGAATAATGGGGGTCCTGGACCGGAGCGACCTAATGTTTACCTTAAAATTATGTTGAACTTATTGTGAATACTTACACAAACGGCTGAACTAGCATTCTTGAATAAGTTATGGAGCTTTTAAAAAAGGTCTAAAATGAAAATATGTATTCTAATTTTTGCTCTAGTCTAGCGCCGAAATATTCAATTAAACTCTAATGTGTTATATATCATTGCAAAGATAATTTTATGTAGTTTTTTTCGTCCTCAGACCATTTTTCTGCATCTCTTACCGTTTTTTTTTAATAATCGCAAAAAACCGGGAAAATTTAATTTAGACCAAATAAGATTTTAATATAGTGTGAACTAGCTATAAGGATAATTCGTAGTTTAAACGGTAGTTAAAATTTTTTACACATTTTTTAACCATCGAAGGTTTAACTGATATCCATTAGTTAAACCATGATTGTACATCCGGCCGTTAGTGTGCTAGATGTCAAATGAAAAATATTTTGGTGTTTCGGAATCAATTGTTAGTGCTTAAAACTAAAGATAAATTTAAGACAAAACTTTCGCGATTTTGTATTATAAAATAAATTATGAATTATAAAAAAAAGAAATAAAAAGTGCGAGTTTTGAGTTGGACTCGAACTCATGGTCCGATTCTGAGAAATGAGAAAACATATGTTCCTCCAGCGACGGCTAATAAAATAAAGAATACACACTAACCAATGTCTGGCTGGTCTAGCGGTTAGTGCGCGCACCTTCGGTGCACAGGGTTATGAGTTCGAATCTCACCGTGGATCATGGTGTTTTTCGAACTCACGAGCTTGTGACGGACTATGATCTCACTCAGATGTTAAACGAGTACCCATTAATGGGGATAAATAACACTGCTGAGCGTGATGCTGATCTCATTACCTCAACAAAAAGCAGATAAGATCTTGGAAATAGGATGTCACTAACACATCCTGCGGCCTTAGTCCAATGTTGGATTGTCGCGCCTGTTATTTATTTTAATGGTAAATTTATCATTAAAATTTAATTATAACAACCGCCATTGGTACTTCTTTCCTGTTACATAATCTTAAATTCCAGTTTCATTTCTTAAAAATTATATGAATAAAATGTTGCTATTTATACACCGAAAATATTATTTTGAACAAAATTTTCCCAATTTTTGCAGTTTCCTATAAATTGCAGAAAATAAATGTTTCGCTCAATGAGGCGAACCAGTTACAACAAATATACAGAGATTCTATTAGTCCCCATCAAAGCCACCTTAATACAAGCCCGGAAGCAGAGCACGGTCATATACTGAAACGACAATTCATAGCCCTGTTCAGATCGAAAATGTACATTGCGGTAAAGGCAAATCGGGTTGGGTCGCGGCAAACTTTACACGAAAAGTATTGGTTCCCGGTCGATTTTCGTCGCGAAAAGTGCAATGTGTCGTGAATTGAAGTGTCTATAATGCAGTGAAAGAAACAAATCCCGATAAAAAGTGAATTTTCCACGTGTTTTCGCGATTTTTATCAGAGCAGACACGATTTTTATACATGCGCTGTGCTTGTGTTAGTGCATCGTGCAACGTATATACGACATATTCATAGGCTCGTTTTGTGTGCTGCTTCCCGGCTTTCTAAATTAAGGTGGCTTTGGTCCCCACACAAAATTAGAAACGCAATATATTGTCCTGAAAGCGTATTACGTATTACTGTTAAGAAGTCCATTATGCTATAGTTTTTTTTTATGAAAACACGGTTTAAACATCTCAAAACCTTGCTTACGAAAAAATGCAAGATGATAGCTTCTCGAGAGTGGTCTATCTCTCGAATGAGTTTTCGATGCAATCGTTCATATCCTCGAACGCTTTCGAATTACATGATAGGGGAGTTACGTTTTCGTATGGTCAAATTCGAAAGTGAATTCGTTTTCGAGTTACATGATACCACTTTAGCCATTTCGAAAGCAGTACAAGATTTGATTTCAGTTTCAAAAACTAAATAAAATTTCACAAGATATTCAATGTAAATATGAAAACTAAGTTGGAAAGCCAACATGTTGAAGCAACTTTTATCAACTTTGCAGAGTTGTACGTATAAAGCACCGTTATGAAATTACTGTTTGAATTTTCGATGAAAAATCTATTTTAAAATTTCTATTAAGTTTGAGTAACTGTATCTTGACAGTGCCGATAATGTTGGCAACAGGAAAAACTTCAGTTTTTGTGAAATTTTATGTAGTTTCGGAAACTGAAATCAAATCATGGATTAAATAATCAGGAGTGCTGCAAATTACGAGTTTGCGTGACAAGTCACGATTTTCGATGACTTTCACAAAAAGAGCGATAACGAGGTAACGGTAAAAAAATTCCGATTGTACTGGTAATTTTCTTGCTGAAACAAGTTGTGCTATCAACCATTGCAGTATTGACCACCTAATGCGGGACACCCTGTATTATTGTCTATCTGTCTGCCTGTCCGTCTGTTGCAACGCAAACTAGTCCCTCAGGGCTGAAATTTTGTATACAAGTTTCTTCCTAGTGTACGCTGCATATATGTCGGAACGAATGGAATCGGACCATGGGGTCATGGGACTGCCCCTGAAAATTACGTTCTTCTAAGAAAAAATTTTTCTATTTTAATCCAACCTTAACCAAACTTTACCCAAAAGTGTTTCTAATAAAGCCTTAAAAAATAACCAGGAACGGATGAAATCGGAACACTACGTCATGGGGCTGTCATAGAAACCAACCCCCAAATATTGGGTTCTTGTAAGAAAAACTTTTTTCTTTCTGAATCTTAACCAAAATTCATCCAAGTGTGTTCCTGGATTACCCTCAACGCCTCCAGGAACAGATGGAATCGGAACACGTCATAGGGCTGCGGTAGAAATTGTTAACGCAAAAGAAACGTAAGTTTCATTCAAATGAGACGGCCGCGCCCGAAATTAGCCTCGGTCTCGTTTTTATTTTAAATTTGATATCATGTATATGGCGACAAAGCTCGTTTTTTACTGTTTCAGAGAAAGTAAACTGGTTAATAGATACAACTTGATTAGATAAAAATAGCATAGGCTCTAAAAAACATTTGCAAATTTAATTTTGCAAGTAATGTGTTCTAGTCAGAATTTTAGAAAAATTGTACAAAAAAGCAAAATGACGCGATTATCAACAAATGTTTCTGGATGGTCTCTAATTGTAGGTGTTGAATCTCATTAGCATTCTCCTGGAATGATTTGGATTTCTCTTCGGATCCCAGTTGAGTTATGTTTTTTAACGTATGGCGTTTTGATCCTCGCGTAGCAGATAAACTTCAAGTAGCCGGAGCCCTTCGCTGGTGGATTTCTTCAGTGGTTTCAACGTGCGTGGCCTAAACTAAACAACAATTCTGGACTTCATTTTCGGGAAAAAAAAATTTCGCACAAAAATGCAATACATAATAAAATTCGCCATCTATTTTAAAATTAGGAGGCTCTTCCCTATACATACTTCTTTACATAAAAAAAACTTGTTTTTTATTTTATTTCACCCCTTTTTATTTCATCTGTAGTTTCCAGTGAATCGAAGTTGATATTGAATTTTACAACTTTTTTATTCGAGTGCTAGCCAAAAAGGCGCCCCTAAAATTTTATTTTTTCAGTCTAGCCCCTAATTTTCCAATAAAGGTCTAATGCTTTATAATATCATTGCAAAGGAAACTTGATGTAGTTTTGTTTTCGTTCTCAGACCATTTTTCTGCATCTTTGGCCGTTTTTGGAAAAAATCGCTAACTCAATAACCCGTTCCTTTCCCCGTTTTCCCATTTTTCCGACCCCTATCGGTCAGGACTTTTCCGCCCATACTGCGAAAATCCAGGGATACATGACTTTTCCCACTCGATTGCCATATTTTGGTTTATTTTTCTTCGGCTATAAGAGCAGTCGCTTGATCACGATGATGTCTTGAATAGCTACTACAACAGCCGTCTGTAAGCTGTAACTCTGTCTTAGGAAATATTTCTAACACTGCTTATTACTAACAAAAAATGTTTTCCCCTATATCATTTTCAAACAGGATACATGAAGTTTTAATTGTTCTAGTAAAACTATCATTCTAACTAACTAACTGAGGGCAGAAGAAGAAGCTTAGTTGTAAAAAAAAGGAGTCCAACATTTTTTTT
Source organism: Microchrysa polita (assembly GCA_949715475.1). NCBI lineage: Eukaryota > Metazoa > Arthropoda > Insecta > Diptera > Stratiomyidae > Microchrysa > Microchrysa polita. The sequence continues at coordinate 27,526,887 of OX454418.1, forward strand.
GATAATTATTCTGAATCCTGGCATAAAAATAAGTTCGTTCTTTGTGTACAACCTTGAATAAATTCTAAGAAACTTATCAACTGACCATCCAAACTCTAGAGGTATAAAAAACCAAATCCGAAATGAATTTAACAGGCTTTTTAATTAAACCGTTATACTAGCCTAAAAACCAATTTAAAATGGTGAAGGGTATCTGAAAACGGAAACTGTTAGGGGGAAACGGACTTGATATTCTGATTCAAGATTCATTTTACATAAAAATAACCACAAATAGTGTGAGAAGATTTTTTTTGCCGATTTTCCGACCAGTGTTATGGCTCGTGGAAACTTTCTAAAACTTCTCACATCAACTTTGTTGTGTCAAAAACAACATTTAATACAAACGTGTCAAACTCGAGCCCCGGGACCGCTACTTCGGACTTCGCTACTTTATGCGGCCCGCCAGTTAAAATGCATACAAGCAATGTACAAATTTTACGAATCTAAGAACTCAAACTTTGTTAAAGTTACAAAAAAGTGACACTGAGATTACAAAACAGTTTTAAGGTACATTTTCCTCGACACGACTGCACGATAGCGACTCGCTCATTCCATATAAAAACTCGTTTTTAGAATGAGAGAAAAATGAGTTTTTATATAGAATGAGCGAGTAGCTGTCGTGCAGTCGTGTCGAGGAAAATGTACCTTTAGTTTTGAAAATCTATTTCTCAGCTACTGCCAATGAAGAAGAAAAAGAAGGAAACGAAATATCTGAAAATAAAGAGGACAATTTGATTTTTTTTATAGCTAGCAGTGGCGTTGCAAATTTAGTGTTTGGGGCTGTTATGGTTTAATACTTTTTGCTTTTTCATTGGTTGGAGTATTCAACCGCAATGCACTGGAATACACACTATTTAAAATTTTGTATTTAAACGAATTTACACCACGCAACGCTTTCCAATCCCATTTAAATGTACTTTTCGCAATAGTGTAAATTTTGATGCTGTTGGTATACAGTTATGCAACAGGAACGTTGCTGATTAATTAATTTTAAGCATCTAATAATTTGGAAATTTCGGATTCATTGCCCCCATTTTTCTGACGCCCCTACTACGAACTTACAGCATTAAGCTGCGCATGTGCATGATTTTGTTTACAATTAATTTTCCATATAAAATTCAAATGAGAAATGTCATCTTGTAGCTTCGATCAAGTTACCATAGAAAATATTTTGGTCCCGAAAAAAAGTTGCATATCTAGTGTTTTTTGCGGTTATTTGCATTTCCTTTTCAGATTTTCTTATTCATTGGCTACTGCGTAAATATTTTTGGACTGTGATTTAATTGAGGCATGGTTAAGGCAGCTTATAAATTTTTGTTACGGACCTCCATAAATTCAATGGTCCGCAAATTTACTATAGCAGTGAATTGCTGTCTTGGTCTATATTTTTCAGGTGGGCCTGATTAAGACCTTAAGAAGCATGGACGTAGCAAATTTTTACTTTTTCATGATTTTAAGTTATATTATGGTCAAAGCCGCATAACTTTCAGACTATTGCTTCTCAAAAAATACGGTTCAAAAGGATACTTTGTACAAAAATTTGCAAGTCAGAGGGGATATTTGTGTAAAATATGCATTTATTCAAGTGGGTAAAAAAAATAACCAAAAACACATGCCCTTGAAAATATGTATGTACAGGGTGGGCCACGAAAAACCTACCAATTTGAACCAGGTTTTTTTTTACAGATTAAAATTTAACTCTTGGAAATTTATAATGAGTTCATACAATACACAACAACGAGTTAAAATTATCGATTTTTTCTATTCTTGTCAACGATCTATTGTTATGAAACAGCGAAAATATCGCCAATATTTTAATTCAAGATGAGCTCCCGTTGCATGAAATGGGGTGTTGTCAAGTAGCTGGCAAATGTAAAATTAAAATGCTTACTCGATTAACCGATTTTGCCAATTATTGTTTTTACCAAATTCGCAAAACCGAAACCATTTATTGACTCGTCGTCAATTAACCAAAGCACCTCACATACGCGTCCTATAAGCAATCGTTAATATACGCTATAGAAAATACCCAGACCCCACACAATACATAACTAGACATCAGGTAGCTTTACTAAAAACTGTTAAATATTGATGGAATTGTAACCAATCCTTACACAGTAAAACTTCGTTATAACGCTCCCGGCTATAACACTCTTTTTTCTCGGTCCCGGTCCCATTATATTCAATTTATAAATTGAAAACCTCAGTATTACTGTGAAGTCTGTTGCCAGTCTAAACCAAAAACAATTATTTGTTTTTTTTTTTTAAACCAGTAATCAATTTATTGCTATTTCCTTACTATTTCATTCCATGTATCAATCGAATACGTAGTCAAACTTCGACAACACGAGCCTCGCTTTCGCGAATTTTGTCAAACCTCGACAACACGAACCTCGCTTTCGCGAATTTTCGATGTGTCGAAATATTTCTTCGGTCCCTTGAAATTTCCATATAAATTTTTGCCTAATTCGAATTTTTTTTAGCCGAATCATTCGATGTCTCGAAGCAGTTTGTCGGGCCCAAAACGTTTTTTGACTTCGATAAGCCGCATCAACCACGAATTTTGTCAAGTAACCTAACAACATGATTTCACAATAATTGTGACTTCGATTAGCCGAATTATCCGAAAATTGTTGGCCAGAATGTATTTTATGACTTTGATAAGCCGAATAAGTCGAGAAAAGAATTAAAAAAACGACAAACATAAACATGTAAAATTTGTTTTATTGTTTTCGATTACTCGAATTTTCGATATCTCAAACAATTTTTCTGGTCCCTTGGCACTTCGAGATATCGAGGTTCGACTGTAATAAATGTTGTCACCTAAAACGTGTATGCGTCTATGAAGTATATTTCTTGGACTTCCCGGCTATAGCGTTTTCCCGGTTATAGCGCTTTTTGGGCTTAGGCCCCAGAAGAGCGTTATAACGACGTTTTACTGTATTTGAATGAGATCTTGCAGATAGTTCAGGAAATTGTAAAAGGTTCGGAAACTCTGAATTTGTTAGATATTAAATATATCTATCTAGGTTGGTCTTGCTGATTCAAATCCAAATTTTCGACCGTCCACTTCTTGAGGCAGGGTGTTATTTTACTCTCTATCAAAATTTATTTCAATCGGATCAAAACCGAGAGTACAACGGGACCTTTTTATTTTTGACTACTAAATAGAACCAAATTAGGTTGTGCCAAGGTTGTCAATATTTACCAGTACCTACCTATTTTACCCTTAGAGTATAGGTATAATGGAACTCTTCCTTGATGGTAAAAAAAAAATAAAATAATCAAAAGAAATGATCGCTTTTCAAGCAAAACTTTTCAGAACCTATTTCCTGGATTAAATTATAGTAGAGATATAGACAGTTCATTCCTGTACGACAGACGTGTGAAACTCGCGGCCCGCGGGCCAAATGCGGCCCACCTCGAATTTCTGTGCGGCCCGCGGCCATGTCGAAGCAGCACAATGTGTATCATCACAAAAATGGTGAAATTGGAAAAGTGAACAAATTTAGCCGTTGAACTGAAGTCTACGAAAATTACCTCCTCATTGGCTTATGCAAGATTATTTTACGAATTTTTCTCCAAATACTACAAACAATTTGCTGCTGGTTATTTGGTTTTATAAGACAGCTCATCTTTTTTGTACAGGACAATACTAAGCCGCTTCATGAAACTGTTCTGTCCAAAATGCAGTTAAAAAAAATTGGTTGTCTTTACCGAACATGAACTGAGATTTATTTGGAAAAATGGCAAAACTGTAAAAACTACGGAAATCTTGGAATTGACTAAATCACCTGGATGTGAAATTTCAATATAATAATTACAGCCCAAGTGCCTGATTCTTAGACTTATTCTTATCAAGCTGTATTGGTGCATGAGTTTGTCTGAAACCATATCACAAACAACTGTTTGTCTCTCTTAGCCTCCTTTGAATTTAATTTAATTTGACTATTTCGCCTCGCAAAGTTATTTTGGGCGACCTTGATGACCGGTGCTCAATTTTTTTTGATCATGTGTCCTAAATTTGGCGCAAATCTTGTAATTAACAAAAAGTGGTTACTTGAGGATCAAGCATATTCTCACGTTTTCGCTTCTTGTCTTAATTTTTTAATGTTCTTGAAGTGCATTTTCGAAAGGTGAAGTTCTCACGGATAATCCCCGAGCCACTATAGTGATCCAGACTTTCTGCCATATTTTAAAAGTCATATTCTGTAATCAACTTTCGATAAAAGTTTTTGAAATTTTCCTCCTGCGGCCCACCCAAACTCGAGGAGAGTCTTATTTGGCCCGGGCCAGGTTTTGAGTTTGACACCCCTGCTGTACGATGTTGAGGTTACGTTAAGATGTTCCTTTGAATAATTTTGTGCTGTATCACAGCAGCTTAATAAATGATTGCCTTATCACTTCCTCTTTCAGCTGTACACATACATATGTACCAACAAATCAGACATCTTATGAAAGAACAAAAGTGCATTGAAATTGAAACCAACAGATAGAATTGAACAATGTAATCTCGAGTAAAATATTTACCATTTAAAATCGCCAACAATCACACACTATATACCAATGGGGCTTTATAATATTCTCTTATCAAAAATGTCTTGACTTATCATTTGGAAATGGGAGTAATGTTTGTATAGAAAACAGCCATAAAGTCATAACTTTTCCAAGTTGTCGACGTTAACTTCATGTACGTATGTACGAATATGTGGTGTACCCGTTCCAGAAAACAACCCACAGATCACGAAAATATTATAGAAAAAATACGCAATATTTTATGGAATATTATGTTGACTTCATATTTTACAAGATACTGGCCATAATCTCAACAACCGCGCTTATTTTGTATATGAGAGGGAGCTTTAAGAGTTATTTTTATGTGTATAGTTTTTTTTTCTATATTTTTATCATTGTCATTAAAAATTATGACTGCGTGAACTGAACCGTTGGCGTCTCTTATCATTTCCTCTCTATGTGGCATTTTACTTTAACAGTCGTCGTTTCTATGTTATCATTATCAAAAAAAAAAAATTTAAGATTGTGTAGTCCAATTCCCAAAATGATAATTGGGTACAGATTGTAAAATATGATTTTTGTTTTTGTTCGTCTTGACTACATATTACACTTAATCTTTTTGAATCGCGAATGTATGTCGAAATTTCCTAGTGCAAAAATGAAATGAATTAATACAGGTATCAAATCGCAAAATGTGCTTACTGATTGCATAGAAAAAGAAAAGACCCGGAAAACCGTGCAATCACCATAAAGATGTCGGATCGGTGCTCACTTTTTGGGTGTTGTATCGTCGCCATCAGTTCAATTGAATTGTACTCATTTTTCGGCGAAACATTTTATGAAATTATGTTTTGAAGTTTTTAAGACGCTTATCTTTTATTTGGCCGCCACCGTGACTGATTAAAACGAATTATAATAATTTGTTTTAGTAATTTGCCAATGACAAAATCAACAAAGATATAATATTGCAATGGAAAGATACGAATACTTTACATTTACTAAAATTAGGTGTTTTTTGATAACAACTAAAGATTAAATTGGTAGTTAATTTAATGAATAGTATTCGGTGTGTGAGGATTAACGATAAGCACATACATATATGTATGTATGTATATGTTTTCATGTTAAAATGAATATAGCTTAATACATATAGATCTGGGTAACTACAAGATGTTTATTGGTATGCCTAACTGAATGCCTAACTAAAAATTTCTTTATTTGAAATACATACTGAGAAAAGATTTATTCAGAATTAAAAATAAAAACCTTTAAAACTCCTGTTGAAATTCCACAAAAAAACCTGACACTTCACATATCTCAAATTATACGCAAATTTGAATAAATTGTATTTTTGTTAAAAAAAAATTAAGGAAAAACGATCAGGAATTTAAAATGCGTAGTAAACAATCCTCGCTTCCACACCTTTAGACATTTAACACCTTTCAATTCGATATACCCTTCAATCAAATATCCCATTTTTCCCTAAAAACCGTTGAAATTACATTTTCATCCCCTTACTAAATGAAAAATCACCCGCATATGCACCTCATATGCGTTGTTATGACTCGCGCGATCAATAAAACGACCCGCGAATGTAACTTAAAGGCTGAATTCAAATTGTAAGACAAAACCGGACGGGTAAACTTGCAAGACAAGAACCATCGTTCCTACAATCTGAATTGCACAATGCTTGTCTGCTGGCCACTACAAAAGCTCTCGCCGGGTGTTTGTTTGTGCTAATAAACGGACGGCGAGAGCTTTTGTAGTGGCCAGCAGACAAGCATTGTGCAATTCAGATTGTAAGAACGATGGTTCTTGTCTTGCAAGTTTACCCGTCCGGTTTTGTCTTACAATGTGAATTCTCCCAAAGGGTATACTCGTACATCTACTACACTGCAATATTTATATGCACTCACTGTGCAACTCCATTCACGGCAAGGATGGTTTGCTGAAGTGAAAACGACCGTTACAACGGGTGAGCTGTGCGTGTATGCACTGCATATTTCTCAGGACGACGTCGACTCCGACTCATAGATATACCGAGTAAATACGCAACTAGATTCAAAACTAGGGAAATACCAGCAGCTTTAGTGAATGTTCGCTTGAAATAACATCACATCCACGTTTTTCAGGATATGAGAGGGTCGAAAATCTCCCAATTGACTTTCTCACGGGTGGTGTACGGTTGCTCAAAAACGGGTGCAGAAGGCATGCTATCATGTGGTGCTCACTCCCTTCGATTTGTTGGATTTCGGTGAGTGTTCGGGTGGTCATCAAAAACTGTTTAAAAGGATGCGGGTGCGGATAATGTGGCAGTTTATATAGGAAGAAGGAAGTAGAAGTGTGTGCCTTTTTGATATTTCGCCGCAATGTCAGCTGCGAGCTCAGTATGATCTTTCATCTCCTTGATGCGGCAAGTATGCATGGAATGGGATGAGCCAGTATCAAAACACTTCATTGAAGTGATAATAGCAAATTAATGATGTTACAGCAACTGGAGCAGATGGTAATATAAATCTCAAGGGGTAATTATTTTATTTAATTGGACTTTGGAAATGATATTGTTCTCACGACAATATTTAGGTACCTTGAAATAGGAGTTTTGACTTTTTTGTTATCTGTTAGATTTTGCATGATTTATATTAGATATGCATTGTTTTAATTTGATTGGTTGGCATTGGTTTATCAAAATGTTAAGAGATGGTGTCCTTTTGAAGCATACACAGAGAAAAAAAATTAGAATGGTTATCTAAAGAAATAGTCGAATTCATCTAAAGTTCGCGTTGATTTTCAGCTTATGATTCTATGTAGTTGAAACAGTTACGAAGATCTGGATAATTTTTCTATTCGTCATTAGTTGAAACATCTACTATATTTGCAAATTCAATTAATTCACTTGTAAAGATAGCTATTCATTATCTATAAATTGTTAAATGTTGGATAGCTAAATTGTGTTGAAGAAAAAAGAACGATTGTTTGTAGTAAAATTTTATATTTGAATAGTACAATCAACAACTTTTGTGGAAGAATTGACTAAACTTTTTCTTCTAATCTTGCGTGGTTAAATGAACGAATTTAACACGTTGGCTGCGGCACATGCCCCCGGGGGCATGTGATAGTTATTATTTGTGTGCGGCTGAAAAATATGCTTTTCATTCTCCAGGTGCGAAAGCTATAACATCTGTAATTTTCATCCGATTTTAGCGAGACAAAGAGCATTTTACTTAGTTCGCCCTATATTATAATATTATAATAAAAACATAATACATGCCCCCGGAGGCATGTATTTCTTGTTAATGGGGTGCCAGAAAAAAACACCGTTAGAATTAATTTTTGGTTCCATCGTGTTCATTTAGTAGTCTATTGCTGAATTGAAGTGCGAAAATACATTTTTTCAGTGTTAACATGTCGGAACGCTCGCGTCGCATGGTCAATTGGCCAAACCAAAGGTGAAAAATAACGAAAAATTACAATTTATTATTATAATTATTTGGAATCCGCTCCTGGCTGAACTGAAGACAGGTTTGTACCTAAGGAAGTATTTTATCTAGTTTTTGATCGATTAAAATTAAATTCCGGGATATGAGAGATCATTTACTGTTGCATTAGCCACATGCCCCCGGGGGCATGTGCCGCACATGAATAATAACGACTTACATGCCCCCGGGGGCATGTGCCGCACAGAAAAGAAGACACCGAAAATGACTGCCGCAGCCAACGTGTTAATAGTATTTTCAGCTACGAATATAAGAAAAATCAGCTATTTCTTTGGTAAAACTATCTAAATTTAAGTCAACTACTTCACTTTAGATAAAAAGTCTAAACCATTTTTTTCAGTGTACGTTTTTAGAATGTTGTTTTTTGTCAATCTTATTTATAAATCATCACTTCATTGATAAAAAAATCACTAATACATACATACCTACATTAGAGCGTCGATTATCCGAACTAATGTCGATAAGGGGTGGTTCGGATAACAGAAAGTTCGGTTGATCGAGTTTCCATATAGAAAAAGTGGAGGATTGCCCTGATTGGCCACTGACAGTTAACCTGTTGTTATTGCTGTTGCTGTAATACGTGGCACTTAAGGTCCTTAGCCACTGGCATTTGGAAATTGGTTTAATTTACTCAGCTGATAATCCGGCTTGTATATCTAGGTGGCTTTGCTCTAAAAGTTAATAGTCGTTTCTTTCTTGGACAGACAGGATCATTGTCCAAGTAAAACGCAAACGGATCAAAATTTCACCCTTCGGTAACAGCTGACTCCTGACTATGGTGTCATCATATCATTCCCTAACGCGATATTCTGAATTGGAAACTGAATTTGAAATTATGCGCCGTGCGAGATGCAATTTAAAGGAAAATGACCCAGGAAATATTAAAATGATTAACTATAGTAAAAATTAGACACCAATATACTGACATACAGTAAAGGAAAATTTTTGCGGAGAAATCTGGGGAATGGCATTGGCAGATGATCCATCTCATAGGCTGGATCAATTTTCTAGATCGTCATTTTGTATGGGACTTGCAGTAAATATGGAAATTAGAGATGCCGCGGATAGTTATTTGGCCGGATACCGGATACCGAATATCCTGCTGCATTCTCGGCCGGAGCGCCGAATATCTGGCTACAGGATATCCGGCGAAACATTGCTTCTGAATTTCTATAGCGCCTATTCAGACGACAAAAGCACTAAACACTGCCATCGCAGAAAGATGCAATATTCCTCGAAGCAAAATTCATTTGCCTGTTCACGAGAGTGGAGCGAATATGATAAAAGGCGTACGACTTGCAGAGTACGATTCTGCGAAATGTTTTATCCATTCCTTACAACGAGTTGTCTATGAGTCGTTGAAGTCCCAACAGGAGGTATTCAGTGGCGGCTCGTGCCTATGAAAATAGATGAGGCGAAAAAAATACATTGGAAGAGGGGTACATTACGCTTTCAGGTCGCCAAGGGAAATTTTTTGATGTTTCCGATATTTTCCGCTATATGGCGGACGGTAAGATAAGTGTCGCTAGTGTCGATAAGAAGAACAAGAAAAATTTCCCTTGGGGATTTGAAAGCGTAATATACCGAAGAGGGTTGCTACATCGATAGAGAATCATTTTACAATAACAACTTTATTCAACGCATCATAACATTAGCGTAGCTATAGGGGGTAGGGAGGGGCGCTCTCCGTCTCTCCGGGAAGGTAGCGGAATTTAATTTTATTCCATCTGAAAGGGATTTTAGTGGCAAATGGTAATGGTATACATCTTTGCTTTTCCTAGTTAGGGACCTTGTAAGGAACGAGTCTCATATTTCTCTATCTTCCAAGTTATTATATCAAGATTTATTTTGGAGTTGAATCATACCAGCATGAAATTTAAACACTGTTAATATTTTGTTAAATTTGTTTGGAGGAAATCAAAAAAAGATTTATAGATTTTGCTCTGAAGAAAAACAGTGACAGACAACACAAACTGATCTCTTGGTCTATTTCTTTAAATCGCAAGTGGAATATTCAATCCGAGGGACAAAAATAGCACTGAACATAGACGAGCGAAAAAGCTGAAATTGGAGGCCAGTTGAATGTCATCAGCAGGGGCCATTTTTCGTTAAACGGTGTAGAAAAATCATGCTAGACTGCCCTTTCTTAAAAGTTGGCTCTGAAATTTGCCTAACAATATTTTCGCGATCGACAATTTCAACTCCTAAGGAAATCTGACCGAAATCCCATGCATCATAATATCCCATTTTAAATATTTGGCGTTTCGGCATAAATTAAAAATCATTCAAAATTAATTTGAAAAGTTTGGGCGTCCAAATATTAAAATGAAATAATAAACAGTGACAGAAATCACACAACTATCGAGCCTTTTTAAAATTATGTGTAAGAAGCGACATCATCTAATATTTTCCTTTTTCTATTTCAACCAAAATACATAAAATAGAAAACCGAAACTATGCTCAGTAAGTTCTTATCTCAACTTCATTTTGCAGAGCTATATTTCAATGCGCAAAGCATACAACAAAGCGAGAACAACTCGTCGCACTGTTTCGATTCAGATACACACGCTGAGGCGATTTCTGTTTCGCCTCACTGGCATCTTTTTTCCCGTACATTCTCCCATAGAGAATCGGGTGAATGTATTGATACGTGTTGAGTTTTTGCTCGGGATTGTGCGGCGGAAAAATTATCGCATCACATGTATGAATTGGTGTAAAAAAAATATGTTAGGGACTTTGTGATTGTGTAAAGGAACTTGTAAGCGAGTTTAAAGATATATTTAGGGGTTTTTTTATCATATTTTATGAATTATGTTTTGTGATAAGTTAAAATGTATAACTCGACGAAAATGAAGGTGAGGCACCGCCTCAGTTGCCTCATCTGAGGAGCCGCCACTGGAGGTATTGAAGATGGTAGCAGCTGCGAGACGGATTGTCACCCATTTTATTCACTCGGGTGTAGCACAAGAAAAACTTAAAGCCATTCGTCAGGAGCTTAATTTACCAGATCACAAGCTGGGGCAAGATGTTAGCACTTGCTGGAACTCCACCTTTTATTTAATGGAGCGGTTATTGGAGCTGAAACGAGCTGTATACAAGGGATAATGCATCTGTAAATAATTTTACACCGTCTTAGTGGAAAAAAACTGCTCAAGCCCTTCGAAGAAATAACGAGGATAACAAACTCTGGTCTTTCGTGCATTTCTGACGTAATTCCACATGTTGTAACGTTGACCAAATATCTGGGAAAGGAGGAGACGGTCATTAGAACACCGGACTTACTAAGAATGAGATCTTCATTAAAAGCTGCGATAGAAAAGCGTTTTCGGTTAGATGAAAATGTAAATACTCGATTGCAACTTTTCTCGATCCGAGGTTTAAAACTAGGTTCTTAGGAACGGTTTAAATGGTGAGAGCGAAACAAAAAGTTCTCTTAGAAGCTTTAAAAATGAGCTGTGATGAACCCGATGCTAAGGTTGCCTCTTCCTCACCACCTAATAAACGGAAATGATGAGTCCACTGATGATATACACGACAGTTACTGGACCTGCTTTGATGAAAGCATGCCGAGTGGGGATATGCAAAAAAAACATGCTGCAATTGAGCTTGAAAATTATATAAAACTGCTTGCATAGATCGCTGGGGGTGACCCTTTCAAGTGGTCAGCGAACGCGACACTGTTTTCGATTTATCATAAAGCAGCGTATTCAGTGAGCGGTTATTTTCTGAAGCAGGTCTTGTCTATGAGGATAAACGGAATCGTTTACTACCCACAAATACCGAGAAACTTGTCTTCATTCATCATAATTTGCGACTAGTGGACTTTAATTATTAAATGTCAGGACTCAGGAGTCTTAATAAAATATAAATAAAATGGATTACAGAATTTTAATTAAAATGCGTAAAACTTTAAATATTCGGTATCCGGCCGGATAGCAGCTTCTATCCGGCCTACATCGGATATACTAAAAAAAATGGCCTGATAGGCCGTATACCGGATAGTAACCCGATATCCGTGGCATCTCTAATGGAAATAATCCGCCAAATCTAAAAGAACGAATATAAGTGACAACCTGACCAAAAATAAGAAATACGAAGCAATTAAGTGCTGCTGATGAGAGGTTGCTTACTTCAGACACTTGATTTTTACACCCTTCGCTTATTAAGCGTAAAGGGTATATTAGCTTTGTCATGAAGTTTGTAACGCATTGAAGGAAGCATCTCCGACCATATAAAATATGTATATAAATGATCAGCGTGACGAGCTGAGTCGATTGGACGATATCCGTCTGTGCGTCTGTCTGTCTGTCTGTTGCGACGCGTTTTGCTCGGCCAGTTTAAAAGCTATGGAGCTGAAATTTTGCACACATGCTTCTTTTTATTGCAGGCAGTTTGTATGTTTGAATCGCTACAATCCGACAAGGGGGTCGTGGGGCTGCCATACAAACCTACCCTCCAAATTTAGGTCCTTCTTAGAAAAACTTTTTTATTTATGCACCAATTTCAATCAAATTTCACACAAATGTGTTTTAATTGGGAACACATAATATATGTAAAAATCGACCAAATCGGACAATGGGGTCGTGGGGCTGCCATACACACCTAGTCCCCCAAATTATGTTCTTCTTAGAAAAAACTTTTTTATTTTCTCATCGATTTCAATCAAATTTCGCACAAATGTGTTTCTAGTAATACCACAAAATATATGTAAAAATGGACCAAATCGGATTATGGGGTCATGAGGCTGTCATAGAAACCTAGCTCCCCAAATTAAGTTCTTCTAAGAAATATTTTTTATTTATACACCAATTTCAACCAAACTTCACACAAATGTGTTTCTATTGATGACACAAAACATATGTATAAATAGATGGAGTTGAACCATGTGGTCATGGGGCTACCAAACAAACCTAGCCCCCTAAATCAAATTTTTCTAAGAAAAACGTTTTTATTTGCACACCAATTTCAATGAAACCTCAGAAAATTATATTTCTATTGATGCCACATAAAAAACGTTAAATCGGACTATGGGGTCGTGGGGCTGCCATACAAACCCCCAAAATTAGGTTCTTCTAAAAAATACTTTTTTATTTGAACACAAATTCCAACTAAACCTCATGGAAATGTATTTTTAGTGATAGTACAAGACATATGAAAAAATGAATTATATCGGACCATGGGGTCATGGGGCTGGCATATAAACCCAACCCCAAAATTAGGTTCTTCGAAGAAAACCTTTTTTATTTGTCCACCAATCGGAACCAAATGTGTTTTAATTTATGCCACAAACATACGTAAAAATTGACGGGAAGGCCATAGGGCTGCCCTACAACCCCCTACCCCCTCTTTTTGGTTCTTAGAAGAAACCCACGTCCCGCTTTGCCCAATAAATCTTCGCCACGGCACTTATGAGAAAATTCAAAAGCATGGAAGCGGGGAGGACTGAACACTAGTCATAGGTAAGTCCGAAAAAAACTTTTAGACCGAGGGGAGCGAAGGGTATCCAAATTTCGGCCGTGCCCGAAATTAGCCTCGGTCTCGTTTCTTTTGATTCGATGCATTTTATTTAAAAAAAGCTAAGTCTCCCGTTTAGTTGATGGAATGTTCGGATAATCGACGCTCTACTGTAATACAGGAAGTAGTCCTAAGCAAACCAAAACTTTAATTTATACGATCAAAATCGTATCTCCACACACTAAAAAAATTTGGTATAAATTTTATAAATTTTCTTATCTATATAGGTCCATAGGAAAATTTGTATTAAATTTATAAGTTTCAATCTTATAAATTATATTTATTCTATAAACGATAAAATTAATAGGAGTCAGTGGCGTATTTACAGGGGGGGGCACAGGGGGCACGTGCCCCCCCTGTGAGCACATCAAACTTTTTCCACACCATACTAAAAATTGCAGTACCTAATATTCCCTTTTTATTTTGAGCGTTTCTATTACTAAACTTTGTAAATATTTTTCGAAACATTTATCATCACATCATTTTCTCAATTCGCCAGATCTCTTTGTTGATGAACCCTTTCCGTTTTTTGAACGGGTTGAGCTTATTTTCATAGACGCGTGGTTTCAAGAACAAGATCTCTCAGAGAATAAGTACAAGCTATGATTATGTCGAGGCAACAATGTGGTCATGAAACGTTGCCCAATCTCGACATGAATCTGTTCGGAAACAAGGACTGCTATTGAAAGTCTCGTCATGTGTGAAGTGACCCCATCGTATTTTGATAAAAGTTGAGGAGATGTTGTTGCGGTATCGATGTCTTGGAAGCCGCTGAATTGATAAATATTTGAAACAATCGGTCTGATTTTTCGATCGGGCTTGTGTATTTTAATTTGGCCGTAAATTCGTGTTGGGCTGCTGTAAAGGTCTTTAAACCAGATGCTTCTCTTTGCTTGCTTTTAAAATGCTAAAAATTGAAGTGTTTTGGTGGGAAAGCATTTTTAGCATACATTTTCGAATTCCTACGGCTGTGTGCCCTGCCTGGGGTACTTTCTTCAATGCTTCAATTTTCACGAAGTAAACATTATCGTAGCCATTCCTTCTCATTTCTATTTCGCAATTGATTTGCATGCATGTTGAAGCATGTTGCTTTAGCTTAAAAACGTATTTCAGATACTATAGATTTGAAGCTAGTGTAGTCCATATGGAAATAACAAACAATCATACCTTCCTGCTTACTTTTGTTGCTTCATTTTAATTAATCGATTGGTCACTTCCCGGCTCTATGCCACGGATAGTTCCTACACGGCTGAAAATTTTGGTGTAATTTTTATAAAAAAAATATATTCATACATTTCCATATAAAAACTTTATCAAAAGTATAATTGAACTATATTAAAAGTATAAGTATTCTTGATAAAAATTTTACTCTTCAATAGTATAAAATTGATAAGCAAATTTATACAAACCGCTCGAAAAAATAAAAATTGTAATACGAGTGCAGTCGGCTTCGAATCCACAATTCTACCATTTTTAGGCAAGCGCGCTGCTCACTGAACCAGACAGACAGACAAATCAATAGTTTTCTAGGTTGAATGGGTTTCTTGCGTTGATAGTGTAGATTTGATAACATAGTAGGATTGATTCTACCCTTTTATGTTATACCAACATCCAATGCAATTTATTCTATCCCGAACGGTGTAAAATAGTTAATAGTTAGTTGGATAGTTTTATTCTGTAGCGGTTAAAATTAATATAATTTTTGAATAAACTAAAATTATAAGTTGAAAAGGATCAAATTTGATTCAATTTTTGGAATAGATAGGAGTTATACTATTTTATTTATAAAATTTACTCCCGGTTTACACCAAAATTTACAACCGTGTAGTATTCTGGATTGTACTTCTAAAATATTATTCGGCACTTGTTACGATTTTACGGAATCTGTTACTAGATTTTTGACAAAACATACAAATGCCTCTTTTTCAGTAAATCCTAATTTTGCATTCAAATTCGCTTAAACTTGTAATGGAATTCAAGACCACAATGTCAGCCAAAATTTGTTGTATCAGCTTTTCATCTGTGTTGTTTGTGTTATGTGTTTCAAAAGTAAGCAGAACCACTTTTTGGCGGAATTTGGCCGAAATTTGGCAGAATTTCGGACGATGTATGAAATTTCTCTTCCAAAGAAAAGTGTTCCGTCTGGAATCCGTTTTGTCATATGGAAACAGTCTCTTTGGTCATTTCATTAATTCCATAGCCAATTAAGTACATATTCGTAAAATTCCTTTTCGGCTTCAGGCTCCTCCGAACTACACTACGCAAACTTTTTTTAGGCCCTCCGTATTTTGGCTCAGGAAAAGCCAAAAGCAGTTAATGAGTGTTATTCTAAAATCTTTCAGGAAAACTAAACTTTTGGTGTAATAAACCTGAAATGCAAAGGACTCTCAGGTCCGTATTTATAAACATACCATAACTCAAGGAGACCTTGAGTCAAGGATGCCGAGATTAAAATAAATGCCATTTTCCATACTTTTACATAGAAATCACTTACATTCACGAGTCAATGCATCCTTGATTTAAGGAGAAACTCAAGGAGACCTTGAAATTTTCTATAGTCAACCTCACTTGAAGTCAAGGTAGCTACCCACCTACCTTGAAATATCAAGTCTATTGAAAACATAAGGTCTCCTTGAGTTTCGCCTTAAATCAAGGATCAAGGATCAACGATCCCTCAGTCTTGCCAATGTTTTTCCTATGTAGCTGCTCTCGGGTATCCCCACACCAAAACTTTATGTAACAAATTAGCCCCGTACTCTGTGCCCCCCCTTTGAGAATTTTCTAAATACGCCACTGATAGGAGTTATAGTGTAAATCCAACAATACCAATGGTTTATTTTTTATAGGAAATCATTTAGAAGTGTTTTATATGAATTTGGTATAAAAATTATAAAGAATCGATAGATCCTGGTTATAGGACAGATTATATAAAATTGTAAGAGAGCAGGTATAAATCGAAGAATGCTAACTATTTTACCCTATGATTCTCAGCCTATCATGTCATAGTCAGTACAAGTATGAAACCTAGTTGATTTTTCACTTGATTGCAAAAAAAAAAAAAAATCGCGAGCGCGCAGAGCGCGAACGCCGGGTTGGTGAGCGTAACGAGCAGGGGGCGAAGCCCCCTAGTAACTCATAAATCTTATATCTCATTGACCTCTTCTATATTTTATTAACCTCTTTA
Source organism: Microchrysa polita (assembly GCA_949715475.1). Classification (NCBI taxonomy): domain Eukaryota; kingdom Metazoa; phylum Arthropoda; class Insecta; order Diptera; family Stratiomyidae; genus Microchrysa; species Microchrysa polita. The sequence continues at coordinate 27,543,636 of OX454418.1, forward strand.
CGCTCTAAATTGCATAATAAATTACCTACCTACAGTGGGATTCGATCCCGAGATCCTATGATTTGGAGACCAACGCCCTACCTACTAGACCAACCAGACTCTATGAGTGATGAAGTTTGTAATTTATACCATACATTGAACGAAAGCACGCACAAAATTTTATCGTAGAAAAGAATAAAATAAATATGAACTTAGTATAGATGAGCCTTTCTAAACCATTTTGTATAAAATTTATCTGAGTTTTGGTATAAAACGCAACGAAAAGAAAAGTTCATAAGAACTTTGATAAAATTTATAGCATTTTTGGAATACACTGACTTTATACTTTCAACGTTATAAAAATTTATTCTAAAATTGGCATATATAACTTTATATTAAAAATGGTATAAATAATTTTATCTTTTATCCCAAAATTTGTTACCGTGCACCAACCTAAAATGTTTGAAAAAAAAAAATAAACACAAATCAGTCATACACCAAAAATAAACTCCTATACATACATACATTTCAATTTACCATGCCAACTCAACTCCCCATATAGGATTTCCTTAAGTCCAAAGGAAAAAAAGAAGTCGTTTTTCTTTGAGCTTCTTATCTCTTGCGACAAATAAAGTGATTTCCGATATCAAATAAAATGGTTTCATTCTATCGTCTTATCACAACATCGCTGTTTGAATTTATTATATATGTACTTACTGCACGCTTGCAATACCCATTATGTATGTAGCTATATGTAATACAAACATAAATTACATACATATTCCGTTTATACCTTTTTATCTCTTATCAAATAAGACCAAGATGGATTTTCGCGCCATATATAATGTGAGCTTATCAAATACACAACACAACCATATAATGAGTTGACTGTTCGATGACTTTTGACTGATAAGGACGATAAGGTGGGGATTGTAATGAACTCGTCCATTTAATCGAAATATGATTAAAATTAAAGATGGATTGATTTGGAGGTGTTTTGAATATAGTTCAATCAACTGCGTATTAACAATTCACAAAGGATCAGTGATGCCAGGTAGGCTGCGTGACTTCCCCCTAAATGAAGCATGATTTCCCCCTAAAATGGTGATCTTCCCCCTAAATTGGAAAAATGGCGAAAAATTAAAAAAGACCCCACGCTGAGCACCAAATGTGATCTGTTGACGAGGCATGGGCGTAGCCAGGATTTCGGTCAGGGGGGGGCAAGTCCAAATTTTTTTCAACATCATGATTTTCTTAGAAGTTGAAATTGTCGGTCACGAAAATATCATTAGGCAAATTTTAGAGAAGTCGGTGCACAGGTTCACGACCCATGCGACGGACTATTATCTCTATAATGGGATAAAACATCGCTGAGCGTGCTGTTGATCTCAACACCTCAACAAAAAAGCATTTAAGATCTTGGAAATTGGATGTCACTTACACATCTGTGACGTTGGTCATGCCTGTTATTTTTTTTTTTTTTGAAAGCCAAATTTTAAGATAGGACAGTCGAGATTGATTTTCTGCCAGGGAGTTGATGAATTCATGGTAAATAATAAATATTTACTAAGAACAATGAAGTTTTGTTGTATTTTTGTAATTGAGCGGAGCGAAAAATTTGTAGTCGGAGCGCTGGAGCGGAGCGAAGAGAAAAAAAAAACCACCCCAAATCCCTGCTTTCTACACCACTTATCGAAAAGTGACCCTGCACGTATTTAGACATTTACTGGTGATTCTGATTACATTCAAATGGCCTACAATTTCTGCGTTTTACACAATAGTTCGTCTATATTTGGTGCTATTTTTGTCTCTCGGACTGCATATTCCTCTTGTGAGATCTAAATTTGATTGCTGGTATGATTAAGTTACAAAATAAATCTTGATTAAATAACTTGAAAGACAAGGAAATGTTAGATTCGTTCTTTATACAAGGTTCCTAACTGGGCAAGGCTGTATACCATTTCTCATTAAAATCCCTTTGAGATGGAATGTTGATAAATTCTACTACCTTCCCGGAGCGACTTCATGTGACAGTTAAAATTGTATTCTGCAGCTCGGAAGCCATGCAATGAAACGCATGAAAATAAGGGATTCTCGCAAAACAAAAAAAAAAAGACTCTCCCTAAAGAGAAACATTTCTGATCTACTTATGTTATCGATTCATGATATTCACACATAGGTACATATATCTGTTATGTATTGGGACGCAGCCTCTGCACCTCCGTCACTTGCTGCCGTCCATTTGTCCGTGCCACCTGGCTGGAAACTATCACGGGCATGCATTCCACGGCAGTAAAGATGCCTTCTTTGCCGCTCCATATACTGCCGCGGTTAATTTTCCAGATTATAGTCTTAGCAGCAGAAAATTTTACGAGGTGCCTGGATTCAAGCGCGCATTTTTACGCCTTCAAGCATTGTAAAGTACAGTGATTTTTTTACTACATTGGTAAGGATTTTTTTACCATAATCATCGGCCAGGGGGGGCGACCGCCCCTCCCTGCCCCCCTCTGGCTACGCCCATGTGACGAGGGTATCAGGCCTGATGGTACCCCGAAAATTATAGTGACACAGCTATCGAGACGATAGAAAGATATTATCGTAAGACAATGCGCCAATTTTTAAAAGAATCGTACAAGCACCTCACCTTGGCAGAATTTGGAGAAAATTGAAATAGAAAAACCTATTGTTTTTGGGTCAAATCACAAATTACTTTGAAGCTCTGTAAAAACCAAACCTCTTATCCGATTTAAGAGCCGTTACTTTTATTTTTTAGGTAAATGTTAGCTGTAATAATCATCCTATTTTGCTATTCTAGCTAGTCTAGCTTTTGAGACATTGAAGTTTTAGTCGTACGAGAAAATTATTTTTCCAAAAAGCTTCAAATGCCTGTGGCAGCTAAAGGCTTAAGCTAAGGGGGAATGTTCCGTACAACCTTTTTTGCTGGAAATCACATGAGGAATCACAATCTGGTGCGTTTATGCAGCAGTTTCCGGACACGCTGTATATTTGAATAGTTAAAGACACAAATTTTCATGGAATTTTCTGATTTATGCTAGAAAACAAACCCCCAAAATTCCTCTAAGGTCTTTTAGGTTCCCCCTAAAATTTTCTCTAAAAAAATTCTCCCCCTAAAATTCTCCCTAGGAGGTTCAAAAAACCCTAAATTTAGGGAACTTTCCGCTAAATTGGTAACACTGCAAAGGATGTGTTAATAGTCTATATGTACCTATTCAATTGAGAGTTTTAGAAAGCCGAACAGACCCTATACGCTATACATACTTAAAATATAAATTAAAATATTTCTTTCTCGTGTCCTACCCGGTTAGAAATTTGGGATAAATCTACTATATAAAAATAAGTCGGGTTTTCCTCCCTGACGCTATAACTCCAGAACGCACGAACCGATTTGGATGATTCTTTTTTTGTTTTATCCGTCTTACGTTGGAGAAGGTTTGTGGACCAACATTTTTTTGAAAATCTCGAAGGAAGTGGTGGTAAATATCGAAATTTCATTTTGTATGAGAGTCACCTGTTGCAATCAAGTTTTCATCGACAACATTTAAATTCAATGGGAATATTTTAGTTGTCATTGGATCAAATACAGTGTTAATTGTAGTCAAGGTGACTATGTTTTTACGTACACACATCCTTGATGTTGGTCACTGCAATTTCACAATAGACTTCGTACTACTTCGGGAATCCGTTGATATCTCCGCAATCCTTTGGCGGAACGACACGATTGAGATGTCGCCGGATTCGCAACAAAATTGCCTAAAGGGTCATGGGGTTTTTTTTTCTAATAACCGTCAGCCCGGATGTTGGCATAGCAAGGTTACAATTAATTACAATTAAGTTACATTAACAACCGTCAACCTGGATGTATGATGGTTTCTGGGATAGTATGAGCATTGTAGGTGGCGTGCGCACGAAAAACTGAGTAAATGAGTGTGCTGACATATTTAAAAGAAATTTATTAAATTAATGATTTTCGAGATAACTCGCTAATATAGTTGAAGGGCAAGTGCAGTCTCATCAATCAGTCAGGGGGTTGAGTACATATGTTGTTGTTGTATTACCTTGACCGCTTAACCCCCCGACGGAAATCTATAGCGTTGTTTCCATTATACACTTTGGTTTCATCATCGAGAGGTCGATCCCAATAAATTATAGTTAGCAGGTTGATTGGCATTCAAATTAGTGTCAAGTTGTGAGTGAAGCCAATAATGCGAGCGAAGCGAGCACTAGATAAGAGAGCGAGCGAAGCGAGCTCTCTCAGCTAGTTTGTAATAAAATGTAATGACTGCAGCGATAAAGTTATTCCTTAAACATTTCTCTGCGTATGTAAGAAACTTGATTTTTTTAGTTCTACTAGGGGGCTTCGCCCCCTGCTCGCTACGCTCGTCAACCCCTACCCCTACCCCCCAATTCAGCAAAATACGCTGGCTACTGCTCGTCGAAACAATAAACATCTTTCAAAAATCTACAAAAATGAATCTAACTACCTTAATCGAATCAAATTCCGAAAACGGCAGTGAATTGGCAAAGGCGTTTTCGACCAGACTTAACACCGACGACATATCATGCGGCTTTAAAATAAAATCAATACAAACCACTTAACAAAATAAAACTCACCCAATTAATTTTCTTGTAAAATCACTTTTAGTCGACTTCCTTTTATAAGGACATAAAGGATACATTATCATTAGATTCACCAGAGTTTTGTTAATGAAATCGGTGTAGAATGAGGCATGGTTTGCCTCAAGGGTGTGTGTAAATAGTAAATAATGTCTTTCATCACATAAAATGTGAAAGAGATAATTTATAATGATTTTGACTGTAGCTTATTCAACTTGCATTCCATTCAAATGGGAGCGGTTGGTTTTGGATTTTAACGTGTAAAAAAGGATTCAGACTATCGACAAGATTTACTAAATCCTAGATTTAGCTAACAGTTGTACCATATTGTACTGCAATTTGAATAATGCAAGTACATTATACGATGCATTTTGAATTTAATTACATAATGCTTGAAATACATTTGACGCGTCAGCATCAGCATCGGCATCAGCAGAAGCATTTCAGTTTCACACGCATTTGCCTTTTATGACTCACATTGACAGCAGCAACAGAAAAAATACTTCTGCTGTCATTGTGGGTCATCAAAGGCAAATGCGTGTGTTCTAAATTGAAATGCTTCTGCTGATGCTTAACATTTAATCTAGTAGGCAGGTTTCCACTCGATTAATTCAGTGGTTTTAGTAAATCCTATGTCAGCAGTGTGAATCCCCTCTAACATAATATTTCAACAGTAATTTGGCAAAATCCAACGCAATTTGCAGAAGTACATATCGCACATCCAGAAGAATAATGACGTAAGTGCAAAAATTATCGTTTTTGAGTTAAATATACCACTAAGTTTGAAATTGGCTATATTTTCAATAAAAATAATTTTGATTTTAAAATTCTGTAAAAAAAACTGTTAAAATTCAGTTAGGTCGTTATTCCATTCGCTCGTTTGGAAGCATTCACTCAGATCAATAACGACGCAACTGCAACTGCTTGTCAAAGCATCACCGGGTGAAAGTGCGTGTTGTTGGTGTCAATAACAACGAATTATTCTTTCTAATAAGAATAAAAATAATAAATCAATTCAGTTTTGAGGGCGGAATTCATAGTCCCCACACCCCACTTATACTTAACGGAAACCTTAAGGGATTCCTTATTAATTTTACGATTCATAATACTAGATAATTTTTTGTATTTTATTTGTCAGTTACTATAATTGGGCCCCTGAATTAAATTATTTTATTGAATGCGGTAATGCCTTTCTTTGTGGCGTTTTGCATTCCCTTATAATAATTTTAATATCTGTACAATTTGTATATTGAAGCAAGTCTGTTTAACGTTTTATGTGAAACATAATTTCCCAGAATTTATGCAAGCTCGGTTACCGATTCCAGTGGGACTAACTTCGCCTTTTTTTGATTAAATCTTTAATTTCACTGTAAGCTTTAATTAAAAAAAAAATTAAAGTCGCAACATTCATTCACTCAGAAAATTTCAAGTGTGAAATACGCCAGTAAAACTTTACAAAAACAAGGCCTAGCCTCGGAATAAATGGAATACTACCGTTCTTTCGCTTATCTGTTTTAGAGTATTACTTGCTATACAGGGTGTCCGGAAACTGCCGCATAAACGCACCGGATTATGATTCCTCAGTTGATTTCCAGCAAAAAAGTTGTATGGAACATACCCCCTCAGCTTAACCCTTTAGCTGCCACAGGCATTTAAAGATTTTTGAAAAAATCACTTTCTTGCACGACTCAAAGCCTAATATTTCCAAAGCTAGACAAGTTAGAATAGTGAAATAAAATGATTATTACAGCCAACAAATTTACCTGTAAAATAAAACTAACCACACGAAAATCGGATAAGAGGTTTGGTTTTTACGGAGCTTCAAAGTCAAATTTGCGTGATTTGACCCAAAAATAATCTTTTTTTTCATCTCAATTTTCTCCAACTTCTGCCAAGGTGAGGTGCTTGTACGATTCTTTTAAAAATTGGCGCATAGTCTAACGATCATATCATTTTTACATCATTTTATTCAAGCTCCATTATTTCTAACAGTTTTAGTACCTTAAGTGCAGAAAACTAGGGTTAATTTTGGCTCGATTTCGACATACTTTGAATAGATTTTACCAATTGCAGATCTTTAGGGGCAGTGTGAATTGAATTGTATTGAATTCGAGCTAAAATTAACCCTAGTTTTCTACACTTAACGTATAAAAACTGTTAGAAGTAATGTAGCTAGATCAAAATGATGTAAGAAATATATGATCGTAAGACTATGCGCCAATTTTTAAAAGAATCGTACAAGCACCTCACCTTGGCAGAAGTTGCAGCAAATTGAGATGGAAAAAAAGATTGTTTTTGGGTCAAATCACGCAAATTTGACTTTGAAGCTCCGTAAAAACCAAACCATTTATCCGATTTTCGTGTGGTTAGTTTTATTTTACAGGTAAATTTGTTGGCTGTAATAATCATTTTATTTCACTATTCTAACTGGTCTAGCTTTGGAGATATTAGGCTTTAAGTTGTGCAAGAGAATGATTTTTTCAAAAATCTTTAAATGCCTGTGGCAGCTAAAGGGTTAAGCTGAGGAGGTATGTTCCATACAACTTTTTTGCTGGAAATCAACTGAGGAATCATAATCTGGTGCGTTTATGCGGCAGTTTCCGGACACCCTGTATAAATCCAGATTTGCAACCCTGGGCTAATTTTTTAGCAAGCGAAAAACAGCCATTTTTTTGCTATTTTTTTAAATTTTCAACAATATTTTTTAAAATAATTGTCTTGGATAAAAACTGTGTTTGGCATTTTGAAAGTAGACAGAATTTCCAATCCAATGATATCCTAACAAATTTGATAGGTCAAATATTGACGGTATTACAGGTTTTTAAAAATAGGATATTTTTTACCAAAAATTGCTAATTTCAAGTAAATGTCGTTTCGGCAAACAACATAACCTTAGAATTCGCCTTTTTTGTGGAAAATACCCTATTTTTGAAAACCTATATCTCCGTCAATATTTGACTTACAAGAGTGGTTAGCATACCATTGGATTGGAAATTTTGTCTACTTTCAAAATGTCGATCATCGTTTTTTTCCAAGATATTTTTTTTTTAAATATTGTTGGAAATGTAAAAAAGAGCAAAAAATGGCTCTTTTTCGCTCGGCAAAAAATTAGCACAGGGTCCCCAGGGTTGCAAATCTGGATTTATGTAGCCAGTAATACTCTAAAACAGATAAGCGCAAGAACGGTAGTATTCCATTTATTCCGAGGTTAATGTCGATTTTGACTGGCCTAAAATTTAACTTAAAAATTATAAAATCATAACGTTGAACATTTTGAAAAATCATAATGGTTCATAGGGAAAGTCGTTTATAAATTTGCAACGTTGTTTTAAAGTTAGTTAAAACATGGAGACCAAGGGAGAAATATTTAAAAAAGAACGAATTCAGTCTAATCTAGACTAACACACTTTTAAAGTTAAATGATTTTCATGTAACAATTTAAAAAAAAAAAGTGGATTTTTCAATAGTGAATTGAAAATACATAAACGTATATGGAGCCAAATCATATTTGAAAATTAATTATTCGTATTATTTTCTTATTATCAAAATATACTGGTCCGGTATGAGCTCTGATTTTTGAAATAGCCTGTGAACACTCTCATTTTGGTTATGCTTCCTGGTAAAAAATATATTTGATAGAATTCAAATCAATGTTTGAGATTGGCAAGTTAGATGTTTGTGTCTTTTGTCTTGATGTTAATATTCGAAACCACATTAAAGAGGAAGTTAATGCAAAAATAATTGCAAAATGATTTAGTTTCAGTTTTTAATTGGCGTAACAATAAGACTTAAATGTTTAACTAAGAATATTAAATTGCAGAATTAACGAGAGAAAAATATATGCTACATTTGGCATGATGGGAAACAGAGGGGTTAATGAGATTAGGAAGTTGTGTTTTGCGATATTTGGAAGAAGTTTCGGCAAAACATCCTGGCGATAATCTGATTTTTTTACTTTGATAATTGTCGTGGCAAACAAAGAACAGGTTAAAATATTCAATTGATGTTTGTCTGTGTCTGTTGACTATGCTTTATTTATTATTTCTTGGCAGATTTATGTTAAGCATGTATTTGTATGCTGTGAGAAAATTTGATTTAAGTTCTATCGAGCACAAATTTCTCATTAGAGGGCACACCCAAAATGAAGGTTATAGTATTCATCAGGGTAAAAAACCCAAACTTAAAAAAATGTTTGATGCCAAATTACTGAATACACTGCCCAATCTACGCAGTAAAAAGTTACACTGATTTGGGCAATGGGTTAAGGAGGAAGAAGGAGGGGGGGGGGGCAAAGGGGTTAAAATTCATTCTTTTTTTTTTCAAATATCTGGAAAACTATGAGTATGTCCCGAGAACGAAACAAACTACACAAAATTACCTTTGTAATGATATATAACACTCTAGCCATTTTCTCAGAAAATTATACCCTAGACCCAACAGTATTATAGTGGATTTACATTTTTTGAGTTTTACATTTCGTACGTAGCGTACGCTTTGGTACAAACTTTTGAACATACATTCAGAAAACTAACTGGTATAGTGACGTTCTAAGAGATAAATTGTTTTTTCTATTGTAGATTTTTGATAGAATTGAAATTTGTTAGAATTTTGGTTCACTTTGTTTGGAGGGCACCTTTAGTTTCGGTAATATTTTTTGGTGGAGGGGGCTTAGGTTAGGCACCCTACCAAATTCGATCTGCCTGTCTCAATTTGAAAAGAAGCTTCAGGCATACCTTTTTTAAAAATGTTAGGAGGAGTCAGGGGGTGCCAATGGTCGGATGACTTCAATTTTTGGTACAAAAGAAAAATTTTCTTAGCAATACATGGAGAAGATCTTATGACCCTAAGTCTATTCTGTCAAGAGTTACAGCGCGAAATGTAAAACTCAGAAAATGCAAATTCACTATAATACTTTTGGGTCTAGGATATAATTTTCCAAGCAAATGTCTAAAGTGTTACATATACTTACAAAGGTAATTTTGTGTAGTTCATTTCGTTTTCATGACATTTTTCGGCTAGACTTATAGTTTTCCAGATACATATTTGCAAAAAACTGAATTTTCACCCCTTTGCCACCCCTCCCTATATTGAAGGGTACCGGCTTATACGACCGCTCAGTTGATACTGTTCCCTTGAAACAAATCTATGCATCAACAATTTCCTATCAGAGCACAACAAAATGACTTAATAAGTTTATTAAATTTCAATCCTAAACCATGGTATTACTCGTATTACGAACCATTTTTCCGTAATCTTTTTGAATAAATGTTTATTTTTTCATAATAAATTATAACAAAATAAAAGAAAAAACAAATGAATTCTCTTTTGTATTCTTTATCCTGGCTGATTAGCACGATTCATGTCACGATTAATATTAAATCAACTATTACGCGACCGAAACATCTTCTCACTAATCATCATTATGAACGCACGATAATTTTTTTAAAAATATACCATTCTAAAATTGAATGTCAATAAATTCAGCAATATTTTCAGCTACCTATAATACAAAACACCACAAAAATACTCTTGGAATTGTAAAAAACACGTGAAAGAAATTTTAAAATGCAATTTCTGGCGAATCAACAAATTTGCAGTTGCGTCGTTCTTCTTTTGGATGTGCGATATATACTATTTACGATTCGGAGCTCGTTATGTTATAACCCTGCATTTTGGAATCCTTTTGAAAGTAGATTTTCGATAACATAAGCCAAAGATAATAACTGTTAAGGCCCAGTTAAAATTGTTAAAATGCAAAGACAATGATGGCAGTTAAGAAAGTTGCTTTCAAGCTAAACTAAATTCAAAATCGTGAATATCAAAAATTATCTATTTCATGCCATTTGTGTCAAAATACAAACCCCCTTAAAACAAGTGGTTCTCAACTCTTTTCTGTACATGCCTCCTTTTCGAGGCCTGGAGAGTCTTATGCCTCCCTAGAAATTTTTTGTCAAAAAAACGTAGAAGCGGTGTGGAAATTTTTATATTTTCACATGAGAACTACGTTCGAGGGACAAGCACAGATGACTCACAGATGGTGAATTTATTTGTTTCATTCTTCAGACAATTGGATAAATAGTTTTTTTTCGTTGCCTAATTCACCCAGGTGTCAAATACACTGAAAAAAATGGTTTAGACTTTTTATCTAAATTGAAGTAGTTGACTTAAATTTAGATAGTTTTACCAAAGAAATAGCTGATTTCTCTAATCTTCGTAGCTGAAAATACTATTAAATTCGTTCATTTAACCACGCAAGATTAGAAGAAAAAGTTTAGTCAATTCTTCCACAAAAGTTGTTGATTGTACTATTCAAATATAAAGTTTAACTACAAACAATCGTTCTTTTTTCTTCAACACAATTTAGCTATCCAACATTTAACAATTTATAGATAATGAATAGGTGTCTTTACAAATGAATTAATTGAATTTGCAAATATAGTAGATGTTTCAACTAATGACGAATAGAAAAATTATCCTTATCTTCGTAACTGTTTCAACTACATAGAATCATAAGCTGAAAATCAACGCGAACTTTAGATGAATTCGACTATTTCTTTGGATAACCATTCTAATTTTTTTTCTCTGTGTAACGATAATGCACAAGCCGATATTGGTCACAAGATCCAATTGAACGCAGCACAATCAACCTATCTCAAGATTTATCAAGACTAAAAACTTGATTGTAGCTCCCTGATAGACTACACTGAAAAAACTGGTTTAGACTTTTTATCTAAAGTGAAGTAGTTGACTTAAATTTAGATAGTTTTACCAAAGAAATAGCGGATTTCTCTAATCTTCGCAGCTAAAAATACTATTAAATTCGTTCATTTAACCATGCAAGATTAGAAGAAAAAGTTTAGTCAATTCTTCCACAAAAGTTGTTGATTGTACTATTCAAATATAAAATTTAACTACAAACAATCGTTCTTTTTTCTTCAACACAATTTAGCTATCCAACATTCAACAATTTATAGATAATGAATAGCTGTCTTTACAAATGAATTAATTGAATTTGAAAATATAGTAGATGTTTCAACTAATGACGAATAGAAAAATTATCCATATCTTCGTAGCTGTTTCAACTACATAGAATCATAAGCTGAAAATCAACGCGAACTTTAGATGAATTCGGCTATTTCTTTAGATAACCATTCTAGTTTTTTTTTTCAGTGTACGACTTTTTCTTCAGTTTAGAATCATTTGCGAGATGACTTAAAAAGTCGTCGTATTAACACTGTTTTTTTACGATTCCGCCCTCTAGGGGGCGCGTCCTACCAGTGGCGGCTCCTCAGAAGAGGCAACTGAGGCGGCGCCTCACCATCATTTTCGTCGAGTTATACATTTTAATTTATCACAAAACATAATTAATCTAATATAATAAAAAAAAACCCTAAATATTTCTTTAAACTCGCTTAAAAGTTCCTTTACACAATCATAAAGTCCCTAAAATATTTTTTGTACACCAATTCATACATGTGAGGCGATAATTTTTCCGCCGCACAATCCCGAACAACAACGCAACACGTATCAATACATTCACCCGATTCTCTATGGGAGAATGTACGGGAAAAAAGATGCTAGTGAGGCGAAACAGAAATCGCCTCAGCCTGTGTATCTGAATCGAAACAGTGCGACGATTTGTTCTCGCTTTGTTGTACGTATGCTTTGCGCATTGAAATGTAGCTCTGCAAAATGAAGTTGAGATAAGAACTTACTGAGCATAGTTTCGGTTTTCTATTTTATGTATGTATTTTGGTTGAAATAGAAAAAGAAAAATATTAGATGATGTCGCTTCTTGCATATGATTTGAGAAAGGCTGGATAGTTGTGTGATTTTTGTCGCTGTTCATTATTACGTTTTCATATTTTGACGCCCAAACTTTTCAAATTGATTTTGATTGTTTTTTAATTTATGCCGAAACGCAAATTTTTAAAATGGGATATTATGATGCATGGGATTTCGGTCAGATTTTCTTAGGAGTTGAAATTGTCGGTCGCGAAAATATGGTTAGGCAAATTTTAGAACCAAATTTTAAGAAAGGGCAGTCTAGCATGATTTTTCTACACCATTTAACGAAAAATGGCCCCTGCTGATGATATTCAACTGGTCTTTAATTTCACCTTTTTGCTCGTCTATGTTCAGTGCTATTTTTGTCCCTCAGATTGAATATTCCACTTGCAATTTAAAAGAAATAGACCAAGAGATCAATTTGTGTTGCGTGTCACTGTTTTTCTATAAACCTTTTTTTGATTTCCTCTCCAACCAAATTTAACAAAATATTAACTGGTTAAATTTCATGCTGGTATGATTCAGCTCCAAAATGAATCTTTATAAAATAACTTGAATGACAGGGAAATGTGAGACTCGTTCCTTATAAGGTCTCTAACTAGGAAAAGCAAAGATGTATACTATTTGTTGAATCACTTCAACACATTCTTTCATTAAATTTCATATACATACTCGTAAAGTAAATCATGTCATTTATTACTCAGCATAATGGTCATTCAATGTAATGTATTGAATGGCTAATTAGAGCGACGATTGACTAATTGTTATAAAATGTATGTCAATCGTCGTATTGCTTTCATTCTTTAGTCTTAAGTTACAAATTTGTTATCTATAAATATTGTAGTTTTAAGAATATAGATTCAGTGTTCAATAAACATTCAAAATAATACAACCAACCGCCTTTACACTCATTACTCCCAATTCCTTTAACCCTAACGGAACAAGTATTCTACTATCATTGAATACTCTGTTTCTCCCTCCACATAGAATATACTACCACTGGAACGGTGGCCCTATATTCTATCCTTTTCAAGGTCCGTCGAGCCTTCCTAAAAAGTGTTATCCTTCAAATCAAAAAACAGCTACGTAAAGCGCCAGTTTGTGCTGTTCTGGTTCCTTACCAATAACAAATAAAAAGTGCAATTCCCAGTCTCCCAGTTTCCAAGTACATATCCAGTTGTTGCAGAAATCAGTGTTACCATTTACTCCAAATCGTTTGCTGCCCAATTGGTCCTGTAAAACTGTGTTGACGCCTGACGGAGTACTATATATAATTGTTGGCAGCGAAGTTGACATTTATTGACTGTCTGTTAGCTGCTGTACTCCAATTGATCCTTATTGCCATCTCGTCGCATCGCTACTCCAAACTTATATAAAATCGTCTACGTTGCCGCCCGTTGCAACACTATATACACTCCCTGGTTGGTTTCCAAAAGTTCCACTGATCTATTAAAGAAGTTTTGGTTTTGGTATTATTGCATTTTACAAGATGGATACAACGTCGATCCTCGAACAACAGAAATTTATTTCCGAAGAGTTGGAGAAGATTGAGTCCCGATATAGAAGGGAAGGTCCATCTCACCGTAACGTGGAATACCTTTTGCGGAAATTAAACTCTTTGGAAAACCTCTTTCAAGAGTTCCAGAATAACCACGCTCTCCTTGTTGACAATCTTACGGAAAATGATGCATACTTAAAGCAAGATTTATATGGATTGGGAAAACAATTATACTCCAATGTTAAGGCCCGTCTCGAAGAAGACTATGCGAAAATTCTGTCCGAAACAGAAAAAGCAAAAAGGCCAACAACACCCACTAAACCGTCTACGTTGCCGCCCGTTGTAACTACGACACCCAAAAAAGTAGCCATGTTGCCACCCGGTGCAACTGCCTCATCCACCACCAAACCTCTGTTGCCGCCAATAGCAACCAAGTCACCTACTAGGGAAGAAAATCCACACCCTGAAATTTCTTCCCACCCAACACCAATGTTGCCGTCTAATACAGTCGCTCAGACACTAGCGGATCTCTTAACCGAAACAAGGGATCAAAACCGTGAGTTTACCGGTAATACTACATTTAATACTACTCCATTTTACGCATATCCGAATATTGCGAACCATCCACAGCCTGCCGCATTTGCATCAACCGGCAATGGATATTCCATGCACGGTTTACCAAAATTGCCTCCAATACAAATTCCAATGTTTTCTGGAGGAAACAAGGAATGGAGACAATTTATCGAACTATTCAAAGCCGTTATAGATCAAAATTACCAAATTGGAGACATTCAGAAACTCCAATATCTCCTAAGCTACCTACAAGGTAATGCAAAAGAAGCGGTGGCACATTTAACTCTTAGCCCACATAATTATCAATCCGCTCTAACGATTCTGGAAGAACGTTTTTCAAACCAGCGACAAGCTGCTAGCGAGTATATTGACACAATAATCGATTGTAAACCGTTGCAATATCGCATAGCAAGTGACGTCATAAATATGTTTAATGTGCTAAGAAATTGCCTTGCCGGACTCCAGAATATGGGCCATGATACTAGCCAATGGGGTCCGATGATTGTACGTGTCATCATGAGAAAATTTGATCCTGAAACGTTGAGATTGTTTGAAGAAGGATTAAGGGATAACAAGTCTTTCCCATCAATAGATGAACTATGTTCGTTCCTGTTGAAACGCCATCAACTTTTGATAACACTGAGACCCCAAAATCAGCTGACGAAAGGAAAGGTACATTTGGCCAATTCCACAAAGCCCATTTCAACGAATAAAAAATGCCCACTTTGTAAATCCGATCATAAACTATTTACATGCCCTAAATTCAAGGAACAGAATACCCAAGAACGAAAAAGCTTCATCGACAACAATCAATTATGTAATAATTGTTTATCGCACAAACGTAACATTAAGTGTAACAGCAAAATCAGGTGCTATACTTGCAATGGTAATCACCATACATTGCTGCACCTTAATAAGCACGCGACAGCAACTCATGTTGCAACCGAATATAACTCCACGGTAATTCTAGCCACTGCGCTAATAAACATAAAAAAAGCCAATGGTCAAACGACGACCTTGCGAGCACTAATAGATAGTGGCTCCCAATTAACATTTATTGCGAACAAAGCCGCAAACAAATTACGCTTGCCCAAGCAAAATTGCCTTACGTCAGTAGCCGGTATAGGCGGAATAGACGCCGGTACCATTCATAAAAAAATGAAGATTCAAATTTCACCTATATTTGAATCTGATTTCAAAATAACCATCGATGCGTTCATTATTCCGAAATTAGATACAGTTTTACCGGAAGAAAACTTAAAAATCATGACACCAGAGTGGGTAAAAAAATTGCAGCTAGCTGATCCGAATTATGATCATCCGTCTAAAATAGACGTAATATTGGGTGCGGATACCATTGAACATATAATGGAACCGCAAATGAAAAAGGGAAAACCACTGTTAGCGCAAAAAACCAAGATTGGTTGGGTGCTATCTGGCCGTATTCCCCTAGGTTGTCATCAACACCGAAAGTACACTGTATCAAATGTCGTCACGGCAGAATTCGAAAAATCTGTACAAAAATTTTTTGATATCGACGTCGATAAAGACACATCAGATAATGAAAATGATGAGGCTGAAATCATTTATCAAACATCAACCATTCGAAATTCTGATGGCAGATATACTGTCTCCCTTCCATTCAAAGACAAAAAGGTACCGGCTCTCGGAGACTCCAGAAATAAGGCAATGGTAATTTACCGCCGACTAGAGAAACACCTGAACAAAGATCCTGCTTTAAAATTGGAATACAATAAAGTTTTACAAGAATACCTTGATCTTGGGCATATGAAATTGGCTGTACCATGCACCGATCCTGACGAGCGATATGTGTACTACCTACCACACCACGCTGTAATAAAGTCAAATAGTACCACTACAAAAGTAAGAGTAGTATTCAATGCTTCTGCGAAAACTACGTCTGGATCAAGTTTAAACGACCATTTGTTAACAGGCAGACAAATTCAAGATACACTTGCGAATATTCTTCTAAGATGGAGAATGCATCGATTCGTATATGTCGCAGACATTGAAAAAATGTTTCGTATGATCGAAATACATCCAGATTTCTACGATTACCAGCGAATACTATGGCGACCCAACAAAAATGCTCCAATAATGGAATATATAATTAATGTAGTACTATTTGGCCAAAAACCGTCCAATTTCCTTGCCGTACGAACGTTACATCAACTTGCAGAAGACGAAAAGAAACATTTTCCAATTGCTGCTGAACGAGTAAAAAGAGATTTTTACGTCGACAATCTAATGACCGGTGCTGAGACACAAGCTGAAGCAAAACAATTGCAGGAAGAAATGTTATCATTATTACGTGCAGGTGGTTTTAATTTAAGGCAATGGGCAACAAATGATAAAGAGTTGTTGAAAAACATACCAGCAGAATTACGAGATATTGGTTCCTGGAATATAGTGGAAGACCCTACAATTAATACATTAGGAATTCAATGGAATCCAGATGAAGACAATATTCGTTTCAAATCTATTAACTTCCCACAAACTGAACAAATTACAAAGCGGCAATTGCTATCCAACATAGCATCAATCTACGACCCACTCCAATGGCTAGCACCCATGACTGTTACTGCAAAGATACTTATGCAAAAAGTCTGGCAGTCGGGTATCGATTGGAAAGAGATCCCGTCAGATAATATTATAAAATCCTGGAGAAAAATTGAGTCACAACTATCCCACATAGAAAATATACGTATACCAAGGTGGACTGAATATTCATCCGAACACAAAATAGAGTTACATGGATTCTGCGATGCATCAGAAGCAGCTTATGCTGCGGTTGTGTATAGCAAAACCATGGATTATCATGGAAAAGTAACAACAACACTACTATGTGCCAAAACAAGAGTGGCACCAACAAAAACAAAAATTACGTTACCAAGGCTTGAGCTGAATGGGGCATTACTACTGGCAGAGTTGATGGAGCAAACATCATCAGCACTTGGACTGCTAAAAACCAGCGTATATTGTTGGTGTGATTCTCAAATCGTACTTGCCTGGTTGCAAAAGGAGCCTTCGTGCCTAGAAAACTATGTAGGAAACCGCGTAATCAAGATACAAAAGTTTAGCAATGCATCATGGGTGTGGAATTATATAAAATCAAAGGAAAATCCGGCAGATTGTGCATCAAGAGGTGTGACTCCGCGAGAACTAATGGATCACGAACTTTGGTGGAATGGTCCACATTGGCTACGGGTGAACCACATATCATCAACGATCAGTTTCTCTGGAATCGAACGCCGCGACTACTCTCTACGATTTTCGAATTTTTCCAAATTAATTCGAGTGATGACGTATTGCCGACGCTTTATTACAAAAGCAAAGGGGCATCTTACCTTTCAAGAAATGGAAAAAACTCGCATAACAATACTCAGGAAACTACAACAAAGTGAATTCACTGAAGAGATAGCTGAGGTCAACGGAAACAAACCGTTACGAAAAAGCTTAAGAAATCTCAATCCCTTTATAGATAAGCACGGGCTACTGCGTGTGGGTGGTAGGCTACGACATGCCGATGTCGACGAGGATTACAAACATCCTATTCTTCTTCCGAAAGAGCACCATATCACTCATTTAATAATTCGGGAGGCACATGAAAGGACAATGCACGGTACAATCAATATGGTAAGAAACTACCTCAGAATGAAGTACTGGATCATAAACGACAAAAAAAGTATACGATACGAAATACATCGATGCCTTACATGTTTCCGTTATAATAATCGACCTAGTCAACAATTAATGGGAGACATTCCGGCCGTACGAATTACACCAACTAATCCTTTCTCCAGTTGCGGAGTAGATTTCGCGGGACCCTTTTGGACACGAGTGTCGAAAGGAAGATCCACAGTCACACTTAAAGGATATATTTGTGTCTTCGTGTGTATGGTGACAAAAGCTTTACATCTGGAGCTTGTTAGCGACTTGTCAACAGAAGCATTCCTCGCTGCCTTCAAACGTTTTATATCACGGAGAGGCATGTGCCGAGAGATATACAGCGACAATGGAACCAACTTCAAGGGAGCTAGCAGTTTGATCGATGCAGAACTACAAGAAGCCATCCAAAGATGTACGTCTCAGATCACCAAAATTACAGAGAAGGACGGTGTTTCTTGGAAATTTATACCAGTAGCAACACCTCACTTTGGCGGTCTCTGGGAAGCCGGAGTAAAATCCGCTAAAAGACATATTAAGTGCATTTTCGATGAGTTAAAGATCGTCCCAACATTTGAAGAGTTCACAACGATTCTGTGCCAAATTGAAGCATGCTTAAATTCAAGACCATTGGTACAACTTTCATCCGATCCCAATGACTTGGAAGCATTAACACCTGCTCACTTTTTGACTGGTCGTACACTGCACACTTTACCTGAAATCGATCGTACAGAGAAAACACTATATCAACGATGGGAACAGTTGAAACAAGCCCATCAAGTGTTCTGGAAAAGATGGACGAATGAATACCTTCACAGTCTACAAAAACGAACCAAATGGGATCAAGACTCTCCAAATATTCAGGTGGGTCAGATGGTATTAATCCGCCAGGAAGATACCCCGCCTACTAAATGGCCATTAGCTCGAGTGAAGGAAGTCTGCCCAGGAAGTGATGGTAAAGTTCGCTCTGTGTTAGTTCAATATCATGGAAACAAAACGAAACCAATTGGCATTGTAAACCTATGCAAGCTACCAATTGACATACCTCCAGAACCAGAACCGACGGCTAGCACCGAAAAGAAAAAGCTTCCACGTAAACGGCATATCAATTCATCCGCGACTACACCAAAACCTCAACACATAAAACCAAAACTTAAAACCAAAAAACCAAAAATTGCTCCTTGCACATGGGCTAGATCCCTTTTAAATATCGCATTACTGTTTCTATCATTCAGTGCAGTATTTACTCAAAACGTGTCCGGAAAGTATTATCAAGTATGGAAACCAACAGGGGGATATTACGTCGAGAAATTGGGATCTGCCAATATAGTAAGAGGAAACTTACGAATGGAAGTGGATTATTCAATCGCAGACATATTGGACGATCAGCGTAATCTCGCGTTAACCTTGAATCATACTAGCGAAATGTGCAGGCTTACTCAGGAGCTTGCAAGTACAACACATTGTCCTAATTTACTACACCATCTTCAGATAAGATATGGCGAACTTGCGTCAATACTAAACGAGATTCTAAATATACCAACGAAACGGAAACCTAGAGGTATGTTGGGCAAAATTATGACTGCTGTCTTTGGAGTCAACGACGAAGTTTATACTGATATTGAGGTACTACAACGTAATCAACAATCGCTTCTACAAGCAACAACTCAACAAAATATATTGATCAGCACAAGACTGGAGACATTGAAATCCCTCACTGCAGCTAAGTTCAATGGTTTCACTGACAAAATTAACAGCGTCATTGAAGTTGTCAATTCTATGAAGCGTTGGTTTGCAAAGTTCGACAATATCAAACTAAGTGTTGAAGTCATTTCTACGTACCTCACCGCCGTCGATTACTACAACGAACTAGAGAGAAAGTATGCGAAATTCTCTAAAATCCTCCATGGGCATGGCGACATACTGGACTTCATTAGCTGGGATACTGTCAGGGACACAACTCGATCAGTGTCCATGAAGCTGGGACCTCGGTATTCGATTTCGAGCATACCCTTGGATAAAATTAACATAATTCGAACAGGGAAGGAAATGGTTGTTCATGGATTCTTCTATATCAAGGAGAGCAGTCCATATGAACTTCTCCAAATCACCGCAATACCTCATAAAGTACGTCCGGGCCAGTTTTTGGTCCCACGAGTAAATACACCTATGCTGGCAGTCAACTTTAACCTGGAGTCTTACTTCGAACTTGATGATAGAGAATTTGATTCATGCAAAACAGAAGACGAAATTCATCTTTGTACACCAAAACTAACTAAAAACTTTAATTTATTTCCTAACTGTTTAATAGATGCTGTGTACGATCGCCCCAATACGCATCAATGTCCATCTTATCCAGTGACGAACAACGACACTGTATGGAAGCAGCTAGCGGCTCCCAACAGCTGGATGTTCGTAAGCAACAACCCTATCACAGCATCAATCCTATGCGAAGGCGAACGATTCGAAGTTAGTTTGAAGGATGTCGGCATTATCCATGCTTTAGATGGCTGCGTCATAAGTGCAAATGGTATCAGTCTTCGACCAACTCTATCCGAAGTTCGTACAGTGGTATCTACCTTAACCAGATCAATTCTACCAGTTTTGTGGAATTCTACGCAACTTATAGACTCACCGAAAATCGAAATTTCAAAGATGTCCAAGCAGATCTTCGAAGCACCTTTGTCGACAACGGAATCAACTACATTAGCTATCGAAGAGCTTAAACACCACAGCAGAATTATGTCCATTGCTTTGTACATATCAATCTGCATATTCTTCATCGTTCTGTTAATTACATTTTGCAACCGGAAGATGTCGAGGATAATAATGATTTGCAAACCTCCTAACAACAGAAATGAAGAACCATCACCAAGCGAAGAGATACTATTATCGGAACAATTCGGCCAAATCATCGGCCGGCCCCCAGCATGTTGAATCACTTCAACACATTCTTTCATTAAATTTCATATACATACTCGTAAAGTAAATCATGTCATTTATTACTCAGCATAATGGTCATTCAATGTAATGTATTGAATGGCTAATTAGAGCGACGATTGACTAATTGTTATAAAATGTATGTCAATCGTCGTATTGCTTTCATTCTTTAGTCTTAAGTTACAAATTTGTTATCTATAAATATTGTAGTTTTAAGAATATAGATTCAGTGTTCAATAAACATTCAAAATAATACAACCAACCGCCTTTACACTCATTACTCCCAATTCCTTTAACCCTAACGGAACAAGTATTCTACTATCATTGAATACTCTGTTTCTCCCTCCACATAGAATATACTACCACTGGAACGGTGGCCCTATATTCTATCCTTTTCACTATTTGTCACTAAAATCCTTTTCAGATGGAATAAAATTAAATTTCGCTACCTTCTCGTAGAGACGGGAAGCGCACTTCCCTGCCCCCTCCGGCTAAACCCATGTTGAATAAAGTTGTAATTGTAAAATTATTCTCTATCAATGTAACAACCCCCTTCCAATGTGTTTTTTTCGCCTCATCTATTCCCGTAGGCACGAGCCGCCACTGCGTCCTACCGGTTGAGAATCACTGATCTACAATATTAAATTCGTGCGTGTACCTATTGCAGTATGCCCATGATATACAAATCGCTATGAGAATACGCAACGTAGATTGCAATCCGAATTTATAAAAGCTGCAAATTTGGTGCCAATAATATTTAAAATTGAAGTGTTAGTAAATATTGAAAAACATTTTTACGCTGACCTGTTTTGCTGTCATATGTATTGTGTGTGTGAAGATAGTATATTAAATAACTTTCAAGACAGAAATATTCCTCACAATTTACGGCGGAAGAACTTTCATATTAATAGTAAAGTATGGGCTTAAAAAATGTATAACAAGGTCAATAACTGTTTAAAGGACAAAGACTTACTTCTCTAAAAAAAAAATAATACGCTACGACGCTCTTTGGCCACGGGCGCCCCCTTGGGACACGGCGCCCGGGGCGAGTGCCCCCTTCGCCCCCCTCTTCGCACGGCCCTGTTTGAACGCAATACCAGGATCTCGGTTGAAATGGGTAAATGAGCCAGCGTCTTCCCGACGATCGACTGGTCGAGGAGATCACTCCTTGGACGTTATTTACTATTAAGCTCCAGGATGATTAGAAGCTCCTCTCTGAAGGATCTTCTTGCTTTAATTAAGCTGGTTGATAAACCTTTTAGGTAGCAGTGTCCACAACATTGGTTAGGTCCACTACTTATTATTATTATTAACAGAGGCGATAGGTGAATGGAATTTTTTTATTTGTTCGGTATTCGGACAACTGCTTCAATCCAAACTCCGCACAGTGTGGGGCCCGCATAATGAGAATATGTTTTATCGAACTTGATTGTAAGAGTCGCCATAGACTATCCAATTAGTGGCGTATTTACAGGGGGCACGTGCCCCCCCTGTGAGCACATCAAACTTTTTTCACACCATACTAAAAATTGCAGTGCCAAATGTTCCCTTTTTATTTTGAGCGTTTCTATTATTAAACTTTGTAAATCTTTTGCGAAACATTATCATCACATCATCTTCACTATTCGCCAGATCTCCTCGTTGATGAACGCTTTTCGTTTATCGGACGAGTTGAGTTTATTTTCATAGACGAGTGGTTTCAAGAACAAAAACTCTCAGAGAAGCTGTGATTATGTCGAGGCAACGAGGTGGTCATAAAACGTTGCCCAATCTCGACATGAATCTGTTCGGAAACAAGGACTGCTATTGAAAGTCTCGTCATGTGTGAAGAGAACCCATCTTATGTTGATATAAGTTGAGGAGATGTTGTTGCGGTATCGTAGTCTTGGAAGCCGCTGAATTGCTAAATATTTGAAACAATCGGTCTGATTTTTCGATCGGGCTTGTGTATTTTAATTTGGCCGTAAATTTGTGTTGGGCTGCTGTAAAGCTCCTTAAACCAGATGCTTCTCTTTCTGTTAAAATGCTAAAAATTGAAGTGTTTTGGTGGGAAAGCATTTTTAGCATACATTTACGGTTCGGTGCCTGTGGGGCCCTGCCTGGGGTACTTTCTTCAATGCTTCATTTTTCACGAAGTAACCATCATCGTAGCCATTTCTTCTCATTTCTATTTCGCAATTGATTTGTTAAAGCATGTTGCTTCAGCTTACCATCTAGGACTCGTTTTAAAAGGTATTGCAGATACTATAGATTTGAAGCTAGTGTAGTACATATGGAAATCACAAACAATCATACCTTCCTGCTTACTTTTGTTGCTTCATTTAAATTAATCGATTGATCACTTCCCGGCTCTATGCCACGGATAGTTCCTGCACGGCTGAAAATTTTGGTGTAATTTTTAATCCTTATTTTGCATTTAAATTCGCTTAAACTTGCTATGGAATTCAAGACCACAATGTCAGCCAAAATTTGTTGTAACAGCTTTTCATCTGTGTTTCTTTCAAAAGTAAGCAGAACCACTTTTTGGCGGAATTTGGCCGAAATTTGGCAGAATTTCGGACGATGTATGAAATTTCTCTTCCAAAGAAAAGTGTTTCGTCTGGAATCCGTTTTGTCATATGGAAACAGTCTCTTTGGTCATTGCACTAATTCCATAGCCAATTAAGTACATATTCGTAAAATTCCTTTTCGGCTTCAGGCTCCTTCGAACTACACTACGCCAACTTTTTTTAGGCCTTCCGTATTTTGGTTCAAAAGCCAAAAGCAGTTCATGAGTATTATTCTAAGATCTGTCAGGAAAACTAAACATTTGGTGTAATAAACCTGAAATGCAAAGGACTCTCAGACCCGTATTTATAAACATACCTTAACTCAAGGCGACCTTTAGTCAAGGATGCCGAAATTAAAATGTCATTTTCCATACTTTTTCATAGAAGTCATTTATATTCACGAGAGATTCAGGAGACCTTGAAACCTCACTTGAAGTCAAGGTAGCTACCCACCTACCTTGAAATATTATATTTCAAGTCTATTGAAAACTTAAGGTCTCCTTGAGTTTCGCCTTAAATCAAGGATCAACGATCCCTCATTTAAGCTTTCTGACTAATACCCTATCGTTTTTGTCTATCTTGCCAATGTTTTTCCTATGTAGCTGCTCTCGGGTATCCCCACACCAAAACTTTATGTAACAAATTAGCCCCGTATTCTGTGCCCCCCCTTTGAGAATTTTCTAAATACGCCACTGTATCCAATTGTAAGGTGTAAGCTCATTTTTTTTTGCGGAGAAACTTAAATACGTATTGCACAATTGCAAGGTAACTATTATTGCTCAATCCTAAAATTCCGTTAGGAATCCAAATCTTAATGTTCATGTGTCGGCATGCTTAATAGAATATTTTGTCTATATTTCCCAATAACAATCAAGGTTCACCTCAGAATAGCAGAGTCCCAACCTCTATCGTTGTTTAAACAAATCAGATTCCTATTATCAAAAGCCTCCGGTTTAAACGCTTAAACGAAAGAGTTTCATATTTTACAGGTTTCCTTCTATGCGTACAAAGATTTTCTATGGAAAACAAAATTTATTTCTACAAATTGATAAGAATAAGCCTATTAATAACCATTACTTGTTGTTAATAAACATTACTTGTGTGTGACTATTTATTATTATTATTTATCAATCATAAATGAGCGTGCAGTTCATTGCACTAAAATTATACTACATAGTTACAGGTCTCAAAATTTATTTGCCGAGTATATTTCAATTGAAAATTGAATGTAGTGTATAGGCACGTAAATTTATTTGGATTTGAATATAAAAGCTACTTATGCATTAACAACATTGTTAGGTAACAAAGAGATGAAATTATGATGCAAATGTACGAAAAGCTGTTCCACGCTCGTGTTATCAAATACATACCTAATTTGCAAAGAACAATAGATGAATTGTTAAATTAAAATAAGTGATATCAAATATTTTAATTAGAAAAAAAATAAAAACAGCAAATGGTAAGTTAAGTATTACACTCGTACATTGCTATTCTTACATTACATAAAACTGAATTAATGATAATTATTTGTTAAAAAATAATGCTAATGTGTAACATTAACTTTTATTGCCTCTTAATATTTATAAAGATTAATTAAGTGTTAATACAAGGAATAATATACATTTATTCATATAAATTAAAGAAATTGCTTGAAATCCGTTTTCTTCCGTACTTAGTTATAAATATGTTTTTTTTTATGGATTTGAGAAAGAGTAAAGACTAAAAAAATAAATAAATAAATAAGCAATATACCTGTGTTGCTTTGTATACCTAAGTACACTGAAAAAAAGTGTCGAATTACTTTTTTCAATTAAATTTAAAAATAATGAAATTTGTACGCACATATTCCTATATTACCGCAAATCAGAGTTCAAAGTTACATTCAATCAAAAATATTCGTAATAAACGTTTCGAATGATGAAAAGGCACGTTATAATCGCACACAACGTTTTTCATACTCGTCTAGGTAATTTCCATTTTATCAGGGAGGGCGTGACGTCAATTGAATATCATAAACGAAATAAGAAAGACGTGCTGATGGATTTCTTTTCTTTAGCCGATTCCCATTCAAACGTGATTCTAGTCACCAATATTGATTACTGATTAGTACTGTTTTTCTTCTAAGTCGTTAAATTGTATGTAAATGTACACTTTTCCATCGTGGAGAGATAAAGGCAAACCTGTACATATTTACAATTACAGCAACATTAAAATATTTCTACGAGTATATATGGCGGAAGAGGAACGTAATAATATAATTGAAAACGTGACCGATGATTATGATCATTGTTGAAACATATGTGAGCCAATGGAACTCACTAAACTTGTTTGTTTATGACTTTGGTACCCGTCTGACGTGAGAAACGTTGCTATGATGTTTGATGCGCGAAAACATGAAAATATTCATATCAGAATATGTATAATAATAAGCCTCGATCCCGTCATGTTGGGAAAACACAAAGGAGTCATATTGTATTGAAGACTCTGTTTAAAATATGTTTATAATATTCACATAATAAATTGGAAAAATAATTGCGTCCATAACATGACTGGATATCCTAACTTTTCATACAAATTTCCCATGCGTTTTCAAAGGATGTTCCTACCACAGGATCCCAGGATGCTGGTACCTGGGATAAGTGTACTCCCACGTACCAGCATCCTGGGATCCAGCACAAATCACAAAATCCTCAAGTCACAGCTAGAGGTTTTACTTTTTTTTTGCAGCGCATTACACCTCATTCTCACTCATAAATGTCACGCATTATATGTACTACGTTTACCTAGCAAGGCTAGGTAAATGGTAGCAATGATTACTATAGCCAACAATGGAACATAACCCCAATTCTTAACCCTTTTTGAAAAAATAATTTTCTTGTACGACTTAAACCTCGATATCTCCAAAGCTAGGCTAGCGAAATAAGATGAATATTACAGCTAACAAATTTTCCTAAAAAATAAAGCTAACCACACTAAAATCGGAGAAGAGGTTTGGTTTTTACAGAGTTTCAAAATCAAATTTTTGTGATTTTACCCAAAACAAATTATTTTTCCATCTAAATTCTCTCCAACTTCGGCCTAGGTGAAGTGCTTGAACGATTATTTTAAAAATTGGCGCATATAGTGCAGTTACTAGGTGATTTCAGATTGCAAAGTGTGGTGGAGAAAATTTTCTTTTGTTTCTTATGTTTTTTGGGGTGCTGAGCTCCAATACGGAGCTTCCCACCAAAATTTCGTAGCGGAACAGAGTCAAAACCGCGAAAAAACCCAAAATTTTCGGAGTTTTCCCGTTTTTTTGGTTATAATTCCGAAAGTGTACATTTCTCCGAAAACCTGTCCATGAACATATTAGAGAAAACATAATTGCGATCTATCCATTATCCATTAAAATGTGTTAAGCGGTATAGCTACAATTGATGCGTAATTTTTTAGTGTTTTTTACAATTTTGACCCTGGTTTGCATCGAAATTTTGGTAGGAAGTTGCGGATTCAGGTTCTGCACCCCAAAATACATAATGTACAAGAAAAGTGCAACTTTTGCGACCAAAAAATGAAAAACCGTTCAATCTCAAAATGTTATTCATAATATGGAACTATGTATGTTAAAAATGGCAAATTTAAATTATCAATTGTAGTAATACCGCTTAACAGATTTTTAATATTTATGTCTCTTTGGACGCGCAATTATGTTCTCTCCAAAATATTCCTGGAGAGTTTTTCGTAGAAATAAATAGTTTCAGAGTTAGGGGCCAAATAACGGAAAAACAGCAAACATTTTAGGGTTTTTCGCGATTTTGACCCTGTTCCGCAACGAAATGTTGGTGGGAAACTCCGGATTCGAGCTCAGCACTCCAAAAAACATAAGAAACAAAAAAAAATTGTCCACCTTATTTTGCAATCTGATGTACATACTAGGTTTGTCACCTGGATACTACACTAATAGTCATACGATCAAATCTTTTTTTACATCATTTTATTCCAGCTTCATTATTTCTAACAGTTTTAATGCCTTAAGTGCAGAAAACTAGGGCTAATTTTAGCTCGAATTCGATTCAATTCAATTCAAACTGCCCCTAAAGTTCTGGACTTTGGTAAAATTTATTCAAATTATGTCGAAATAGAGTCAAAATTAACCCTAGTTTTCTGACTTTTAAGCTCTGTAAAAACTGAACTTCTTATCCGATTTTAGTGTGGTTAGCTTTATTTTTTAGGTAAATTTGTTGGCTGTAATAATCATCATCATTGGAGATATTGAGGTTTGAGTTGTACAAGAAAAATATTTGTTCAAAAATCTTCAAATGCCTGTGGCAGGGTTAAGAATTGTGGGTATGTTCCAGACAAGTTTTTTGCTGAAAATCACATTAGGAATCACAATCCGGTGCGTTTGTATGCGGCAGTGATATAGAATACGTCCCTTTCTTCAGCAGTTTCATTTAAAAGTATCGTTATTGCTATTTGCAGTTCACGGAAACTGTCATTTACGCAGGTCTTAGTAACGGTGACCTCCATTTATGCAGGATTCTGATAAATTATACGAATTATAGTTTTCAGCTACTGTCGCGTAAATATATTCATTTGATTTGAAAATTTATCTTTCTGATTTGGGTATTTATTTGGAAATTCAACTATTTTACTCGGGGAGTTATTTATTTGACCTGAAAATGCTATTTTAAAAAAAATATACCTCCTACTTGTTGAAGATGCAGAATCACTGGCAAATACTCATATCTGTAAGAGCGGGATATTTCCTAGACAATTACAACCAAACCAAGCAAGGCCTCGGGCCTCGGTTCAGCAACCCGTTAAAAATCGTTCAATTAAAATTCAATTCCAATGCCTAATATGTATTTGACTATTCGCAAGCTGTCCCACCCAACCTCTTCACAACATTATCCTCTTAATTTAGTAGAGTCTCACGCGATAACTTTTGCTTTACCTTCATCGTCACTCTCGTGTCATTCGCCTGCCTCCTTGAACCATTAACAATAACGTGAGGAGAATTGCAACCACTATCAACATTTTCACAATCAACCCCTATCATAATACTGTCCTTCAATAATATCTTTACCCCTCGGTAGACCCTGTATGCATATAGTAGATAAAAAACAAGACTCAATTATTGTCCCGTGTGAGGCACGAGTGTATGTCCATATTAGAGTGATGATCGGAAGCAGTCGAGTCCATGATGCGGGCATCCCAAGAATATGTATGGCCTATCCTTTATGAAATTCCCAATGAATTACATTTTTAAAAATGCACTCTTCCCAATATTAATTGACGAAGATGAGACACTACAGAAGGGAAGGAATTACCTTTCAATAAAGTACCGTGCAACATGCAATCGTGTGACCATGATCTCAGTCCCTTTTTAGAAACAGTAGCAATAGCGAAACATCAATTCAAGTACCATCATAAGTGCAGAAGTGGTATTATGTACTTGCGAAGGATTTGGGAGAATGCATTATCAACTTATTAACAATGGCAGGGTGGTGGTATTCGATTTAAACTATTCACAACTTACGAGTAAGTGAATTGATAAATTTGATAAATGCGGGCACCTTTTGCAAATACTTATGTATAGTTTCAATCGGTTTTGTCGTGGGAATGTTATTAGAAATTGTTGATATTAATTATAACGGTTTTGTAACGGAAATTTTGATTTTGAATTTAATTTCTCAATGGTTTTTGCATGCTATCCTTTTATTTATCATGATAAAAGTTTTATATACATAAGACTTTTAGGCTTTTAGCCATAAAAAATAGTAAAAATATGACATTGACTTGGTGTTTTAGATGCCAGATCCAATTATGTAAAATAACATTCTTTTTTATTTTAGATAAATTAATTTATGAATTAAACGATAAAGGGCCATTTTTTCGTACATCTTATAGGCTGGTTAGTCTTATTGCCTAGAGAAGACACACACAATATTTAGAAAGCTTTTCCATTTTATTGAATGAAATTTTTGTTTATTTTGCATAGTTCTGCCATATTTTGATGGTTACACCATCATCTTAGATTAAAAAAATCATTGCACGGTTTCATGCAACAGCGTAAATAAGCAAAAGATAACATAACTATGCAAAATAAACAAAAATGTCATTCAGTACAATGGAAAAGCTTTCTAAATATTGTGTGTGTCTTCTCTAGGCAATAAGACTAACCAGCATATAAAATGTACGAAAAAATGGCCCAAAGAGCGTTAATAACCCTTTAAAAAAATGCGGCCGGCATACAATTTTGATTGTATGCTTCCTTGTTTCTATACAGTTTTTAAAACAACTTTCCAAGAATTTGTTCATACAGAGCCTTTTAATGGATTTCATCTCCAATCTTTGTACAAATATTTCATATCATTTGAAATACAGTCGATAAATTGAATAAATACAATATGTACGGGTATTTCACATTTTCCGAATACAGTTTATTGAACCACATTGATTCGAGAAAATCGATACATTATTTAAGACACGAATACATACATGCATTGTAAAAAAAAACAAATAAAATTTTAGAAAAAAGTCTTTGTTCGACTACGTGCGTATACTTCTCTATATGCAAACGAATGCGCGCACGTAAACACAGTTTATACATTTAAATTCTGATGGATTTCACGTGTATATTTTCGATTTGTGATAAAAGTCACCGGATACAGCGATTAAATAAATTCATACAATCTCCATTATTTATAGGATGGCGCAAATCGTAATCAACCTCCTCTATCTTCTCGTGGAGGTTTTTCTTAATTTGAATTGTAAAAATATAAAGAGATATGTATAGGATAGGTCACCAAAGTTTTTACGCGTACAAGGATTTATTATGATATTTTCTAATTTTCGTCTTGCTGAATTGAGATTTATTGGTAAGTATGTACATACTCGTACATACATGCATACGGTTTGGTATTGAGAACGAATTTGCATATCCACACGTGTGGAAGTTTATTTTCATTAAAATCTTTTGTGTTGAATTATTTACACTGGAAATTTTTCTGCATATAGATGATAGATGATTAAATTTTATTTTGCCGCAAAAGTCATTCAAAATCTGCTGCCGAATTGTACGAGTAGTCTTTGAAGAATTATACCTATGCACAAAGTCTACAACTAACTATGTATTTCTATCGAATTTATACGTACAATTTTCAAGACAAGTTCACATTCTTTTCAATGCAAATTTTCTGCACATCAAATGAAATTAACGATTTAGCCAATGAAACTTAGCAATTTGACAATGACATTAGTGATTTTCTGAATGATTATTTTGACTTGTTAAGAAGTTAATTTGATTTGCGAAGCCGTCAATCTCACCTGCGAAGGCCTTAATTTGATGTATAGTTAGTTTGTGCTGAGAAAAAGGTGAATTTGTCTTGAAAAAGAATACACTAAAATTAGTTTGGTTTAGTTTTTGAGTAACATGGAAACTTAGAGAAAGCATAGCAGCCCATGCCATGCGTTAGTCCAGAGTGGGCATCAGAAAATAAAAATGGCACCGTTCTCACACTATCGCAGTTCACACATCTAAACAAAATTTTTATTCAAATGTCAAATTTTTGTTTACAATTGAGAATATAATATCCGCGTAATATTTATTACTCTCTAAAAATGCCAACGTGATAATTAACCCTTCGGTTGGCACATAGACCTAGACAGACCATTGTCACCGTCACCGTGACTGTCTTTTGTCAGCTTAAGAGAGATGTCCGGTTATTGGATAGATTGAAAAAATATTGACGGATAAAAAAAAATAAACCAAATTTAATTCATTTGTGTATTTTTATTAATTCAGTTGCTAACATGTTAACATTTTTGCATACATAATGTATTCGTTAATTTTTGAAAAGTTAATCATGTATGTTTTTTGAATGTATGAGGGCACCCAGTTAAACAGAATCGACAATTCATCGATAAAGAATCGAAGACGGTCTCCTAAGGAATCGATGACTTTATCGATCAAACTATGGAAACATTTGTATGGGTTTGGCCGTTTTTTTCGATACCGAAAGTGAGAACTGGAATCTATCTGCGGGCTATGAAGAATTTATGAAAAACGATGACTGTTGTGAAATTTTTATTTTTTATTTTTTCCTTTTATCTAATTTTCTGTTTTATACTTTTTTTTACCTTATTTTAACTTTACCTTTTTACACTTTGCTTCTACTGGGAATCGAACCGAGCACCTATTAATAGTTTCGTAGTCCTACGTCCTACACCCGAGCTATCTACGATTACTAATTATGAGAATAAGTTAGTCGTTTTATTTTTTGACAATTTAATTAGATATTCAGAGACATTTAGATGAAAGTCATCGAGGACATTTCGATTACATGGTATCTGAGACAAATGAATAAAAAGTCATCGTCCAAAAAGAAAAGAAATTTTTGATGCCAAATTGTTGAATACACTGCCCAATATACGCAGTAAAAAGTTACACTAATTTGCGCCATGGGTTAAGGGGGGAGGGGGTAGCAAAGGGGTGAAAATTCAGTTTCTTGAAAATATCTGGAAAACTATGAGTCTGACCTTAAAATGTCCTAAGGACGAAACAAACTACATAAAATTACCTTTGTAATGATATATAACAGTCTAGAGATTTTCTCAGAAAATTATACCTTAGACCCAAAAGTATTATAGTGAATTTAAATTTTTTTAGTTTTACATTTCGCACTGTAACTCTTGATAGAATATACCTACCGTCATAAGATCTTGTCCATATATTGATAACAAAATGTATTTGATTTGTACCAAAAATTGGAGTGCTCCGATCATTAACGCCCCCCTCACTCCTCCTAACATTTTTCAAAAAGGCATGCCTGTAGCTTCTTTGTAAATTGAGCCAGGCTGATCAAATTTAGTGGGATGCCTATTCTAAGCTCCATTATCCTCCCCACCAAAAATTAATACCATCGGATCAAAACTAAGGGTACCCCCCATACAAAGTGAACGAAAATTCTAAGAAATTTCACGTTTTTCACTTCTAAATTCTATGTAAAATACAAGAAAAAAATTTATCTCTTAGAACGTCATTATAACAGTTAATTGTAGTCTTGTGAATGTATATTCAAAAGGTTGTACCAAGGCGTACGCTAAAAGTATCAAAAAATTGGGTTTGAAGGTCAGTGATACCAGTTCTAAGACTATTTGCGAATATTTCGAGTAACGTGTACTAGCAACCTTCAAACTCGATTTTTCGTACTTCTAAGGCACGTTCTTTTACAAACTTTCGGATATACATTCAGAAGACTACAATTAACTGTTATAAGGACGTTCTAAGAGATACAATTTTTTTTTCTATTTTAGGTAGAATTTAGAAGTGAAAAAATGTAAAATTTGTTAGAAATTTGGGTCACTTTGTATGGGGGTACCCTTAGTTTTGATCAGATGCTAATAATTTTTAGTAAGGAGCATCATGGGGCTTAGACTAGGCACCCCACCAAATTTGATCTGCCTAGCTTAATTTGAAATGGAGCTACAGGCATGCCTTTTTGAAAAATGCTAAGAGGAGTGAGGGGGGCGTCAATGGGCGGATCACTTCAATTTTTGGTACAAATCAAACAAGTTTTGTTAACAATATATGGACAAGATCCTATGATCCTAAATCTATTTTATCAAGAGTTACAATGCAAAATGTAAAACTAAAAAAATGTAAATTCACTATAATACTTTTGGGTCTAGAGTATAATTTTCTGAGAAAATCTCTAGACTGTTATATATCACTGCAAAGGTAATTTTATGTTGTTTGTTTCGTCCTCAGGACATTTTAAGGTCAGACTCATAGTTTTCCAGATATTTGCAAGAAACTGAATTTTCACCCCTTTGCCACCCCCTCCCCCTTAACCCATGGCGCAAATTAGTGTAACTTTTTACGGCGTATATTAGGCAGTGTATTCAACAATTTGGCATCAAAAATTTCTTTTCTTTTTGGATGTTTAGGTTTGGGGCTATTTTGAACCAATTGTACTGGACTAGACGCTGAGCTCACATTAACGGACATTTCGGAAAATATCAACGTCCGTTTCGTATGAAACGAATTTGTCCGGATATGAGAGCGTCGCGTCCGTTTATTGGAGATGTGTCGACGAAATGTTCCACAAACTACTGTCCGTGTCCGTTCTTTGGAATGAAAGTTACACACAAATCACTGGAAAAAACATATGTTCCAAATAATTTGTCCGTTTATTAGAGATGTCCGCTTATCGGAGCTGTCCGCAAAGAGAGCTTTCACTGTATTTCAACGGAACCGACGGCCACAAATGCGTTCAAACGTTCGGCGAAATATAAACTAAGTCTAAAGAAACGAAAAAACGTCGCATCATCGTAGTATGTAAAGTTTCTCTAGAACCAAAATTAGACCTCTTCGAAAAATAAGATTGATATCACAGAAAATTCAGCTAGACCTTAGGCATAATAGCTCGTAGGCGGCGACAGAAGAGTTAATAATTGCATCGACAATATTTTGACGTTTGAATTAT
Source organism: Microchrysa polita (assembly GCA_949715475.1). Taxonomy (NCBI): domain Eukaryota; kingdom Metazoa; phylum Arthropoda; class Insecta; order Diptera; family Stratiomyidae; genus Microchrysa; species Microchrysa polita. The sequence continues at coordinate 27,577,757 of OX454418.1, forward strand.
TTCGTGGAGTGTAGTGTAATACATTTGGAGTCAAACACATATGGGTTGTGTGATCACATAGCTCACTCTGGACTAACGCATGGCATGGGTTACTATGCTTTCTCTAAGGTGTGAGCTTATACAGTCTTGACTCGATAATCCGGATCAATTATTGCAAGGGGTAATCCGGATAATCAGAACATCCGGATTAGCGCAATCCTAGTTTTCTGACGAAAAACAATCCAAACATATAAAAAAGCGCAACAAAAGTAGATAAATGTTCTATTTCTTAGAAATTAGCCAGCATCATGTCATTTCCTAAACAGTTCCGTAAAAAAGTACGAGACCAAATCTACCATTTCACCCTGAAAATCTTAAAGATCCGGATTATAGAGTCAAAATTGCTGCCGACATCCGGACTATAGAATACATAGTGGAAATATTTAGTGGTCCGGATTAGCGTGATATCCGGATTAAAGGAGTTCCGGATTACCGAGTCAAGACTGTATATGTTAAATACTTAGACAGTTGACATTTGCTAAGAAAAATTAAATAACAGTACATTTTTGAAATTTTAATTTGTACGTGTTTAGCCCCTCCCAGGTCTGTAGGGTTTTTAGGAAATTACACGAGGAATATGTCTGCAAATTTTCATTCGAATAATATCCAAACCGAAAATATAGCGAATCTAATATTTGCCTACGCAAAACGATAAATTTTAAAACGAAAGTGTAAGAAGATTTATATCAGAGATAAACCAAATTTGGGGTCAACAAGTCTACATCCTTATTAAGCGAAAAAGAACTTCTGATGCTCAATAAAGGACTACAATTTGCGTTCCCCCCACGAACCATATCAAAGGGAAAGCCGTTAACATCGAAGCTTGAAAAAGGATTGATCATGACGATAAGGAGAAAATTAGGAAAAACGTAACAACGATTTATCGAAAGGGACACATAAGAAGAGTAATATATCTTGGCAAGAGACTACAAACCTTAAATTGCTAAAACAAAGTGTACTTCCTCAACCCATATATGCCCAACGCCCCATTTTTAAAACAAAGCACTTTTTCAATTTTTAAATTAAACGTAAAATTTTTTGAAAGGGTTTTTACTTATATCCTTTAAAAAGATATTGACGAAGCTGCAAACTAAAACGTGGTACCTGTATCTTGGCTAACTTTGTTAAATTTCCGGTTTGAAGTAGAGGGTTTTCGACAGATGCAAACTATCTGAAAACAATTCAAAATAATTCAGTTTGTTTTTATAAAAATAGTTTAGTATTAGCAATTTTATGGTCAAAAGAGATGTAAGAAACGAAATTTACCCATAAACATGAAATCTTTTACCAACCGACGAAAATATGGATCGGTTTTGTTGATGCCCCAAAAATTGGGCGTTGGGCGTCTATGGCTATATTAACATTCTCAAGGAAATAATAATGGTAAATCGGTTTACCGTTATTTATTATACCCAAGAATTAAATTAATTAATAGCTGTTCTAATTTGTTATTGAAATCTAGCAGAAAATTGATTTTTAATCGGAATAATTATAAAGTAAGCCGCAAAAATACAAAACAAACACTTATATTTTAAGCCCATGAGTACCCTAGTTAACTGTAAAAATTGTTTTTCCACAAATGTCATCTAGAAAAAAATCTAGGTAATAATTTGGTTTTGTCGCTGAAGAAGCTAATAGTATTCCTTACTGAAATTATATTGCTTTTGTATCAGAAATCTCATCCGACAGATTCTGCGAAAAATCCCCTATAAGTCTGCTGACAATGAAGCCTTGAATGAATAATGTCTTCTAAATCTCAGCTCTAATGCATACGAAAACGACAACTTCAATACAAATATTGATATCAAACAAGGATTAACAAAATTATTTTGTGTACTTTGTCACCTTTCATCTTCACTATATCATCAATGTGGAACGGCAGTCCGACGCGGGCTTTCACCGCCTTTATCGTTGACCTCCAATTGACGCGATTACGTGACTTTGTATTCCAGTTACGGAAGCCTAACAGTTGGCGGGCATTCTCACCTACGGAGTACATCCAGCGAACACTCGGTTGTCCACGCGATCGGGCTCCGTCCACTCGTTGTGCGCTATTCACCTTTACTATGTGTTGAAAGCTTGGAATTGGGGATGTTCCTTCCTTTGACATTCGCCCGTCGCAGCCACCCATTGCCAATTTTGGACTACGCCGAGATTCGATCTCCGGACCTGTAGATTACTAGCATCGTAGAGTGCGACTCAACCAAGTGATCCACAGAGCGTGACAAAACATCAGTAAATGAAAAATTAAGCAAAAAATTTTCTTTGATTAATATTTTTTTATCGTATGGAAGGGGTGGGTCCGGAATCATTGTCCCCCGGGCCCGGATTTTCTCTCCACGGCCCTGTCTGTAGATTTGCCGTTGAGTACTATCCAAACTGGATACAGAGTAAATCTATTTTTGGATTGGTCTCATTAAGAATGAAAGGCGTTTATTTAGACCAATCCAAAAATAAATTTACAAGAAGCATTTAGTGTGTACAATTCTCATTTATCGCCTATAAAATATATGTACAAAAAATATTCACTACGCATTAAAATTCTTTAAAAAAAAAGCCCTCGTATTGCGGGCGCAGCCTTTGGTACGCTCGGTATTTTTTTTCATGGAATTTGTATGATATCTGCATGTTTTCCACATTCTGACATGTTTATACATTTTTTGGCATTATGAACGCGTATGAATGCATGCGTTTTCCCATTGTCTTTTTTTTTAATTTAAGAATACATTAATATCAAAGGTAAATTTAACCAAATATGTATTATACAACTTTATTTATGTTTGCATACCTACGGACACCCTGTAAATACAAAAAATGGTAAGATTGTCAATCGGAGTCTTTGTGGAAAACGCATTATTTGTATGTACATATTTGTTTTGCACTATTCAATTCAATTCATAATTCATATTTATTCACAGAAATTGTGTTACAAATAGTATCTTACAATCTAGTATTATCTGTGTTCGTGGTCTCCTAAAAGCATTAGCTTGTGGAAGGAGATTTAGTGATTTTATTGTTAAATCTGTCAACTTTCATTTTTTAATCTTTCTTATTGTTATTATTACTAAGTATAATATTATAATTACTAGTTAGATATAAGTTAATTCAATTTATCGTAATTTCAAAACAAAATTTCATTTTAGTAGAGTAGAAATATTTAAAAATTAAAATATAAAAACAAAAAATAAAAATAAAATAAACTAAAGGAATATTTATACATAAATAATATATTATACATAATTAAAAAGTAAATAAAAAAAAAATATCCATAATTTTATCAATAGACTTTAAAATTAATGTAAGAGAAAAAGGAAAAAGTTATAACATAAATAAGTATATTTCACATTAAGTAAGAAAAGAAAATCTGTTTAGGAATTCTGCATCTGTGATATTTAAGAGCCAGGATTTTATCCTATATTTAAAAACTGCCTTTGTAGGACTTTGTCTAATTTCCTGTGGTATTTCATTGAAGGATCTAGGACCGATAAAGTACAAATATTTTTGTGTTTGTGTCTTAAGGCAAAATGGTACAATCATCCCGTACTGGTTGTATCTAGTATTTCGCGATTGGTTTGCTGGAATTGGAGAACCATTTTTGAACGTTTGGCATAATGCTGCTTTTAAGTATAGTCCCGTCACTCCCAATACCCTGGCTTTGTTCAATAAATGGATTGATGGGAACAAGCGCGGTAGATTAAAAATAAGTTTTAGGATATACTTTTGTGTTATTTTTAAATTTACGAGATGAACATCGTAAGTCCCTCCCCATGCGGCAATGCAATACTGGATTACCGATTGTACAAGTGCAAAATAAATACATTTCATTTGAGGTATGGTTAATATCCCACGCATTGAATAGAAAAGATGAATATATTTGCGAAGTTTCCCATTTATATACTCGGTGTGCTCTCCCCATTTTAGATGCTTGTCGATTTTCACGCCTAAATAACATGCAAAGTCTATTAGTATTATTTCATTGCATTCATTTTGACAGTTTAAATGCTCTTCTTCATTTGAACAACTAGTTGCATGAAGGATAAATCTATCGTAACTGGTTTGGCCAAGCGAATTTATTGAAAAAGTTATAGCTTTGGTTTTGTTGACATTTAATTTCAACCTGTGATTAGATAGCCACCTGTATACCTTTTTCATATGAGCTTGACCTTTCCTTTTAGTGTCTGACCAATTGGGGGATGAGATAAGTAACACTGTCGTCAGCGTAGGCAACAATTTGGCACTTTTCTTCAAGTTTTAGATCGCATAGATCATTTACATACAGTATGTACAGAAGCGGTGATAATACCGTTCCTTGCCGTAAACCTACGTCTAAGTTTGGCTGCCAGTCTCCTATGACACCATTTACCTTTGTTCGCTGCTGTCTTAAATTCAAGTAGGATGTGATTAACTTTAATTCCTGATTTTTTATTCCTAATTTTTCGAGCTTTAGAAGTAGCAGGTTGTGCGGAACTGTATCGAAGGCTTTTGATATGTCCATAAACATAGCTAGTGGTTTGTGGTTGCTATCAATGGGTGAGGTTATAAAACACAACGTTTCGCGCAACGTTTCAAATCAACCGGCCGTTACGGATCAGAAACTTCTCCCAACAAACAGATCCCCTAAGCGCCCCCTTGCGAGGCATAGCTTGATTGATTGACAGAAATTTACAATCTGCCGTCCAACCGTGCATTTCCGCCCTCATTCATTTATTAAACTATTTATAATCAATGTAAAATGTATCTGCATCTCGTTTAAAACTGGAAATTTTAATTTTCGAGCAAAACGTATCAGCTGTGATGTGCCAATTGTCACATTTGTCACTTTCCGAGAGATGGCGATGGTAACACCAAGTCTGATCCGGATCTATGCGTTTACAGAACACAATAGGAAACGTTTCGGAAAACGCGACACGTTACGCGAACGTTGTGTTTTATAACCTCACCCAATTTCTTTATATAAAAAATTAGTAACAGATAAAACTGCATCCTCTGTACTCATTCCACTTCGGAAGGATGATAGGATTTCATTTTCATCCAAATATTTTACAATGCGTTTTTTAATGCATTTTTCAAATATTTTTGCGAAAGTCGGGAGAAGCGATATTGGACGGTAATTCCCTATTTCGTTTCTGTCACCCCCTTTGTGAATCGGAACTACGGTCGCCTTTTTGAAAACCCTCGGGAAAACACCTTCCTTCAGACATTTATTCAAAAGTGTAGTTAATGGCTTTGAAATTTCATTTCGTACCTCTTTAAGCGTATATGAAGTTATCCGGTCCCAACCAGCTGCCGCATTATTTTTTAAGTCTGAAATTATTTCAAGGATTTCATTTTCAGTGATTTTATAAAAGTGAAGACTTTGGTTTGAGAAAATGGTATCATTACTAATTATGTCTCGATTATCGAAAGTATCGGACACTTTTGCTCCTCCTCATATGTGCTTGTTTTTAACATACTTTATTTTCGTTGATTTTGCAGCTAATTCCATTAGAACTGTTACAAATTTGCAAGCAGATGTATCTGCGTTATCATTGGGTGAGGTTATAAAACACAACGTTCGCGTAACGTTTCGCGTTTTCCGAAACGTTTCCTATTGTGTTCTGTAAACGCATAGATCCGGATCAGACTTGGTGTTCCCATCGCCATCTCTCGGAAAGTGACAAATGTGACAATTGACACATCACAGCTGATACGTTTTGCTCGAAAATTAAAATTTCCAGTTTTAAACGAGATGCAGATACATTTTATTTTGATTATAAATAGTTTAATAAATAAATGAGGGCGGAAATGCACGGTTCGACGGCAGATTGTAAATTTCTGCCAATCAATCAAGCTATGCCTCGCAAGGGGGCGCTTAGAGGATCTGTTTGTAGGGAGAAGTTTCTGATCCGTAACGGCCGGTTGATTTGAAACGTTGCGCGAAACGTTGCGCAACGTTGTGTTTTATAACCTCACCCATTGAGTGAGGTTATAAAACACAACGTTCGCGTAACGTTTCGCGTTTTCCGAAACGTTTCCTATTGTGTTCTGTAAACGCATATATCCGGATCAGACTTGGTGTTCCCATCGCCATCTCTCGGAAAGTGACAAATGTGACAATTGACACATCACAGCTGATACGTTTTGCTCGAAAATTAAAATTTCCTGTTTTAAACGAGATGCAGATACATTTTATTTTGATTATAAATAGTTTAATAAATAAATGAGGGCGGAAATGCACGGTTCGACGGCAGATTGTAAATTTCTGCCAATCAATCAAGCTATGCCTCGCAAGGGGGCGCTTGGAGGATCTGTTTGTAGGGAGAAGTTTCTGATCAGAGTTTCTTTTGGTTCTCATAAATACATGGTCTATGCATGAGCTATGATTGTTTTCTATCCTAGTGTAATTGTTGATGTAAGAAGTGAATCCTAGGCTACTTATCGCTGTTATATAATCATTAGTTGATTTAGAATTATCTAAAAGATCAATATTCATATCTCCCACAAGTATATCAAAATCATTTTGACGAGAGTTTGCTAGAACTTCATACAACTCACCAATGAACTCTTCACTTCTAATTATAGGCGATTTGTATATACAGAAAATTTTGGCTACTTTTTTATTTGGTAGCGTCAGTGTGAGTACTAAACCCGTCAGTGTAAAAGGCTCTAGTTCTTCGTGAGTGTAATGTAAGTGATCAGCGACATAAACAACAACCCCATCATTTTTGTTTCTACATCTTTTAGTGAAATGTAATTTGTAGCCCGGTATTTTGAGTGAAGGCACAATTTCATTGAAATCTACGCTATAGCTATTATGCTGAGATTCAGATAGAACCAGTACATTAATACTACATATTTCTCAAATCATCAATTAACACTAATAACTCATCAAAAATTTTTCTTATACTACGAATGTTCAAATGCAGTATTCCGAGACTTACAGTTTGTGGAGTGTTATCTATTAAATTCTTACAATTAGATAAACTTTCAACAATATTAGTTTGAATTTCTAAAGGATCACACTCAAAGAGCATATTATTTAAAAAAAAAATTTAAACTATTAATTTACTTCGTATTGGTATTTTTTAAATCAATTTAGTAGATGACTAGATTCCAAATCCGATTCGCAAGTAATTGAGAATATTTTTTCTTTATCGCTTTTCCTTAGTAGAATAGTGCAATTTTTTATCCAGACAAATTTAAATTTATTTTCTTTAGCAAAAACTTATTAGTTGTAAGTGAACTGTAACTTTGTAATTTTTATTTATGCATTTCTTAAATATGTTTTAATACACATGGTACACATTACCTATGATCAATTTCTGGTCACCCTTCATATTAAACCTTTCTTTTCAATTTGTTTATTTATACTCCCTTTTATTCAAATAAACCTCCGTATCAATCATGCACACATTACATTTTATTTTTCAAAAATTCATAAAGGAAACTTCTTAATCAATAATAAGACGACTAAACCAATAAAAAACACACGAAAGAGCAAAATTCAATGGGCAGCGCCGATAAGAAGTCTCTAGAGCTGATATAAGATGATGGACAGCTTATTGATAACGAAAATGCGATAACGGTTGACCCATACCAATAACTAGATTCATGCACGTATTATCATATAGTCAACTGGAAAATTCATCAAATTAAATACAGAATGCGTGAATAAAGAAGACCGCGCGGCATGTCAAGAAGAGCGAATAAGATGTTATACGTATGAACGTATGCGAGAATTAGATGTTTTTTGTGTACGAGTACACTTTTGAAAAAAAAAAGGACAAAGTAAACATCCATACTCGAAACTTTATCAACATTAAAGTTGGGAAAATTGTGTCAGGGATTGAAAATATTACATAGATACTCGTATTTACTTAATTATGCAGGGTGTCCGGAAACTACCGCATAACGCACCGATTGGAGAAAATTGAGATAGAAAAAAATTGTCGATATCCGATTGAAATGCGGTTAGTTTTATTTTTTTATGTTAATTTGTTGGCTGTGAATGAAAGCCATCCTATTCCGCTATTCTAGGTAGTATAGTTTTGGAGATATTGGAGTTTAATTCATGCAAGAAAATGATTTGTTTAAATCATTAAACGCCTGTGGCAGGTAAAGGGTTAAGAATTGGGGGTATGTTCAGTACACATTTTTTGCTGGAAATCACGTGAACCGCAAGTGCGTTAATGCGGTAGTTTCCGGGCACCTTGTATACATATTGTACATTATGCAAAAGAAATAACGAGTTAATATGTTTATTTTACTCTTAGTATAAAGATTTATCGCGACATTCTGATATCCTTTTACATAAGCTGCTTTTCTTTGGGTAAAAAAGGGTTTAGGATTACCCAACTTTTCATACAAATTTTATGGAGTTGAAGAAGTTCTGAAGAGAATTGTATGGAAAGCTAAGTCCTAACTACTCTGAACGCAGTGAAATTCAACTATGATCTAGAAACGTTTTTTATATGATAACGTCTTTCCAAAGATGGAATCGTTGTACAGCTTAGAGCTATATTGACCGTGTTTTTTTATAATCGGAGGCAGGTTTGCTGACCCAGACGCGCAAAAAAAACTATCGAGGGTAGCATCCAATTTCAAAAATGTCACGTAGGCATTTCCATTAATTTCAAAACATTGCTCATAAATATTAAGGCCCCGTTTTCACTTTACAAACGCAAATGTTCAAATGTAATTTTTTAATGAAAACATATTTTTATGTATAAATCATAATTTTGTTAGAATAAGAATTCGACGAACAACATTTTTAACATGAATTTACAAACAAAAACAATTTTTTTTTGCCCACACTTGTGTGTTGCATGTAAACTATACCTTAGAACTTTTCAGTTAAAAATTTAATTTTAGCTAGTCATTGGAAAACGTACTAGAAAATAATTGGGATTGCATACATCTAGGCGAGTTTTGGAAAGCTCATTAAATCTGGATAGCAATATAATTTCTAACCTGAATAAAGTCACAGGTTAGCGTTTGTATGAAAATTACCCCGGATAGTGTAGGTTAGCTAATTAGCTAACCTACACACGGCCGACGTTGAAACACTACCCCAAAATTTAAAATTTTTTGTATATCCTAGTAGCGAAAAAATAGCATAAGTAACAAGCAACAAGTAAATCATTTGAGCTTTCTCTGAATCGAGTGCTTTTCTTACGAAATGGTAACAACAATCAAATATACTATTTGAGTTTTCTGAAGAAGCTAGTCGAAAAAATAAAATAAACTTGCTAAATACTTCGAATTATCCAAAAAAAAACTTGGAATTATCCATGATTTTTTAGTATCGCTACTAAGGACCGAGAGAAAAGTTAGAATTTATTAGTTATCCAGGAATTCGAATTATTCGAGTTGGAATTATTAAAGTTCCACTGTATGTAGAAATTACGTCAAAGCATATTTTCAATAACAAGAACATCAATTTCGTACCAATAATATACTAAATGCATTCGTAAAATCTTAATACATGCGTTACTCTGTCTCACGAAATCTATTCTATCGATTCAAATTTAACTGCCATTCTCCCAATGGAAGTTACGTTTTCCCGCCCGGAAGTTAGGTTTCGACGCTAAACAGCGCCCTCTTGTGTAAGATAGCCAGAAAAATTTAATTAATCGAGCAGAGCCTACTGTCATTTTTCAAAATCAGTTTGACAGTCCCCAAACAGCTGATTGTCACCAATTTAACAACTTTTTATTTGTTAGAATGGCGGTTTCTTTACAATCGGGATATTTATCAGAAAAGGAGATTGAAGAAATCCTTAAAAATGTTCCAAGTGGCTTTAAGAAAAAAGATGATCCGTTTTTCCAAGAAGGCAACAAGTTGATGCAGGGATTCCGCAAACAAGGCGTAGTAAGTTACGATGATGAAGAGCTGTTGCATCGGAGGTAATTTAATGTTACCGTTATTTTGTCCTAAAATATTGTAGTTATATCTTCTTGACTGGTCTGAACGTATTCGGGTTACTATTTGTAACTTATCGTTATGGCGAACCATTAGTTGAGATTTACAAATTGGGCATCGCATCAGTTGCCTTTCCGGTGATGTCTTCTCCATGGAACATGGGTACAAGGCGCAAACGATGATGTCAGTCAAAAACGACTTTTGCGTTGCCGATTGTCTCGTAAATGCGTTCATTCATTTAGGATTGTATGCACATTGACAACCCCAAGCGTTTATGATTAAATGGTGAAATTATTTGAACGAAAAACTTGAATTACGTGGTCTATGTTAGGCCCAGGAACTGCCAGGTCTACACTCAGCGCACTTAGACCAGAACTTGGTCCACTGTGATACCACCTAGAGAATTGTGCCTCTACTAACCTCTTATGCTAGGTACCAGCCCGTGCTAACAATATATTTATTGGGCAGTATTGGGGTCGAATCCGGAAGATAATCGGCATCGTAACAATACGAGGTCAGAAAACGCCTCCATTTCTCGGCCAGGGCACACTCTCTTCCTGTATTTTGTCATCACAACTTCTGCAAAAGTCGTTGTGAGGAATTCGAAATATTCTAGAGTAGTCCCCAATAGGACAATGTCCCGTTATTACTCCCACTTTCTGTCCAAGGACAGTAGCATGATAGAACGGACATTGTCTAGTTCTGGTTAGATCATCCTTATCGTTGCGCAATTCCAGCAATAGGTCGATCTTGCGTTGGTCCTGTGTTCTGCTGAGGCTTCTATTACCAATGCACAATAAGTGTTTTCTAGTTGGTGCGGCCGTCTTCAAAGCTACCTGCTAACGCATTCTGGGCTAAGTGATCTGCGAAGCGATTGCCTACAAAGCCACTATGACCCGGTATTCAGAATAGTGTAATGTTGAAGAAGCGACCCATTTCTCTAAGTACTGAACGGCACTTAGCAGTAGTTTTTAATGCGGTCAGCACTGAATCAAATGCCAGTCTGACTATCACCAGCAAGTAAAATGACGTCCCTACCAGTGACGACGTGACAACCCAACCAAGTTAGGGTTTCCAGAATGCTGAGGCATCCGCTTGAAGGACGCGTCAGAAATTAGGGAGGTGGAAAGACAAATTAATAATCAATTCATCCGAGTGAATTCCTATTCTATAACTCCTGCATCCATCTTGGAAGCATCAATGCAGATTGAAATGGATCCACTGACCAGGTGCCTCTAACTATTCCAAGATTCCCTTGACGGGATCAAGCTAAAATGGTTGCTAGCAAAAAATAATTGGGAATAATGTAGTCAGCCGCCGAAAGCTGGCTAGAGTTCCGAAGTATTGCTGAGTGCCCATAGTTCAGCGCTCGCCAGAGGCCAGTTTCGCGTAGGCATAAGGCCGTATATGCAGCCATTCGTTGACCGAAAACGTCCAGTGGGAGCAGTCCCAACATGCTCCAAATGAAGGTGTAGTGCGAAATGATCCTGCTATGAGAAGAAAAGCCAACTTTGGCGCGCAAATTATAATAGGTAGTGGAGTTGTCCACTACAATCTAACCCCATAAAGAAAAATAGACCGCAGATTAGCGGTATACATCCAATATACAACTTTTGGCTGCATGCACTCGCTTGTGTTTTAGTTGTAGTAGTAGTATCAGGTTTATTCACCCTTTCTTCGAGCTTGGGTAAGGTGGACAGACTCCCGAAGGCCCATTGGAAATTAATTTTCGACTGATCTTTTAGGTTCCATGTCCGAGATCTAAGTAGCAAAAATGTTGGCAAATTCTCTGACGGCCGACAGACAGAGAGAGAGGTCTGAGCGCAGCGTAAGTACAGGCTCTGAGTGTTCGTATGGACGAGCCAGAGGTCTAAATCCTACGAATTGCCTTCCATAAACTCACCTCTCGCTGCGCTCGCCTTATCCTATTTCCCAGTAGCGCGTATCAAAAATGTGGGCGAATTCTGAAAAGCGCGACACACAGCGAGGTCTGATCGGTGCGAAGGGCGAGCTATAGGATCTGAGTAATCCTAAGGACGAGCCAAATGTCTAAATCTTACCAATTGTTTGTTTTTCCAGGAATAACGTTTGTTCCTACTACAACTTTAATTTTTATTTCGCATGTACATGTATTTCGGGAGTAACTTGCTCCATCCTTCAGAGCTTACGTTTGTAGGATGCTTGGTGTTTTTGAAGGATTGTATTTTCATAGTAGGCCATGAAATTAAATGACAATTGAAAAATAAAATAAAATCGGTCATTTTTCCTAGTGATACGTCAAGCGCTTTTATGTTCCTGGTTTGGTTTTGTTATATTCCCGTGGTCAAATTACGCGACGAATCATCGACATTTAGAATTAGGTTTATTCCACACGAGCGTGGTTCGCGTCAAGTGTTTTTCCGGGGTGTTTGTGAGGTGTGACGCGAGAAAATCCATTTTAAGATATCACGACACATTCGATGGTTGTGGCTGTTGCTAAGGTGTCGGTAGGAAAAGACGTTGTATGTAGGTGAGTACACTGAGCTTGTAGTTGCTTGTATTGTAGTTATACTTATTGTGTGAGATCTGATTGATGGCGGACTAGGTTTTGCTGTGTGTACAGCACCGAAAATTACCTACAGGTATTCTAAGATTCAGTATTGAGTGAGTGTTGTATGGAAAGGTTGTGGTTTCCCCCTTTCCAGAAAGTAATAATAGTTTGAGAGGTTGTGGTGTCTCCCCTCTCAGTGAGATGTTTAGAGCCGTGTGGGCTTCACCTCGGAGTTGGTCCCCTCCGATTGAGTCGTTGAGAGGTTGTGGTCGTCCCGCTCTCAGCGTTGTATTTGTAGAAAGGTTGTGGTGTCTCCCCTTTCTACTTGTGATAAACTCGAGAGGGTGTGGTGTTCCCCCTCTTTGCACAGAGTTTACGTTTTGGAGAGGTTGTGGTGTTTCCCCTCTCCATGTTGAGTTGACGTTCGTAGAAAGGTTGTGGTGTCTCCCCTTTCTACTTGTGATAAACTCGAGAGGGTGTGGTGTTCCCCCTCTGTGCACAGAGTTTACGTTTTGGAGAGGTTGTGGTGTTTCCCCTCTCCATGTTGAGTTGACGTTCGTAGAAAGGTTGTGGTGTCTCCCCTTTCTATTTGTGGTAAACTCGAGAGGTTGCGGTGTTCCCCTCTTTGCACAGAGTTTACGTGTTGAAGAGGTTGTGGTGTCTCCCCTCTTCGTGTTGTGTGTTTGAGAGGTTGTGGTGTTCCCCTCTCTGAAATGTGAGTAGAGGCGCGGTGCTCCGTTCCGGAGTTGATCCCCCTCTGTATTAGCTAGGAGGTTGTGGTTTCCCCCTCCGCATTCCACCATAGAATACCTAATGATAATGTTTTCGCCAGAAGTTGTGTGCCTTAGGTAGAAAGGCTTTACTTCTGGATATAGAAGAATGAGGATGGTAGTGAAGTGGGATTGAACCAAGGAGAAGCAGCCGAATCAACCGATACATCCATCCTGCGTCTACCTCGCATTGCCGTTTGAGTACCTGAGCCAGAATCAACCGATATAACGAGAAGCCGATGACCGATGCTGAGACGACGACGCCGACAAGTGAAAGGCTTTACTTCTGGATATAGAAGAATGAGGATGGTAGTGAAGTGGGATTGAACCAAGGAGAAGCAGCCGAATCAACCGATACATCCATCCTGCGTCTACCTCGCATTGCCGTTTGAGTACCTGAGCCAGAATCAACCGATATAACGAGAAGCCGATGACCGATGCTGAGACGACGACGCCGACAAGTGGTTCTCCTTCGCTCTCCTCTTCTTCCTGTTTGTTGGCAGGGCCAACATAGATATTTGAATTATATTTCGTTTACGTTTCAAATAACTTGGTATCTTCAGTGCATGTAACTGCAGGCTCATTGGTTGTCTTTTTCTCATTACAGATGGTATCAGGCGGTATAGATCAAGTGAGTATCGTATTTTACGCATACAAATGTCCAGTACGCCATGTTCATAAAAAAAAAAAAAATTAATAATTATATATCAAAGTAAAGTCTTAGTGTCTTACACGTTTACGTAAGTAAGTTGTAGTAGAAACAAACGTTCTTCCTTTTAATGTAAAAATTAAGGATACTACAAAACAACGGTATACCATAATACTTACCTTGCACCTCGCCTTATCCACAAACCACGTCCTACCAGCGCTGGTCGCAAGGATGTTGGCGAATTATGAAAAGCGCGACAAGCAGAATATGTTCTGAGCAAATCGAAGGGCGAGCCACAGGATCTGAGTAAATGTATATACGAGTCACCGATCTAAATCTTACGAATTGCCTCACATTGGCTCACCGCTCGCTGCGCTTGGACTTCGCCTTATCCAGCACTGCATCGCAAAAATGTTGGCGAATTCTCTAATGCGCGACAGACAGCGTGAGGTCTGAATGGAGCGAAGGGTGAGGCACAGAATTAAAGTAAGTCTAAGGACGAGCTAGAGGTCTAAATCTTATCTACACCTGGTTGCAATATTTCTGGAGCAGAGTATGCATTTCTCCATGGTTGATGCCATGCCGGTCCCCTGGGTTCTTAATGCTGTTTCAAATTGACCAAGGAAATGTGGGAAAAATTTATCTAAAACCCATGCCGAGTCCTTTCTTTAGTATGAATTTTCCTATAGAGGTTGTAAAGGAATCGGATTGAGTACAGTGGCTAATTTTTCTATCGTTTTGTAATAAATTAAAATCTCATCTTTTGACGGTTGTAACTTCTGAACCTTGGCACCTACAGCTTTGAAATGTTCACCAAATATGAGCAGTGCCGTGCCCTTCAAGTTTGCCAAATTTCAAAATTCCGCTCAAGAATTGGACAAAGTTATGGACAAATTTCAATTAGGATACACAGAAGTGCAATTTAGGCAGCTGTAGCTTCCGAACGCGGATAGTTGGACCGTCATTTTTGGAGGAAATATGAGCGCCAAGTATATCTACAATTCTGCAATTGTGAGATCGGGAAGGGCTCCCGGGTTATCGTAAATGAAACATTGGCAAACATGAAAATGCGATTATCTCGCTAAATATCGATCGCACAGGGTCAGGGGTCAAACTTTACACCTTAAAAGCAGACATGACTGATCACAGGCCTCATCGAGGAGCTTATTATGTTGTGAATTAGGTTTCATTGTATGGCATGGGGAATGCTGTACATTTCCCAGGGCTGTACGACAGGTCATCTTGGGCTTTCACTTTAGTTCCTTATCCAAGATAAGACCAATAAAATTTGCCTTGTTAGAAAACACAAGTTAAGAGCTATAGGGAGATTAATTGTAGGAATAGTACGCCTTCTTATAAAGAGGACAAATTACGTTTTATATGCCACTGAGATTCGCCCCATCCGTTAGGATAGTCAGTGCGTTCTCTAATAGCCCGCATAAAGGTACGTTGTCCTCGATGCGGCCGCACGACAGCGACTCGCTCCTTCCATATAAAAACTCGTTTCTCTCTAATTTTAAAAACGACCCTATTTTTTAATGTTTCTACATTCCTTGACGCGACTAAGATCTAAAGGTACATGTCTGTATAGAAAATATTCGCATATTATGTTCAGAACTAGTGATTTAACTTCGATCACGGAGCGATCATTGCATGAGTCGTATGTACGAACACGAATCTTTAGAGCGTAAGAAAACTTGTCTCTAACGGTCTAATGGCCCATCTGATTTCAACGATGTGGCATTTTCGTATTAGATTCTATGAGTTAATTTAATTTTTGGACACCCCTTATGAGACTTTTTTTTATTGATTTCTTACGAAAACGATTAGTTAATTCTCGGCGAACGCACGTATTGAAATATGAAAACTGTACTCCGTTCATTCGTTTACGTTATATGTATGGTTTATGTACTTAGCCTATTGTGGGGCATGGTGCGTCCACTCAGCCGTTTATAGGCTACCTCGAGTCAACGTTACATTGCATCTTAAGGAGTGTATATAATGCTGCAAGCACTATATATTTCCTGGCCTATTAAGGAACCTTAATGGTCTAAATAGATGAAAAATGTCTGAATCTGAAAGTAATGTAAATTCTAAATAGATAGTACATAAAACAACCTTTTTGTTAAGATTTGTGAAAGTTTTAATTATATTTGCTCTCTCCCCAACAGAGATTACATCAAATGCAACGTACCCGGCTGCAACAAAGAATTCTTCACCGTATTCGAATACGAAAGTCACTACAACTCCTTACATCGCTACTTATGCCATGAATGCAAAAAATGCTTACCCACTCCACATTTTCTAGACCTCCACATTCTCGAACAACACGACTCCTACTTTTCAGTGCTGGCCACTCGTAAGCCAATGTACTCGTGCTTTGTCGAAGAATGTCCGGAGCTTAGTGCAACACCAGAAGAACGAAAAGATCATTGCATACGAAATCATAAATTCCCATCGAATTTTCGTTTTGAAACATCACGGGCGGCACCAAAAACCAAGAAAGAACGAAAAGAATCGAAGAGTAGTGACGATGTAGCTATGGAGGAGACGACAAAAACGCCCGTCGAAACATCGCCCAAGCTTATAAAAAATATCACTTTTGGTCATCAAAAGCAAAAGACTTTCGATTGTAGGGGTTATGGAAAAATTTTAGCGCGCAGGAAGAAAGAGGATGGCGTGACGATTGAAGTGGAAATGAAAAGTGCATTGGAGGACAGTAAGACTGTTGAGGATCTAATGGAGAGCTTGCCGTGCTAGTTAACACTATTTTAGGATACCTTAGTATAAGTAAGATATTTAGTGAAATGAATTTCGAATGGATTGTTAAATTGAAGCAAACTAAGATTAAGAATTTTTATACATGTGTTATGTAATAAAATGTTGAATTTCCATTTTTGGACATTTTTTTTTTGTTTTTATTAAACTTGTGCAGAAGAACGTATATTACCCAAAAGTTGGACATATTCCGTATTCACTCTCCATCGGTAAAAATCATGTACGAGGGTGGTTCAATAAGTACCCGTGTTGAAAATGAAAACACAATTTTTTTTCTAATTTTTATTTTTATTTTTCAACATGGTCCTCTTTTAGTAAGATACACTTTTCCCAACGTTCCTGCCATTTTCATAACCCCTCCAAAAAATACGTATTGTCGAATTCGCGAAAATACGGCGATGACTTCCTCGTTTGAGCTACATTTTTTTCCCGCGAGCCATTTCTTCATGATAGGGAACATGAAGAAGTCGCAGGGAGCCAGACCGGGTAAATACGGAGAATGCGGCAGCAATTCATTACGCAATTCATGCAGTTTGGCGGCGACGACTTTGGATGAATGCGCTGGTGCATTATCGTGGTGAAAAATCACTTTCTTCTTCGCCAAATGCGATCGTATCTCCTTCAATTTTTTGTCGAAGAGGTCCAATAACTCACTGTCCAGTGATCGTTCTTCCTTTTTCTAAAAAATCCATAAGGATGACGCCCTTCGCATCCCAAAAAATCGTCGCCATGACCGCCATGACATGATTTCCGGCCGATAAAACCGTTTTGGCCTTCTTTGGAGCAGATTCACCGTTGAACCAATATCTAACGGTGGTCATAGACGGCGAAGTGTCCCCATAAATAGCATCCAACTTTGCTTTTATCTCCTCGCATTTTTTCTGATCCAAAAACAGAAATCGAATTACCGAACCATACTGCTCTCTTTCCATCTTATCGAAACACGCGTTACTCGAATGGCTGTTAAATCAAAACTAACCAATAAATTAGTCTGGAATTTGTTTTGGCGTCGTTTAATAGATTGCAGCACACGATGATGACACCAACTTCCCTCAGTACCATCCTATGTCTTCAAACACGGGTACTTATTGAACTGCCCTCGTATCTCTGTTCTTTTTGGCAGGATTGATGGGGACGGCCCTCTGGTTTTGGGGAAAAAAGTCTTGGCCGATAGGGGTCCGCAACATGGAGAAAAGGGGGTATTTTTTGAGTTTATAGAGTTTATTTCTAAAACTACAAAAGACAGAAAAATAGCCTCAGAACGAAAAACTACATAAAATTTCCTGTGCAATCATTTTTATGAAAATTAGGCGCTAGACTAAAAAATAATTTAGATTTTTTTTTCATTTTGAACCTTTTTCCAAAGTTTCATATCTTTCAAACAAACAACTAGTACATACACTCCCAATCAATAGAATAGTTCCACTTGAAAAAATGGCTGTAAGTCGGAAAGTGATAACGGTATTTTGTTCAAACTTGGTGAAAATATTTTCAGTAGCCTGCTTGTTCTTTCAATAACACAAGCCCTCAAAACTGAAGTCCCGTTAGGATTTTCTTTCTTAAAAATAATCATTTATCAGCCTTGCTTTACGAATGGGGCCTTTTTCTTGTTAAAATCTTATAGGAGTTGCATGGAAACTGTCAGTTCTCTTATTCATTGGGAAGATTTTTTTATAAGCCTGGCCACTCTGAAAACCCCTCATTTCCATTAGCTCAGAAGTTCCATACCAAGATATTCAACCCAAATGTAGAAATTGTATGAATTACACAAATGAGTAGAAGCGCGTTATTTTCAGTGATGAAAAAAATCAATCTCGTCAATCCAGCTCCATATCAATTTGCGCCTTTTACCTAATTGAATCGATGTACTCAACTCCTAGTGGATCTGAAGCCATATAGTATGTAGCGGAGTTCAGAGACAGAATTGGTTTTTAAATTTAAACCAAGATATGGTCATCGATGGACAAAAATCATGTATCTCTGCATTTTGCAGGATTGTTGGGGAACGCCCTCTAATTATAGGGGAAAAAGTCAGGACCGATAAAAGGTTCCGCAATATGGAGAAAAGAAGGTATTTTTTAAGTTTTTTTTTTAAATTACGCGCAAGACTAAAAAATTAGGGTATTTTCATTTTGGATCTTTTTGAAAAGCTCCATAACTCTTGAAAAAAAAATGCAAGGTGAGCCTTGAAATTTGGTGCGAGTATACATATTGAGTTGAAGCTGATTTGAAATAATCCCTAAAAACTTTTAAGATTCGGATTCTCCGTGTGTGCGAACTGAGGCCAGTCAATTCACAGGCGGATTCGCCGTAGGTGTGCGGTCTTACCCTTGCCATTGGGCCTGTCCACACACGAAACAAGAACAAGATAAAAAAACCGTTTTTTTAGAAGGGATTCGTGAGGAGCAAGGCAAGGAAAAATAAAGTTTGCATGTAAAAACCGGTTTTGTTCTCGCGTTTTTGTCCCGTGTAGTTTCACCCATTCATACGGGTTGTAACGCGGGTGAACAACGAGTGCATTCACGTCCACTCCGCTAAGTACATTTCGCGGAGAAAAATATTGCGATATTGTCCTCTACTTAGTGCAAAGGACTTCGCGATATGTATCACAAACACTGAGCCTTCTGGTGGAGAGTAATGTAACCAGAAATCGTTGTATTAGGCCTTAGACAGATAGCAAAATGATTATGACGATAATCCTTTATGATGATGAAAGTTCGAAAATATGTGTGTCAAGCTTGTAATGATGGTAAATTTGCGTAATCATGCGTGCGGTTCTGAAACGCACCGGTCGCATATGTTATCACAACATGTTGTCCATTCTGATCCTATAACTGCGGTTTTGCGGATCAGCAATAACTTTCGATGTTTGCCGTATGTCTGCCTATGTGGAATATGTGAAAACGAAAAGTTCCGGAGATCATTTCTTATTCGTCAAATCGCAGTTAGAGGATCAGAATGGACAACATGTTGTCGGAACATATGCGACCGGTGCGTTTCGGAACCGTACCCATTGACTCATTTGCGTCATTCGAAAATATGTGTGTCAAACACATTATTCTCGGCGAAATGTACTTAGCGCAGTGTACGTGAATACACTCAACGATTCTTTCAAGGGACAAAAGTTCCGCCAGCAAGTTTGGGTTGACGTAAAGTCGTGGTAGCGTTACATTAACAGAATGATGCTATATCGTCTGTCTACAAATAAAACAACGCGATATACCTTGTTGTGTTCTATAGTACATGCTTTAAGATTAGAGAGAAGATATCAAATGGAAGGTGTTTATAGCACGTAATTTTTTTGTTTGATTTATATGCGATTTAATTTACTGAAGATGAGATCTAAAGTTTTTTATTTAGTCTGTTGAATAACAGGAGAGCACGTCTACTAAAAAATATTGAACTTCCGAAGAAATTAATATGAAATGACATCGACATTTCGCATCATATTTCATCTTCAACTCACCAAATCTTCGGTTGGAACCACAACCAACCACAGAACATATTGCCAAAGCTCCCTAATTTGTGCTAATATCACAATTTGGCTAGGGTCCCCCGATTTAACTAGCTCTGACCTTGTTCTCTATAAACATTCTCCAGATGACGTATTTATGAAAATAAGCCATGCATGTTGAAACCCCTGAAAAAATCCGGCTAATGGAAGTTTTTCGGCTGTGCAGTTTTTAAGGAATTTATGGAAAACAACTGCAGGATGTTAGTAATGAAACCGAGCACTACTTTTTGACTCTACATTTTTTAGCGAAGAGTTTTCTAAAAATGTGTTGAGTGTTTTACTGGAAAGCAAAATTTTGCACTAATTTTCGATTGCATACATCAAGCTTTACAAGATTTAATTTTGAAACTCCAAACAAACTCTATAAGGCCTTGCTGAACTGTGGTGAACAGCGCTTAAGAGTATGAATGATATCGTTGTTTTGTATCCCACAGTGACCATGAATTTTTGTGTTGTCTTTTTAAAAATGCTCCTTCGTCAGCTGGTTTAACTATGTAAATCGTTTCGGAGCAACGACCATGAGCTGCCATTAGCACTCGATTCAAGAGGAAAAAACCTACAACAACGGCGTCCATCCATTCTATCACTATCATTCTGCCCTGGGCCGGCAATATGTCCTCTTGCCCAGGCAGAAATAATAACATCAAATCAGTATTGATTTTTTTTATTTGAATTTTGGCTTCTTTGATATGATACAAAACACTAATTCTCTACAGATACATAATAATTCATATACATATTAAGCAATACGTATTTTCATTTCACAATTTCAGCTTATATTCTAAATACAAACATGTATTCTTGCGTATATGTAAATACCTAATTACATTGTAATTCGATACGTTGTATAAATACGACGTTTAAATTCATTACGTTTTATTTTCTGTTGCAAATACAAAATTTACTCCATGAATGCCTTTAATTCGCAAAATATATATGTCTTTCTCCACGCATAATAAAATAAAAGAAACAATTAAATTGATGATGATGAACAGTCTTTATCATTAATTTTTTCGAAACTTGTAATTTGTATTTGCTTAGGATATTTGTTGAGATGTTTTAAATTCATTTTATAAGCATTTGTTGTTGGCCTGACTGTATAGATAACTCCGCTACGTTGTCTATTACGGTGGTCTAGGGTCGTATGAAAGAAGACAATCCGTACACCATAATGGGACAAATCCCCACGCAAAAAAAAGATGCACAAAATTGTAAAGATATGTATAAAAATTTGTATTCTATTTGACACTTTCAATAAGATTTAATGAAGCTAAATCGAGCCTTACGTATATGCATAATGTAAACAAAAGGCAATACATTTGCCCATATAGACAAATTCAGCAATGTAAAAATTCTTATCTTATCCATATTGCTATTATGTATTGAATTTATAAAGTCTTTCAAATATTGTGTCATCGATAAATTCAGCGGCGTTTACTAATAAATAAAATTTGGCTTCAACTGTCTACAAATGCATGTTCTAAAATATTTATACAATAAATACAAAAGAATAAGAATAAAATGCGAACCATACATTAGCGATAACATACGGGGAATTTGAATAAAAAAATGTGTAAATAATGTGATTTAACATAAGTAAATTTTAACGAAATATTTCGTAAAGTAGAAATAACATGATTGCATGAAATAAATATTTTTAAAATAGTAAAAAAACTAAATAAATGTACGTAATAGTAGTTTTCAAATGAACACAAGCCTAGCTTGAATATTCTCTGCGCGATACTTTATTCCGTTTACCTAGGATCTTCATAAGTTGCTTCGACATAAAGTACGGTCGTTCGGCAGAGCCATCATTACGTTCGCTATCTTCCACTAAATAAAAATAAAACAGGAATTAGAATGAATTTGGTTGAGCACACACTTCCAAATACTTACAAAAGCACAAGAACAATGTATCCACAGCCATCGAATACACTTGGAAGAACACCGATGTTATCAAAAACGTTCCAAGTGCCACAATAATACTTGGCGTTAGCCTGTAATGTATCTCTTGATTTGCCGCATACGTTCCAATATAGAAATACGTTGCCGTACCCAGACCCAAAGTGAGCAATAATTTTGACAAGAACAAAATGAACTCCGTCACTTTGTCCACAACAATTACACGCAGACAATTTCTCATCAGCAGATTGAATGCATCCTTGGCGCTCGTACAGAAATTTTTACCGTGTATGGCACACATAATATAGGCATTCTTATTGATGAATCGCAAAAATTTCTCGAGACACCAGAAAAAGCATTTGCAACAACAGAGCATGCCGCGTGTGAATGCGTTATCGAATTTCTTTAATTTTTGATCAATCCATTCCAGGATGCAACGAATTATACGGCATATTGTAACAATTAGTGAACCAAATGCTAATGTTCCCAGATGATAGCGGGTGGTTCGTCCCAATGATTTGGTGAGTGTGAAGAAGGGTACGTCCGATTTGTGGAATGTCCAATACCAAGTGGCGAATGCACCAGCCAAGACCATCTCGCCGAAGGCCGATATGAAAAATATGACCCAGAAGAATGCTATTACATTATATGCCTGAAATTGTCATTATGCAATAAACTATCATTAGAACAACATTAAAAAAAATCTTCCACTTTCTTACCTGCATATAGCCAATAATATTCGGATTGGATATCTTCTCAAAATAGCATCCAGCATTGGAGCACGGAGCACTGGTCGTTCCCAACAGGCGGGTTAACGTCGTAGCCGTCTGAGATGGAAGATGGCAATTCTCATTGAATATTTTCGGATCACAATAGGATCCGTCGGCGTAGTGTGCAGCCGGTCCCGAACACAAACAATTGTTCGGTATAGATCCAGCCACTCTGTACGATGGCGGGCCTACCGAGGCCAAATAAAGTCCAACAGTAATGGCGAAAATTATTGTTGCAACTTGGAATATCCATGGGATAATTGGGAAAAGGACTGTTGACAAAATCGATGATACCGCTCTGTGAAATACAAATTTAACATAATTCTGCATGGAGTACAATCTACATACTAAGAACTTACTTGCTTGCCTCCTTAATCAGTGCGATGGCTATTTGTATTCTCTTTCGCAAAAATATTGCTACCAATAGTAAAACGATAAGAAGAATACTCAAAATGATTGTCAGTACTAGCCATGTGATTTTATCTGTTCCCCATGATCGTATGTATGCTGCCAGATTGGGCGAAACGGCCGTGCGTACAGGATGATCGCGATAATAAATGTACAAACGCACCGTTGAATAAACACCTAAAAATTATTGAAAATAAATAATTTGTTGTCTCTGGAAAATAGAAAATAAATCTTACCGAATCCCAATAAGACTATAACACCCAAAATTGATAGCCACACGATTGGTTTAGCCATCCATCGCATCACGGCAATAAAGATGAGAGATAGTACCATGGCAAGGAAGAGCGCGGCTACCATCACAGGCCATGATTCAGCCAGATCTTCGACTATTACTTGACCCAACTATTATGAAAAATATGGAGGAGTTGGTAAATGGAAAATTGATTATTAAAAAGATTTTAGTAAAATAATACTCAAAGCACATTCGAATAAAGAGGTGTATGGCAACTAATTTTGCGATCACCAACACTACGCCACAAGAGCAGACCAAACACAGGGCGCATCACTAGCTTGGTCATTCACTCGTGTTTTCCTGATAGTGCGAGGGGAAGCGGAAAAGACAATTAAAGAGATGTACACCAGTCTACTCCCGTTAATGACCTGTGCCCCAGTATCAGTAATAGAGTACCTTTTGGGAATTTGAGTTTTAACAACTGATCGGACTTTTTTCTAAACACGGATTAATCTGTCGAGGAGAAAAGAAAGATTTTGATTTGTGTAGTTGTCGTGCTCTGTGGCCGTGATCGTTCGGTCGCGACTCTGTGAAATAGACACTCATAGAGAAACGAGTTTCCAAACTCGGCACGACTCGTCGCAAGTTTATTATTCAGAAGAAGATGATAAGAAATATTCTTATCGTAGAATAATAAACTAACAATGCGACTAGGAAGTGGTATGGTATCACACTCCGAAATCAGTTGTCTTTGTAACGTTGATGACTACACACGTGTGAGATAAATACACATAATCCTCAATCGAGAGAGAGTTGTATGGGGCTATACGGTACTGAGAAGAAGTAGAAGAAGTTCGCCTGATCCCTCAGGCATAACGTGTCTCTGTTCAGAAGTGAATTGAAAATGCGGATTGCATTGATCTCATGATTCGTGACAGTGAGAATAATGTCCTCAATACTGTCAATACAAAATTATCGAAGAAACTGAGCATCAATTTCTTCGAAAATTCTTGCGTTGAGGTGGTGAGAACTGCATGTTGACTGTGAAATTACTAGCCCACGAATATTGAAAAAATCCACCAGTTTTCCAAAAGACATAAGAGAAGTTTAGGATGTTTACCAGTTTAGCATTTGAGACGGATCATACAAAGCAGTCAACAGATTTCCCAGCTTGCCGCAAGCCGCTACTGAGACCACATTTTCTATCGTCCGCGGATAAGTTAGCAAGGGCGAGGGATGAACTACGAAAAATGATCCAAGTGATTCTTGAATCGGCGACTAGAACACTGAGATCACCAAGCAAGAGAAGGACCCTACAAGACAAATTTGGAGTTCGCTCTTACAGAACTGCCACATCAAAACCGGTATCAGTAATCTGATCACTTTCCAGACGTGTAAAACCGATTAGACCTACAACAACGACGACAAAAGCAGAAACAAAAAACTCTAGACGGCAATGTATATGGCCCGGATAATTTAACACTAGGTGTGTTTTTTTTTTTGCTTTCTGATGTAGGTTAGTTTAATGTTAAGGCCATCGTTTCATCAGGAGACCAAAATTATACCCTTGAAAAGCTATACTGGACCTCTTAATAAGAAGTACCCAGTTTGATGATACCTGAACAACTATCTCATGCGTTACATCTCGCATCAGACACTCAATCAGAGCCAAAGAACGGTAATTCCAGGAATATAAGAAAGTTCCCTTCGAGAATTCAGACTACAAGGCGAGTTTTCTCGAGTATTTTATGTGTGATTTTTAACATTTCCCCGTTTGTGTCGGTACGACAACAACAAGAATGGCAGTATCGAAAACTTGCTACTATAGGACTAAGATTGTTCTATTACATGGGAACAGGCAGGAAGTCAATTGACACCCACAAAAAATATTCTACATTTTTTTCGAGATGGCGGAATATGTTTTTTTAGGTAAAGAAGTACATCAATTAATCAAATAATTCATTAAAGATATTTTTTTATTTCTCAACTGTTTCATTAATTCTCTTTTGAAAGTTGTGTTTTAAAGATGCAAAGCCCTTGCGATGCTTTGACTTGACAAGCCCACAAGTGATACGAGGTGCTGCAATTAGAAGCCTAAAATCAAAATGCTTAGTGAAAGTTGCCTAAATTTTACTTCCAAGAAGCAGGGACAACTCGCTCAGTAATGTGCTAATTTAATTTTCCGATAGAAAATTAGTTATTGACGAATTATGCGCTAAGTTTGCAATTACAAATTCAATACCTTTTCAGCCGAGTTAAGGACTATAATTGGGTCTGGTTGCATGATCCCTGACCCTTTCTAATGTGAAGGGATGCTAGACGATATTTTCCAATTTTATTTCCGGAAGATGAGGTCTAACAATCTTGTTTAGCCTATTGAATCACAGGAGCGCAGGAGTGAAAGGGTATATTAACTATGCTTGTAACGCATTGAAGGAATCATCTCCGACTATAGAGGATTAAATACAAGTCATAGGTACGCCCGAAAAAAACTTTTAGCCCGAGGAGAGTGAAGGGTATCCATATTTCGGCCGCGCCCGAATTAGCGTCGGTCTCGTTTTGAATTGTTTTCGCCCGATCTCTTTGCGAATTCTTTCAGTTAGTTGCAATTGCATTGATTCTTTGAACATTGAGAGGACATATTTCATTTAAGGTGGTTTCGGTTTTAGCAAGATGAGGTACGCGGCCACAGTGCCAGCCAGAGCCGTAATTTGTTTTATGCTAATACATATATGCTAATACCGGGATTCGGCTATGTTTCCCCGACTAAACTAGCTCTGATTTGATTCCCTCCGCATTTATGAAAATAAGCCGCAAATGCTCAAACCATTCGGAAATTCGTCCGCGAAGAGATCCAGCTAATTGAAGTTTATCTGCTGCGCAGTGTGTAAGGAAGTTATCAAAAAGTACTACAAAACGTGTTGAATGTTTTAGCGGAAAAAATATTTTCGGATCAATTTTCGATGTCTTATGTCGGTTTTAAAGTCGCCAGGTTCCCGTGTGCCATCTGTATCTTTTTTAAAGGTAAGTACTATGTTCACCGAGTGAAAAACTTGCATTTATGTCTCCCGTGCCATGGAGACTTGCATTTTCTTCACTAAATTTAGGATAAAAATGTGAACTAGCGGCCCGATTGATTATCGATAACATCCTGTGAAATAAAGTGCAGCTGCATTGTTTTCGCTGACGAAATGTCAAACACCGGTGTGGAGTGTGAAGTGAATACCAGCAAGCGAATTCGATTTCATGATCATCAAAATTTTGACAGTATTTGCATGGATTTCACATGAAATGGCGATGTTAGCACCTACTCTTCGATGCAAAATATGTCGATCAGATAGTTCAACAGTAAGTTAAAATTGTTTAATTCCAAACAAACTCTCTACAAAGCCTTGCGGAACTGTGCTAAATTGCTTTCAAACATCTGAATGAAAGCGAAGCATGATACTAATATACTAGCTTAGCTGAGTCTTTGGCACCTCAGTGGTTGGGGATTCTAGTATTACTGGAGGGTTGGCTCGACACAGTGACCAGGAATTGTTGCGTCTTTATAAAAATGATAACAATGTAAATCGTTTCGATAAATAACGACATAATACTATCTCCCTGATAAAATACAGAAGCGTTAGGGCTAGAGCAGGCGCTGACTCGACTGGGATTTATTCTTTTTATTTTGCAACAGTTGAGCCTAGTGAACTTTCAGTGTTAAATAAATGTTGTTTTCTCGACAAATTTTACGGCTACATTACCCTCGTCTTTGGTAAGGTGGGACAAGGCACGGACAATGGGCTATAATTTGCCGACAGCACAATGGATATTGTAGCTATCAGGAGGCTCCTTCCATATTTGTTTTCATTTTCCTGTTAACTTGTCGCTTAATATCGGAATTAAGTTCCTAAATTCAGGAATCGCCTGTCCCGTTCATCTGCCAGCCTGGTCGAATTTGAGGTATACGTCCTGTCAGAGTGAAGCGTACAGCAGCTTTGACAATTATGTTCCTTATATCCCTTTCGACCTCTCAGATATCTTTTAGAATACGTAGCGCAATGAACTTCACGCAACTTTGACTCTTGCGTTTACTTATTGGTATTTATAAAGTAGAAAAGTGGCCGACAGGTTGCTAAAGCTAAAAAATAAATGGTGTACGTAGAGCTTCTGGATGCGGTTGCGGTTTCACAATTTCTGTGTGTTTCAATCCATAATTTTAATGTGATTTTAGAGACTGTTCGACCGTTTATTAAAAGTTACCATCCCGAGCAAAGTATTTTCAGCCCGGGAACGATTTACCATGACTTTAAGATTTCTAGCGACAAGGGATAGTTTGCAATCTCTATTTTCTATTATGTGCGAAATGTGCTCAGCAATTTACGAAGGGTTAAAGAACGTAATTTAAAGTTAAAGGAAATAAGGGGTGGTCCAATAACGACATAACAGTTTTGTCTTTCAATAAAAACAATACCTTTTAGTTTACATTTTTGTCATGGTAAATTTCAAGAACGAGAAATGATTGGAATTTATAAATAATTACTAACAAAGTAGATAATGTGAGGGCAACGAGTTCCAAAATTGAGTCAATTTTCCCAGTCGGTTCGGTGGAATCTCCTCTTCATTTATGCAATTTAACACGATTAGAATTTCATGGAGTTTTTCTAATTTTTGGTTCATACAAACAAGCTCATATTCATAAAGGAGTTCTGCGGCTATATCAAACGGGAAACAAGCAAAATTTCGACGGTAGTGTATTTTGTTATATTATTTGAAAAACGATTTGTTGTTAATTTAGCCACTATAGATACAATACCAAACAATAAAGAGTAAACATTTGCATTTCGGCAAAATTCGTACTGACTTTGCTTTTGACTAAGTGGCAGATTTTATAGACATTCATGCATTCATGAAACAAAATTAATAAAACAAAAATACACTAAATATCGTTGGTTGTAAACGATTGTAATAAATATTGTGAAATAAAAGCAAATTGGTTATGTATATGGGAATTAGGAATACCTCACCGAACCACTCTAAAATATAAGCGCCTCAAAGAGACGTGTTCTTGATACATTCTGTCAATTCGAATGATTCAAACGTACTCAAATATGCAATTAATAAGTTCTTTCACTTGAATTATAAATTAAATTAAACACTCAAATTTATTAACATTAATTGAACAACACGAAACATTAAAGATCCTTACCCCATTAATCATAGCCAACAGTTTAACCTGTTCAAGAGCTTTTTCGAAATCTTCAGGAAAAATATGCAATGCCTTGACCAATTCTAATATATCGGTCGAATTTTGTGGTATACAACGTCTGGATACTGGATATCGTAATAATTAAATCATAAAAACATAATTATTAATAAAGTGACTTCTTAAAAAAAGAAAAAACGATTTGTGGATATTGTGCTATCGCAATGCAGCTACAGACGTAATATAATAGACGAAAACATGCGAAACACAGGGGACATACAACTAAATACGAACATATATTCTACATTTATACATACGTGGATGTGACCCATAATATATTGTGTTGTGTTGGTTAGATACTATATACAATCTACAAAATATCTAACTAAAAAATTACCTCTTGCGCATCGGTTCCATTATGTGAGTACAGATTTGCCACTAAATTTCCAACAAATTTGGCCAAATACGTATTGATTCGTTGCATTTTTCGTATAATCACTTCCTCGCCCAGTCTGGCTCTTGTTTCGCATTTAAATTCGGGCTCATCGACAGGCACTCGTTGATCCAATGATTGTAGCTGATTGCTACTGTACAGATCAACATCTATTGGATGGTCCATCTTGTCGTTAAGGTCGACGCCGTTGGAAAATAGTGTATCGTTAGCTGGTAAATCACGTTTAGGCCGAGCCAGAAGATGACCCGGAATCCTTGGACATGATGTTGATGAAAATTCCCAAACGCAGCGTTTGAAAACTAAGTGTATTGGGGGTCAATATTTAGTTAGTTTTAAAAATGGAACTCGGTTGGAATATTGATTTTAGTGTTATTCGAAATTAAATCCGCATGCAAAGTGTGTTTGCTTAAAACCTCTCCCAATCACCGGTCGTGCTAAATTTGCTTTTGAGTTACGTTAAGGACGCATTAAGGATTAATCGAGGATTTTATTCCGGTATGTTAAGTTATTGCAGTTGAGAGTTTGATACCATCCTTAGAAAGCAGTTGGCAACAAAAATGGTGCAAATATATTTTTGTTAATTGCAGAATTAAATTGCACTGTTGATACAAGATTGTACAAAAAATAAGATCGTGCCACGCTATTTTATTTTTTTGTAAACATATTAATAAAGTTTGAATCCACCCGCCCCCTAAGGTCATCTGGTATCAATTACCATATTGACGTCAAGTCAAACACAAAAATAAATAGATCATTTAGTCATAATAAAATTAATAAAGTGAACACATATACATATAAATAAACTTAAAGCAATTTAAACCCATAAAAATTTTACATAAAAATCAACGACATACAATAAGCACCAGCAATTATAAAGCCAAAACCCCAACAAAAATGAAAAACTAATTAAAACTTACATGGAACACTGGGTATATACCAGGCCGCACAAAAGTTATCCTTTATTGCATTCTTGGCATCTTGCATATTTCGTATATTTTCCTTATCCTTCTCCGTTCGGCATATCAATTTCGATTTGAGTTCTTCAAACGATCCAGTGAATGTTTCAAATATAAACATTTGATCCGGACATTCTTTAACACATACTTGAGGTGTTGGACAGCCCGTGATCGGCACCAGTGGACTTATACATTTCTCCAAATTAAAGAAGAATAAGTATGGCTTATCCAGAACGGGACTGTCAACGCCACATCTGTATCCTTCCGAATCGACGGGTACGAGAAGTTTTTCCAAGTCGCCATGGCCAATAGCTGAAAATGAAGAGACAAAATAAATTAAAATTATAAACCCACAAATAAAAATAAAATTTATATTCACCGTAATATGCTATAAATGACCATAGTATCAGGAAGACTATGAAAATAATTAGACATAAGACGTCGGTACACGATCGATGTCCAAGCGGTCCTTTGAAGCGAACGTCATATTTGATAGGTTCTCCTGCAAAAGAATTCATTGGAGACGTAAGTTTTGGATGACATCAAAGCAAAATTAATTAATAATTTTGAATATGTAAATATCTGTGCCAATGTTATGAATATATCGTGAATGAAAGTGCTGGAAATTCACATCAAAACTGTCCTGTCCGTGATCAATTTTTTTTTTTTTTTTTTTTTTTTTTTGCCTCACAGAAACTTTTGTCCCGGGACTAGGCTTCTCGGCATCACTTTACTTACTATCCGTACGTAAGTGACTAATCAATCAATCGAGTGTAAACTCTAGCAGATCGTAAAAAAAAACTGAAAACAAAATATATTAATAAGGAAATTTATCAAAATAACTTCTTTTAAACATTAGTTTATTAGTACAATTAAAATTAACTAAGTCCTTCAAACTATTATAAAGAATAATTGACCTTGTAATTGGTTCATTAAGCCCATAGTTTACTCTATGATAAGGCTGAACAAGAAGGTTGTTCCGCCGCAAATTGTGAGGAATATTTCTGACTTGAAAGTTATTTAATATATCTTCACAAACAATATGAGAGCAAAACAGGTCTCTTATAAACATAGCGTTTAAAAATGTTCTTCTATAATCTAAGGCTTGTAAACCCAATAAGGAACAGCGAGTTTTATAATCTGGCTTGAAACGCCAGCCTATTTGATAAATGGCAAACCGTGTAAAATTGTGTTGAATTCTTTCTATACGCTCGATATGCACCTTATAGAACGGATTCCACACAATAGAACAATACTCCAGGTGCGAACGAACGAAAGCTGCATACAATATTTTTAAAGTAAAAGCATCATTAAATTCGCGCGCATTACGTTTAACAAATCCTAACATACTATTCGCTTTTGAAATAATGTAATCAATGTGTTGTCGAAATGAAAGCTCATGGTCGAAAATTACACCAAGATCTGATATTTCGGCAACCCTTTCAAGAACACTACCTGTTAAGGAGTACTCAAAGAAGACCGGAGTTTTCAATTTATATATGCTAAGTACTTTACATTTACTAACATTTAAATTTAAATTATTATCGCGGCACCAAAATTGCAGCTTTTCTAAATCGGATTGCAACTTAAGGCAGTCATCAATGTTGCGTATTTTCATAGCGATTTTCATATCATCGGCATACTGCCATACACGCACGAATTTAAAATTTTGGATGATATCGTTTATGAAAACTAAAAAGAAAAGTGGTCCTAAATGGCTTCCTTGCGGAACCCCTGATGAACACTTTATAACAGAGCGAGATGTACAGCCATTTAACTTCACCAACTGAGTCCTATCCGTTAAATAGGATCTCACCCAGCTTAGAAAAATTGACTGTATTCCTAAATGTTCTAGTTTTTTAAGTAAAATATTATGATCTACTCTATCAAAAGCCTTCGAAAAATCGGTATATACCACATCAACCTGCATTCCCTGCTCAATACCATCAGCAACAAATTTAGTAAATGATACCAAATTTGTTGAAGTTGATTTTCCTTTCAGGAATCCATGTTGACATGGCGATATCAAACGGCTAATTAAAACATCTATTTTATTTTTAATAAGCATTTCAAACAACTTCGGTATTGCAGATATTTTAGCTATGGGTCTATAGTTATCAATAAGATGCTTCGGACCCTTTTTGTGAACAGGCGTTATGTATGAAACTTTCCATTCATCAAGAAAAACACCTGAAGTCAAGGACAAATTAAAAATAAAGGCTAAAGGACGACATAACGATTGCATGCAATTCTTCAAAAATATATTAGGAATGCCATCAGGTCCGGCCTGAATACTAACATCAAGATCACGCATAGCATTCAATAGGTCATCCTCAGAAATCTCAAGAGCACTCGTAAGGTCCTCCTGAGCTATCCGAGGGACCAATGCACTCTGACTTCCATTGATGTTAGCATTCATTTCTGATGAAACGGAGTCTGGCACTTTGTAAACTGAACTGAAAAATCTAGCAAATCCGTCACAAACCGATTGAACATCTTTGTAAAAATTGCCATTGAATTCTAAATTTTTTGGGATTCCCGTATTCTTACGCTTGCTGTTTATAAAATTCCAAAATGTCTTACTGTCATTCTTTATATTATTTTCAGCTCTCGCAATATACTGTTTGTAAAGATTTTTATTCATTAATTCATACTCTCTTCTCAATCTAAAGAAATTTTCTTTATTGGCAAGAGAGGATGACTTCTTGTATAATTTATGGGCCTTATTTTTTGCTCTCTTAAGTTTGAACAATTCTTTGGTAGCCCAAGGATTTTTTGCTTTTATTTTGTTCTTTTTTAAAGGAACGTACTTGCGAATAGATTTATTTAAAATTGAATTAAAAATTGTATAACTTTCAATAAGATTACTATTCGATATAACTGGAGCCCAATCCATATTAAAAAATGTTGAATTTAGTTTTCCAAATTGGGCTTTTTGAAAATTTCTAGTAGGAATAACTTCGGGCTCTTCTTCAATGTAATCATAAAAAACAAACTCAAGAAGAAGAGCACTGTGATGGATTGAATTGGGCAAAATTGGTTTATCTACTTTAATTACAGAAGCATTCAAGCAAGTACTAACAAAAATTAGATCTAAAATTCTACCAATCGAATTTTTAACAAGATTCATTTGCATCAAATCCATTGCAAACAAACAATCTGTTAGAACAGATTCACACTCAAGATGTAAATCACGCGGCAGATTTTTTTCTCGTCGTCGTTCCAGTACCAACTTATATTACCAAGATTGAAATCCCCAACAACGATCAATTTGTCTTTTTCCTCAAAAAATGCAAATAGCTTGGAGATATTATCTACATGTTTGTTATAAACATCAACTGAACTCAAAGGTGGTAAATAGCTATTAAAACGAGACCGAGGCTAATTTCGGGCGCGGCCGAAATTTGGATACCCTTCGCTCTCCTCGGTCTAAGAGTTTTTTTCGGGCGTACCTATGATTAGTGTTCAGTCCTCCCCGCTTCCATGCTTTTGAATTTTCTCATAAGTGCCGTGGCGAAGATTTATTGGGCGAAGCGGGACGTGGGTTTCTTATAAGAACCAAAAAGAGGGGGAAGGGGGTTGTAGGGCAGCCCTATGGCCTTCCCATCAATTTTTACGTATGTTTGTGGCATCAATTAAAACACATTTGGTTCAGATTGGTGGACAAATCAAAAAGGTTTTCTTCGAAGAACCTAATTTGGGGGTTGGGTTTATATGCCAGCCCCATGACCCCATGGTCCGATATAATTCATTTTTGCATATGTACCATCAATAAAAATACATTTCCATGAGGTTTAGTTGAAATTTGTGTCGAAATAAAAAAGTATTTTTTAGAGGAACCTAATTTTGGGGGTCAAGTTTGTATGGCAGCCCCCCGACCCCATAGTCCGATTTCCAATTTGTTATTTGGCATCAATACAAATATAATTTTCTGAGGTTTGATTGAAATTGGTGTGCAAATAAAAACGTTTTTTTTAGAAAAAAATTATTTGGGGGGCTAGGCTTGTATGGTAGCCCCATGACCACATGGTCCGACTCCATCTATTTATACATATGTTTTGTGTCATCAATAGTAACACATTTGTGTGAAGTTTGGTTGAAATTGGTGTATAAATAAAAAAAATTTCTTAGAAGAACTTAATTTGGGGAGCTAGGTTTCTATGACAGCCCCATGACCCCATGGTCCGATTTGATCCATTTTGACATATGTTTTGTGGTATTACTAGAAACACATTTGTACGAAATTTGATTGAAATCAATAAGAAAATAAAAAAGTTTTTCTTAGAAGAACATAATTTGGAGACTAGGTGTGTATGGCAGCCCCACGACCCCATTGTCCGATTTCGTCGATTTTTACATATATTATGTGTTACCAATTAAAACACATTTGTGTGAAATTTGATTGAAATTGGTGCATAAATAAGAAAGTTTTTCTAAGAAGAACCTAAATTTGGGGGGTAGGTTTATATGACAGCCCCACGACCCCCTTGGTGGATTTTAGCGATTCAAACATACAAACTGCCTGCAACAAAAAGAAGCATGTGTGCAAAATTTCAGCTCCATAGCTTCTAAACTGGCCGAGCAAAACGCGTCGCAACAGACAGACAGACAGACAGACGGACAGACGGTCAGACGGACAGACGGACATCGTCCAATCGACTCAGCTCGTCACGCTGACCATATATATACATATTTTATATGGTCGGAGATGCTTCCTTCAATGCGTTACAAACTTCATGACAAAGTTAATATACCCTTTACGCTTAATAAGCGAAGGGTATAAATATATACTTTTTCGCTGCGAGAAACATTGATAGAAACACATATCTGTTCCACGTCCTTATGAAAAAGCTCAACTTCATGAGATGGGAATGTTGTTTTGATAGCTACCAAAACACCACCTCCTCTCTTAGTCGAAGCCTCATAACGGTCGCGACGATAGACATCATAGTCTCTTATGAAAAGTTCTTCACTTGAAATGTCTGTGTGAAGCCAAGTCTCGGTTAAGCAAATGGCAGCATAATCTTCTTGTGAAACTGCAAGGTAAAAGTCATTTGTTCTTGAACGAAGACCGCCAACATTTTGATAATAGACCGAGAAAAATGAATTGGAAATTATGTGTTCTGCTGGACACTGTTTTGGCGTTTGTCGTTTTTTGAAAATTTGAAGGGTGATATGTTGACGCCCTTGGGCCAGAAGTTGGCACAAAACACTTGCTTAGAATATTCATGAGGAAGTTTCAAACCAAAACTGATTGAAACTAATTTGGAAATATCATAATCTTTTTTTATCAGAGGATAAACCGAAAGAAAGCTGTCATCTGTTAAATTAAGCTTTTTCATTACATATTCCTTTAAATCGTCTGCTTTTACCGAAGCATGCAGCTTAGAAACATGGAATACCTTGAAACTGGGGACACTTCGAAGAGAATCATTAGCTTGATCGATACCGAAGATTCTTTTGTGTCGCCTATTATTATTATCACTCTTTTTGGGAATAACATCACCAATAGGAGAAGGTTTTTTAATATGTTTCCCTTTCTTACGAACTGTGACAAATTTATCAATCGGAGATTGATTTTTGTCAACGTTGGAAGGAATTGTAGAAGATGAATCTGAAATAACAGTGGAAGTCCCCGCTTCATGGCTAACGAAAGATTGCTCAGAAGATATTGAAATAATATTTTTAGTTTTTTTCTTAGTGTCTTTCCCTATATTACTCTTCTTATTTTTTAAATTTACATTTTTATCTCGCAATGCTTCGGAATTGTTTTCACAACAATTTACAGATTTCATAAGGGATCTCAGCTTGCTAAGTTGGCTCTGCAACGACGAAACGAGCTGAGATAGACCGTCAATTTGGACTTTGTAAAATTGCTCGCAAACACAATTCATTTTAATACAAGAACTAAACTAATAAATTAATAAAAAGAGAAAAAAAGCAAAAAGAAAAAAAAATTTGCAAAAAGTGGGATTCGAACACAGGACCTCACGGGCGTGAGTCGTACACGCTACCACTGCGCTATATGCTAGTACGAAAATGTATGCCCAGATAACTCAGTTAAGCCGAGTTGAAATGACTACTGGACCAAATGAAAACAAAGAACAAAGAACGTCCGAGCGGCAGGTAAAAAATGCAAACCACTAAACACCTTTCGAACAAATTTATGATTTATCACTACACCAATCCGCGAAACCACTTTTACAGATTAAGTGAACGAGCAAATGAATCATAAAATTATGAATTTAATATTAAATCTTATGAATTTGATAAAAAAATTAGAAATTTAATATTAGCGAAAAATTTTGCGTGTTTGCTATGATAAACGTCAAACGTATGACGTATGACGTATTTATCAATACTTATAGTGTTTAAAAAGGTGTATTTTTTTAATTTTTAGAAATTATTCAATTTAACAACATTTCGAATAATTTAGTTATATCTAGAGGTACGGGAATTTCGCAAAACGAAAACCGTAATTTCGCATAAACTAATTTCAAATATTGAAAATTTCCTAAAATTCGCATAAAAATATAATTCTGTACATTTAATTGTTGTTTTATCCTCTTTTACTTTAAATTCTGCATATTCACAGTGAAACGAGTATTCAAAACTCAGCACTGCAAAAACCTCGATTATAATAAGCAAAGAATCGACTAGGAAGTAATGTGGCTGACAACTGCATTATATTATACTCCCAAATCAATCGAAAGTCGAAGAAACTTTTCTGACATTCATTTATACTAGTCGACAACGCTTCAAGGATTTACACTCAAAAGGCACGCCAATATTGTTGCGTTGTTTTTTATGTATAGTTCATTTCAACTTCGGGGCTCACCCAACAACAAGGTTAACTCTTCCTATAAAAATCGTATTGCGGAAAACAAATTTCATTTATCGAACGTCCGACTAATCAACTTGCTCGGAGTTTTGCAAGCCGTCGTACTCGTGGTTCTACGAACTCCCTGCATTTACAAATGTCTCTATTCTCAATAATGAAAAACTTTTGAAAAAACAATCAATATCAGATGAAAGATTATCTTCCATAATTGATTTTTTTTTTTGAGAAAAGTTAACTTTCTCTTGATAAAGTGCAAATGAGAACATTTCGCATTTATTCGCAAAATGAGCAATTTTTGCCAAAATTCGCAAATATTTTGTAAGAACGAAATTTCCGTACCTCTAGTTATACTCGTATCTATGCAATTTTTACGTCATTTGTAGTGCCCTTCGATTCGAAACGTTACACTTGACAAAAATTTACTTCATACGATCTAATTTTACATGATGCCTAGAAGTTATTTATAGAATTTACACAGGCATCCAGCAAATCAATTAAATCGTTAAATATCATGGGAAAAAATGTGGTTTTCCGGCTAAACATCTGCAAATGCTAGAAGCCATGGATACTTTATATAGTTTGTAAATAAAAAAAGAGCGAAGAAAGAAAAAACATTTCCTCATTGAACAGGAACAAATTTTACACTATCTGCACTGGAATTGAAATCTGGCCCATCATGTAAGTTTTTTGGAATTTCAAACATATGTTATGTAAACCGGGCCATTACTTTGTGGCTACTCGTACGTGTGTGTTCTTTATTAATGCTGCAATGTTAAATTTAAAAATTTCTTTGGTAACACGTGGTCACTAGTGCACATCATTGCATTGAGTTCGAATTAAGACCAGAAGTATGATGGCGATAATTCCCAACTTGCAACTCTATTTACGACAATTTTGCTTCTAGGGTTACGTTTAGGCTTTGGCTAGCACTCGAATAAAAAAACAATTAAAAATAAGCCGAAAGGAAAATTCGAAATAAATTTCGAGTTAGTGGAAAGTTAATCATAGAAACTACAGATGAAATAGAGAGAACGAAATAAAATTCAATGTCTTTCAATAATTCAACTTCAATTCGCCCCATCTCCCAGTTGGTTCCAATTACATTGATTCCTCTAGCGGTTGAGAAGTAGTCACAAACTGCCAGAGCCGTAATAACAGTCCTTCTTTTCAGGTATGCTAATATCTGGATATGGTTTGATTCCCCGAAATTCATAAAAAACATGCACATTCAACGTCAACCTATATTGAAATTTATCTGACTAATTGAAGTTTATCTCTACACAGTGTGCAATGTGAAAGTTATCGGAAACTACTTCAAAAGGTTAGTAATGAAAACGAGCACCATTCTTTGGCACATTTTCAGAGTTGGGTTGAGTACTTTAGTGGAAAAACTGTTCGCATTAATTTGTTATTTCTATACGTCGGCTTGAAAGCCGCTAGGGTTCCATTTTGAATGAATAGGTTTCTACTACATACTAACTTGGCCTTCAGTAGCCTAGTCGGTAGAAATTCTTTTCTCTGAATTAGCATTGGTTCGAATCCCACTGTGATCATGTATTTTTGTGATGTCTTTTTTAAAATGCGCTTTCGGCACTCTCCGATTCCACGATATAAATCGTTTGGGAGCTTGCTCGCTGTTATAGCGACCAAGAACTGCCAAAATCACTCGAATCAAGATCAAAACATTCCTTGAGTCGCTTCTACAACAACAATGATAATATAGGACGACAAATTGCCCTTTTGCAGGCGTCTTGTACCCGGGAGTTAAATCTAGGCAGCTTACCACATCTCCCGTGGCATATTTCGGAAACCTTGTGACGGGATCACTAAGCGTATCTAATAAGCTCGTCACTTGAAAATGTTCATTAAAGAAAAATAACTTGTTCAGCTTATTCCCAACCAGGTGACGAAAGATAATTAAATTTTCTATTGCCTATTGCTAGGGCTGTCCAAACCGTAGCGTTGTATTTACATTGCATTGAGACAAACGACTTCGTCAATTTTTGGCTTATATCCTAGAGATGTAACGGATGTCCGCATCCGCAATCGCGGATTATCCGCATAAAAATTAAACTCCGCATCCGCATTCTCATCCTCATCTTATAAATATTTACATCCGCATCCTCATCCGCAATCCTCATTTTTGTATGCAGACAATTAGCGGATATATGCGACCCATGTGCTACTTTGTAACTATGTATAAAGAAATGCATTGAGACAAATTGTATTCTATATCGTATACACAACTGAGCTTCAGTTTGTCGGTCAGCACAGCAGGAGCGCGTTCCATTTATAATGATCTGAGTAGTCAGCGATGACTACAGCTACGACTACAAGTGAATTAAGGAACGCACTCCGGTTCGCATTTTTGTGACTAGTGTTTGAGTGGTTTTGTTTTAAATGAATTGAACTGAGGCGGGTGAAGTGCGTTTTTAAGGTTTGTTAGAAATTTTTTTTTTCAAAAAACCCTTATGAAATCGATTTTGTCTGTCCGTCCGTCTGTTCACTAAATAACTCGCGAACGGCTCAACCGATTGTCATGAAATTTGGTAGGAATGTGTAGAATGGTTACAGTCTTTGGCACATATACCTTAGAAGTTGGTAGGAAGAAGATAACAGGGTGTCCCGAACGTTTCAAAAAAGTCGACTTTTTTAGTTTTTATCGGAGATTGACATATGGGTATTTAAATCAAAGAACTAAACGAGTAGATCTCACATCAGTTAAAAATTTCCAGTTTCGAGTAACGGTAAAAAGTTATTGGCGTTCAAAGTTAAACTTCCTTTTCGACCTCCGTTTTTCTAAACCGTTATAGGGATCGATATGAAACTTTGCACAAAGATTGGTCAGTATGGCCTTATATACGTTAAATATTAAGACTGTTGACTTTTTCTAAGGAAAAGTAAATAACAGTAAATTTGTAAAATTTGAATTGGATCGTGTGTAGCCCCTTTTAGGCTTTCAAATATGAAAATTCTGCTAGGGATAT
This sequence comes from Microchrysa polita, assembly GCA_949715475.1. Lineage (NCBI taxonomy): Eukaryota > Metazoa > Arthropoda > Insecta > Diptera > Stratiomyidae > Microchrysa > Microchrysa polita. The sequence continues at coordinate 27,617,678 of OX454418.1, forward strand.
TTAGAAAATTACATAGGGAATATGTCTACGAATTTTCAACCCTCGTCTTCCGGGCGCAGCCCTCTGTACGCCGGTATTTTTTTTAAGGTGAAGCGAAGTAAGGAAGTATGCAACTTTTTAATTTTTAACCACACTAATCAGAGGAATTTCAACTTTTTTTCATCTTCACGAAAAGTGTGAAACCTAAATATTTTTGTCTACATATTCAATCATAATCTTATCCGCACCCTCATCCGCATCCTCAAAAATTTCTCCATTAATATCCGCATCCGCAACCGCATCCTCAATGTTATACTATTTTGCATCCGCATCCGCATCCTCATCCGCTAAACAAGATCCGTTACATCTCTAATCCGATAGCATATTACTGCCTATTACTTCCCGGGGAATTTTTTATCTTATAACTATTGTGGCATAAGCACTAAAATATCTCAGAAATTAAAACAGTCAAAATGTTAGACCCCCATGGCCTAAACCGTCCAAATCCCATGTCTGTCTCGTAACATTTAAGGAAGACGAGGAAGGGCTTCGAGTATATTTTTGGTATAAAATAACAGTAAAACCTTTCGCATCTCGTCCCACTGAAAGTAACAAAATCAATCATCTTTTCGTGTTTATGAAAGTAGTGAGACAAATACAGATTATTAGCGATTTGTTTCTTATCTAATATAGAAATCTATGGCTTAAGGTCCGTATATGTGTCACAATTTTCATCAATATAAAAAACAATTTTCAATTTACCCTTTGCACATTAATACGTAAACATGAGCTTTAAGCTAGGTGTCCTGATCGTTCTTCAATCTTTTTGACAGAGCGAAATTCAATACAAGGAGTATCTTCAATTTAAGCCATCATAAAAAAAGTTAAAAGCAAAATGACAAACGACTTGATTTGTCTTAGTGATATTTATGCTGGTTCTATACATGGTCTCTCTCGCGATGGTTAGGAAATGCAGATGGGATCAATAGTGCTATTCATTGGATCAAAAACGCTATCAATAGAATTGCCATAACTTTGATTGTTATCCTGCTACGGCGTTTTTTTTTTTATAAAAAGGACTTTATTAAATCTCACTTAAACCGTTTTTTCCTTGGTTTAAAATATCAACGTTGCTTCCCAGATGGATGGATGGATAGATATGGCGCTGATATAGGTTGGGCTGGTTGCGCCCGATAATGCAGCCTGCTCTGTCCTACGTAAAAGGCTAAGAAGAAAGTTAACCAGGTTTACTTTGGGTGCACCCAAAGAAGTTTTGTCTCCAGCTCATAAGAGCGGGACATTCGAAAATAACGTGCGAGGCTGATTCCTCATCTTCGTTACAGAGGCGGCATAGTGGGTCTTGTGTGTAGATGTCATCGGCATATCCTAGGGTATAGAAGCCAGTATTATTTAGCTGGACCAGTAGGCTGTCCACTGCAAAGTTCCACAGGAGAGGAGAAAGTATACCCCCCTGTGGGCAACCTCTGAGGACAGCTGTATACATCGTTTCACCGAATAATTTTGCATGTACTTGTCGTCCTTGAAGCATTGATTTTATCCACCGACATAGGGTGTTTTGAACTCCATGACTCGAGGCGCTGTGTACAAGAGATTCAAAGGAAGTGTTGTCGAAGGCCCCCTCTATATCTAGGAAGGCCGCGAGCCCTATTTCTTTGATTTCTAATGTGGTTTCAATCTTCCCAGCTAGATGGTGTAGTACTGATTCACACGATTTCCCTGTCTGATAAGCATGTTGGTTTGGGTGCAACGGGAAAAGCGACAGGCACCTTTCCCTGATATGTTTATCGACGAGCTTTTCCAATGTCTTAAGTAGGAAGGAGGTTAGACTTATTGGTCTATACGATTTCGCTAGGGTTTGGTCACGCCCCGGCTTTGCCAGAAATGCTACGTTTACCTGCTTCCAAGTGATTGGGATGTATCCTAAGGCTATGCTGGCTCTGAATAGTCTTAGTAAAAGCGGAGCCAGGGTCGTAAGACCCTGCTGAAGCAGGGCTGGGTAGACACCGTCTGGTCCTGGTGATTTGTAGGGTTCGAAAGAGTTGATCGCCCATTCCACCCTGTTATAGGTTACTATTTGGTTCGCAATCCGCCAGTCGTGTTTGTTAGCCTTGAGAAAAAGGGAGTTGTCATCCAACTGGTCTGTGCGCTCCGATGTTATCGTTGATCCAGGAAAGTGAGACCCTAGAAGGACTTCCAGGGTCTCCTTACCTGTTTTTGTTTGGTTTCCATCGGAGTTTTTAAGTGTTCCGATGGGGTTTGTTGGATCCTTGGCTAGAATCTTCTGGAGTCTCGCTCCTTCATGCAAGTTTTCTATTTCTTCGCAGAACTTCCTCCAGGATTCCCTCTTGGCTTTCCTAATTTCTTTTCTATACTGGGTTAGGGTGCAGCGGTATGTGTCCCAATCCCCAGTTCTTTTGGCTACGTTGAAAAGCTTACGTGTCTTCTTACGCAGGATGTTCCAAGATACATTTACTAAAACTGTCAATAAATTTCAAAATTGATTTTTCTTGGAAAATTCTAAAAATTTAATAACGTTACTTTGAACTGGTAAATCTGCAAAGTAGTTTCAGTATGATTCGACTTTCCGATAGATTGCTATTACTTTTGACATTTGAAGTCTCAAGAAAAAAATTAAATGGATAAAAAACAACAAAAAATAGTTTTGCTTCTTTCTTTTGTGCCTGAAAATTTAATGGAAGTTTGTTTCTTACAATTTGAGTAACAGGAGATCAATCAATCAATCAGGAGATTAAGGAGATCCTTCTGCACTGTTTGGTTTCAAGATTTGGAATTTTGAATTTTCTTAAAAATTAAGAATATAAATTTTAAAATCTGTGAATTATGAAAATATACATATGTAATTGATATGTATGTACATACATAGTTCGTAAACATTGATTTTAAAAATATCGGTTTGGTTTGAAACGCTTTGTGCTTGGACTTTAAAATACTTGGCTTTCCGTAAATTAATGCCTAAACTCTGGTCGTAAAGCAAGCCTCACATTATCAAAACTCTGTACACGTTTTCGCGCAAAGGGATATTTGGTAGAAAAATTTACAAATATTTCCTTATTTTGTGGACTAAAAATTCCTATTAGCAGTTGTTAAACCGATTCGAGCGAAAGAACGTGAAAACACTCAAACCGTAAATGAAAACATCAACGACGCCGATACACCTGTGTTTTATTTAATATATTCATTACAATCTAAGTATGGCTTTAATAACCCCATAACCCCCACAAACACCGTATGGATGTAAACGGGCTTACGAATTCATGAACCTAGATGTTTACTCGTAATAATAATGTGCACACAGAATTAAAATCATATAATTATGATAAATACTGACACCTATAAACCCTAAAGTAGTCTTATCAGAAACTTGTATGTTTGAATGGTTCCTCTATCTCGAGCAATAGCACAATCACAATGTACCTTCCCAATAAGTAGAGATAGATATCAGTACAGCCGCAGTGAAATCACGGTGATATCAAAAAGAATGCCGATCCAAATCTGTTCTGGGAATACCTAAGTAATTGTGAGTATGCGCGTACTGTGGGGATTCCAAAAACAGACAACTCCTACTGGCAAACCAGTTATATTACGTAGATTTTATGTTTTGAGATTATGCGAAAGCTTTCAAAGCAAAATGACAAATTAAGGTTGGTCTCACAGTGATGGATGAGCTAATTGAATCGCCCCACTAAACATTAAGAGATAGTGAAGAAGTTTGTGAAAAAAAATCAAAAGATATGGTGGTTTCAAGTCTATGCGAAAATATACTATAGCTAATATGGACATTGGGTGATGTATCTTAATCGTTTTGCACTAAGCCTGAATCGAAAAACAATTTTCAATATATATACATACTAAGGCACTAGCTCAGAGTAAACTAGGGAAAGCTATACCAACCATATTTTCCTGGAGTCTGATCCAATGGTTGCAATTCAAATGACTCGTCTTCGTCATCATTTCGATTGCGAACTTTATCGCCGCTTCCGCAACAGATGCCCATTATAACTCTGAATTTGCTGCAAAAAACACTCAAGTTCTTATTCACAGTCCATACGAAACATATTTTTGCACTATGGGTTCACAAAACTATCAATTTGACAATGAAGGTATGTAATGTCAATGTTATTTATAACAATGTAAATGTTGTCCGTGACCGGCGCAAGCGAAATCTAGCAGAACTAATGACGAAGAGGCCCGATATGCAGTGAATCTAAACCGACTGATAACACTTATCAGCCCGCGAACGAATACTATGATGAGCTATGGAAGTAAGTTGGCTCTGACAGGTAGACTGAACGAATCTAACTACTCGGAGAGAAAATTAGATTAGAAAAAAAAGCCTGTTAACCAGAACGGAAAAGCTGCGGAGTAAAAACCGGTTTTTATTGCTACTAGTATGCCAGTAGTCGATATACCGGACTTGGTCGTTAGGCAGATACAAAAAAAAGCTTTGTGAGCTGTACGACCCACACACTAGAATATGCTGGCGGATGAACAGAACAACTAAAAAGATACCCATGCTAGTTTAGATAGAACAGAAGAAAGAAACCAGATTATACTTGAACTTCTTGCCTTTTGCGAGTATTATATACTTGTACTGCTTGTACATTGAACATTATTATTAACTTAATTAATGTTGACATCTGTGCGATGCGCAATGCTTGGTCAGAAATAATTACGAACGAGACCGAGTTATAATCGTGCGAATAGCACGATGAGTGTATACCCTATACCCATGTACAGACCTAGAAGGCACGAAAAACCCAAAATATTCAATTTCATATTTTTTGTAGCGGAGAGAGGGGTAGATGGGTCGGACCTGGCACATCTTTATTATCTTATCAAGGCATCCAACGGCTACCATTTGATACTAATTTGAAGTTTTTCGCGACATTCTATCAAAAGATATGGCTGAATATAACTTTGTAGGGGAGGTAGGGTAGGGGTAGTCGGACCTACTCTACTTTCCATCAACTCAAAGTATTTGTCAGAATGAGACATTGATAAAAATTTCAAGTCGATAGCGATATTCTACCGAAAGAGGGGAAGTTTGTATGGGAGGTAGGGGAACCCGTGGTCCGATTTGGGCCATTTTCAATAGCGTCCAAGACTTTAGCAAAACAAACATTTGACCAAAATTTCAAACCGATAGCTTCGTTATTTCGGAAGTTATCGTGCTAACAGACAGACGCACGGACAGACAGACATAACTTATTCGATTCAGGGACCCACCCTGATCATTTATATACTTTGCCATACCTCCGGAGGCTCCTTTAAGGTGTTACATAATATTGGCTTAACAAAAACAACATACCCTATACCATCTTATGGGTATAGGGTATAATAAAAGAATGCTTGCTTTTTTTTGTACATCGCGTGTAAACTTGCGAGCAAAAATACTGAATCAAAGCAAAGGCGCTATATTTTGTATGTGTATTTTCATAATTGCGCTTTTTTTTATAAACTGCATGTCATAATAAAGCTTGATGTCTCATCATAATTTGGATACCAATTTTGTCAAAATTCGCTGAGCCATTGGCTGCATTCAGCGCACGGAAAATGTAGCAGAAAAGTGCTTCTCCAATTAGATTCTCATTGCGCATAAAGACCATTCAGCGGAGAAAGAGGCCGGTGGCGGGTAATTCTTGTAGCATTTCCAGTGAATTTCGTTCGCTGAATGCAGCCATTGTGAAGAGAATCGACCCCGAGACAAAAAAGGGTCGAAAATAGGGATATCTGAACACAGGGTGTTCGATTTTTTGAAAAATTGAACAAAACTTCTGGAAGAAAAGTTTAGTATTTATTTCGGATTATTAGCACTTTCATGTAGATCAAAAGTGGTTTTGATAATTTTTAAGTGGGGTATTTTAAGTAGTCTGGCTGGTCTAGCGGTTAGTGTGCACACCTTCGGTGCACAGGGTAGCGGTTTGCTCTTGAATTGAATCTATCCGTTTCTCGGAATCACCTGTATATCCGTAACTAATCTATTTAATACCAACTAGTGATAACTTGCTGACTAAGCGATTTGGTTCAATAGGGCTCAAACTTGAGCCCCTTGGTGAGGTATGATATACATACATCCTTTTTTGGCACTGGCTCCATTCTCTTCACAAGTGCTCAGTAAATATTGATAAACTCACTGCCAAAATACAGCTGAGACATCAGGCCTTATCATGACATATAATATTAAAGGAAACATAGCATACTTTTCAAAATACATATTCGTATATTCAGTATTTTTGCTGGCAAGTGTAGTTTTGGGTAACGAAACCATACGGTTCGGAATTCATAGTTTTTCATTTGTACATACTTACACAAATAAGGAAACTTAGTACACACACACACTTCTATCTCAGATCAAGGCTATACAAATCGAAAAATAGATGAAAGCTAATTTTCGATGTTTTGGAATCAGTAGGGTACTAGGAGTCTAAACATAATTTTCCTAAGGAAATTGTTGTTCCAGAAAGGTTCCAAAGTTTCGTTTGCCGATACCATTCCGCTGATTGATTTTTTTTTTACTCTACATGGGAGACAACTTGATCTAAACTCGTTAATTGTAACGCGCCACCAAATTAAAATACAGTGGAAACTCGATAACTCGAAACTCCTTACCTCGAAAAACGCTTTAAGTCGAAAAAAATCTGCTTCCCCAGCAAATTTGAACAAAAAACAATGAAAAACAAACTCGATAACTCAAACCAAAAACTCTATTACTCGAAGAGAAATTTTTTATTTCACTGCTTGTGAAACTCTATAAGTCGAAGTGCTGATATTGGAGACTCTATAAGTCAAAATTTCAGATACTCTCCAGGTCAAATTAAAAATTCTTATCGGTAAACGGGCGAGACTCTATAAGTCAAAGCTTTGCTATGCGAAACTCTATAAGTCGATTTTTTTTTATTCCTCCAATGGCGATTTTTCTGATTGAAATTAGAATTTTATTGCTGCATATTCCGGAAACGAGAATAACGGTACTTTTCTGCGATAAAATGTTTCAGTTTGCATTTGAATATAGCGTTCATCGTAAGGTTGTTATGTTACTGTCAAAAGAATAATCGTTTCGTGCAGTTTGAGGAATTCAGCCAATTAAACATATCTGCGTCAAAAAGAACGCTAAAAACCCTGACTATTCAGCAGAAGAAAGAACTTATAAAAGCGGTTAATGCAAAAGGTCGAAGAAAAGGGTATAGCCGCCGAATTCAAAATTCCCGTTAGCACGCTTTCTACGATTTTAAAGAAAAAAAAAAAAAAAACATTTTGTCATCTATCGGAAAAGAGAGGAAAAAATGCATGTACTATTTTATAAGGGTATAATGTCGGAACAATACCAAAATGTAAAAATACACAAAAAGAAAAAACTCTATAAGCCGAATTTTCTTACAAATAAACTCGATATCTCGAAATCTCTTTACGTCGAAATTTCGATAACTCGAAAGAAAGTTTGGTTCCCTTGGGCTTCGACTTATCGAGTTTCCACTGTATGTACATTTCCACCATAATGCCATCGGTAAAGTAATACAGTCTTGACTCGATAATCCGGATCAATTATTGCAAGGGGTAATCCGGACCATCGGAACATCCGGATTAGTGGAATCACTTTTTTCTTAGGAAAAACAGTCGAAATAAATTAAAAAAGAGGAACAAAAGCCGTTAAATGTATTATTTCTTCGAAATTAGTCAGCATCATGTTATTTCCCAAAACGTCCCGTAAAAAAGAACGAGACCAAATCTGCCATTTTACCCTGAAAATCTCAGATATCCGGATTATAGAGTCAAAATTGCTGCTGAAATCCGGACTATAGAATACATAGTGGAAACATTTAGTGGTCCGGATTAGCGTGATATCCGGATTAAAGGAGATCCGGATTACCGAGTCAAGACTGTATGTCATTAAATTACTTGTTTTTGCACACTGATTTGCGAGCTCTCGGTCGTCCTCGCTTACATCCCTAGTAAAATTATTTTTGGGAGAAGAACGCTATTAAAAAAGAAGAACGGAAAGAAAGACAACCAGATAGACAAATAGTACAGACTCTGTAATACATACTTGCGTATTCGAAATTTTCAATATTATTAATTAATTAAAAAGCTCCCATCTTGAGCTCGAAACGAATGAAATTGAAATACTAAATTCGATTTAAAAAAGCAGGAGGGCACCTAACGGTATGAAATATACTTTATATCTAGTAAATATTTTGACTGTTAAGGTCTGGATAGACCTCGGGCGGAATGAAAATGAAATTTTTGTCCGCTGCTATTTTCTCAATGAAAATGCATGCTTACTATCGTGTCGTATTTCTAACGGTTTTTATACGTTAAGAGTAGAAAACTATGGTTAATTTTAGCTCGAATTCAATACAATTCAATTCACACTGCTCCTAAAGATCGGCAATTGGTAAAATCTATTCAAAGTACATATATGTCGAAATTAAGCTAAAAGTAACCCTACTTTTTTGCACTTAAGGCATTAAAACTGTTAGAAATAACGAAGCTAGAATAAAATGATGTAAGAGAGAAATGATCGTTAGACTATGCGCCAATTTTTAAAAGAATGGCAGAAGTTGGAGAAAATTGAGATTAAAAAACATATTGTTTTTGGGTCAAATCACAAAAATTTAACTTTGAAGTTCTGTAAAAACCAAACCTCTTATCCGATTTTAGTGCGGTTAGTTTTATTTTTTAGGCAAATTTGTTTGGATTGCTAGACACTGTTTTCCAACTGGTGGTTTGCGGACCGGAGGTGGTCCATGAGAGCCTTAGATGTGGTCCGTGAGAGCCTTACAGGTGGTCCGCGGAAGAAGCAAGTGACTATTCTTGTAAGAACGGAATATTCCTCTGTGACTTAACCAAATTTTTGATTTTCATTAAGCGATTTCTCTGACGGTGATAAATTAAATTGATCTCTAGATAGTAGATAGTCAAAGTTGAAAAAATCTATCGCGAATCTAAAGAGAGGTACGAACGAATTTGCAAATTGCACCAAAGACTTTTCACTTACATTAACCACAAAAGCAAATGTTTGATTTGTAATCATTTTCCAATTCGCGCATCCGAAAATTAGCAGTTGTTTCGTTTCTTGGCAGTGGCGTCCTGATTTCTGCTCAGCCATTTAGATTTCTTAAAATGCTACTTTTCTCGTTATTTAGCAGAATATGGAGTTAACGATAACAACAATCTTTTGATTATAAAATTTCAAAATTAAGGCAGGTTTTGATAGTTTTGCTGTTAGAAAGCCCTGGCTTTTTTTTTAAATATTCGGCGAGGAGATAAGGGTGCCTCCTGATATTTTCAACCATATTTTTAGTACCGAGCAAAGGGATTATTATCCAAATAGTTTGAAAACAACGAAATTTATTAAGCTGAAGCTGTGATTTAAAATTACGCCGTGCGGTAATATTTAATAAAAGCAGAAACGTTAAAAAAAAAGATATTTTGGAACAAGCAGGCGATGCATACATTGTTTTGCAAGAGGGAAGAACGATGAGTGACAATGCTTAAGTAATTTATTGGGTAAATTCGGTGCGTTATAAGGCAAGCCACGCTTACAGCGGCAAGAAAATGCTACTCCATACCGACAATGCTTCAGTTTATTCATCAGTGACAGACCGTTTCCCAAATTTCTGGTGTTCGAAATCAAGATGGGGGCTCTTCACTTTTTTTCATGAGGAAGAATGGCAGATCATAACTCACATTTGAAGCCGTAAAAAATTAGCGAGAGCAACGGAAATTTTCTGTTTCAGCAATTTCTTGCAAAGGGATTTTTTTTTTAGATAAAATTTAAATTCAAAGAATTACAGGAGAACTTGTGAGATCATCTATGTATTATCACAAAATCCAAGAGGCATAAAGAAACCACCTTGAGGGGTGCCCCTACATACCTGCCTCATAACAGTCGTTGATCCTAGACTAAAAATATTGTCCTGAGGACCACATCAACTAGCTCACATAAAGAGTGAGTTATGACGATTCTAACCAAGTTAAACGACCAACAGCATGTCCTGTCCAAAGGTAAACTAAATCCACTGAAAACAAATTCGTGCTAGAGCTTCTACGTACACAGAATTGAATGCTTTGTCACTATCAGACTGTAGATCCTGCAGCTGACTTGCATATTTATACCCGTCACTATGTGAAAGGGTATATTAACTTTATCATGAAGTTTGCAACACACAGAAGGAGGCACCTCCGACAATATAAAGTATATATATTATTGATCAATGTGACGAGAGAAATCGATTGAGCGATGTCCGTCTGTCTGTCTGTCATTCTGTTTCAATGCAAACTAGTCCCTCAGTTTTGAAGATATCGGGCTGAAATTTTGTATACAACTTTTTTTCTAGTGTACGCTGTATATATGTCGGAACGAATGGAATCGGACAATGGGGTCATGGGGCTGCCATAGAAACCAACCTCTGAAAATTAGTTTCTTCTAAGAAAAAGTTTTTTCTTTATCTACCAATTTTAACTAAACTTCACCCAAGTATGTTTCTAATAAAGCCTCAAAACATATCTAGGAACGAATGGAATCAGAACATTACGTCATAGGGCTGCAATACAAACCAACCGCTGAAAATTATGTTCTATACTAAGAAAAACTTTTTCCTTTTTAATTCGGCCGTAACCAAACTTTACCCAAATGTGTTCCTAGTAACGCCTCAAAACATATATAGGAGCCGATGAAATCGGAACACTACGTCATAGGGCTGTCATACAAACTAGCCACTGGAAATTATGTTCTTCTAAGAAAACCTTTTTTCTTTATTAACCAATCTTAACCGAACTTCACTCAAATGTGTTCCTAGTAATGCCTCAAAACATATCTAGGAATGGATAGATTCGAAACATTACGTCACAGGGCTGCCATACAAACCAACCCCAAAATATTAGGTTCTTTTAAGAAAAACTTTTTGTTTGCAATCATAACCAAAATTCATCTTGAATTAGCCTTAACGCATCCAGGAACAGATGGAATCGGAACACGTCATTGGACTTCTTCTTCTTTATGGCACGATAGCCCGACGTCGGGCCTTGGCCGCCTGGATTGAAAACCTCCAATTGTCGCGGTCACGCGACATTGTCCTCCAATTCCGAAAGCCTAGCATCTGGTGGGCGTCCTCACATACAGAATGCTCCCATCGGGCTCTCGGTCGTCCACGCAATCTGGCTCCGTCCACTCGTTGCGCGTTCATCACCTTTTTGGGCATGCGATCGTCGTTCATTCTTTGTACATGACCCGCCCATTGCAATCGCTGCAATTTTACGATCTTCGACACCTGTAGCTCATCATACAGCTGATACAACTCAAGGTTGTATCGGATGCGCCATTCACCTCGTTCACGAACGGCCCCGAAGATTCTTCGGAGAACCTTTCGCTAAGAATGTGTCCAACAGGTGTTCAGAGTTTTGGGTTAGGGTCCATGCCTCGCAGCCATAGCATAGCACAGGTCGGATGATGGTTTTATACACGTGGAGCTTCGTGTTCCTGTGCACCAGCTTCGAATTCATAATTTGGAGGACCGCAAAGTAACACTTATTAGCTAGTTGTATCCGTCGCTTTATCTCATCTGTTTCGTTGGCGTCTTTTGACAAATTGCAACCCAGGTAAGTGAAGTTGTCTACATATTCTATATTGAGGTCCCCCACTGTGATGCTTGAATTTACTGGCGTTCTAGTTTTTGATTGCATCATGACCTTGGTTTAAGACTCGTTGATATGTAGCCGAACTTCTTTGGCGGCGTTATTGAGATTATGCAGAAGGCTTTCTGCATCACCCAATCTTCGAGACATGATGTCATTGGACTGCGATAGAAAATATTAACACAAAAGAATCTTAAGTTTCATTCAAATGTGACAGGTATTCAATTTTCGGGCGCGCCCGAAATTAGCCTCGGTCTCGTTTTCTTTTTTTGCAGAATTACAAAAATGAATGTTTTTAAAAGAACAGTCACCCAAGGATCTATCAAAGAAAATTGCTTTATGTTTTCGAATTTAGGGGCCCCTCTCGCTTGGGGGCCCGTGTTCGATTAAACACATGGAACACTGTACGTTGCGCCACTGCTATTCATCCTAAAGAAAGACGCCCATTTGGTGGAATGGTACCGAATCGCCCTACTCTGCTGACCCCGTGCGACTGCTTTGTCCTCAACATCGTATTATTACAAAGCCTAAAAAAGTTAGGGGTGAAAAATAATTACAAAAAACTGACCACATCCTAATGGGTAAGAAAACCATCCAAACTTTTTAATGCATCCTCGGAGCGGTGGTCCCTTCGAGGCTAAGTGCTCATCTGCGGGCTGGGAACCACTGTGCTAGAGCATAATGTTATACGGCTGTAATTAATGCACCAGGAACAGCAAATATGGAAATATTAAAGAGATGAACTACCCCACGATCGTTCAAACTAAAAAGAAATTGTGAATTTGCGGCTCGTGGTGCACGCTATGTGAAAAGACGTCTCGCGAGCTGTGTCTTGACGGCGTCACACCTCTCGCCTGCCGTATGCTTCCTATATCTTATGTCTTGAGGTTGCGAGTAGTACGGTTCTCTGTTTGAATGAAGCCTAAGGATAATAACTCTCAATGTATTAGTCACTTTTAAGGGAATATTTAGTTTAGGAAGGTACGAAGCAATTTATAACATTGTGTCATTTTATCGGGTGCTTTTTTTCGTGAATGAAAAAATTAAGAATCTACCCTAGGTCTATGCTGAGAACTCATAAGGAAGAAAGAAGGTCCATGCAGGTGTAAATTCGAAACAAGATTCGATGACGTGGTTAACGTAACGTAATTTTATAAACGCCAGAATTAGAGAAGTCGCCGCTAAAATATGACAATTCTGATACTATGTATTTAATTGAAAACATTCGAAGAGTTTAAATATAAAAAGCATTAAAAACAAAACAACTACGCAGAAATAATCTCGTTGCTTTATTACACAACTTTGCATCATATTTAGTCACATTCTTAACACACAACTACAATATGTACACAACAAACACATTAAGGGAAAAGGAGTATTATTAGTCATAAAATTGTTAATCACACATATATTACCTGATTTACTTAAAGGATCTACACGTTTACGGGCGGCTTTTGCTGCATTGATTTGAAAAACATTCTTTAACGCCATCACATAGAGAAATCACTTTAGCACTCAATGTGTAGCAACAAAACAGACAATCGCGCACCTTTTTGAACAAAACATGCATCAGAAAACTCTATGACATTCATCTGGAATAGCACATTGAATAATATATTATAGCGTTTTAATATGAATCACAGATACATATTTACATTAATAATATATTTTTAAATTTAGTGTTTATCACATTGCAGCAGTATGGATTTTAATTAGATACAGAACAGAAATCAAAGCTAAATAAAAAACCACTTGATACACGATTATAGGTTATATACACTTAAGAAATGTTAATGTTAAATTTAACAGCAAAAATATACGTAGGTATTTAGTAAATTAAATATTTTGAAGCACCGGAAACGATCAGTCCGCGGGCGCGATTCGTATGCTTTTGGTATGAAACAGCGACTGAATAATATCTTGAAATGACATTTGTTGGCAACACAAACATTTTCTTTTTCGTCGATCAAAATCGATAAGAAAAAATACAGAAATCAGCAGGTAATTAGTGTCGATATAATGGAACTTCCCTGTTCTTTTCATTTTGTTACTGTAACATAAATAAGTTTTATCGACATCTGTATGTGAGTTAACTATGCGATGTTTAGGTTCTACTAGAAACGATCTTGGATTGGTAATGGTAATGGTGAATCGAAAACAATGAATTGCAAATTTAAAACATTCATTTCAAAAACATACCTAATACATATTATCCAATAAAAGTTGCAATTTAAGCATAGTTATATACATAATGTAATTATGTACATAATTGCAAGATGTTGTACCCAACATCTTTAAAGCTTTAGTTAATTTCTATAATTTAATCTAAGAATGGAGAATGCAAGAAACTTCCATCGAGCTTCCCCTGTAGGAGAATAAGCTACATCCTATACTGTCAATAATTTAATTTATGAAAGGAGTAAATTCCTTTCCGCGCCCTTATGGTTACCATAATTTTGTAGTTAAAGGACTCCATTCATAAACCCGTATCCAAACGTAGCTTATTCTGCAATGCATTCGTCAAACTTACTAAAAGAACATAGAACCAGACAAAGAAGTATGTGGTGTTCTTATCAGTTTGTATACTTCACAGATAAATAAAGAGTTATTTTGGGGACATATGTACATATTCTATTTTATGCAAGAATACATATTACGTGGTATACTGATAAATTTACGCTAAACACAGCCTTTATATTATTTGCAAGAATATATATATGTACATGGTATGTATATTTTATTTTTCAAATGACAATGCGGTAATCTAAATGTTGCAATTTATAAAAAGTATATAAGTTGTTAATGACTGCAGTTAACCAACAACTTATATATCATATCATAAAATACTCTGTACATCTTTCATATTACGCTCATGATTCACCCGATATTATGGGTGCGATGAATTATTTTAATGCCAACTTTCACCTGAGTGACAGTTGAGTGAATAATATTAGTACATATGAGTATATGTACATTCATAATTGAATTTTGCAATTAAAAGCGTCATAAAATCAACACACACTTACCGTAGCCTTCCACCTCTTTGTCCGGTGATGGTGATTCCATGCTTTTTGATATTTATCTATAAATATACAAATAGATCCGAATTTAGGATACTAAATGATACAATAATTTGCAGGAAGTGATAAGAAATATTAAAAATAAAGATTAAATATGTAAATCTCAAATAAATTATATTTGAACTAAAACAGTCGCAAAATTAAATTATTTGGATAAAAAAAACACTGAAAATTACATTTCATTCCTTAAATTTATGTATCCTTGACTAAAGGTCCTTAAGGTACTCTGAGAGGAAAAACACGTTCTGTAATCAAGAATGTTTGTTCTTAATACTTTAACGATCACATTCAACACTAAACAATCTTAATTTAAGTACAAAAATCTTTATATTCTTATTTAAAGATAAAATGTTGCTATTTCGTTACTAAGTTTTTAGACCTGAAGGATTTGAATCAGAGCACACATATGCTGCTTGCATATGGGAAATACAATGGTTCTTTTCTCCTTAAAAAGGATTCGTACACTTGTCGCATTCTTCTCACATTTCATTCATTTCTGACGAATAATACATCATTCATTTATTTCGCGTAAGTCATGAATATTTTTTACAAGCGATACATTAAACATATATGTTACACAACTATTACAAATTACATGATCTTCATTAGTAACGATTTTGTAATCTTTATCCATAATAAGGCGCAAAGGCGTGTATAGATGATATATAGGGACATCGTCATATACTGTTTGTAAGAAAACGTGATAAATGACAAAGGTATCTCGGCTGACGAATGATAGGCAACAAATGTGTTTTTGCTGGCCGGGAAGTGACAATCTTCTGTCTATGTTTGGTGTAGTCGGTAGGGCGTTCGTCTTCAAATCATAGGTTCCAGGGAAGGAATCCCAATATAACCAGGTAATTATTATTCTTTTCGGAGTGTAAACGCAATTTCATACAATGACGTAACCAATCAAAATATGGCATGGTTTCGCACACATAAATGGGATTTTTTCACTTTTTTTCTAAGATAGATTCTACTTCTTGTTGTAAGAAATTAATATAGTCGTGCATGAACTTGTCAAAGTTGCAATTTAGACGACGGACTCTATTGAACTGTCAAGGCTGGGAACAAGATTATGCCCATATTCTGAACAAAATGTGAGATATATGGGCGTAATCAACCTAAATTTTGCCTAAGACGGCTCGGGAGCTTATTCTCGGCCAATTATGGTGAGTTTCTCAAATGTCAAACCGATTCGTAAAAAATATTCAACGACCGAAAAATAATACATGAAATGGTAGGAGAAAATTGTGGATACATTTTCGGACTTTGGTTTATGAAATTCCCCATCGTTTGCACCAGCAGTTGAAAAAAAAAATCATTTTCCCCTGATGTCTACCCAGACCTTTAGAGTAACTAACCACCAACTATCATCGGGTTGGCTACGATATCCCGCCCGTCATATTCCCGTTTTTCAAAATCCCGACTTTCATTATCCCGCCAGTTTAAAATCCGTTAAAATAATGGGTCTCCTCGCATGGGGATACTTAATTCTCGGAGACCCACGGGACAGGTGACTTAATTTGAAAAATAGCTGGTCTGGTCTTGGTAGTCGAGACTTAGTATCCCCTGCATGACAGTATTGTTCTGTATGGGCAAAATTGTCATCTTTAACGAAGAAATAAACAAATATTTCGACGGATTTATGCTAAGAGAAAATATAGCATTAACTGCTGGGAATCACATTACATAACTATTGATTTTTTTGTTAGCAATGAAAATAATTTTTGCCGGTATTTTGGCGGGATTATTTCACTATCGACTAGCGGGATTTTAAAACCGCGGGGTTTTTAGGGGGCGGGATTTTGATGTAGCCGGATTTTGTAATGGCGGGATTTTAAAGTGGCGAGATTTAGTAATGTCGGGATAATGTTAAACGGAATTTTTTGTAAAAAGCGGGATTATAAACGGGCGGGATTTCGTTTTTCGGGATTATGTAGGTATCCCCTATCATCAATATGGCCAATAAATTTGTAAAGAAGAGATTCATAAAACAAAATGCTTTGCTGTATGAGTCATGGGGTTCGTAGAGGCACTTTGCATATTTTAAATCATATTATGCTTTAGTAATTTATTTTTGAGAATGATGGCAGAGATTCAAGAGCTGCAATCCAAAGCAGAGCAAAGCAGAATGATGTGTGACATCTTGTTGTTGAGTTCGAAGTAACAAATTATCGAAAATCTATACGAAAATTTCGACTAGTTGAGCATGTAGACTAGAACAAAGAAAATGTTGATTGTAATTACAGCGATTACAGGATGACTAAGAGATCAGTTCTGATGAAAGCATAGAGACCGTAGTTTTTTGGTAATATTAAATAATAAACCAGGTGTTTTTTTATTTTAATTCGCAATGTCATTGTTTTGTATGTTTTTAGCCGGTTTTTGGCCGGTTTTCTGGGTCCAACGCATTCAGCTTTTTTTTGGAAAAAAAAAATTAGCCAGTTTTAAATTAATTTTTTTGTTGGCAACACTGTTCAAGAGTATGCTACTCACTGCATATGTATGTAAATATGATTTAAATCCTTAATTACATAATGTATGTACGACTATGTAAATATTTTTATCAGCGGTTTCGATTGCGAATGATATCAACTAAAAAATAAGTACATAGTAATATGCGAGTATAGTATGCACTAGATTATTACATACATATTACATATCCAAACTAATACTTTGAAAAATACTGAGACATCATGATACTGAATTGCAATACATACTTCTAAATCATCCTTTCTTTTGATATCATACCAAGCTTATTCTAACATGCCGAAGGCAAAGGAAGGGCGAACCGCTGCCATCAAAATAGACAGACCAAACTGCGGAAAACTATAGGTTCTACCCGAGCACACCCGAGTTCACACGAATACAACCGAATCAACAATTTAGCATACCCTAACCACTGACAGTTGGCATGCCGATTGTTCAAAACGCCAATGATCACCAACCTGAAAAATTAGCTACCCCGTGCGGCTTTCTCGAAAGGCTTATTGAGGCCACTATTATCTAGTGCCCAAAAAGATACCTTGTAAAGTCAGAAAGTTCCCGGAAATTGTAAAGAAAAAATTGGTTGACAGTTAATATAACTTTCTTACATTCAGTGGCGTAGATAAGGGGGGATCAAGGGTCACACATTTTTGATTATTACTTTAGGTACGTAAATCAAAGCAAAAGTACTTACTACTAACTTTTTGCTGGAATTATTCAACGTGTGTAGTGTTTCATAAAAACGTGAAACCATTTTCAGAACTGCAATATAAAATATAACACTTCCGCAAATTTCAGTCGTATAACAGAAGCGTATCAATAGAATAGAAATACTACAGCACAGGGCTTTTCGTCCATCTACTCTTTCACATTGGATCTGGAGTTTCGCACATACTGAAGTAATCTAGAAGTGCTGCTACAAAAATTAAATCTAAGCACCGATTGAACATTTGTCGCCGGAAAATCTTTATGATCGAATCAAAAATTTAAAAATAATGTGGAATAGCGGAGTGCTTTTCCACAGAAGCGCAATTTCCAATGGGGAAATATACAGTACATAAGATTATAAAGATTTTTTCATAAAAGTGGAAAGCTAATGCGAATGAAGAAAAAACGCTGCAAAACTGTTTCCAATTTTTGAGCATCATTTATTGTTTGAGTTTATCATCATTCTTTTTTTATTTTGAAAATTGCTAATTTGAAGTGTAAGAAGCTCCACAGACCCTCCGATCGATTGGCGAGATTTTTTGATTGCGAGATAAATCGGAAGGTTTATGTGGCCATCGGACTCAATTTTTGGATTGGACGTGTGGAACGTATTGCCATGCAATTTTCCGTACAAGCTGTCACGACAATCATGTGTTCTCAGTTGCTATTTTTTGCCATAAACCTGTGGTCGTTCTTCATACTGTGGTTGTGGCGGTCACTCTATATTTTTTTTCTCCATCGACAAAAATGGTATAATTTTCGCTATTTTGTATTGTGATTTCTGTGAGACTGTCAATTTCAGATTGGCCGATAAATTGCCTAGCGTGTGTGCTGTACGGACGGTAGATTGATTGTCGGCATTCGATTGGGCAATCGATTAACTAATAAGTCGCTAGGTATGTGCTGCGCTTTATAAATACAGAAATTGTTATAATATGATTAAGCAAAGCTCAATCTGTTGTTTTGCCGGAACCTGTCGTTCACTATGTGGTGATGTTTTGTGTTGCCTCCAAAGGTGAATGATACCTATATCACCTTTGGAGGCAACACAAAACATCACCACATACAGAAATTGTTATTCTGAAATTCAACATTTGATAACCGTAAAAGTATAAGTAATCTTGAAAAATTATATCCCCCCCCTCCGAAAAGCTATCTACGTCAATACTTATATTATTCCACTTCAATTTAAAACCCTCTTGTATCGAAATGTATTTCAGCATTAATACACTTGCTGGAACCAATATTGGATCCGTTTCTCGACAGCAGTTTCAATCGCTCAAATTTTGAATTAATATCTCCATGTCCTTTTTATTTTATTTTCAATTGCGGTAACACATAAAAGTCTTCTTGCAGTACACAACCAGGAGAATATGGAGAGTGCATCAGAATTATTGTCAAACTGACTTGGCGGCGTATAAAAGATCGAAAATTGTCATGTAACAATCGACTATATTTTTTTCAGATTTCGCAACACATTGATATCTAGTGCTAAAGTAATGCCACGAACGACGTCACCTTTATTGATCACTATCCATATTGTTTCGATCTTAACCCACCCAATTTTTATGAATTTCTGCCGTTTAAAATGGATTTGACGAGTTTCCCTATTAACATGATAGTTCGACAAAGCAGTTCAAACTGCTTACCAAAAACGTCCTTCAGGAGCGGTTCCAAGAGGTGTATGAATGGTGAAATATGTGGTATAGTTGCATGTTTATTGAAGGAATAATATACATATGTACGTATAAGAATTCTGATATTTCCAACATTTGTTTATTGATAATTTCCGGGCACTTTTTGACTCTACCATATGTACGAGTATAATCAAGAAAAGCACATTATGTATACATTTTGCTGAAAAATTGATCCCACTATTTCTAGCTTAGCTATGAAAACGAATCACCTCGAAATTCAAGAATACCACTAACTAACCAGCCGTAACACGACAGGCTTACTGACAACCACGGTTGTCCCCTGACCACTGATAGATTCATTCTAATGATAATCCGCCATATCTAGATCGCCTTGGGCGAATCCAGGAACTCATTTCGGGGGAGATTTGTGACTTATTAAATTATACGTTTGAAATATTTTCAGATAACCCTAATAATAAGTTCAAAGTGCACGAAAACATGTGCACTTTCATGTTTTCGTGAAAACAGCCCCAAATCATTTCAACCTCCAGGGGCCCCGACTTGAATGAAAAAAAAAATCATGCTAAACTATTTTTAATAGGTTTGATATAAGATTAGATTCGAAAGACGGAAGCATCTTAATCTTCTCCAATCTTCTAAAACGCAGCGACAAAGAGTAGCAGATTCTTTGGTCTTTGTGGTACATATTAAGCCTTACGTTAGGGGAATAGTTCTTGTGCAAAATGTTTAGCCCTGCCTTGTAGCAGTTTTCGGAGAATACATAGATATAACATACAGTGGGTGAAATAAATATAGGGTCACCCAAAAAAGGTTTATTTTACTGAAAATTAATAAAAAAAAATCATTAGGTGTGAAACACAAGTATTAAATAAGTTTATTGTTATTCGTTATTAAACTTACAATTAATAGTTCAATTATTAAATGATTCACAAAAAAGCAAATTTTAGGGTGGAAACTAGAATAGGTTCGTAAATAAAATACATGTGCTCATCAATGACATTAGAATGAATCCTTCCTTTTAGTAACTGATTGAATCGCCCCGTTTCTAAATTAATTCGTGAATTCGATTAGGCATCGAGTGAACTAGATTTCCCAGGATATCTGGATCAATTTTTCGCCACTCGGATGAGATCGCTTTTTGCAATTTTTGCAGAAAACTGACGCCCATCTGCATAAACCCTTCTGACTAGTATCCCCCATAGGTTCTCAATTGGGTTGAGGTCAGGGCTTCTAGCCGGCCAATCCCAAATCGGTACTTCCTTTCTTTGAAACCATTCTTTAACCACCCTGGCAGAGCGAATGGCCGTCTTGTCTTGCTGGGAAATGAAATTTGGTCCAATCATATTTTCTGCGGCATCAACTATCACATTTTCCAGCAGGTTGTACGGCTGCCCTATGAACGCATGGCCTTTCCATCAATTTTTACGTATGTTTGTGGCATCAATTAAAACACATTTCTATGAGATTTGGTTGAAATTGGTGAACAAATAAAAAAATTTTTTTAGAAGAACTTAATTTTTGAGTAAAGTAACCCCACGACCCCATAGTCCCTTTTCGCTTAATAAGCGAAGGGTATAAAAAATATAAATACGTAGATGCTGAATGATTGTCCCAACTCTGTCCGCACTGATTTAATTTAATATCCTTTTGAGAGAACCTTTGCAACTATTGAAAACAATATTTGGAATGTTAGGAATATATTTCCCAAATATCCTGGCTCAACATACTTATACATATTTTGAAGTAATGGTGAAAACTGTAAATGTCTAAAAATTACAATACCTTAATTTTATTTTGGGCCTAGGATGAATTTTACCATTATAACTTATATGTTAAACGTTTTCAAAAAAGTGCAAAAATTTCACTCGCAGAAACCGATCGCATCGTCAGGATCGGTGAGTGAATGGTGAATTTTGGAATCTTCAATAGGATGTATGTAATTTGGGAAAACATATGAATGATAAATCCTATACAAATTTAATTAATTGTAATTTTAATTAAATTTAGAGATTTGTCTAGACTTCTTACTGTGTATAGATTATACAGGGTTATTGGTTAAGTCGACCTATTCCCTGTAACACGTTATAATAGGGTCAAAATGCAACAAAATCAGGCCATAAATGTTATTCCAATTTTCAATGGTCACTGAGATATTTGATTTTTTAGTTTTTTTTTAAATAACCTTGAATTTCACAATTTAAAGCAAGAATTAAAAAAAACTACTTAGGTAATGGGTTAAAACTTATTTTTGGATTTTAGTCAACACTATAGCAGACATTTCTTAATAATTTAAAATTTCAAAAAACCATCACAATTCGAAATTTCTAATTTTTAATAAAAGAAATGTTTCTTAAATTTTTTTAAATTTGATTTTGAATGTAGTATTACTAAAAAAAATTATATGACACGGAGTCTGCAGACCACTGCAAAAACATACTCGTGTTGTCAGCTTTCCAAAAAGGTGTCAATGTCAATATAAATATTTGAAATAATTGAAACAGCTAGCTGCAACTTGTTCGGGGACCATAATTTCGTTTGATAAAAAATGAATTAAAAGCTATGGTGTAGGGATAAGTTTTTAATGTGTTATGGATTTGTCGTTTTACGACACTGACTTTCCATATTATAATGTTCACGTTAAAACTAACAACTTAGAACAAAGAAGCATGTTTCAATTTAAATTGTATTTTTCCAAAACAAATTATTATCAATTTCAAAATTTAAGCAATAGTAGATTCGTTAATTTCATTTGGAAAAAAAAAATTCTGGACATTTTTATATAGAATACCTAATTATGTATTTGATTTAAAACGATGGTTGTTAAAAATAATTTAAACAGTTTTTAATTGGAGTTTGAAATGCTATAGAATCGTCAAAAGAAACATATTTTAATTTTTATTACATAGGTAAATATTAACACGTGAACAGAAGATAAAATTATAGCAATACGGAGACTACAAACTCATTGCATTGTGCTTCTTCATACACATATGGGTTTCCATCATGTTTTACATACAGCAAACTACAGTGTAGTTTTACTCCATATATTTTATCAGCACAAGAAATTACTTAAAATTTTAGCTTTATGTTTGCGTTGAGCTACTTTTTTATGATTTCATGCGTTGCGGCTTCCTGTGTTGGGAAACAAACATTAGCTGTTGTATAAATTGAAAAAATACAATAATTATGCGGCGATAAATTTTTGGACAGATGGAAGTGGATGGAATGCTTTATAATGTTCATTCAAATATGGAAACATTTTTTTCCTTAAATAAATTACATGTATACATGTATTATATACATTTAGACTACATATTTACATATTTTACTCTAATATCAAATAATTTTTCATTAATAACTTACGCATATTATGTACTTAATATTCAAAAAATATAAAAAATATTTAATATGTATTCAATAAATATGTACATACAAATTTTGCTATGTAAGTACATACATATGTACATATTTAAAAAAAAATGAAAGAACTGGTATCGCGTTCTAATTTTTGCTACCACGGGAAATTGTGACCTACGCACAAGAAATATTGTATAGGTTGCACAATACAATACAAACTAGGGGGCTTCGCCCCCTGCTCGCTTCGCTCGCCAACCCCCGGGGGCCGAGGCTAATTTCGGGCCTGGCCGAAATTTGGATACTCTTCGCTCTCTTCGGAAAATTTTGTTGCGGTTGCGGGAGCATGACCCCACAGTACGATTCCATTCGTTTTTAATTTTTTTTGTTGCTTTGGTAAAGTCACATTATTTCAATGTTTTGTGAAATTCGTGCAAGAAATGTTTCTTAGAAGAACCAAAATGGGCGTTGGGTTTGTATGGCCACCCCATGATCCCATGGTCAGATTTGATCAATTCATAGATATGTATTGTGTCATCAAGAGAAACACGTTTGTGTGTAATTTGGTTGAAATTGGTGCCCAAATAAAAAAGTTTTTCTTAGAAGAACCTAATTTGGGGAGTTAGGTTTGTATGGCAGCCCCATGACCCCATTATCCGATTTGATCCATTCTTAGATATGTTTTGTGTCATCAAGAGAAACACTTTTGTGAAATTTGGTTGAAATTGGTGCACAAATAAAAAAGTTGTTCTTAGAAGAACCTAATTTGGGGTGTTAGGTTTGTATTTGTATGGCAGCCCCATGGCGCCATGGTCCGCTTTGATCCATTCTTACATATGTTTTGTGTTATCTATAGGAACATATTTGTGTGAAATTTTGTTCAAATTAGTACACAAATAAAAAAGTTTTTCTTAGAAGAACCTAATTTGAGTAGTTGGGTTTGTATGGCAGCCCCATGACCCCATTGTCCGATTTTACCGATTCAAACATACAAACTGCATGCAGCAAAAAGAAGCACTTGTGAAAAATTTCAGCTTCATAGCTTTTAAATTGGCTGAGTAAAACGCGTCGCAACAGACAGACAGACAGATAGACGGACAGACGGACACCGCCCGCCCAATCGACTCCCCAAGTCATGCTGATCATATATGTATACTTTTTATATGGTCGTAGATGCTTCCTTCAATGCGTTACAAACTTCATGACAAAGTTAATATACCCTTTCACTCTATGAGCGAAGGGTATAAAAATGGATATTTTCCAATTCTTTTGTTCAATTGCGTTTTCCTCTTTTTTTTGCAATGAGTGAGGGCAAGAGTTTAATGAAATCAAAGAGCCAGCAGCAGCCCACAAGTTTGTGGTATGTAGTTTACAACGTAAGACTAAATTAATTTTCGCTTTCTTGCAAGTAATACATATTGGATAAAATATTTTTTTTTTTCATGACCGCAACAAAGACCGCGGATTTTCATCATTATATGGAACTCGGTATTACCATTTTTATTTTGTGTGTACTCTATACATCGATAGACGCGCGCTTGTAATTTGAAGAGTATGAACCGCGAGGAGAAAGTTGAAACGAAACTTAAAACGCATGATAAGAAGACAACGAAGCAAGAAACACTCGAAACTAAAAACATCGCTTACTGACCGAGCCAATTAAGTGACAAGCGCATGCATTCATCATAATACGTTATTGAAATATTGTGGCATGTATGTAGCAATTAATTAAACTTAATTTGTTAAATGATATTGAAAATTAGTTTACAAACAGACTATTGTTCAAAGTATGTATGTACATACTGAGTCATCGAAACTATGTAGACATGGTATTTTTTTTTTATTACGAATACAATCGACCATTATTTATTATTATTCACGGCTAAGGAAAAAAGAGTGATCAATGCACGACCACAAACCATTGTTGTCAAAAATTCGACAAAAAAAGCTGAAATACATACATATGTATAAGAAAAAATTAATGACAGAGGGTGCTAATTTAATTCTACACAGATACATGGACGACCAGCAAATACAATATGTTCAACACAGAGTAAAATAAAAGTTCATTCATATAAAAAAAGAGATATTAGTTTTAACGAGCTGTACGTTTACAAAATATAATTTCAATTATTTTAAATAAAAAATATAAAAGTAATTCCGTTAAAAACCATTTAATATTTTTTTTTAGAATGAATTTGGGAAACCATTGGCATAGTATTATTCTATGTATGTACCAAATGGTCCCCTTTAAAATGACCACCATTTAAGGTTGTAATGCGGGTTTCGTTATAAATGGGACCATTGGGTACACAGGATAATACTATGCCAATGGTTTCCTAAATTCATTCTAAAAAAAATAGATAAATATTATACAGGGTGTCCCGCAACTGGTTAGCCATAGACCAATGGTAGACTACAGGATGTTTTAGGAAAAATGTCGCCAAAATTATTTCTCTAGCTTTTACCGTTAAGGAGTAATTGCCTTTTTTGTGATTCTTGTCAAAAAACACTTTTTTCGAAAAACTCCTATTTTCTAGTTTCCACTTTAGCCAAATCAATGTTTTTTCATATTCTTCCGAAAGTACACAAAATTTCCAATGAAAGGACATATCGAACGTTTCGAACGGAAAAATTTTACTTCCTTTTCAAGATTGAAATCGGTTTGGTACATTTGCAGACTATGGTTTTTTTTACTTTTTACAAATATTATTAAGAAACCGGATGACTCTGTGCTTTATTCTTATATGCCGTTCGAAAGCTAAGATACTACGCCAACTTTTGTCAACTTTGCAGATTTGCCACTACAATGTACCGTTACGAAATTCGGGTTTAATTTTGACATTAAAAGTTGAAATTGACATTTCTGCAAAATTCAAAACGTCGTATCTCAGAAGATACGAAACCGATCGAAACGTTCGATATGTCCGTTTATTGGAAATTTTGTGTACTTTCAGAAGAATATGAAAAAAATTGATTTGGCGTGTTTTTTGACAATAATCACAAAAAAGGCAATTACTCCTTGTAAAAGCTAGAAAATAATTTTGGCGACATTTTTCCTAAAACCATTGGTCTATGGCTAACCACTTGCGGGACACCCTGTATAAACAGCATTTTTTTGTTTTTTTTTTTTCTTTTTAGAAGACTTAAATGACTTGCGTATTGAATTAATTAGAATAAACGCATTTGACGAAATCGAATCGATTCCATTTATTTACTCTTTTTTTAACGATTTGCTACTTCATTATTTTTATTTTAAGTAAGAAGGCTTTTTCTTCCTTGCCTCATTCTTTATACCGCTCCATTGCGTTGCGTCGTCCGGCCTGCGGTGTAGGCACATTTTCAAGTAAAAGACATTCTTAAGTAAAGTCTATTATTTTGACTGCATTGCTTCCTGTTTAGATAAAACGCAGTTTCAGATGTTCCATTTACACTATGCTTGGTGAATTAGGCGGTTTACTGCCAAACCATCTACATCAGAAATAGGGCAATTTGGAGGAAGAGAATTTCAGTCACACACTTGCGGCCATTCCAACGCATGCTTAAATTCTGCTTTGTGGCTTATTATGTAATGTAGATGGTTTTGGTTGAATCGCCTCTCCATGTTCACAACATCGAATCTAGGTGTGAGAAAATTTACATGTTCAATAAATAGCAGTGCGGATAGGGGAAAATATGGAACGTGTTTGTAGTCAACACTATGATATGTGCTGAATCCAACTCAAAAGCACCGGAGAACCATATAGTTTGAAATTTAGCCAATCTTTTAGTTCGCCTGTTGTTGTGATTTAGTCACGTTAGTACAGAATTTTTAAGTCACATTGAGTGCTTTCAAAAAAAAGCCCCAAATTTAATTCACACATTTTAGTGTTACACATATCTACGAACATTACTAAATGAAACACGACCGATCAGATCACATTTACACTGTTTGGCGTACTTAAGGGTATCTGGAGAATCGTTTGAAAATAGGACCGCACAGGAAACCTCTGAAATCACGGTTTTGCCTATAGTTGTTGCATTACCGATTCAAGGGATTTTTTTTCTCATATATCGAAGGGGGTTTTGGCAGCTCCTGGCCGTTGTAACAACGGGTATTGGTATAGCTCCAGGACGATTTACATCGAAGAACCGGCTTTTATAGACAACACATATTTTGTCTAGTCAAAAGTTTTCGCCGATAGACCAGCTACGATTTAGGTTGTTGAAAGCCGACATTAATAATAATAATGAGAATAATACGTTTGTAGCTTAACCATGGTGGTAGGCACTGCTACTTAAAATGTATATACATATTGGGTTCTTTAATTTAAAAGGTCAACAACCAGTTTTATAACGGCCAGAAGATCCTTTAATGGGGAGCTGCCAATCATGGCGGAGCTTACCATGATCAATGAGTAGAAAGGGTAAACACCATGATCAATGAGTAGAAAGGGTAAACACACTCTTGCTAGCTCGTCCCGATTCATACCAGAGTAACAGAAAGAGAGGCCCTGAAAAAGTTCAACGCACACGCTGAGCAATTTCGATGAAAACTGGTGCGAAAACAGCATGTTGTTTGCCATCCTACCTAATAGTACAGTAAATGGGTATATTTTACTTAAAAAAAATACGTAATGGCTGAAATTTGGTGGATATGTTAAGCAACGTTCCCTCAGTCTAAATCTGAGTTTTCGTATTTGTGGGAGTGGGGGAAGCTATAGTAATTTGCCTACTTATAGGAGACTTTTGAGTTTTTCCTTAATATCATTCTTACTGGTGTTCCTAGAGTAAAGTGATGTGTAGAAGTTTTGTTTCTAATCGAATTGTCTATTCAACGGGACCTAAGTCAATAGAGAGTTCAAATATAACGACATAGTTTGACATTTCCATACAAAAATTTCCTTGCCGACAATACATCATATCAGTAAACCACAATTTTGCATGTTCCAAGTAGGCATGGGTGTATTTCTGTATATTGAATATTCTGTAGACAGTCGAAATTGAGGATATTATTTGTCGTGATTATAACCGCATGCCTACTTTGGACATGCAAAATTGTTTTGCATATTGTCGGCAAACGATATTTTTGTATGGAAATGTCAAACTATGTCGTTATATTTGCAACGACAATGTAAAACTCTCTAATATCGTAGGCCAGATAGTTCCGTTATAATGACCGGTTAAACGGCAAAATAGCACTAATAATGAGAATATTTTGCTTAAGTAAACACGTAATGACTGAAATTTGGTGGAGATGTTAAGGGATACGTCCTATATCTACATATATCTGAGTTTTCGTATTTATGGGAGGGGGTTGTTATAGTAAATTGCCTACTTATAAGTTAAATTTGCATTTCTGCTTAATATCATTCTTATTGTTGACCCTACAGTAAAATGGTCGAGGTTTTCATTCCAATCAAATAATCTATCTACCGGTACCTTAATCAATATCATAGGTCAAGTAGACCCGTTGTAGTTACCGGTCAAGGGTCAAAACAGTAAAATAAATGGATATTAAGCAAAAACGCAAATTTTGCCTATAAGTAGGCAATTTACTATAACTAGCCCCCCCCCTGATATATACGCTGCTTCAGATATAGATTTATAACGCATCCCTTAACGACTCCACCGAATTTCAGTCATTATATGTTTTATTTAAGCAAAATATTCCCATTACATATTGGTACTATGTTGACTTTAAACTGGTCACTATAACGGAATTACTTGACCGTTGAAATTAATGTAGGTACCGTAGGATAGATAATTTGATTAGAAAACTCCTATACATCACTTTACTGTAGGGTCAACAGTAAGAATGATATTAACGAGAAATGCGAAATTCGCCTTTAAGTATGCAATATACTCCAACTTCCCCCACCCCCACGAATACGAAAATTTAGTTTTAGATAAAAAAACATGTCACCTAACGTCTCCAGCAAATTTCAGCCATTACGTATTTTTTTTAAGTAAACGGCCGTTTTATCTTTAAATGTCAGTGCAAATGGAAAAATAATCGAAAATTTGATGCTTCGAATGTCATCATTCTTTCTGACAATAATACAAATTTCACTATCCAGTTCATTTTTATGTGTTTTATTTTCAATTAGAACAAACCCACCGATGACTAACCCAATATAGTATATGTACTCGTATAACTATTAAACGTTAAAAAGCCGCAGTATAGTGAATAAACTAAAGCAATGTACCGGCATCATAATAAATACGTTGATAAGGCCTGAATTTACATGAGCATGTGACTTTGAGGGCATACGTGTTGTCACTTTATTGACATGCATTTAGCAGAGCAGAAAGATTGATGATTATACAGTGAAATATACTCCACGACATAATTAATAGACAAGTATAAAAATAATTCTCTTTCTTCTTCCTTGCTTCGTTCTTTATACCGCTCCATGGCGTCGCGTCGCTTGACCTGCGGTGTAGGCACATCGCCCGTTCTGACGGTAATGTCTCAGCATATTTCTACAGGCAACTCTATCTTGAATCGTGTCATCGCCGAGACCAATGCGTTGTTTTGTAATTCTTCAAGTCCTTGTGTTGTCCACATAAATACAATCTTTATTCTAGTATTTTTTAAAGAAAGTTCATATAACAATGATAAATTGAACAGTATATTAACATTTTGAACATGCGGGTTTTTCATATTTTTTTAATATCAACCTTAGAGAAAGCATAGCAACCCATGCCATGCGTTAGTCCAGAGTGGCTATGTGATCACACAACCCATATGTGTTTGACTTCAAATTTATTACACTACACTCCACGAAATAATTCAAACGTCAAAATATTGTCGATGCAATTATTAACCCTTCTGTCACCGCCTACGAGCTATTATGCCTGAGGTGTAGCTGAATCTTCTGTGAAATCAATTTTAATTTTTGAAGAGGTATAATGTTGGTTCTAGAAACAAATTATACATACTATGCCTTACGATGATACGCCGTTTTTTCGTTTCTTTAGACATAGTTTATATTTCCCCGAACATTTGATCGCATTTGTGGCCGTCAGTTGCTTTAAAATAGATATGGAAAGGGGTGGAAAATATTGTTGAACGATATTTTCCATCAAGATATAGTACCAATGGTCTGTTTAGGTCTATGTGCCTATGTGCCAAGAGAAGGGTTAATTATCAAGTCGGCATTTTAAGAGAGTAATAAATATTACGCGGATTTTATATTCTCAATAATTGTAAAAAAAATTGACAATTGAATTAAATTTTCACACATACTATGAACTGCAATAGTGTGAAAACGGTGCCATTTTTATTTTCTGATAGCCACTCTGTACTAACGCATGCTTTCTCTAAGATATCAACATCAAGAAAACTAACAAACAACAAATAGTGCGTGTATTAAGTCATCAGGAAAATTACCTATACATTTTAGTTAGTAATAAAATAACTGTATATGTAAAAAACTATGAAATTTCTTTAAATTTAATTTCTCTGTACCCTAATCAAATTTCTGTACAAAAAATTAAAACAAGAAGATTTTTTACATTTAGTGGACGATACAAAGATTTAAACAATTAATTCTGAAGTGATCTAGCTACGTTTCGCGGAGTGTACTTTAGAAACACCAAAAGTCACAAGATTCTCGGAAATTGGCTGACTTTTAGTTTATGAGTATGATTAGGTCTCTGTTTAATAAAATTACATGTCAATGTACACTGTGAATTACACGATTACAACAAGATACGACTTCCATCGAATAGAATAAAGCAATGAAGACGAAAAAGTAGAAAACGAAATAACGGATAAAGGGGACAATTTGCTTTTATTAATAATTAGCAGTGTCGTAGGGAATTTAGTGTTTGGGGCTGGTATGTTTTAATACTTTTAGCTTTTTCATTAGTTAGAGTATTCACCCGCAATGCACTGAAGTATACACTATTCAAAATTTGTATTTGAACAAATTTATACCACTCAACGCATTGCAATCCCATAAATTTATATTTCGCAATAATGTAGATTATTATGCTGCTAGTACACAGTTATCCAACATTAATTTTGCTGATTAGTAAACTTTTAAGCATCTATTTTGAAATTGACGTATTCATTGCCCCCATTTCTCTTACGCCCCCACTACATTGCAGCATTAAGCTGCCCATGTGCATAAATTTGTTTAGGTACAATTATTTTTTCTTGATAGACAGGCCGAGCTGCAGAAACCTAAGTTGCAGCCGAGTCAACAATTTTGTCGTTGTTGCTATTGTTGTAATACGTGTTACTTGAGTTCATCGCCACTGACAGATTAATTTTATGTTTTTAACCGAAATAATTAATTTTATGGTCGAAATATCTGTTTCTATGAATCTAGTGCGCACTACGATAAAAAAGCCTTTATTAAATTCTCAGATTTTTCTAAATCGAAGAAAATTTGGACCTTAATCTGAATTCGAATTATCGAATATCCGGATTTTCGCGGTCCGGATTATCAGGGTTCTACTGTATGAGAATGTTTTGATATACAAGTAGATAATATTTGCATTGTTTAGAGCGAACTGAAAAAAATCAATTAAACCAAAAAATGGAATTAGCTTATATATTAATAAGTGGTTTAATGAATTCAAACGTGAACGTATGTAAATAGTTAGCTCGAAGGTGAATGAGGCGAAGGACGTCCAGAATCGGGGTTTTCGCCAGAAAGAATCGATATCGTGTGTGAACTGATAAAGCAAGATCATGTCATATATCGTGTGATGAAAGCATCCTTGAGCACTTCTCCTTCGGAAATACATTCAACCTTACATGGACATTCAGCCGGAAAAAAAAAAGTTTTTCCACGTGTGATCCCACATCATTTAAAAAAGGGTCAAACAAGGCTTGCGTTAACTGGTGCCAAGAAATTATCATAACGCTTCATCACGGGGCATAATCTAATGCCGGTAATCAAGTTTTCACAAGTGGCAAATAATGGATAAATGCATATGCGCTAAAAAGACATCAGTTGAAAGTGGGTGCCTTTTCCTTAGGGAAAACGGACCCAGTGGTTCCCACTTTGCTTAAGGAAAGTCTAACTATACTA
The DNA here is from genome assembly GCA_949715475.1 of Microchrysa polita. NCBI lineage: Eukaryota > Metazoa > Arthropoda > Insecta > Diptera > Stratiomyidae > Microchrysa > Microchrysa polita. The sequence continues at coordinate 27,649,652 of OX454418.1, forward strand.
TCTGTTTGCCGAAAGTAATTGGAGATTTCACAAAACGAACAATGAAAGACGAATTAGTATATCTATTGTGAAAATTAGGCCTAAAGTTAAGGGCCTTCTAGGCCCTCGTATCTACATAAAATTGTCATACTATTTAGTAAACAACCTATATTTATCTCTACAACAAAATAATCGCACATTACCCTATACTACACGAATAGCTAATATAGTAGAAGTTAGATAGTTAGATCCTCAAACAATCTTCCATCCCATTGTATTTTCTTTGCTAGTATACTCTCTAGTGCAGGGGTGTCACACTCAAAACCTGGGCCGGGCCCACTGTCTTTATAGTTTTAAGCGGGCCGCAGGATTAAAAATGCATATAGAAAATTTGTTTAAAAAAATTGATCAAAGGAAAATTATTTGAAAATATAATTTTACATCAGAATCACTAATGACCTCGGGATTATATCCTTTAGAAGTTCCATCTTTTGAAAATGTTCCTCAAACAAATTTAAAAACTTTAGACAAGAATTCATAACAAGAACTTCAGACAAGAAGCTGACCGATGGTCTAGAAACATCCAGGTTGTCCAAAACAACCTTGGGAGGCAAAATTGTTAGATTGGCATAAATTAAGTTCGGCGTAAAATGTGGCTGAAAATAGAATATTTCTGATGTGGTGTAAAACAAAGACGTCTCAATCTTAATGAGCAAAGAGGCAATATAGGATAATAGGCTGAAATTGTTGTTTTCGAAATTTCATATCCAGGTGATTTCGTCGCCAAATACAAGATTTCGGATTCTTTAAAATTTCTTCTTTAAATAAATCTCAATCCAACCGTGGCAGATAATTATGAGGTTCGGCAAAGCCAACAACTTTTTCCTGAAACGCATTTCGGGACAAATCAATTCCATTAAGGGGCCTAATATTTCCCTGCTCAAAAAAACGCGTCCGCAAATGTACCTCAAATATCCCTCAGAAGTTTGTTTATAGATTTCCAAAATTAAGCTGAATTTCCCACCGACTCTTGACGAGTTTAAGTGAATTTTGTAGACCTGAGTTTAACGCATCAGATTTTTTATTTTTACGCATTTGTGCTGATACATATGTACATATTGTGTTTCTTTGACCTTCCCGCGGGCCGCAAAACATTGCAAGGTGGGCCGCATGCGGCCCGCGGGCCGTGAATTTGACATGCCTGGTCTAGTGCGTTAAATGTTTGCGTCATGCGGAAGATCACCACAAGAACAGAAGTAAAAAAAACTCAAGTAGATAGCATGTTTAGGAATATAAATTGATGTTCGTACATATGTACGAACTACTTCAGTCTCGTCAACTTTGAAGAATAGAGGAAGATAATTACGATGAGCGATGACCCCATGCAATGAATGAAATTAGAGAAAAACAATTTTTTTAGTCAACAGTATGTAATACGAAGTTGATTATTACACCCAAGGATGTAATTTATTATTGTACATGGAAGTATGTATGTATGTATTTTTCCTCTCAAATCCGTTAAACTGTTCTGAATTAACAGATATTGTACACAACGGTTGCTTGAACTCATCTTAAATTCATATTCTTTGTTGTCTGTTTCATTGGAGAAGAATATACTCATAATGTACTCACCGTGTATGTATGTATCTATTCATTTATATTCCACAAATCGCGGAATGAAAAATAAACTAAAATTCAAACAGAATTATATACGCCAACAACACGCAATTTATGCACAATTGTACTCACTTGCAGCACACAGATCTAAACACTTTTTGAATAAATTGCACTAATACTCGTAGTGTGGATTGAATTAGGATTTCTGTGTGAACTACATACTAACTATACTAGCACTAGACGTAATGGTTCGAATTCTCACTGAACTTCTTTGTTGATGCTGCTGGACCACGAAATGTTCTCACGCGACAATGACACAAGCACAGCGCACATTCACGTGCAACCCAACATCGAACAACAAACCACCACGTCCCGCTCAACGCAAAGCTTCGACGAAACTGCTGTGCTAAGAAAGTCAGATTGAAGATACAAGAAACAGGCTGGGTGGTTTTGTGACGTCATATAAAAAGCTTAATATTTTTTCGCATGGGGGCTTGTTTGCTTACAGTGGCTGCAAATATTATTGTGCCATATGTATACGAGTATGTATGTATGCGAGTTTTTTCTCATTATTCAATGTTCGTATTGGACTAAGCAGCTAAATCCGGAATTATCAAATATTATAGTTGAAATAGATTGGCTGCGTCAGCATCAGCAGAGGCATCGGCATCAGCAGAAAAATTTCAATTTAGAACACACGCATTTGCCTTTGATGACCCACATTGACAGCAGCGGCAGAAGCATCGGCAGAAGCATTTTTCTGCTTCTGCCGCTGCTGTCATTGTGGGTCATCAAAGGCAAATGCGTGTGTTCTAAATTGAAATTTTTCTGCTGATGCCGATGCCTCTGCCGATGCTGATGCTGACGCAGCCAATCTATTTCAACCATTAGAAAATCAATAGAAAAACATAATGTGTGATGTGTCGTCATTTGATAATTCATGTATGTGTATGTATGCTGATTTACCTAAATCTCAAAATAGGAGAGAGTTTTAGAGGGGATTCACACTATGGACAGGATTTATTAAAACCACTAAATTAATCGAGTCGAAACCCGCCTACTAGATGAAATCGTACGTATGACATTAAATTCAAAATGCATCGTAGAATGTACTTGCATTATTCAAATTGCAGTACAATATGGTACAACTGTCAACTAAATCTAGGATTTAGTAAATCTTGTCGATAGTCTGAATCGCCCCTTATAAGGAATTGACACTTCCGACAGGATTTACTAAAACCTGCAATCGATTAACAATTGTGCCATATTGTACTGCAATTTTAATAATGCAAGTATGTACATTCTACGATGCATTTTGAATGTAGACATAGGGTGGTTTCACACTGTAAGACGAAACCGGACGGCTAACAAACGGACGGCGAGAGCCTTTGTAGTGGCCAGCAGACAAGCATTGTGTATTTCACATAGTAAAGGTACATTTTCCTCGACACGAATGTACGACTGCGACTCGCTTATTCCATATAAAAACTCGTTTTTAAAATGAGAGAGAACGAGTTTTTATATGGAATGAGCGAGTCGCTGTCGTGCGGCCGCGTCGAGGACAACGTACCTTAAGAACGCGTCTTACGAAAGATAAAAATCGTGACACGATTGTTTTTCTTTCGTAAGAATCGTACGATCGATAAGATGATTGCATCTTCCGATAGTTCAGGCGTTCTGCGACGACAATTAGTGCGTGTTTTACTTGCATTTTAATCTTGTCGACTCGTCACTTCATTGTACACTAACTTTGGAGCGTGCATGGCAACATTTATACATACTTGCTGTGTGATTATTGTTCGCCCGTCCGTGTTTTGATCGGATAGTGCGAAATGATCATACGATGGTTCTTGTCTTGCAAATTTACCCGTCCTGTTTCGTCTTACAATCTGAAACCACCCATACGATTTAATCTAGTAGCCGGGTTGCGAATCGATTAATTTTGGTTTTAGGAAATCCTGTCAGTAGTGTAAATCCCCTCTACACCAGGATTTGTTGGTAGTCTGTATCGGCTATTAGAGGGGATTCACACATCCGATAGGATTTATTAAATCCTCGATTTTATTAACAAGTGTACCATATTGTACTGCAGTTTGAATAATGCAAGTACATTCTATAATGCATTTGGAATTTATTGACATACATATGTATGTATGTACAATTCGATCTAGTATCCAAGGATTTGACTGGACAAATCTTAATCTTCGTCAGGATTTGTGGATAGGCTGTATCGGCTATTACTTAGTTCTCAGGATTCAGAGGGGATTCACACGTCCGACAGGATTTATTAAATCCTCGATTTTATTAACAACTACGATATTGTACTGCAATTTGAATAACGCAAGTACATTCCACGAATCATTTTCAATTTAGTGACACACGATTCGATCTAGTATCCAGGGTGTTGACTGGATTAATTTTAATCTACACCAGGATTTGTTGGTAGTCTGTATCGGTTATAATATGCATAATGTAAATCTCCTGTGGTGTGTAGATAGTTTTCGGTTCCGCTAAATGAAAAGTTGTATGAACTACAGGCTGGTTGGATAAGGGGGCGTAGAGTGTTTCATTTAATTTCACATGACCAGCTAGCTTTACATGCAGCTGTGCAAATCTCATACATAAATTTACATATGTATGTATATGTACACTGCGTTTCACTTGAATAGCACATTCCGTTTTTTCATTGTCATTTGCTTATATATCAATATTCTTATGACTTTGCTAGTACTTTTTTTTTGTCTTGTTGGTGTGGGTTCCCCGAAAAAAAAATTATACTCTCCAAATTTACCGTTACCTTTTTTCACCAATTTGCTTCAAAAGCGATCAGATTTTTTGTTTCACTAGAATAGCACAGTCGGGTTTAAGCTTCACATACGGGGTGCAAGTGGTCACAATATCACAATCTATAGTCATTTTGAGTATTTTAAATACGATTCGTTGATTTTAAAAAATTTTGTGTCGTGGTAAAGCCTTAACAAGCGAAGAATAAGTTAAAATAAAAACCTACAGGGATTGTGACCTTTCAGTGACTAAAATATCGAAACAAAATTGGAAAAAGCAGAAACGTGATTTACAATTTAATTAAAAATTGTGAAAATTATGGAAAAATATGAAAGGTCGAGTGAGCTGTGTACGCTCTTATGCAGAAAAGCGATCTATTTTGCGTGAAGCATCGATTTCACATATGATTCTGTGGACAAAATTCGGTTAAAAGTTGGTCTCAGTGCGAGTAAAACAACTGTATGGCGTGCTAATTCAAAAGCTGAACACCTAAAGCGTCTAAAATTAAAAAAAAAACACCACTTAACCCCGCTCATAAACAAGCTCGGTTGACTTTTTGTCGTACCAACATGTCATGGACCAAAGAGTGGTATCGCGTTGTTTTTTCTGATGAGAAGAAATTTAATTTGGAAGGGCCCGACGGAAATAACTGTTATTTTTATGATTTAAGGAAGGAGACTAACCAGTTGGATCGTTTGCACAGTCGAGTTGGCGGCGTTATGGTTTGGGAAGCCAAATCCTACTACGGCACTTGTGAACTCCAATTCTTAGACACCACTGTCGTATCAAGGTGTTTTAGAAAAGGCTTTTCCGATATTCGAAAGTCTCTTTGGACCATTGTCGTGGACTTTCCAACCAGACAATGAACCAATACACACTGCCCGTGCCGTAAAGTCGTTTATCGAGTCCAAAAATGTTACTCTTTTGAACTGGCCACCATACTCGCCGGATCTAAACATAATAGAAAATGTTTGGGGATGGCTGGTCAGACAAGTTTATGAGTCTGGTAAACAGTTTTTAACAAAGACTGAAATAATTGAAGCCATTCTGCCATCATGGGTTACCATTTCCCTTGCTTACATCAAAATTTTGTACGATTCTTTGCCTACTAGGATCTAGGAGGTTATTTCAAACGGGGGAGGCTCAACCCATTACTAAAATTGCTGATTTTAATTCAAATTGATCTCAACTTGCATTCTGAACAATAATAAGTTATCCTCACTGCATAAAAAGTTAATTAAAATAAGTTTAAAAAAAAGTGTGCTATTCAAGTGAAACAGAATTCATGTGTTTTTTCATTGGTGTTTTGCATTTTTTTTCTTTATAAGATTACATGTTGGAAAAATTCGAATTCTTTTGATTTCAAATTATAGCTAATTAATCAAATGACAAACTAAAAATACAAAATATCTGTTGTCTTCATTTTTTTAAAGATATTGAAAAAATAAGTTTAATGTATAGAGTGTGCTATTCAAGTGAAACGCAGTGTATATATGTACCTACATGTGTAATTTTTATTACGGCTTACATGTTTCCACCAATTGTTGCTAGTAGAACTGTAAATTATTATATTATTATTATTCTGAACCTTAGACAAAACATAACAACCCATGCCATGCGTTAGTCCAGAGTGGCTATCACACAACCCATATGTGTTTGACTCCAAATTTATTACACTACACTCCACGAAATAATTCAAATGTCAAAGTATTGTCGATGCAATTATTAACCCTTCTGACGCGGCCTACGAGTTATTATGCATAAGGTGTAGCTGAATCTTCTGTGAAATCAATCTTATTTTTTGAAGAGGTCTAATTTTGGTTCTAGAAACAGTTTACATACTGTGTCTTACGATGATTCGCCGTTTTTTCGACTCTTTAGACATAGTTTACATTTCGCCGAACGTTTGATCGCCGTTTGTGGCCGTCGGTTCCTTTGAAATTTATATGGAAAGGGGTGGAAAATATTGTTGAACGATATTTTTCATCAAGATATAGTACCAGTGGTCTGTCTAGATCTATACGCCAACAGAAGGGTTAAATATCACCTCGGCATTTTAAGAGAGTAATGAATACTACGCGGATTTTATATTCTCAATTGTAAACAAAAAATTGACGTTTGAATAAAATTTTCACGCATACTATGAACTGCAATAGTGTGAGAACGGTGCCATTTTTATTTTCTGATGCCCACTCTGGACTAACGCATGCTTTCTCTAAGTTCTGAACATATCCACTGCAGATTGTACCGAAATTCTGGATTCTTATAGATAAATTTTATTATAAATCCTCTATTTATTTATTTATTTATTAATATACGGACGTAAGTCCTTTATACACTAAATTACAAAGAAGCTGTCTTAATTTCTAATTAAAAGTAATATAATGAAAATTAAAGGAATGATAAAATCCAATCTAATCGCATTAATAATTCATATGCAAAATTGTCAAACAAATAAATCGAAAATAACTTTTTTTAGTTTGTATTTGTTGCAATTGAATAAATCAATATGATTAGAGACTAAATTACCGGTAGCTTTGATTCTTTCAATTGGAGCGTTTATTGCGTAATTTGTACGAAATGTATTTAGATAAAATAATTCATGATGCCTCGTATTTCTGGCCGGTGTTTTTAGAGAGATTTCTTGTAGAATTTCCGGTACATTAGTTATTCCATTAATTACATTGTACAAGAAAGTTGCATCGTAATATTTTCTTCTCGCTTCAAGTGTATTCATGTTAAGTGTTTTTAATATATATGAGTAATTAATATTATCTGATGAGATGTGCATTTTATATCCAATATACATACCTCAAAAACTTGTGCTGTACCTTTTCTAGAATATTACTATAAGAACTATAAGAAGTATTCCACACAACTGGTACATAATAAACTTTAAAACATTACTTTTATCACTAAATGTTAGGATATTCGAAAGCATCCTCATCTTCAGCTGCTGATTTTCAATCATAAGATAAAAGCTCAATGGCTTCAGAAAACATGTAGAAGCTTTCTGTATGGGCATGAATAGGCCAGCTGATTTTGTTTATTCGACGAAATTCCCAAGTCTGTGGTGGGCTTTGTTTACTACAAACGCACGCTTACCGCAAGAGGCACTTCACCCATTCTTTTGCTAAATTGTAAGCTTCATACCTACATACACATTCACTGGGAACATTTCGATAAATCCAAATCTTGAGCATTTATATACATATACAGGGTGTCCGGAAACTGCCGCATAAACGCACCGGATTCTGATTTATCATATGATTTCCAGCAAAAAAGTTGTACGGAACATACCCCCTTAGCTTAATCCTTTAGCTGCCACATGCATTTGAAGATTTTTGAAAAAATCATTCACTTGCACGACTTAAAGCTCAATATCTCCAAAGCTAGAACAGCTAGAATAGTGAAACAAAATAATTATTACAGCCAACAAATTTACCTAAAAAATAAAACTAATGGCACTAAAATCTGATAAAAGGTTTGGTTTTTACAGAACTTCAAGGGCAAATTTTTGTGATTTGACCCAAAAACAATATGCTTTTCCATCTCAATTTTCTCCAACTTCTGCCAAGGTGAGATGCTCGTACGATTCTTTTAAAAATTGGCGCATAGTCTAACGATAATTTCTCTCTTACATCATTTTATTCTAGCTCCATTATTTCTAACAGTTTTTATATGTTAAGTGCAAAAAACTAGGGTTAATTTTGGCTCGATTTCGACATACATACATACTTTGAATAGATTTTACCAATTGCAGATCTTTAGGAGCAGTGTGAATTGAATTGGAGCTAAAATTAACCATAGTTTTCTACACTTAACATATAAAGGGCCATTTTTTCGTACATCTTATAGGCTGGTTAGTCTTATTGCCTAGAGAAGACACACACAATATTTAGAAAGCTTTTCCATTTTATTGAATGAAATTTTTGTTTATTTTGCATAGTTCTGCCATATTTTGATGGTTACACCATCATCTTAGATTAAAAAAATCATTGCACGGTTTCATGCAACAGCGTAAATAAGCAAAATATAACATAACTATGCAAAATAAACAAAAATGTCATTCAGTACAATGGAAAAGCTTTCTAAATATTGTGTGTGTCTTCTCTAGGCAATAAGACTAACCAGCCTATAAAATGTACGAAAAAATGGCCCAAAAACTGTTAGAAATAATGGAGCTAGAATAAAATGATGTAAGAAAGATATGATCGTAAGACTGTGCGCCAATTTTTAAAAGAATCTTACAAGCACCTCTCCTTGACAGAAGTTGGAGAAAATTGAGATGAAAAAATAGATTGTTTTTGGGTCAAATCACACAAATTTGACTTTGAAGCTCTGTAAAAACCAAACCTCTTATCCGATTTTAGTGCCGTTAGTTTTATTTTTAAGGTAAAATTAATAATCATTTTGTTTCACTTTTCTAGCGGGTGTAACTTTGGAGTTTGGAGATATTGAGCTTTAAGTCGGGCAAGAAAATGACTTTTTCAAAAATCTTCAAATGCCTGCGGCAGCTAAAGGGTTAAGCTAAGGGGGTATGTTCCGTACTACTTTTTTGCTGGAAATCATATGAGGAATCACAATCCGGCGCCTTTATGCGCCAGTTTCCGGACACCCTGTATATGTATAGGGTGGCCCACGAAAGATTTGCGTTTTAAAATCGCTATTAAAAAAACAACGAGTATATATTTTTCAATTTTTTTTATTTTATTGGATAGCCTTAACATTGCGGTTTATGTATGAAACACCACTTCGTTCATATGGCTGCCTCGGCTGGCTTTACAGTAGCCCATTCGGTCGACCCAATTTTTAAGCACATTTTCGATGGTATGGCCCTCAATGGCCCTGATGGCGACTTCAATCTCGTGCTTTAGGTCTCTGGGTGGTTGGCGTAACACTTATCCTTGACGGCACCCCACAAAAAATAGTCCAACGGGGTCAAATCGCAGCTGCGAGGCGGCCAGTTTACATCGCCGTTTCGGCTGATTATGCGATTTTCGAACGTACCGCGCAAAAGATCGATTGTGACGTTGGCTGTGTGGCACGTAGCGCCGTCCTGCTGGAACCATATGTCGTCTATGTCTTCCTCTTCCATTCGGGGAAAGAAAAAGTCTTCCAACATGCCGCGATAGCGGACACCATTAACGGTTACGCCGGATTTTCTGAACCCCAAATGCGACAGTTTTGCTTAAACTTAACCATTTCGTAAACCGCAAACCTTCTACTAAATATCTGACACATTGACAATGACATTCGAAATATCAAAGTCAAAATTATCGATAGTTCAAAAAGCAAACGTTAGATGGACCACCCTATACTTATATACATACGTATGTACATGAACAATGGGTTGAAGCAAGGTCATGTATAATTGCGTGAAAGTTTCTCAAGGACACGTTCTTGTTGTTGTGCCAAAAGGGATGATGATGATGGCAGACAACATGTCTGTCGTCACCACGTGGATTTATTTTAATCTTGGAATCATTGAAAAATATTTATAAAAAACAGACACTTAGTAGGGATATACATATGTATGTACTATAAATTTATATTGTACATGGTTGTTAATTTGGAATCGGGTGCTTCAAGTTCACAAAGGCTGTCTATATTCGTTAAATAGCGCCAGGACTCTCCAAATTCTCTCAGACAAAGAAATATCCTGAGAAGAGACAACAAAGGCATTGTTAGGAAAGCTTCACGCTTTGGATTCAAAAGGATTTCTTCTGACTGCAAAGATATAACATTCTCATCCTGAACTGATGTAAGGGCTTCTTATATTAACTTCTAGCGTATGAAGGATGACTGAATAGTTTGTATTTTTTTAGGTTCCGCAATCAAAACAGCATACCAACAAATAAGATTATTAATTATTATTGTTTAAGGTTTTTATACGCTATGTTCAAAAGATGATATTTATTCGAAACCAAGAAAAATTAGGTCCAGCATTTCGGCGAAGGGCCTCCAAATCTATGCTGGTACGTGGGCTATTTTTGGTCCCATGTTTTCGTCATAATTTTGCATAGCTAGCTAAGTGTTGCTGATGCTGATGTTTTGAATATTTTCTTTTAATATATGGACGCGTCCGTGGTTGTCAGTAGGATCCGTGAGCATTAAATAGCCCCTTAAAAATAAATCCACTGATGTTAAGTCAATATTGATCCCATAATCATGTTTTCTAGGGCGTCGCGACTAAATATTCCAGGAATGCGCAATTAGTACATGACATTGCAAAATGTGGTTGAAAAGGTTTTTTTTTATTTCTTATGTTTTTGGGGTGCTGAGCACGAATCCGTAGCTTCCCACCAAAATTTCGTTGCGAAACATTGTCAAAATCGCGAAAAAAAAATCAAAAATATAATATCAATTGCAGCGATACCGCTTAACGCATTTTGAAGATTTATGTCGCGTTGAACACACAATCATGTTTTCTCTTTTCGCAGCAATATACAGTTTCAGAGTTATAATCAAAAAACGGAAAAACTCCGAAAATGTTGGTGTCTTTCGCGAATTTGACCCCGTTTTGCAACGAATTTTTGATGGGAAGCTCCGGATTCGTGCTCAGCGTCCCTAAAACATAAGAACCAAAAAAATCTCAAATCACGACTAGACTAAATATCCAAGGGCGTCGCACAGGCCCGCAGGGCCCGCGTAGTGTTAGGGCCACCAGATTTAGGGCCCCAAAAGCCACATGAAAGATTTCTCGAAGTATAAAAACAGCACGACTGCTGAAAACAATATTTTATCTTGCTTGCGGTATATACACTGTCATTAGGGCTGTGGTGCTGATGCCACATTTGGTTTGAATGGAGTCTTGCCAAGTCAACGCCTAGATAGGGGTTTCAGGCGGTGCTACGTCGAACTGGCTGGCCCATGAACGTGTCGCGGTATAGTTGATACCAAAACTGTACAAAACTGAGGTCGTTGAAAATAAAGGGACATGCCAATTTTGTGATACTTATTAACATAGCATAGTTAGCAATCTTATGCCAGTAAACAGTAACAGACACTTTTCTAAAATTGCAGAAAAACTACGACTTATACACTGAGAGAAAAAACACTCGTAATCAAGAATGTTTTTTCTTAAGAACGCTCACATTTAACGCTAAACAATTTAAAAACAAAACTTAAAGCTGAAACAAGGAATAGAGTTGAATTAATAACGTGTCGTTTTTTCAAGTTACGATTGATTGCACGCTGCTTTTCTCTCAGTGTAGGGCCCAGTCAAGAAGTAGGCGGGAGGGCTCCGAGTAAAGTTGTTCCGCCACTGTAAATCAGAAATATTTTAAAGTGATTGACTGGTGTGCCTGGTGGTGAGGACACCTAATTCGGGTTATTATTGTTCCTTAAGAATAGTTACAGAACGTGGACTCCTGTGTGACAATAGCCAAACTGTGGTTTGGTTAGGTTTCAGAATTTTCTTTTGCTGTATTTTTTTTTTTAATGAAAATGAACTCTTACTTTCGTGGAATATGCCGGAAACGCTGGTGAATTATATAAACTAAAATGCGAAAATGTACAAACTAATTTTCGATTCTCCGATTTCCACAATGAACTCATTCAGGGCCCGGGGAATCGAAAATTAATACATAAAATGACAAAGAGAAACTATGAAACAAATTCCCGAATTCTAAATTCATATAATCTAGTTTATTCAAACGATTCGCTTGCAGTCAGTCCGATGATTTCCGATGATTTTTGCGGTTAAAATTTTTAATAATCCACATAAAGATGTGGTTAGAAGACGGAAAAATTTAACTGTGAAAAATTATTGAAAATGTTTGAGCTGAATTTATAATATAATAAAGAACTATTCTCCTCCTAGCAACTAAACTAATGGACACCTAATGGAATCGAAGCTTCAATATCAGACAAATTTTATTTTTATCAAACTGAAGAAAATTTCAAATCAGAGAATGGAGAAGAATACCAACCAAAGTGTACCTTAAGCCGGCCCCAGACCGACCGGAGTGTGGCACACACCGTACAAAAGATCGGTCCAAGCATGATACCTTGGAGTCTCCCAACCACACTGCTGTGCACGATTTTTCGTATCAATCTTTTCTGCGGTGTTTGCCACACTCCGGTCGGTGTGGGCCGGCTTTAAATGTATATCTCATTATTCTGATGAAAAATATTTTTGTTGATTTTGTTCCCTAACTTTCGAATTTTGGCATCCATCCATTTTCAAATATTGGCATTGAAATCCAAACTCATTGGCAGAACCAGCATAAAGTTGTCCCATCAAAATCGATCATACTTCTTTTAATGTAAGTGATTTTCGTCGGATTTTCGTTGGAATCGGTAAAGTAAAATGTATATCTTAAAAAAGAGAACTTTCATTGCCCCAGCAACAGCAAACGCTTTATGAAACACACGTAACCGAACTCCCCTTGGAACGTGTATAAGTGGTGCTTCGGTGGATTAAGGCTAATTAATTCATGTGACCTTACAGTATAGAGACCGTGGTGGTCCGCGGGTAGACTCTGGACACTTTTTACAAAAAAAGTTATATTTTTTTGTGACTGTATATAAAACTTTATGTCACATGCGAAACACGCGCTATCATTATCATGTAACAGATTATCCAGTAAATACTTTGCTACTAGGTCTGTGATTATGGGAAGGCGATAGGTTGGGTTTTTTGCGCTAAACAATGTCACAAATCTGAGTCTAAAGGCCGAGCTATATCGTTCACTGGATAACCTTTAATCGAAGTTAGCTATTTCAGACCAAAAGACACATATTCCTGTGCGAGAAACATCTCCGCTGATGAGGCATGTGTTGGGGCATTCGGTGGCTCCGTGGCAGAGATGTCTATCTCTGAGTTGCCGGTGCGTGGGTTCGAATCCCACTGTGACTCATGGATGTTTGTGTTGTCCATAAAAATGCTCCTACGGCAGCCGGTTCCTCGATGTAAATCGTCCCGGAGCTACCCGTTGTTAAAACGGCCAAGAGCTGCCAAGACCCGCTTCGATTCAAGAGAGAAAAAAATCTCTTGAATCGCTACAACAACAACAGGCATGTGTTGACGCGAACAAAACAGTTTTTCTCTCTTCTCTCAACTTGGTAAACATAAGATAAGATTTGCAATTTTATATTATGCTTCTTCCTACAAGATGGTGTTAGTATAAAAACTTAAGCCCAATGACAATCGGTTGCGTCGGGAGTTTGTCGACTGCACCTTTGAAGAGATGGAAGCCGAACCTAATTTTCAATAAACCATCTTCCTCAGACTAAAGCAGTGCTTCCCAAACGGGGTTCCGCGGAACTTGTGAACTTGTGAAAATATGCTGTTCTGAAAATTTTAATAAAACAGTAAACACAAACAAGTTTTAAAATTATTGCCATTAGTTTTCACATTAACTGTATTTGGCAGTTTTACGATACACTATGTACATGTATGTAGTTTACTTGCTCGTTCTGTTAGAGGGGACTACCCAACATGGTAATGCAATGTATTTTCATCATATCATTCTGCATGCATTCTTGAGCAGATTATCCATGTAGTCAGAGCATTTTTACGGAAATAACTTTAAAATTTTAATTGCTAATTATATGAAGACCAAACCGTTGAAAGGTCCTAAATCGTGTTCTGCAGTTGCTCAGTGAGCTACTTGCTTTCTTCACTGAAGAAAAACATGAAAGTTTCATGGTACACCTTCCGGATGAAAGTTGGCGCTGCATTTTGGCATATTTGGCAGAAATTTTTTATTTTTTCACTTCGGTCAATTTAAGTTTTCAAGGTAAGGACGAAAATATTTTGACGTATACTGATCAAATAAGTGTCATGAAAGGCAAACTATTACATTGGAAGAGGCATGTTGCAGAGGGAAACCTGGAAATGTTTCCATCCCTCAATACCGTAAGTGATTAAATCAAAAATCTAATAGTCGAGCATTTGAAAACCTAAAACGGTTGAAAGATATTTCCCCTTGTTAAAAACACAGCGGTTTGATTGGACAAGAAATATATTTGTGGCGGCATCCAATATTTAAAATTCACCTTGCCGAAAGAAAAAAAATTAACATCGCTTTCCTCTAATCGAGGCTTAAGATTAAAATTTGCAGAATGTTCACCTGAAGAATTTTGTATTCGTCCAGGAAAAATATCCTGTTTTGCAAAAAAAAGATGTAAATATCCTGCTATTGATTTCAACTTCTTTTTTATGTGAAATCGGATTTGCAACTATGCTCAATCCTCAATATAAAAACAAGAAAACGTGAAAGCCTCAAGAACTTGGAGGAGAATATACGAGTGGCTCTGTGTTATATTCGGCCTAATATCACTGAAATATGTAAAAATCACCAGGCACATTAAATTGCTCCATTTTTTTAATAACAGCCAATGTTGCCAATTTAGCCGTTTTCCGGCCAAATTTAGCCGGAAACCGTGCTGTTTAGCCGGAAGAAATTTATAATTTTTAGCCGAAATTGATTTTCTTCGGCCGTTTTACCGGCCAAAATTATTTTATGATTTTTTTTTTTTACTTCGAAACTAGAATCAATTGTTCAATATTCACAAACAAAATAATTAATCGCCGTGAAATTATTTCTACATACACTTATTATCGTGTATTGTATTACCTACTATGCCCACCTAGAAGAAAACTTGCATTTACGTCCCCTGGGAAAAATTTGCCGCGGAGACCTGCCTTTTTTCAATAAATTTAGCGTAATGACTTTCACGTAAACTGACGATATTAGCACCTAGTCTAAGCATGTAGTTTACTAGCCACCAATATGCTGAATAATTTGCAAAATGGAAGACAGTTTCTTAGATAAAATTCTCTGCTGAGCAATTCTTGGAGCATGGGTGTACCTGAACATTTTTCCATTTTTCAAAGTGTCAATTCTTTACCACAGATAACGTGCAACTTACCCCCTTCTTCAGCACAAAAGCTAAGTGCTGAAGAAAGGGGTAAGTTGCCCCCGAAATATATACTCACTTAAATCTAATTTTTGTAGTTTACTGGGCAAGCTACTTGCAAAACGTCTGACGATTCATAGTAACTACACATTTTCGAAAATGCATTACACTTGGTTGTTGGGTTTGTAGCAACAAATATATAAAAAACCTATACCATTTCCCGGCCAAGCTCATAATTTTGGAGCATCTATTTCGTATCTTTGGAGCATCAAATTCGTAATTGCGGAACATCAACAATGGAACAATGGAACATCAATTTCGTAACTATGGAAAATAAAAAAAATTAGAGGTCTCAAATTCGAAAATGAATAACAAGCTTGACACACATATTTTCGAATGACGCAAATTGATCATCATTAGCACGAGTTCCAAATTACGCATTTGGACCATCATTTGCTCAATAATGACTGGGGACGACATCTGTTATAAAATCGAAGAACAAGAATGTTTACAAAAATATTGGCATGTTCTGCTATCCGCTTTAATAGGGGGAAGTTTTGTGTTTCCGATATTTTCCGCTATATGTCCGCTATATGGCGGACGGTAAGATAAGTGTCGCTAGTGTCGATAACAAGAACAAGAAAATTCTTCTTGCGAAGCTGATAGCGTAATGTTCCAAAATATTAAATTTGTTATAAATCTTTACACATTTCTATTCAAATTCTTTAAGCCAAGTATGTCCTCAAATTACTTAACTGAATATTCATCAAAATATAGCAGTTGTGAGGGACATTTTCACCATTTACACAAACGTCAAAAGTAAATGTCACTCCAATTTCGAACTTTCATCATCATGAGTTGAGCTATCTAACTCCAAACAAAGTAAATTTTGACTGTAATGCCAGCGATTGCAGCATATATGTAATAAAACTAAGAAATATGCCTAAAGCATAGTTTACGGATAGTACTCCAGAAAAGAAATAAAATGATTAAAATCAGTTTTTTACTATATTTTTTCGTAATGTGACTGTTTTGTATGATTGAGCCGGTTTTTTTGGCCGTTTTTCTCGCTGAAATTTATTTAGCCGGATTTTAAGCCGTTTTTGAGAAAAATATAGCCGGTTTTCCGGCTAAATTTAGCCGTTTTATAAATTTCCAGTTGGCAACACTGTAACAGCGTACTTCAACTTAACATTGATACTTTTTTTTTTAATAACACATGTTTTACCTTGTATGGGTACTATAAACGTTTTGTCTTAACGACCCATTTTTGGGGTTCCGCGGACGAGTTCGACGATCTCAGGGGTTCCGTGTCTTCAAAAAGTTTGGGAACCACTGGACTAAAGCAAAAATATAACGTATATGTATGTGTTATGCATAGGATTTTTATATGATCAGTGGTTTCACAATTTGTGATGGGGTGGTCCGTCGAGATCCATTTTCAGGCTAAGTAATCCGCAGACGTTTGAGGACCACTGCATTAGATGGACAATATATACCAGCATTGTCAATCAGGCACCGTAACTTTTGCGTAATCCGTAATCATTTCTATTTTATTGTTTGTAATTGTAAGTGGGAGTAAACATCAAAGACAGAACTAGAGGTGAGATAATTTATCCATTTCAAATAAGTCTGTCCATGTCCACATGACTCAGCGAAGTTTCGTAAATGTAATCTAATCACTTAATCAGATTTGACTGTATAAGAGAACAAAGGTTTGCAAGGTTTGCATTGGACAACTAACCTTCTTACGATAGGAATTCTTTTCACTGGAACTCTCAAGCTGTCACAAACGCTGCAATATAAGAGACTATAATTTCTAAAATGCTGGTCGGGGTACGCAGGGTATGCATATAAACAAATCTTACTAGGCCATTGATCAAATCATAAGCCCATAATCATGTCAATAACGACCCCAGACATAATTTCATTTATTAAAGTAACTCTCTATTGTGCCATTGAAGGCGTTTGGTAGGCGACTCAAGTACTTTGTATACAACATATTCCTATGAGTACTCGGCCTTGAATAGGTGCCAACGAAATGAGTTCAATATCAAGGATACTGAAAATCAATACATAAGTTTGTACGTTTCGTCGGCATTTAAGTTACACGCCATCATTCAAGGCTGAATATTTTTAGAAATTGTATTGAAATCATGTTGAAAGTATTAATTTCGCTCTTATCAATTAACATGCATTTTGAAGACAATTTCTTGTTCTAAGTTTAACACATTTTTTTGATAATTGTTCAATAACCTGTAATGTTGAATATATATATTAGAGAGTTTTACACTAACGTAATAACCACCGTATACGTAAAACAAAATTTACATGCAAAAACACCCGCGCGAATAACACGTAAAACTTATACGATATTTTTTAACTAATGTTATGACAGCTAAAAATCGCGACCCGGCAATTTCGACTGTTTAGAGAACATCAACTATACGGAAATATACCCATGCCTACTTGGGACATGCAAAATTATGATATACTGTTACGTATACGGTACGCAAGCGAATTTTTATATGGAATGTCAAATTATGTCGTATTATTTCGAACGACAAGCTAAAACTCTCTATTATTCTCATTACGATAAAAAAAAACCTGAGACCAAATGTTTATAATTAAATACATTTGGCTCAAAATGCAAAATGCAACAAAATTTTGTGTTTTACATTAGAGCAAATTATTATAGGTTACGCAACAGTTGACACACCGCCTTTTAATGATCGTAATTGCTGTGCCGGGAAGCTAGGGTCTTTATTTATATATTATTTAGTTGTAATAAGGGCTGGCACCTTTCAATTTCAATATGTATTCAAAATAATGTTCAGCGAATTCATATTACATTGCTACCGCACAAATCAGCTCACATTTTAATGCAACAATATAAAGTTGATTTTAGCTTTTTTTCGGAAAAATCTATGATATTGTCTACCATAAAAAATGCATGCGTTTTCAACTTTTAATGCTGAAACCAACAAGTTTACACACATTTTCTACTATACTGCCTCAGAACACGGAAATAATATGCATACTTTACCTTCAACGCCATTTTATTCCATCGGCTTGAAAATCGTTCATAATCAAAAGATAATTCAATGCATCGACAATTTTCTTTCCATCGCGCACTGGACTCTTTAAACCCGATTTGACCAAAATTACTACTTTTTCACTACGAACACGTATAAATCCTATGCAGTATGTCATAAACTTAAAAAGTCGTTTACACATCAACCATCACTATTATGCAACCACTTAACATAACATCATTGAACTCTCTTCCTGATTTGTCCATGCAAACGATGCGCACGGTAACGATACGTTTCTATGGATATTTTGCACTCCAAAACAACATTCTGTGCATATGCACTGACTTAATATGGGGGAGTTTCCTTTCGGTGGAATATGGGTCAAGGTAGCGTGCAGTTCAATGAACTTTCATGTTTGTACATATAAAATTTCGTTATGTTTTATTGACGACTATTTACTTTCACCACTACTTATTTGTGTAGCTACGAGTATTTTAAAAATCTTGTTTTTTAATCATTTCCAAAATTTTCGGAGTGTAGTAAGTAATAATGCAATCAGCGCCAGCACGACGCATTGATGTCAGAATTTCTTTAAGAGTCGATTCGAAATTAAGTGCACCATTTGCTGCTGCATGATGAAGCATGGCATATTCTCCAGAGACCTAATAGAATATTAAAAAAAGAGAGAAATCAATTTTTTGCTCCTCAATTTCACTACGTATTAAGTGAGTTTTATGGGAGCAGAGCAGTACACAGATAACATAACTTTCCATAAAAATAGTCACGGATAAACTTATTCAGGACGACTCCAAATCAAATTCGTATGGAATGTTTTCATTATTCACTTACTGATAAATTTACTCACATGATAAATAAACAACGGTAGATTTGGAAACAGATCTTTCGTTTGACGTACAATGTCCAAATATGGTAAGCCCGGCTTTACCATTAGCATGTCGGCACCTTCTTGAACATCACGTTCCTAGAATTTATTCAAATTACATATGAATTAGAAACATGTTAAATTCTACTGTGTATTAATATTACCGCCGCTCTCGCTGCAAGCCCCCTTGAGCCCGGAGGCAATTGATAACATCGTCGATCGCCGAACGAGGGTGCTGATTTGGCTGCCTCACGGAATGGACCATAGAAACTGGATGCAAACTTAACTGCATACGACAATAGCGACACTTTCTTCTCAAGACCATGTGAAATAAGGGCTTGTTTGATGGCACCGATCCGATTGTCCATCATATCTGACGGAGCTACAATATGGGCACCAGCCAAAGCATATGACACGGATATTTCAGCTAATCGACGAATACTTGCTTCGTTGTCAATGCCATTCTTGTTCATTACGCCACAATGTCCGTGATCGGTATATGGACATAGACAAACGTCACACGCAATTAGTAAATTTGGGAACCATTCGCGTAGTTTTGGTAGAGCTCGAATGACAGGATTGTCCTTTGAATCGGCCGATTTTCCATTGTTGTCCTGTAAAATTAAAAAGAAAGTAAAAGGACTTTTATGCTTGGCGGATTTATTCATTCTGTAGCGATTCCTAATTGTGGTAGTTGAATTATCCAAAAAGTGAAACTTTTACAAGAATCTGATCTGCGACGCGTCACACAGAAAGTTGATTTCACAGGGATGCGGATGCAGATTGATGACTGACGGATTAACTATTCGGAAATATCCCCCTTTTCAAAGAACTCGATAAACTTCAGGCGAAAGTAAAATGGACATTTTTTTTCGATGCAATTATTTCAATGAAAAGGCATATTTACGCGCGTGTAATATATCACAAATGCTGGGGAATTTATTATTGCACTAGGCGTAACAACCTATACATCTTGGCAACTTGCCTTTCCTGCATAATAGAGACAAATTTCGAGATTGTTTCCGACACGCAGAATCTATTTTCTTCGGCTCTTCTAGTACCCATACAAAAATTCTCCGACCTCATATATTCGCTCGCCATCAGTCATGTTTTTATGTAAATAGCGGATACGAGATAGGGAAGCAGTTCTTCCACTGCTTCTGGCATGACGATGTTGTTGTAGCGGCGCAAAAGAGGGGGGGGGGGGAACTTGTATCATCATTCATGGATCGTAGGCATCCTCTCCTCAAGGTCAAGACCTAAGAAGATCGCAACTTCGAAGGGGTTCTCCCATAGTGCGATGGGTGTTAGATGCGTAGGTGCGGTAGTACATTAGAATATATGGTCCACGCTGGCCAAATATTTCCAATGGCGTTTTCGATGCGGGACCAAAACGAGTTCAATCTGGAGCATCATTCAGAACGAAGCTGATCCAAGGTGGTACGTGTGGCTCTAGGCAGTTGTTGCTCGTCGGCTAAGGTGTCGGGTGGTCGAGCGCGAAGGACCCGGTTTGCGGATAGCCTATTGGTGGCTATGGTGACCTGGCTGGTGTGCAATTGATCAAGGGCCGCCTTGTAAGTGCTGGAGTTATCGAGAGGAACTCGTTTAAACATTTGGACTTCCCTTTCGATGTCCCTTAACGAACGTCTTACATGACGTGGTGGTCGGGTTTTGTCCATAAGGTCATGATTTGGGTGTTGGCTTCGATAACAACCAACAAGATATTGCTTAGCCAGGAGATCGTTGTGTGCCTTGAGGTCTAGCAGCTTAGTTTCTTGGTGCAGGTGGTCTTAAAATGACATGCGTACGCATGGCTGCATTCTGGCATGTTTCAATCCGTTTCCAATTGGTTTTACATAAGTTATTTGTCCATATCGGAACGACCGACGGCTTTGTAGGTGGTGAGTAGTAAAGTCCCCTTATCTGTTCCCCATTTGCTGTCAGCAAGGGACTTCAGGATCTTGTTTCTGCCCTTCATTTTGTCACAAATGTTGTCGGCATGGCTGTTGAATAGGCCGTGGTTATCGATTGTGACGCCAAGAATTTTGGGGTTACGGATAGTAGGAATTTCGGAGTCATTTACTCTTATGTTGAGCCGTTGTATTCTTTGTTGTATGTGGTAAAGAGGGTGGCCGAGGAATTGGGCGCTGATAGCATTAGGTTCTTGTTGTTGAAGAAAAGGTTGAGCTCTTCCAAGTAACCATTTATGAGATCGCACATGTCGAGAATGTCGTTGCCAGATGTCATGATGGTGCAGTCGTCAGCATAGATGCAATGTCGATTCAATCAGGTGGGTTGGGAAGTCCTGACATGCATAGGTTGAACAAGGTTTTATCCTTCTTAGTTTATATTTCCCATTTCGAAAGTCGGTGCTGGATTGACGTCCGGCAAGGTAGTTTGCGATCCATTTGACTATATGCGACGGTGTGGATAAATTACGAAGATCCGTCAATAGGAGCGAGTGGTTCACCGTGTCAAACGCTTTCGACAGATCTAAAGCCACAAGAATGGTACGCTTAAACGGCTGGGACTGGTTGATCCCATTGAAGACGATAATTTACCTCGGTAGGCAGGCGTTAGAGGCGTTAGAGGCGTTAGGTTTTTTTTTTTCATTTAAGCCACGTTTATACATTCTGAAAGGTACCCAGATTTGCTCAAAGAAATGCTCAACCAATCAGCGTAGTTTTTCTTGTTTTTGAACTCAAATTTTAAATCAGCGACCCAACATTTTTATTAGAGTTTTTTTAGTACGCCGATTGGACGAGTATTTCCCCGAGAAAACAGGAGTACACAAATCCCCACATTACAAAAATAACCTTTTTTGCCACGCCGATCGGACGAGTATTTCCCGAGAAAACAGAACAAAAGAAGTCTTCAAACTTAAAAAATTCAATAAGTTGGAACAAATGGTAGCTTAATGTTTCCCCTTATAACTCCTTGTCTAATATTTCACTTTGGCTCATCATCCTCGTCGCCAACATATAGCTCTAACTCAAAGGGGACTGATTCTCTAAATTTAATTCCTAAGTTATGAAAATGAATACAACAAGTAAGAACCACTTGTGCGATAAATCCTCAATCTAGGCGGATATGATTTAAATACAGACATTTTTCCTTTCATCTTTCCTATGAAAAAGAAAGAAGAGTCAATGCAAAATTACCAATAATGTGTTCAATGACTCCTTGATTTTGTATGCACACGATTGAATCGCTGCTCAATAGGATCGGTTGGATTCCTCCGCCATGGTGGAACTAGCCAGTCCTGTAGGGGATAAACGCTATCCCCTAAAATAGCTGCATCCGGAAATGGTCCATATCCTGTTTCCAAAGTGTTGAATATTGCAGGGTTTCTCAAAATCATGGAACTATGAACACTTCTCGGCCAGTTTGCGCTACCATAAAAACTCCTTTCTGGTCTCAATGTCATGTTAATATTCAGTGAATTATTGCTCGTGTCGATCAAAATAGTCTTTTTCGTTTAAGGTTGATGCATCTATGTTCACCATGGTCCCGCAGCGCAGCCAGCTATTCCAGGAAAACCAGCAATTGGAAAGAAATTAGATGCTATCTTCGTGCAATTGCCGGATAGTCTCCGAACAAATAGCGCTTGTTACCCGGTTCAACGTCCTGCCAACCGTTGATTTATGCATTCCATGCATAACGCCAATGCCATGATACTGGCATTCAGTTCCTAATCAATGAAGCGATGTAAAAGCCTGTAGAGTGGGGGTTAAGCCATTGTTCCGCGGACTTAATTTTGTCAGATTTCCACCCATTTGCGAAATCACGTGTTCGATTTCAATTTTATTTGATCGAACATTTTCAACGACGCCCAAACCTAAATTAAAATTTATTTCTGGCGAAATCACTCGCGGGGTTTAGTCTTTCCCGAAAAAAAAAACGTTCCAAACGAAATATTTTCTACTTACATACTATAGTTACACGTGAGGGCTCTACTATACAACTGTAAGCCGATTTTTTATTACTAACAATTTGAATAAATTATCAAACATAAACGGTACAACAGCAATTTGTAAATAATTCGATTGAAGCTTTTCGCTTACAAAGAGAAATCACTTATCGCTCGAATGTGTCCAACAGGTGTTCAGGGTTTTGGGTTAGGGTCCATGCCTCGCAGCCATAGCATAGCACAGGTCGGATTATGGTTTTATACACGTGTAGCTTCGTGTTCCTGTGCACCAGCTTCGAATTCATAATTTGGAGGACCGCAAAATAACACTTATTAGCTAGTTGTATCCTTCCCTTTATCTCATCTGTTTCGTTGGCGTCCTTTGACAAATTGCAACCCAGGTAAGTGAAGTTGTCTACATACCCTATATTGAGGTCCCCTACTCTGATGCTTGAATTTACTGGCGTTCTAGTTTTTGATTGCATCATGACATTGGTTTTAGATTCGTTGATAAGTAGCCCAACTTCTTTGGCGGCGTTATTGAGATTATGCAGAAGGCTTTCTGCATCACCCAATCTTCGAGACATGATGTTGATGTCGTCGGCGTAAGCTACTAGTTGAGTCGATTTAATGAGTAGCGTTCCGCTGCTGTCCACATTCATGGCACGAATTACATACTCCAGAGCCAGGTTGAAGAGCGTCGGCGCCAGCCCGTCGCCTTGCTTGAGTCCAGTACGAGTTTCAAATAGGTCAGTGAGTCTGTTCTGAACTCTGACCTGCGAGACGCACTAGCTTAGCCGCTATTCCAAAATGCAGGAAAATGTTGTACAGTACGCTTCGATCGTATGCCTGCTTGAAGTCGACAAATATTTGGTATACGTTGATGTTGTATTCCCAGCATTTCTGGAGTAAAAGCTTCACTTCACAAAAAGCTGATCTGTCGGCGAACGACCAGGTCTAAAGCCGCCTTGGTACTCGCCAATGACTTCTTCTGCGTACGGATTAATTCTATTTTCTAGAATCTTAGATAAAATCTTATAAGTCGTACAAACTAATGAGATGCCTCTGTAGTTCTCACATTTCAACTTATCCCCTTTTTTGTGGATTGGGCAAATGATACTTTTACGCCAATCTTCCGGGATTATTTCGTCGTTCCATACTTTAACGATAAGTGTGTGTATAGCCTTAACAAGGCTCTCCCCACCATGCTTCAGCAGTTCAGCTGGAATCTCGTCAGCGCCCGGGGCTTTATTATGTTTTAGTGCTTGCATGGCGAGATCAACTTCTTCTACTGTTGGGGGTTGAACGGGAGGGCCTGTTTCAGCCATCAGCTCCAGAACTTCTTGTGTGGGGTTGTTCGGTTGAACATTGAGGAGCTCTTCAAAATGTGAGGCCCAGCGTTTATCAACGCTATCGGTGTCGCTAATGATATTACCATCATCCTTATCTTTACAGAGGCTGGTCCTGGGTTGGTATCCACTTTTAATTGAATTAATTAGCTTGTACGCTTGTCTACTGTTCCTACTAGCTAGTCTTTGGTTTATTTGCATCAACTGCTCGTGAAGATGCTTACGTCCATTTACATGGCGCTTTTTCTAGAGGTGTTGAAATCATAATAGCACGCTCTGCCTAATTACTTAAGCCCATAAATGTGTACTAATTTAATATCTGAGTAAGATTATAGTCAGTCGTATAGATCCCGAATTCGAGACTGTATGCCTGCAATGGTTGAATCCATTGTAACGGCTCGTACAAGAAGAACGCGAGCTACGTCCATTAAATTACCTTCTGCCTGCAGGAGCTTTAATTGGCAATCGAGAAAGAGATAAATACATTTTTTTTACATTAGATTACAATTTACATCATCCGTGACCAAATGCGGGAGAAAATACTACTCCTACTAGTACTATACTACTAGTCCTACCTTTGGTAACGTCTCAATCACTCCAAACAACAGTATCGATTCCAATCCATTAGCAACAGGTTGTTCCAAGTGCCTCTTCACCTCATTGATACCCATCCGAGATATACCCGGCATACTCGGTATTGGTTGCACATCATCGTCCTTCTCCCTACAAAGAAAAAATCAGTAAATGGAATAACGAGCCTATTGAAAAAAAAAAAAACAAACTATATCAGCCTACACTATAAAAATCGGATACATCAAATTATGGGGATGTATTTGAACATTTTGCTCCTGCAATTTCCGTAGAGTTGAGTGAAAAAATCCACTGTGCAATTTCACTGGAGTCGCCGACATCGTCACAAACTTTGCTACTTTCGCCGATTATTTCTCAAATGTAGTTCACCTTTGCTGATTAAAACATCACCTTTTTGGAATTTTAATAGAATGAAATGTAATTAATAGAGCAAACAGCGAAATATGCTACCGATAAGAAGCTACGGAAGCTACGGAAGATACGATTGCGCTGACAGCAAACAGCTGATTGTAGTCGTGGAATGTTTTGAGTGAAATTTTGAGTATGTATGGTCGATGGGTGAAATTACCATGAAGAATAGTTGCGATATAAAATATGATACAAGAATAATGAATGGTTGCACATGCACCTACGTTTCAATTCATGATAGGGAAGAGACTACTTTCCATAATGAAGATCAAAGGAACAAATTGCGACACCTCGAAGACAGGAGATTTTATGCACTGAAAAAGGATGGGCCTGAATTAATTGATTCATCGATAAATTGCAAGTTCCGGCTATTTACCATTTGTATATTGCAATTGTCTGATAAATAGTCGAGTTAATGAGATCTATTTAAAATCCAAACGCTGTTCATCTGAGCTATAGAGCTCAGAGGATATGGTCATTAAATTGTATTACAGTATGGCCACTTTTGTTCTTCGATCTGGGTTCCAACGCTGTTTTTGTCTAGGCAGCTCTGATACAAATTACCGAGGTGAATTGCGAATACCTTTTTGGAACTAGTCTTCTTACCTGCAATGTGGGTCGAGAGTTCACTACGTTCATTACAAAAAACAGGCTAGAGGTTTTGGACATCAGTCTATAGCATCGGATGATGCCATGCATTTAATCAAAGACTGGAGAGTGTCAGAGGAGCATTCCTTCCTGAAACTGCAGTTCAGTCTTGCTGTGGATCCTGGCGTGGCTCCGACCATTGTAAATCGTCGGAAGAGAAACTGACCTAGTAATCCACATAATGGACAAGAGTTGTAGTTGGTCATGGTGACTCTTTCACTGGCGCCATGAAAGCTGCCACTGCTGTATCGGAACCTGTCGTCTCAGATGCGGGAAGGAAAAAACTATTTCGTGGAACTCTAAATTTCCGAATTAAGAGTCACGTGCAGGAGAAGCTTCAACGGAGCTGAGGCCTCAAGGCTTGAGTCGGACTAGCATTCTTATAGTGTGGCACTGTATTCGTGCAGGAAATGCTTTGGTAAAACCTGCGGTTTGCAAGCAAAAATCTTATGTACATACGTAAAAACTATTGTTTGGGACTTAACGGAGTTAAAGTACCAATGTTAGCCTCTCTTGCCATAACAGGAGCCTGTCGAACTTCTCCTCCAGTCGGTTTACATATGCTGCAACGGCTGGCTCCATACACGGCTTTACGTCTACGTGGAACTGACGCTGTGGCGAGCGCTGGATTCTAGGCGCTCAGAGATACTTCGCAACTTTACCCTGCCACCAGCGACTTGGGACAATACCACACCCCTGGTGAGTGGATCGATTACAATCTACACTGATGGGTCCAAGATGGGGGCAGGAGTTGATATTAGCATTTACTCGGAGGAACTGGACATTCTTGTCTTTCGTCTTCCGAACGTTTGTAGCGTCCTCCAAGCAGAGGTCACAGCGATATTATCTTGTTTGTTTGGGTAATCACGTCATCACTAGAAGGGACTTCATTTTGTATACTGACAGTCAGGATGCAGTTTGATCATTCGAGTCAGCGTTGATCACATCAAAAACTGTTGAGAAGTGCAACTTATTATTCAGAGAGATGGGATGCTTCTTCTACATTACAATATGCTGGACACAGGACTAAGCAGCCTTGCAGGAAATCACTGGGAGGACGACCCCGGCTGCACGGTAGGCCATGAGGAATAATGGTATGTGTTGATCCCATGTTCGCGGATTGTTTGACACAACTTGGGCTAAGTGTTCGTTCGGTGTCTTGTTGAAACTCTCGATCATTCCATCGGATTGAGCGTGTAGAGGCGTAGTCCTAGTTTTCCGTATTCCCAATAATATGCATATATTGCTGAACACTCCAGACTCGAAGTTTCACCCTTGATCAGAATGAAGCTCACAAGGTACTTCATATCGACAGACCCAATTTTCCACTTTTGAGCTGTTCTGCCGCCGTTGTCGCTTCTTGATTGGGAATCATGTATATTTCCGCCCACTTTCTGAAATAGTCAGCCACAACCAATGTGTGCCGGAAATGCTCCTGCAATATCCACAGCGGCCCTTTCAAACGGCACACCGACGGTATATGTCTTCATAGCTCCTTTCAGCTTCCTTAACAGCTACACAATTCGTACACCTGCGGCACCACTACTCAACGTCACTTCAGCATGCACCCAGTAGAATCGTTCGCGCGCTTTCGTCAAGGTTTTGTTGACGCATTTCCCGCAGTACTTTCGTCGACCTTGCTCCACGTGGAAGTATCAGCTGCATTATATTCGACGTTCCATCCTCTGATTCCCATCTCCGTTTCAGCATGCCATCCTCAACGTGTAGGGAACTCCATTGAGCCCAACAGCTTTTCGTGGTTGACATCTCTTTCCAATAGGGCCTTTCTCCGGACTCCTTCCACACGAGTATCGAGTCTATATCCTCGTCATTCAGCTGGGCTTTCCGAATCTCCTCCGAATTCGAACCTTCCATAGGCAAAATTGTCGGCATTCGTATATTCACTGCTTCCTTCTCTTCAAATCGAGTGCAGTGTTTTCGTCCAAAGTAACCTGGGCCGCGCTTTCCACGATGAACTCGTGAAACGGTGGTGGTAGTTTTGGGGCATCATTTCCACAAGACAACCTCTGCCCCTGGAGATTACATGTTTCCCGACTCAGAAGCAGCGAGACTGGTTTTGTTTGCGCTTTGCCAACCTGTTTTTATTGTTTGCTGTGCACATCTTTTACACAATGCTCCTGCCTTTCTCGACGGACGGCAGTACCTTCGCACATTTCCCTTTTCACCGTAGTTCCAGCACCGAATTGAATCTCCGTGGACAACTTGTCTTGATACATAGATTCGCTGACAGACACAATCACACACTTCTTATCGAACTCGCACACAGTTACGGGCGGCTTGCTTCGCAGCCTCCAATTTCAGGTTGTATACAAGTGCATCCTTGATCGTCCGCTTTTCACCTAGCCATAACGCCT
This sequence comes from Microchrysa polita, assembly GCA_949715475.1. Taxonomy (NCBI): domain Eukaryota; kingdom Metazoa; phylum Arthropoda; class Insecta; order Diptera; family Stratiomyidae; genus Microchrysa; species Microchrysa polita. The sequence goes on from OX454418.1 coordinate 27,678,100, forward strand.
GTTGTAGTTCACGGCCCAGGAGGGTCCAGGAGAGCCGTAGTGAACACATCCACAGCTGTCTCGTTTCCATGTTTAAGTTCCGAGGTTGGGTATGACAAAAGAGCCAGTCGTTCAATGTCTTGTGTCAATTGTTACAATGTTTCTCCTGGCTCCTGTGTCCGGTTACGAAGCTGTGATCGATAAATTTGCTTCATGTGCTCGTCTCCATATCGCACATCCATCGCCTTCACAAGCTCAACATAAGATGTCTGCGGTGGAGTAAGAATCGATTGCAGGATTTCAGCAGCAGGTCCTCTCAACACCAGAACAAGGGCGCGCTGTCCGACCAACCTTTACCACTTCAGCGGCCTCAAATTGTGTCTTATAGATATTCCAAGAATTTTGTCTATCAGGAGTCGGGCGCTTTCAGACTTTCAATAAGTCAGTTTTTAATACTAAACTTTTTAGATGTTTCTCGATCGCTATTCGACTTCTGAAATTTCTCAACTACTATTGAACTCTGTTAGTGATGGCTGACGTTCATTTTTTTAAATCGTTCTAGAATCTAGATCGTTTCTTAACTTCTGGACTACTTCTGCCACACTACACTCTCCTCACCTCTTCGGCCACGGTCTTTCTCGAGACTTCCCGTCTATTATTTTCAGGACTTCTGTTTGAAAATCCCACTTTTGACAAATATTTTCTGCCTTTTCTAGACGTTCCAGTGGATTCGACAGATTTTCGTGTACACAATAATAAAACTCGCGTTACTGTAACACTATTTATTACAACTCACGGATATACAAACTTTACTTTAGTTACTGATCCGACATTATTCACAGTTAAAACTAGACTCTCTCTCTTCGCTGCTAGGCCGTTTCCACTGTTTCGGAAAGTTCGGCGCAATGAATTCTAACTAGTCGTTGTTGTTTTAGTAGATTAAGCAATGTGTCCGTTTTATTTCTCGTTGACGACACCAGCGCCATCTGGTGTAAACTAAGGAAATATCATTTTTGGTTGCAGTATCTTGAACACATTACAGTACAATTGACAAAACTCGTGATTTTACCGAATGCACCATTTATCTCGCTGGCGAATGCCGATAACGTTCTAACAAAATTATAGGTGCAGTTTCAACAACAATGAGAGGAGAGAAGTCAAGTTGATAAAAAAAATGTATATTTTATTTATTTTTCTTAACAACCTAATGTAAAAATATCCTAATACAAAAACTATTTTACTATTGCCTCTGTTTTATTTTCTCGATAAAGTCTAAAAAATGCTGGTCATCAGCAAAACTTTCTTTAAAAATCGTTATGCAATCTACAAACGTTTTATACGGTTCCGCAAAAATATTCGCCTCGTTCTTGTCAAACACTTCTCCACAATCATCATTATCGTCATCGTCGCGACTAGACTTCAACGCATCAATTTGAGCTGATAAAATAGTGTTTACTACTTTTTTGGAAATATCCGAATCGCTTATATTCTTTAGGAGACTACTCACATATCGTGTGAGTACAATAGGTGCGTAGGAAGGTGAAATGTTTTCTGAAACAAAGAGATGATAAAATTAAAGCACGTTGCTTATATGTATTGGGACTCTGGTTCTGGGATTACTGGCGGTAAAGTACGCATAGATAAAATAGAAACCTTACTTGTTTCGGAATTCACTAAAATTTCAATCGTTCTAGATACGTGGTCCCGTACATCCGAGTCATCATCCCGACAAAGAGACAGCATTATACACACGACCTGCTGCAAATGCTTCCAATCGATTGTTTGCTTTCCAGAACTACTTATGACTGTGGTGGATAAATGGTGAACAATTTTTGCCGCAATCATCCTGCACAATTTAATAATTTAATAAATTGACAAAATAAGACGTCCATGCATTAACAAAAATTAGAACCAATATCTTACATACCTCAAATCATCAGAAATCCACGGCAAAGCCAGCTCCTCGACGAATTCCAGACACAAAGCAATTTGTTCATCGGTCAAACTACGATCCTTAATATAAGACTCCAAACATTGTGTCATCGCACCTTTGACATCATCTGGATGTTTTTTTGCGATCTGAATAAATTTATTCAAATCAATATTAACGGGTGGCAATTGACTTGAAATCGCATAAGCTTTTCGCGTGCATTCAGGGTAAAAACGAGGATTTATCACAATTTTTTCTAAACATTTACGCAATGTTGAGCTTGAACGAAATTCAGTTTTAAGTTGATTCAGACAATCCGCATCCAATGTTTTAACAAACGTCACTTCACAATGATGACATTCGTAGGATGAAATTGTGATTATATCGTCACAACCAAGCAGGATAAGTAGTGTTACACTCAAACAGGTCTCCACTTCTTCATACGATAAAGACGGTATCGTTTCCCAGCATTTTTCAAAATACTCGTATAAATTTTGAGTTGATACCATTTTCATTCTGTACAGGTTGAATACGAAGAGTGATTTCCTGAATACTGGGTACAATTTACTAAAGTCCGGATGATAAATGGAAGGGTCATTTGCCAAATTAAAAATGTTTGAATGTATCTGGGACGGTATCTGTGTTGTTGATTGTCTGCAAAGAAATCAATAGATAAAAAAAAACTTGAATTCAAGCCCAGTATGACGTACCTTCCTAAAATTTCGAGAATGATATCCAAAGAGACTTTAAATGTAACGGGATTCGGTGGTAGCCTTGAGGAAATGTCTAAGATGTTTTGCACGATCACATTAAAACTTGTAGCAGTTAAGCTTTTATGACTTTTTATCATAAAATGTACTTGAAGCAACAGTCCGTGGATATAGTTTTGATTGGGCTTTCCACTTCGAGCTTGGATCTGTAATTAAAGGTGTTATTTTCTTGGCGTGTGCACATTAATTTGATTAAATAAAATTAAGAAATTAACATGATCGCGTTTTTCATTAATAGGGTGACCTTTTTTCTCGACGTATTATTGAGGTCCATTCTGTCTACACCCCAAAATGTGTAAACTAAACTTTGATGCATTTATCGGCAGATCTTGGCACAAAAAAAAAGAAAGTACTCCACAATCAAAGCGGCACACAGTGCGTATTTCGACCCGGTTTCGACCAACAGTGCATGGCACCCCATATCTCTCATCAGATGCCTCTTCTTATGCGACGAGTCATGTACTATTGGGAGAGACACGACCCATCTTAGCCAGACAGAGTGTTCGATCTCTTATATAGGACTCAAAATACAAACAATTAGTTTGATTTATCCACCGTCGTGCTCTGTGGCCGTGATCGTTCGGTCGCCACTCTGTGAAATAAACACTCATAGAGAAACGAGTTTCCAAACTCGGCACGACTCGTCGCAAGTTTTATTATTCAGAAGAAGATGATAAGAAATATTCTTATCGTAGAATAATAAACTAACAATGCGACTAGGAAGTGGTATGGCTGACAACCTTATCACACTCCGAATTCAATTGTCTTTGTAACGTTGATGACTACACACGGTGGTCATCAACGCACCATGCTCCACTAGGAGTTACGGTAATCGAGAGAGATCCACCGTCCAGCAACAATGTTTTGTTTTGATTACGTAACTTACGTATCACAATCTCACAAACGACAACTTTGAACCTGTAGTAACTCCGTTCATTGATAAAATGACGGAGTGGTTTCAAAACAACACCAACTGCACCGAGCACAGTCCAACACAAATGTGGAAAAATTTCGCTGAAATATCAGTAGGTGAGGCGGAAAAGGCACTTGGAGTTTCGAAAGGTCCACTCCACACGAAGAAAGAAACATGGTGGTGGAACACCGAAACTAAGGAAGCAGTGTAAGCCAAATCGAACGCATTTAAGGCATGGACGAAATGTGAGTCAGGCAGTGAAACCGAACGGGTTCAACTTCGCGAAAATTATATGCAATGCCGGAAGAACATAAAGCGCTTGGTAGCCCAAGCAAAGGCGAAGGCAGCTGAGAAATTCTACCAAGAATTAGAGACTCAGACTGCGACCGAAGGACCGTCTTTGCGCGAGAGACCACGCCAGGATATTTAGGGTCGCAGCCCAAAGGAGAAGGAACGCTCGGGAAATACAGGCGCCAAAGTACGTGGAGGACTCGCAAGGAATGTTGCTGATTGACGATACGGCAATTTGTAGCAGGATGCGACAGTATTTTGACCACCTTCTATATAAAGAATTTCCTCGAGCAGCTTTTCAAGATGTTGAGCCAAATACCACCAATATTGAAGATATCTCAGAGGAAGAGGTGATGGAGGCAATGCATCAGATGAAACGCGGAAAGGCAGTCGGACCGGACAAAATCCCCGCGGAATTTTGGTTGAAAATGGAAAATGTCGGGCTTAGTTGGCTCACAGTCCTCTTCAACAAAATCAAAGGTGGGCAACCGATGCCTGATGCTTTCAGGGAAAGTTTTCTTCTTCCTTTCTATAAGAACAAGGGAGACTCACGCAAATTCAACAACTATAGGGCTATAAAGTTAACACCTCATACACTGAAGATCTACGAGCGTGTTGTCTGCAACCGATTGAGAAAGATTGTGCGGTTGAATGACAATCAATGCGGCTTTGTTGAAGGTCGATCTACAGTCGATGCGATTCAGTGCATTCGTATTGCGATGGAAAAGTACAGAGCAGCACGAAAGGACTTGTACTTTGTGTTCATCGATTTGGAAAGGGCATTCGATAGAGTACCTCGTGATCTGATATGGTTGGCCTTGAAAGCACTTAATGTCCCTGAGGCATACGTCAGGATGATACGAGACATGTATGATGGAGCTACGACTAAGGTTAGATGCACAGCCGGTGAATCAGAAGAATTTCCGGTGAATGTCGGATTACACCAGGGCAGTGTATTGAGTCCGTTGCACTTCAACATCATCATGTGCTACTTATTAACACGTATATCCGACGGCCCAGAAATATCTCTTCTTTTTGCCGATGATATAGTCCTCAGTAGCCCAAACATCGTTGCCTTGCAAGCTGCCCTTACAAAATGGTGTGACATTCTGGAGGAGCATTTACTGAGGGTAAGTATAACAAAGACTGAGTTCTTATGCTGCCCATTCTCAGACCCAGATGCACCGATACCAGATATGTACGTCAAAGGAGAGCAGCTTAAGTCTTGTACCAAGTTCAAGTACCTTGGCTCGATGGTGAACAGCGGAGCTACATGCGATGATGACATCAAACACCGCACAAAGGTTGGGTGGATGACGTGGCGAGAAAACTCAGGAGTTTTCTGCGATAAGAAAATGCCACTGAAGCTAAAGGGCAAGTTGTACAAAACGGTTGTACGTCCCGCACTCATGTATGGATCAGAATGTTGGACCATGTATGAAAGTTACGCGAAAGAAATGACAGCGACTGAAATGAAAATGTTACGCATGTCAGTTGGTGTAACCAAAAGGGACCACATCAAGAGTAGCTACATCCGAGGCAGCTTGTCCATAGACTAACCAATCACCGAAAAGCTCGAAGACCGACAAATGGGTTGGTATTACCATGTTCAAAGGCGTCCGCCTGAGAACCCCGCAAAGAAAGCGATATCAATGGAAGTTCCACTTGATGGGCCCAAGGCCAGAGGCAGACCGAAGAACACCTGGATATGTCAAATGAAAAAGCAACAACAACGCATTGGTCTCGGCGATGACACGATCCAAGATAGAGCTGCCTGTAGAAATATGCTGAGAAATTATCGGCACCGCAGGTCGAGCAACGCGAAACCGTGGAGCGGTATAAAGAACGAGGCAAGGAAGAGGAAGAAGAAGAACTGGTGCGTATAGCCGAAAACGTCAATTACCCATTCCCACTCAAAAATTATTTGATGCCAGGCTATATTTCGAGTCCTATATAAGAGGATGAAACACACTGCCTGGCTTAGTCCGAACATGCCTTTTCCAATAGTGCATGACGCGCCGCATAAGAGGCATCTGATGAGAGATTCGAGACGTCTGCATTGTTAGTCGAAACCGGCTTGAAATACAACCGGTGTGCCGCATTGATTGTGGAGTATGCAGGTGTAGTCCCATTATAAACAAGCAGGACGGTGGATGTCTCAAACAAGTAGTTTGAGCTATGTGTATGCATGGTCCATCGGCAGCGTTTAGAATAGAGGGCCGCGTAGCAACTGGTGATCAAAAGACAATTCATGATCAGTCTGCTAAACCGTTTCTTCTTCTTCCTTGTCATTATATACTGTCCTATGGCGTCGCGTTGCTTGGCTTTTTTTTTAACGAGGTGGGGAAATTTCAAACCACATTCAGTTGTGCGCGTCGCACGCTTAACCTTGGACACTCAAAAAATACGTGCCTTGGGTCTTCTGCTACTCCCTTGTAGCTAGCACACTCTGGCGAGTCATCCAACTGGAATCGGTACAAGTACTGTCGATATCCACCATGACCCGTTAGGAATTGAGTTAAAAAGTGGTTCACTTTCCCGTGTTGGCGTTTAACCCATTTTGCAATATCAGGAATGAGAGAGTAAGTCCACATACCGATCGGATGAAGCTGTTCCCACCAGCCTGTTCATTCCAGCAACAAAGTAAACAGCTTCGTGCAAAGTTGCTCGGTATGCAGAGCACAGTCTCAATGCGCAGCTACCATAAACTGAGCTTAATTTCTGGGCGCCCCAGAGAAATCTAGTGAAACAGCCCAAACCGGTGGGGCATACATTAGTATGGATGTATGTAACAACCTTGGACAGCAACTATCTCCGGCTTGATCGTGGGCTTGGGTTCACTCTCCTAGGCAAGCACTGACTGACCCCTGTGGAACTCCCTGTGACCCTATACACCGTGGGTCAATCGCTGGTATCGTATTAGAGGATACTATTTGAGAGGTAGCTCCTGATTATAGCTGCAAGATAGTCTGGAATATCCATCCTTTGTAAAGCGGCATGAATGGAGACCCAGTTTGCGGAGTTAACATCGAGCGTCACCACAGAACAGCAGGTGCCATTTTGAAGCGATTCCCTCGTCAAATTGATAACCAATTCAATTGCATCCACAGTAGACCCCGCCCGTTTAAAGCCGTATTGTCGGTCTGACAGGCAACCTTAAAAATAATTCTCTTAAAAAGTTTTCCGAAGGTGTCGATAGGCAGATTGGGCGATATGAGGTTGACTGGTTTACATATTTGGTTTGGGAGCGAACACCAACTTTTGCGTTACTTGACCTGTGGTGTAGTCTGTATGTATGTATGTCGGTATTGTTTCAGCATATTTCTACAGGCTACTCAATCCTGGATCGTGTCATACCCGAGACTAATGCGTTTCAAGAACTATCGCAATGTCACTATCAAAGTAATATTCTTACATTTTGAGAGTTCAGCGAGGTGTAAATCTTCAGACTGTGATTGTATCTGCTGTTAATAGAGAGTGCATTATCGTTGCTCATGTCTGACCAGAATGAGGCAGTATAAAATAAAAATAAATAAATAACAGACGCGACAGTCCAACATTGGACTAAGACCGCAGATGTGTTAGTGACATACAATTTCAAGATCTTAACTGCTTTTTTGTTGAGGTGTTCAGATCAACAGCAACGCTCAGCAGTGTTATTATTTATTCCCATAAATGGGAATGGGTACTCGTTTAACATATGAGTGAGATCATAGTCCGCCACATGGGTCGTTAGTTCGAAAAACACCATAAACTGAATTGGTTGGTTTCGAACCCACGACATTGTGCACCGAAGGTGTGCGCACTAACCACAACACCAGCCAGACTTTAGACTGAGGCAGTATGATCCATCATTATATTACTGCGAAATGTTGAAATGCTCGGACCTAACCGTGTATTGGATGAAGATTGTATTGACAATATATCGGAAATAGAAGACATTTCAGTGCCACCAGGGAGTACTAATATCGACATTTATAACTTTTTTGTGCCTCTTTCGATATTAGTCCAGACGTATAGCAATCGCAGAATCACTTGACACATGAAACTTGCGAGTACTCAGTATCGAAAAGAAAATACAAAAGTTGTTCAAGGGGCCGATTTAGAGCATGCGGCGGCGCAAATTTTGCTGAAATTTTCAGATTCCTACCTGTCTGCGTTTAGAAATTACAGTCGCTCAAAAATGCGACCGATAAACAAAAAACGAATAGCGAAGGAAGGACCAAGGACAAACGCAGGTTCAATTTTTCAATTTTTTTTTAAGATAAGCGGAGCAAGGGGGCGATTTAGAGCATGCCGCGGTGCATATTTTGTTGAAATTTTCATAGTCCCAGGTGTCTGCGTTCAGAAGTTACAGCCGTTCGAATTTGCGACCCAAGAACAATAAAACCGCAACGGGCCAAAAGCAAACGGAGTCAAATTTTCATGGGACTCATTAACAAAAAAAAAGCAGACGACAAGCTGTTAAAAGCTCAATTTCTTTCGAAGTTTCATTAACGTGCGAACGGACAGAATGGGTTTATTTCTACGATAAAGAAAATATTATTTTAATTTATTCTCTTCATTTGGCTTTGAAGCACCGAAGTCCGCTTTGCTAAATTATGTGTCGAAGCTTCGTGACTATTATTTTTGATGGTAAGAGTCTCCGCACACGGGTATACTTTGGTCTCCGCAACCCAAAGATCAGCGATTCAGCGACTTATTGTATTCATCAAATGGGAAGCAGCACACAACATGTTCGATACTGTCGCGCAGTATCTTCGTGGCCAAATCGTTTCGTCGCCGCGACCTAAATCGCGCCGTGTGCATTGGTCCTAAGAGTCATAAGAGATCAGAATCTTTAGATTAACTGTTGAATTATCCTCATACAGTAATCAACAGAACCATTTCTGGCGACAGTTTGTTTCGCCCGGGTTTCGATAAATATCCGTAGATAATTGCTGCATTCGGCGAACAAAAAATGTAGCAGACAAGTTTCAGTCCAATTGGATTCTTATTTCGCATATAGACTTTTCAACGGAGAAAGGGTTTGGTGGCTTGTGGCATTTCTGGTATTTTTCCAGTGAATTTCGTTCGCTGAATGCATCCAATGAATGCATTGTGTTTCTGAATGTGATTTCAAGACGGTGCTGCGTTTCCAGGAGATTAAATATAAAAATAGCGTTAGCGACATCTCTTACCAAGGAACAATTTTCCATTTCAAGGAGTATAGTATTTTTATTTAATTGCCCTCAATTTCGTTCTTTACATTTTACCTACCTTTATGACATCAAATACTTCGGATATTCTTGATTCAATAGCATCCACTGTTATGAATGCAACAATTGCTTTAGCCGTAAGCACACGAGTTGTCATCTCCGTACTTCCCGAACATATTGAGGCATATTCCACAAATGAAGAAATCTGCGCATGAAATGCAAATAAATTTACAAAACTAAAACAAATTCTATGCCCGTACCTTCAAATTCGATTCAGTTCCCTCCAAAGCCGAAGGATACAGTCTACTCAAAATCAACAACAATGGATGCAGTTTAGCCGGTCGTTCGTTACGTTCTATACTTGCACTGGCTTCTTTCAACTCCACCAAAAAGAAATCATACAATTGAGGATATCGCAAAAAGAATATTCGCCCCGTCATTCGATTGCGTACATTCAAATTCTCCCAATCTTTGGTTCGTTGCACACCAAATATTCGCGTTATTAAAGCCGAAAACAGAAGAGTCGATGAATTTCGTTCGGCCCACGTATTTGCCGAATATCCTCGAATAGCGCACATAACTCCGTCGGCGATATATTCCCCCACCGATTCATTTAAATCCGAACAACGAAACAAAGCACGAAGAATGTTCAAAGCATGCGTTCTGGACTCGGTACTCTTATCGGGGTCCGAACACAGACCAATCAAATTTCTCATGCAATATGTAAGCGCCTTGGTAGTTCCCACTTGCAATTCAGACGTTATCAGTGCCTGCACCATAAATGGAACGCCTGCACTTCGACGTGTTGCACAGATTTTCTCGTTGATTTTTTCATCTTTCGAAATTATTTCAATAAGTTCGCCAAGCCATTCCATTGGTAGTTTGTATAGTTCGGCATGTTCGGTTCGCCATAGTCGTGTACACACTTTGGAGAATCCGACGTATGCTTGTTCGAATGCGCCGCGATGTTTTGTCTCAGACAACATCTCTTTGAAGTGAGCTCCAATATCGATAATTTGATCGACGGTTATAAGATATTTGGTGGATGCTGCCGATTTGATGGGGGCGCGAAGAACGATTTCACCCAGCAGCAAAGATACTTCCTTTACCGTTCGCCATGCACACAGCAAAACCATTTGAGGAGTAGTTTTCAGCAGTTCTGTTTCAATGTCAGGTTTCGATGTAAGAATTTTGCAATGACGACGATCGGCATTGTTGTCCATCTCCGGACCTAAATATTCTGGAATATCACTGAAATCATTTGGAAGATGACCCTCCGGCGAGGAACTATTAACAATTGGTCCCACAACCTGTGTGGACATTTTGCACAGTTTGATCAATTCGATAAACATTTTTTTCCACTCAACATCTTCGGCTAGTTCCATAAAATTCAATTTAGACAAAATATGTCGAATGGATAGTAGAGCTCCATACAAAGGATTTCGACGAGCAGCTAACAGTATTGAATTCTGTGCACAGGCTAGTCCTTCGGTTAAAATATTGACACACCACTGAATCGCCGCATGTTCGACATTGTGCTTTACGCAAATTGTTTTTTCGCAACCGAAATCTGAAGGGTGTGCATGAAAAGTGAAGAACTCCAAATGGTAAGCAGCCGTCAAGGAGTCCGTGGGACGTACACTAGTCACCAGACGTTTTATACTTTCTAGAGAAATTTGTTGGGAGTCATTTCGAATAATTTGCTTTAAAATTGAATTGGCAATAGCTTTGTTGCTTTCATAGGAATCGTTCAGAGCATCAACCATCTTTTCTACGAATTGCTCTGGCAAGTAGGCACTGGCATTCTCCTTGCACTCCAAAAGTATGCTAACACATTGCTCTAGTAGTGACAGTGTTGTGTATCTTCGACTGAAATTTGCGCCAGGAAATAGATTATTCAACAACAGATTAACCAACTTTTTAATGAATTGCGCGTAAAATTCCTTTTGATCATCATTCTGTTTCAAAGACTTCTCAAAGCTGATTTTGAATCGCAACAGTCCTTTTGAAATCAATGCCAAACCTCGTTGACGAATCGCCGGGCTCTGACAATTTGCATTAAAACGAAGAAACTCGAAAATCGTATTGCACTCGACATCAGAAAGAGGTTCGGTCGTTTTGTGACTTTCGACCACAAGTCTTAAGGCCATAATTTTTGTATCATCCTCATTCGATATCATAACGTTCTGGAGAGTATCAGCAAACGTCTGTAAAATCCTTTGAATATTGTCAGTTTGTAAGGCGTTCTTTCGTATAGTCCACAGCGCCGATAGACGTGTGCTTAGTGAAATTTCCTTATTTTCGATATCGATCAGAATGTCCACAACTTTGGGATCGCACTTGATTGCTTTGTTCAATAGAACCTCAACACATCCCAATAAATCCTTATCGTTTGCGCCCAATTTGATTAAGGGCATAATCCACCGTTTTATCCAATCATTAAAGTCCGTTTCTTTGTGATTTGAAATCATCAAGTTTTCATAACAATTCGTTACATTCAAGTCCTTTCCCAGGCCACTTGAAATCAGTTCATCAAGCAGCGTAGGGAAATTTATAAGGATCACATTGGTCCCGATTGTATTTGCTACAGCTATTAACAGTGTACATTTGATTGATAGCGAAGTGTCCGTTTTCTTACAAGTTTGAAACAAATCTGCCTGCAGATCATTCAGCTCATGTTTGGCATTCATTTTAATGACATTTCGAATCAGATCCTTACATATATGACGTACGCTGTCCATATTGTGCTCAATATAGGAAAGAACATGCCCAGTCAGCGATTGGACAATTTTTGTAACGGCAACATTTTGTATCTCCACTAGCTCTAGGGTTAGTAACAACTTTGATACTTGAAACAGAATGCGAGTAGCACTCAACAGCATGGGCGGTTCAGTCCAATATTTGACCGCAATATCGCAAATTTTTGCCACAATTCGTTGAACGTCGTTTTTCATTTTCTGAAACGTTTCCACACGCAACGTATTTATCACTCCGACACATAGGCAAAGTACGAGACAACTATTATTCCCTTCAGTCCAATCCTGGGATGCAACTTGCGTTACGTGGTCTGAATAATTTCCATTCATTAGCGCAATGTATGCTATTAGAATTCCGCAGTTGGTCTTTACGTCCATTGGCATGTCGACATCAAGTGTGAGGTTACGAGACGGCGTTTTCAATCCATTAATTATGATTTTGGTATCGTCCGAAAGGGTGTCAAAGTATTCTTGAATACATGCTAGCGCAAAACGAATGAGGTTGTGAATGAACAAATAGAGCTCATTTTTGCCAGATGGGGAAGAATGTAAACTGCAGACGGAAACAATTTGAAATCTCTGTTTTCTTGGAAGTTGATAGTAACTTACCTGGTTTCATGCATATATTTTTCTAGGGTGCTGCTAAGAAAGCTGAATGTAGCCTCCAGATGTTCTTTCAAACTCTGCAGCGAGAGTGAGAAATGTTCAAAGCAACCACTTAAGGAAGTCACTGTTTGATTCAGATCCGTACATGCTGAATTCTCCACGGATTTTTCTAGTAAGACACTTATAATGCAGCTAAGAACGCTTACGAGTTGATCAATATCTTCTTGTTTGGTATTTTGTAGAAGTCTGAAATATGAATGATAAATTAGTGTGGCATCTTTATATAAGCTTATGGGAGAGATGAAAAAGTCCAGCCTATGTTACTTCTTTTTATCTGTCTTATTGCTATATTATATCACTCTGCAGTCTCACGGCGTTGTTGCGATGGCATTGGGATACCCAGTTGGGTTCCTTCTTTAGGCTTCTGAATTCTAATTCCATTAACAAACCAACTAACTAGCCAGTATAACAACGCTGGCAAATAACTGACGCTCGCGATTAGTAAAAGCCAACATTTTGTAGACAGCTGAGCAACGAACCAGATTTAAACCCAAGGGTACTGATGAATAGAAATAGAACCATGCAACACAAAAGTGATCGACGACAAAATATCTGTTGAGTCCCATTTTCTTAACATGAACTGTGAGGTCCATCAAACCAAATAACTCGCATTCCCAAGTTGCTACAGCGATTGGGTCTAGGTTCCGGAACTACCTATGCATACCAAAAGGGGAAACAAACAAATTTGTACACATCACTCGCTTCAGTTTTCATCCCAATGGAGCGAACCTTACTTATACTTTTAGGCGCCGGCAACGTAATTAGTCCTAGTCCAAGGATGTGCTGCGTTTGTGGCAATAGAATTTACACCAACGTTCAATCATTTGTGCAAAGTTCGAGCTGTGACGAATATTGTCATCTACAAAATTGTTCGGACACAAAAAAACCAATCAACGGACTAGCATCTTCACAGCTCCCATTGTAGAAACAGCGGATACAAGTCATCATCGACCTCCCAGCAACAAACCAATCAAGGTCCACAACCGTTGTTGTTGTTGTATTAGCGGCACAGACAGGATTGATTTGATTTGATTAGTTGCATCATATTTATTCGAAGATGGTGGGCATTCCATCCTCGAGGTCAAGGTTTAGAAAGAAAGCTGCTTCAATTGGTTGTAACCATAACGCAAGTGGTGTAAGTTGCGTGGGAGCAGCTGGACAATCGAAAATATGGTCTACATCGTGTGGACTGGTTCCGCAGGCTGGGCAGGTGTTTGCAACTTCATCATTTATACGCGATAAATAAGAATTTAGTCGCGGGCACCAACCGGATCGGAGCTGAGCTAAGGTGGTGCGGGTAGCTCTCGGTAATTGTTCTTCGTCAGGAGATATGGCTGGAGGTTTGGTGCCAAGTACACGATTATTTGTGAGGCTTTGAGTAGCTTTACGAACGTCTTGTGTGTGTATGTCTGCAATCGCCGCCTTGTAGTCGGAGTTATCGAAGGGAACCTTTTTGTATCGCTGGACTTTGCGCTCTTTGTCCGTGATAGAGCGTCTTATTCGTCGTGGCGGTGGTGTTTTGTCCATTAGTTCATTGTTCGGGTGATTTGTACGATAACATCCGACCAGATACTGTTTAGTAAGAAGTTCGTTGTGGTTTCTCAAAGTCATCATCTTAGTCTCCTGGTGCAGATGATCCACTGAGGACATCTTAACACAGCCGGTGATGGTGCGAAGTGCCGTGTTCTGGCAGATTTGTATGTGGCCCCAATTTGTGTTGCAGAGTACATTTGACAACGTAGGTGCTGCATAGTTGACTAGGGGCGACCGATGGCTTTATAGGTAGTCAGAAGTGTTTCTTTGTCGGTGCCACATCGGTACCGGCAAGAGCTTTAAGAATTTTGTTTCTGCTCCTGAGTTTAGAGCAGATGTTCTCAGCGTGTGTGTTAAATTTGCCGGAGTTGTCTATCGTGACACCTAGGATCTTGGGAGTCTGGATAGTAGGGATGACGTTGGTGTCGATAAATATAGGGAGTTGCATATTGTACTCCTGGTTGAAGCTGGTGAATAAGGTGGCGGAGGACTTTGGTGCTGAGAGCTTCAAGCTTTTACTCACAAAGAAGTCGTTGAGTGTCAGCAGGTATTCGTTGATGTTGTCGCACATTTCGGGAATCTCGTTGCCAATCGCCATGATGGTACAGTCGTCAGCATAAGAGATGATTTCGAGTCCCGTGGGTGGTGTGGGCAGTCCTGACATGTAAAGGTTGAAGAGGGTGGGAGATAAGACTCCGCCCTGTGGAACGCCTTGTTTAATTTTCCTGAGTTTGGACTTCCCATTCCTAAACTCGGTGCAGGATTGACGACCGGCAAGGTAATTCGCGATCCATTTGTGGATATATGGAGGAGTAGTGTTGCGTAGATCTGTCAAAAGTACTGTGTTGTTAACAGTGTCAAATGCTTTTGACAAATCGAGAGCTACGAGGATAATGCGCTTGCAGGGTTTCGGCTGATTGAGTCCATTGAATATGTTGGAGGTAATCCTGTCTATAGCGGTTGTAGTGCTATGCATTTTCCGGAAACCGTGTTGATGATTGGCAAGATGGACGTGCTCCAGGAGTTTAGGCAACACTAGTGCCTCAAGTATTTTGGCCACGGGGGACAGTAGCGTTATTGGACGGTATGATTCTGCTAGAGTATGATCTTTGCCTGGCTTCGGTATGGGGGTGATACGGCCTTTTTTCCATAGCTCGGGTATGATGAAGGTTTTCAGCGGCAGGTTCATCGTAGCAGTGATATACTCAATGGCCGGAGAATCGATGTGTTTGAGCATAATCATGGCAATACCGTCTAGTCCGTACGCTTTGGAGTTTTTCGCATTTTTTATTGCAAGCTTGACTTCGTTTGAGGTAACCTGGAGGTGTTGGTCAGTGGTGCGGTTTCGGATAGCTCTGGTAATTTTGCGCATGAGCTTATCTTTTTCGGGATGTTCGACGAATTGTTGGTTAAATTTGTGACCGCATTTGTCGTCGTTGTTGTATATGTTATCACCGAATTTAATAGCTACCTTACCTTTGGGTTTTGTGGGGTTTGATAGAGCACGTGCCGTTCTCCAAAGGTTGCTTACGCCGGATTTTACATGGCAGGTTTTTAAATGCGAATTCCATAACTGTTTCCTGTGGTCGTTGACTTGCTGGGTTATAATGTTGTTGAAATCGCCGATGCGAGGATCATTTGGGTCTGCTGTTCGGAGTTCATCTCTCGTTTTTGCCAATTCTGCAGCTCTCTCTCGATTACCGTAACTCCTAGTGGAGCATGGTGCGTTGATGACTACCGTGTGTAGTCCATCAACGCTACAAAGACAATTGAATTCGGAGTGTGATACGGTTGTCAGCCATACCAATTCCTAGTCGCATTGTTAGTTGATTATTCTACGATAAGAATATTTCTTATCATCTTCTTCTGAATAATAAACTTGCGACGAGTCGTGCCGAGTTTGGAAACTCGTTTCTCCATGAGTGTCTATTTCACAGAGTGGCGACCGAACGATCACGGCCACAAAGCACGACAACGACAATTCTGCAGCAGATGATGGGAAATGCGGTCTCATGATTGGGATGCGGCCCGCTGGAATGTATCTTTTGGCTGCATTCTGGATAATCCGTCTCAGGTTTTTTTCAGCAGTACGTACGTCAGTAGGGGTTGGAAGGGCAGAAAACGCTTCATTTGTATAGGTTTGGAAGCCAATCAAGTCGGCTTTGCTGAAATTTGAATATGTCTTCTTCTCAGTGTACGTAAACTGAGACGGTTTATCAATCGTGAGGACAATAGGCAAATGGTCTGACGAGAAAGTTATGAACGGTTCCCAAGTAATGTTGTTTATGAGCCCAGGGCTGGCGATGGATATGTCAGGCGAGCTTCTGCATGATCCTGCAATGCGGGTTGGTGAGGCGTCATTCAACGGACAGAAATCGGAATCATCTAGTTGGTTTGCGATGTGGTTGCCTCTGGTGTCGTTGTTGAGGTTTGAGTGCCATAAATCATGGTGAGCGTTGAAATCGCCCAGTAATAGGCGATATCGCCCGGTGAGTAGGGGGGAAATATTGGCCTGGAAACCAGTGAGACAACTGGTGGTATATAGATATTGAGAATATCTATATCAACATTTCCCGACCTGATTGATATCGCTTGTAATTCTGTTGTGGTATCGGCGGCAGTGATATCGATTAATGAATATGGCAGCGAGTTATGTAACAAGAAAGCCAAACCTCCTCCTGAGCCAGTGGGTCGATCGCGTCGGATGATGTTGAAGCCTCCGTAAGAATTTAGCGATGAATCGGCATTTAGTTTGGTTTCTTGAATTGCAGCAACTAGGATGTGATGTCTGTCCATGAAGTCAGTTATCTCAACAATTTTATGTTGTAGACCATTACAATTTAGTTGAACTATCTTTGTGGTGGAGTAGTTTGCAACTTGCAGTGGTGGTGCTGGTGTAAGAGTGTGTCGTGGTGCTGTGATCAAGTTTTGATATTTTTGCCCGAGTTCGAGGTGGTCGTGGGATTCGTAAAATGGGCCGCGCCGTAGTAAGTGATTCACGAAAATTTGCAGATTGATCATTCTGTTACTGGTTGCCTATTTTCGCAGTGGCTGAGTATGGTTTTTTTCAGCGACGTTGTTTTACCAAAATAGATTTGATAAAAAAAAGTTACCCTAAATTTAGTTATTCAAGAGAATCCTTCAACTTTGACTACCTTCCAAAATGACTGACAGACTTGCTCATTCTTGACAGCTTCGGAAAATTCGAAAAATGAGTTTCAACCGAATCAAGTGATACGAAGTTCTCAATCGAAAATACAGAAAACTTGAACACTTCTGGCCTTTCAAAGGGGCATGTAATGAAAAAGTTTGAAAATCACTGCTTTATGCAGAGTCCCCACATCCAAGTTGGAGCCGTTCAAAAAACGAAACTTAATTAGGTACAGAGGAAGGCCTTACTTTTCGGATACACAATCTGTGAGTATAAATATATTATAGGAAAGGCCCTGAAGTGGTAATTTTGTCTCGGTCTTTATAACACATTCTCAAATTCACACATGCCATCAACCTCACCAAAGGCTTCGGCACTTTTTCATGTGAGGGGCTAAAAATTGTGTGCAAATATTTGAATGACATTTTCGTACCATATACATATTTTTCACTTCATCTCATCTCATGAATTTTAGGTTTCCGATTGACCTGCATCCGATATACCTACTCGTGTTTCTGTTGATACCAATGACATGGAGCACAATCTTGATAATACTCCCACAATGGTGACTACCTCATTATCAGGGATGGGAATGATTTAACAGGCAGTACCTGGTACCTGTGCTGGACATGTCTTGAATTGGAGGTATAGAGTTCAGATTGAGCCGTGACACACGATTTTCAAGTGTACAGACTTGTCGCCATAGACATTTAAATCGATTGAATGATTTGTTTTGATCGTCAGATAAATTTGAAGGTGTATGTGACCATCTAATCCAATTTTTTTATTGAACGTGTGGAACTTATTGCCATGCAATTTTTCATACAATCTGTCAAGACAATCATGTGTTTTCAGTTGCTGATTTTTTCACATCAACCTGTGGCCATTCTTCATATTGTGGCTGTGGCGGTCATTTTCCATCGAAAGTAGCAATGGGATCCATCTATTTAATTTCAATTCTAATCATTATAACTACTCCCTCACTTGGCCACTTGATTCCGAACAGGATGTTTGAGCGGTGCATCAAAGTACACATTAGCAAGAAATTCCAATGCCATCACATCGTCCTTTGATTTGTCGTAAATCTGAAATTAATTTTTTATCAATCACAATACGTTTTGAACCAATTTATCAAAATTATTCATACTTTCTTCACAACACCGACTTGATCCGGAATAGTTTGTGCTCCTTCAAATTGCTTTGCAAAATTGCTGGTCGCACTATGATGATTTCGAGGTAATTTTAGCAAAGTTGTACGCAATTCAGCATTTTTACGAATATTTTCACCCGTTTTTACAGAGGATACACGTAAATTTAGTGAGTTCATTTCAGCCGGACAATAAAGGTGCAATAAGAAATATACCACATGAAAAAAACGTAAACAAATGTAGCCAACGTGCTATGAATTGTCAAAGTCAAAAACAGAGTTCTTGTTCTTCTTGCTCGCTTATCTGAACAGGAGGTTCTGGAGTATACTCACTAAAAAGTTAAAACGCGATTCACACTTGGCCGCAAAATCTAGGTTAATTATGAATTCTGGAAATCTGTTCACGCTACAGGTTTTTAGATTTCTTTTGGCACTGCAAAAGCGACAAAATGCTCTATATTGCCTACACCCCAACTTGAAAAAATAACTGTATTGTTTTGAGAGAAATGTGACCTTCTTTGTGATACAGAGAGATCAAATTCGTCGTTTCGTCTACGTTCAAATAACTGTACTCAAAAAAAAATAAACCGGGACCACGCGGCAAGTAATATCAAGAGTTTGCGTATTTTGTATAAATTTCATAACGGTATACCATATTTGGAGAGCTCTTCGTAGGAGGGGCATACCAGATAAAATAATTTCTATCATCAAGAAATCTTATCAGGGAGCCCAATGTCACGTTTTGCACAAGGGTAAGCTTTCAGATCCTTTTGAGGTGCACAGTGGAGTGTGACAAGGTTGCATTTTATCACCTATTCATTTCCTCATAGCCATTAACGATGTACTAGTGAGCGCGCTTCAAAACCAGAGGAAAGGTATCAGATGGAAAATGTTTGATAACCTGCAACACCTGGACTATGCTGACGATATTTGTCTGCTTTCAAATAAAAATGAGGATGTAGCTCAAATGGCCGATGCTCTGCATTGCGAAAGTCGTAATGCTGGGCTCAAGATAAAAGCTGCCAACACCAAGTACTTGAGCTCCCATCCTGGGGGACACAGCGGAATTTGTGTTTCGGGCCAGGTCAAAAAGTTGACGCATTCTGCTACCTCGGAAGCATAGTCACTGCAGATGGCGGCGCGGACGCTGATGTACAATCGCGTATCAATAAGGCTAGGGCAGCCTTCTTCACTTTGACTCCTTTCTGGCAAAATAACAACATTTCCAGGCGCACCAAAATCCGAATCTTCAATTCTATTGTAATATCTGTGCTTCTTTATGGCAGTTCAACTTGGAAGGTGACCAACGAGATAACAACTAAGCTGCAAACTTTCGTAAATCAGTGCCTACGGCGCATCCTACAAATCCGCTGGCCGGATCATCCAATGATGATCTCTTGAGTATCACAGGCCTGGATTGGATAGGCACTTCTGTCAAAAGGCGAAAGTGGCAATGGATTGGTCATACTCTCCGAAGAGGGCCAACAAATATTGCAAAGCAGGCCCTAGATTGGAACCCTCAGGGAGCCAATGCTAGATGCCGTGTTGGGCGACCAAGAAACACGTGGAGAAGATCGGTTAATAGCGAGGCTGCTTCATTAAACAAACAGTGGTCAGACCTAAAGACATGGCACAGATCAGAACGAGGTGGAAAGTAGGCGTAGTTGATGCCCTATGCCCCACAAGGGGTTAAAAGGAACCAGAGAGAGAAATACCATTTGCGTCATTATTTCTAATCTTATGGTCGTAATCTCGTTCCACGGCTTGAGAGTACAGTTGATAAAGTTCGTCAATGCATATTCGTATTTCCGGAAATTATTTCAATGGGTTGAATTTTCTATGGATCTCTGTATTCGGAAAGCCTAACAGCATCAATAATAGCTCAATCCAAGTATGTACCGTTGGACTTGGTATATTTTATAAAGCAACCCAACCCGCAAACAAAACACTTGAAAAATGTGTCACGACGCACAAGACGATACCGGCGAGATAGTCAAACGTAGAAGAAAGGTTTCTCCTTGCTCTCTGTGCGATTGCGAACCGTCAGGGATTAGGAGTCACTGCGGGCTAATGCCGCCATAACTCCGATCGTCTGTATATCTGTTATTGCACGTCGGATCCGTCCTTTCGCTCGTCGTCGTGGCAATGGAATTATTACTATAATTCATGATGGTAGATGGTATAGGTCGAAATATCACTGCATGTGGGAATCCCAACCAGATAATAGTACCAACGCTTTTAGGGACCAGTCTAATTTTATTGTAATATTTGGTGTATATTATATGAACTTACTTTTTGATTGGTAGTCTGGTTGGTGTAGTACTTAGTGCGCTTACCTCAGTTGATGTTTTTCGAACCCATGACACGGATTATGACTTCACTCAAATATTACACGAGTACCCATTTATGGGGATGAATAATAACTCTGCTGAGCCTGCTTTTGATCACAAAATCTCTACAAAAAGCAGTCAAGATCTTAAAAAGCGGATGCCATTAACACATCTACGGCTTTGTTCTTATGTTGGACTGTCCCGAAGTAAAAACATGTATAGTAACTGATCGTTTAAGAACGGCTAGCCGATTTGACTCAAATTTTTTTCAGTTGTTCGTAATTGCCAGGAGGTTTTTACAAAAAAAGAGTTTGGGAAAACTCTCAGGAAAAGGTGGGAAATTAGAATAATAGAAGTTTTTGTATCCCATTCATGAACGTCAACCGACTGCCGTACATTTGGCAATTCACTTTGAGAACGGGCATCGTGTCTACTTTACGGACGCAAAAGCAGTACAAAGAGCAAAACGACCACCAGCGACAGCATTGGCAATCTCACTCAAATGTTAAGCATTCGCAAGGACTTTATTCGGAAATGCCACGTTATTACACATGGAACGTTGCATCGAAAACGTTTCTGGCTTCGCTAATGTCTATTTGACCCTTGGACGAATATACACAGTTCCCCGGTAGCGAATTTACGAACCCGTGTTCAATGCCTCCCAAGTGACCAACTTTCCGAGCTCCGCCGCATTATTTACAGCTGAAGGTGGGATCGATCATAATCACGTTGCGGAATCTGAATAATCCGAAATTGTGCAACGGTAGGTACGCGGTTGTCCGTCGAGAAACTGATAAACAATTTGATTCAAGCGACGTTCATCAAGGGTAAATTCAAAGGAGGGGAAGTCCTTATCCAACATAATCCAATAATCCAACTGATCTTCCATTCCAATTCAAGCGGATTCAGTTCGATGTTTTGCGATGAAAATCATTAAATCGCAAGGTCAATCGTTGGAAGTCTGTTGGATTAATCTCAAATTTCCCTGTTTTTTGTACGGTCAGCTGTTTGTTGCCTGTTGTTTGTTTCTATCTTCGATACGAAGGATCAATGTTCAATTGTGGTCAATGTAAATGATCAGCCATACCCGCCCGTCTTTCACTATCATTTTTAAAAGTGTGCATAAAATCATACTCTCCATAAAGACAATTTGTTTAAGGCCCAGGTCCACATATATTTTGGAAAGCTCTTTGTCGTGTACGCTGAAATATGGGTCATTTGGGTATTAACAAGCTGCCTACCGATTAAACAATAAACTTGCTCCCCTTCGAAGCAAAGGATCGTGGTTTATGATAGTTTTCCAATTCACGATCCATGTCGCGGACTATCGTCTCACTCAGATGTTAAATCAGTGCCCAATAGTGGGGATAAAAGTATCTGCAGAGCGTGCTGTTGATCTCACCAGTTAAGATGTTGGAAATTGGATGCGAATGTCAGTTATCTAATTAATGATTGATTTGAAGAAACGACACATTTTGAGAATAAATTGAAGGTGTAGCCAAAACAGCTAAGATAAGCTGAATAAAAATCTGCCAATTAAATAAAGTAGTCTGGCTGGTCTAGCGGTTAGTGCGCGCACCTTCGGTGCACAGGGTCACGAGCTTGTGACGGACTATGATCTCACTCAGATGTTAAACGAGTACCCATTTATGGGGATAAATAACACTGCTGAGCGTGATGCTGATCTCATTACCTCAACTAAAAGCAGATAAGATCTTGGAAATAGGATGTCACTAACACATCCTGCGGCCTTAGTCCAATGTTGGATTGTCGTGCCTGTTATTTATTTAATTAAATAAAGAATATGCTTAAATTTTGAGACACGTGCTTAGTCTAAATGAGTGCCTTGAGGTTGTATTTTCCCAGCTTATGCAATATTCATGCAGAGTGTAATTAATAGTAGAATCGAAACTAAATCCAAAACTGCATCCAGAAGATGTGCGATTGATTTGTGGGATATGTATGATCTATTTTTTTTTTATCACTACTCCCTATTGAAATTAAAGTTTTCGTATCTATCTTCTAATTTTGATATCAAATACCAGCCAGAGTAGGTAAAGGGCCGCCGAGGTTACTCCCAGACCATAGATTGGTCCTTTTGTGATACCACCAAATCACACATTTATTAATCATTTATTGTCATCCTGGCAAACTTTTTGAATTCATATCTCTAAAGCGGCAATTCCATTGAGGGAACCTTCTTCTTCTTTTAGCGGTACAGAAAGGTGTGATACCGCTGTGCATCTATGTGGAGCGCCAGCGCAGTTTGGACAGATGTTTTGAATGTCCGGGTTAATGCGAGAAAGGTACGAATTGAGGTGTGAACAAAAGCCCGACCGAAGTTGAGCTAATGTCACTCTGGTGGCTCTCGGGAGCCTAATCTCCTCAGGCGAAATGGGTGGAGGGCGCACTGAGAGGACTCTATTCGCATCTAATCTCGCAATAGACCGACTCACTTCTGCAGTGTATTCACACTGGCAGCTCGGTATGCATCATCGTCGTAAGGTTCCCTCTTGTATCCCTGGGCCTCTCTCTCTAGGTCTCGCAAATCACGCCTGACATGTCGTGGTGGAGGAATTCGGTCCATGAGACTGTTGTTGGGATGATTCTCACGGTAGCAACCAACAAGATATTGTTTGGACAATAGGAGATTGTGGTCACGTATTGGCATAAATTTTGTCTCTTGATGTAAGTGATCCTGGGCAGACATCAAGAGGCAACCTGTGGCTGTGCGTAGAGCAGCATTTTAGCAGACCTGAATTTTGGTCCAGTTTGCATCACATAGACTATGTGACCAAACTGGGGCTGCATAATCAGCAGCTGCTCGACCCACCGCTTTGTATGTGACTAGCATGGTTTCTTTATCCTTGCCGCAGGTGCTACCAGCTAGTGCTTTTAGGATTTTATTCCTACTGCGCATCTTTTTGCAAACGGATGCTGCGTGATGAGCTGACGTCATCATGCTCTCTAAATGGAGCCCAAGAATTTTAGGCTTAGCAACAGTAGGAATTGGATTGTTGCCAATACGTACATCAACCTCCCACCGACCAAGTGGTAAGAAATGTCGCAGAAGATTTAGACGCGGAGATGGTGAGGTGTCGGCTTTGGAAGAAAGCCTGTAATCGTCCGAGATAGCGATTAATTTGGAGGCGCATTTCATCCTTATCCTCCCCTGTGGCGAGCACGGTGCAATCGTCTGCGTAGGAAATCACCTCGATTCCTTCCGGTGGTGTAGGAAGGCCGGACATGTAGATGTTGAACAAAGTGGGGGAGAGTACCCGACCCTGTGGAACTCCTAATTTGATTTTCCTAAGCTTCGAACGT
This sequence comes from Microchrysa polita, assembly GCA_949715475.1. Classification (NCBI taxonomy): domain Eukaryota; kingdom Metazoa; phylum Arthropoda; class Insecta; order Diptera; family Stratiomyidae; genus Microchrysa; species Microchrysa polita. The sequence goes on from OX454418.1 coordinate 27,702,088, forward strand.
TTGCCACGAAGCTCAGTGAAGGAATGCCGATCAGCTAGATAGTTGGCAATCCAACGGATCTCTTGAGCAGGGATATGCATTGTCATTGCCAAATGCACTCGTTAGGCCAATTGCCACAAGAATCGTTCTGTGGCAAGGACGTCTGTGGTTTAGCCCATTACGGATGCGTGTAGTGATCGCATCGAGGGCTGTGGTGGTACTATGCATTTTCCTGAAGCCATGCTGGTGAGGTTCTAGCTTAGCATGCTTAACAAGAGTGGGGTGAATAAGGGCCTCTAGCGTCTTTGCGACAGGTGAAAGTATTGTTATGGGTCGGTAGATTCACCGAGACCAGCACTCTTTCCCGGTTTGAGACAGGGGACAATCCGTCCTGTTTTCCAGATTTCAGGGATGGCAAGCTTAGAGATCGACAAGTTAAAGGCTGCCGTGAGATACTCAATGGCTGGAAGGTCGAGATGTTTCAACATGGCCATCGAAATGCCATCGGGTCCGAGGGCCTTTGAGTTTTTAGCATTCTCAATGACTTTTTTAACCTGGTCCGCAGTATACGATGGTATAGTGTCAACATTTCTACTGCGAATCCGTCTTCTAATTTTACGCTTTAAGCCATCGGACTTGGGATGTTCAATAAATTGCTTATTGAACAGGCTTGCGCACTGAAGGGGATCGCTGGTGCTCCTATGGCCAAATTTGATGGCATTATTGCCCTTTCCTTTCCTAGGATTGGATAGGGCGCGGACAATAGACCATAGTTTACTGACACCTTCATTGAGGTTGCAGTCATTGAGGTGCTCGTTCCATTTCGCCTTCCGATAGTCTTTTACTTGTCGATTGATTTCAGAGTTAAGCTTCTGAATTCTGGGATCACCTGGGTGAGCGCGTCTGATGTTATCTCGTTCATCGGCTAATCTGGCGGCACTGGTAGGGAAATTAGGTCGAACTTTCGGGATACGTCCAGCAGGAATATAACGTGCCGCTGCTTTGGCAATAACGTTCCTAACATTTCGTTCGGCCTTATGAACGTTAGTTGGTGTAGGTAGCTCGATGAACTTCGCCGACGAGTATGCTTTGAAACCCTCCCAATCGGTTTTCTTGTGATTGACAAACGTTCGCTTCTCAGACTTAGTCAGGTTTGCTGGTTTGCCAATTGTTATTATGATTGGAAGGTGATCGGACGAGAGAGCAGTGTGCGTCTCCCATCGAGTAGCACTGATTAGGCTGGCACTTACAATAGTTAAGTCAGGAGAGCTACTGCAAGTGCCTGTGACTCGAGTCGGCGAGTCTTCATTGAGTGGACAGAAATCTGAGGCGTCTAGAGATTCCGCAATAGTTATACCCCTGGCATCGTTGTTGAGGTCAGAATGCCAGAGCTCATGGTGCGCGTTAAAGTCACCAAGAATGATCCTGTTCTCTCCAGATAGGAGAGGACCAATATCGAAACGATAGCCAGAAGGGCAACTAGAGTGTGGTGGAACATATACATTAAAAATTTCGATATAAGTACTGCCTGATGAAACTGAGATGGCTTGCATTTCCGCCGTACCATCGACATCTACATCTAATACACAGTAATGTACGGACTTGTGTATTAGGAAGGCAAGTCCACCTCCAGGGTGAGAATCATTCCTGGCGGCTGGTCTATCTTTGCGCAGTATAACGTAATTGCCATGGACGCTAAGAGACGAGTTCGAATGGAGCAAAGTCTCCTGGATGGCAGAAGTCAGAATTCTGTTTACACTCATGAAGTGAGTGATCTCGGTAATTTTTTGGTGAATGCCGTTGCAGTTAAACTGCAATAAGGACAGTGGAGCGAAAACCGCTGGAGGAGGAGCAGGGGTTAAACTAGGTCGAGCATTTCTGATCATATTGTTTGGGGGTGCTGGGGGCTGAGGAGGAGGTGGAGGGCTAGGAGCAGCCCGTGGTCGCCCTGTGTTTATGCATCCCGGTGCAACATATGATGTGCTGACCAACCGTTCTCAAGCCAGATCACCTGAGATGTACCCATTCCAAGCAGCAATTACACTGCACTGACCTGGCATTCGAACCAATTCGTTGGCCGCAAACACTACAAAACCATACCTCTGGGCCTGGATTTGTTTCAATGCCGGCGCGAATTAATAAAATTGAGAGCAGCCGCGCCGAGATGTAATGCTCCCAATATGACGAAAAAACACATAACTCGAATCCACACATATACACAGGCGACTTGTATTTAACAAAAACAATGATATCGTGTTTTGAAGGAGTTTCAAATTTTGTCGCCTACGACAGAGAAGCACCAATTCGCATGGCACGGCTTGTGATCTTGACTAATGGCTTCCACCACTGGAAAGACGAACAGTGACAGCCGGATCATCTCCTTCGTAGCAATGCGATTAACAATAATGAACTTATTCTCGCAGCCATCATCACTAACGACTAACGTCAAGTCCATGGTTGTTGTATAACGAAGTGCTCGATAGAGCCAAGTCCTTACTTTTCACTCTTTTTTAGATTTTTCTTCGAAATTATGACGATTGCTTGTCACGTTTTAATCTAATTCTTCTTTTGGCAGTGTAATTTGTTTAAAAAGGTAAAATTATTTGGAAAAAAAACTAGTTATGTGAGAAGGGAACAGGGTTTAAAAATTTATAGAAATGGACTTAGCACTATTGAGCTTTAAGTTATCGAATCACACCGCTAGTTGCCTTCCCCTTTTTAATTGAGAATGTATTTTAATGTGAAAAAGATGGCAGCTTTTTTTTCATCATTCTAACGAGTTATACTTAGTATTTTTTATTGCAAATAGTCGGACAAAAATTTGTAACAGAAAAAATCATTTATACAATTTCTGATGAAAATTAACTCAAGTTAAATTAGAATTTCTTATATATGTATTAAAATATGGAATCATTACTTTGTAATAAACCAACCGCACTTAATTAAAGCTTAAAAATTGCATTAAAGCTAAACTATCTAGTCTTAAGTTCGCCATGCGACTTCATATGTGAATATAGACCAGCGCATTGTGCAAACATCTTGCCACATATTTTACACTCATACTTCTTGGCCGCGTGCAATTGCTTGTGCGTCCTCAGCGTACCTTCAGCCTTGAATTTCCGACCACAAATATCGCACTCGAACGGAGTCTCGTTCGTGTGAATTCGCTTATGTTTGACCAAATCCTTTGACGTAAAGAACGCCTTTTCACAATACGGACACTTATAATTCCTAATGTTCTTATGCTTGCGCGTATGGTTTGTTAACATAACTTGCGCTATAAACGACTTTCCGCACTCGTCACACTGAAAAGGTTTCTCTTTCGTATGAATTCGTTCGTGAATTTTCAAAGGTGCCTTTTGAGTGCATCGGTAGTCGCAAAATTGACACGCATAGGGCTTAATGTTCAAGTGAATATTGATGTGAGTCTGAAGATTATTGGGATGGGTAAATGCTTTCGGACAATGTGGACACTTGAATTGCTTATTGCCATCGTGCGTGTCGAAATGGTAGTCACGCATATTTTTGTTACGGAAAGTTCGCGGACAACGTGGACAGGTGTATTTCTTCAGACCTGGATGCATGGTTTGCATATGCCTCTGATAGTCGACGGGTTGGTCGAATGAGCTGAGACAATATCGGCACGTCACGACTTTGGGTATTTTGGGCACAAACGCATCGGGATTGGACGTATCGTCCGGGTCGTCTTTTTCAATCATATCAGCGTGTTTTTTCCGATAATGTTCGCGAAAATCCTTGTGAACGCTGAACTCTCTACCGCAAGCGTAGCAAAAATACTTTTCAGATTTCTTTTCTTTTAGTTTATTTTTGGTTTTTGCCCTTTTACGCGTTTCGTCTTTCAACTGTGGTTCATCATCTTCAAAAGGGGTTGTCGAGTTGTCATCACAATCCAGCGTTTCGGTGTTGTTCTAAAAACGACAGAAAATGTTCAATGTCCTAGTGCAACAAAACGTTCTTTTAAATCTTAAATATTATACCTCATCCTGAACCGGAGACTCTAGCTTCAAATCCACATCCTTCTCATTACGGGCAGGTGATTTGGGATTTGCACTAAATGTGTGGACATCGCGTAAATGGTCTCCAAAAGTGTTCATATCCGCACATGCTTGAAGGCAATAGGAGCAAACAAAAGTAAATCCTCCTTGATGAGCGAAAAAGACTTCGCCACATTTTCGCGTTGAATCCGGTGCCAGTAATGGGTCGTTTGCATCACTTGTATTGTCCGGCTCGAACAGAATTTCCTCTTTTACTTCAACTTTTTCTAGTAAATCTTGAGACATTTTACTTCAGATGCAAATTAAAAAAAATGTTAATAACAGCGACTGTCAATGACAGCGACTGCATGTAAACATCAACACATTCAGCAACTCAAGCACGGAAATACATTAAAAAGCAGCAACGGTTATGGCTGAATTACATATCCCGCGTCAGCATCGGCAGAGGCATCGGCATCAGCAGAAAAATTTAAATTTAGAACACACGCATTTGCCTTTGATGACCCATGGCTGTACGCGATGCCAGTTTTTGGACGCGCAGCCATTTTGCGCCTAATCTAGAGGGACCTTAATAAAATAGTCACAATACCTACAGTTCCTAGCCTCTTTCAGATCCCCAATTTAAAGTAGGTACTAACATCGTCAGTTCACGTGAAATCCATGCAAATACTGTCAACATTTTGATGATCGTGAAATCGAATTCGCTTGGTGGTACTCACTTCACATGAAAGTCTCCACACCGGTTTTTGACATTTCGCCAGCGAATTATAATGCAGTTGCACTTTATTTCACAATGAAAAGATGTCATCAATCAGAACGCGAGTGAACATTTATCGTACATTGAGTGAATAAAAAGCAAGTCTCCACGGCACCGTTTTCACGGGAGACATATATGCAAGTTTTTCGCTAGGTGAACTCAGTACATACCTTTACAGTTGATGCATTCAGCAATGGAAATGCTACAAGTACTATTTTTTTCTCAAAAGTTTCATCGATTCCTCAGCAGACTGACTTCGATTCACGATCGATGAAATATCGATTCTGCTCTAAAGTTGTATCCACACTGACTGCAATTTGATTGACCGTCCAGTTTTGATATTCAATATGGCAACAGATGATTCAGTCAACTGACACTTTGAAAACCGCGTTGTCGAATTCAAAGGGACAATTCTGCAGCTTTTCTTCGTTTTTTGTGTGAAATTGTAAAATTTTTGAATTGGCTAATGCTAATTTAAGTGAACAGAGCCCGATTTTTGATAAGTAAATGTTAAAAATAATAATTTTCGCTTGTTTTAAACCCGGGGGCACACAATTTTCCTGTATATTTGACCATCATTTCTATGTGTTTTCCCCGGCAAACATGGGTCGATTTTCCCAGTTTCTCTCGGTGGTTCAAGGCTTGTAATGGAGAAGGTCTTTATAGTTTCCCTCACTGAGGAGGTCGTTTGTACAAAATTTCATGTTGATATGAATTTCCGAAACAGTTATCTGCTCGGTTTGGATCCAGAATATATTTGAACCGGTTCACTTGGAATTTCTGAAAAGATGCGGAGCTTAACTACGCCGTGCATAAAATCATATGTCCTACTTCACGTCAATCCAGTCAATCTCAAGGATTTTTACTTTGCTTTCGCGGTCTCGTTTTCGTCTATTTATCCCCTTGTAAACGATGGAAGAAATTAGTGCAATAGACGACGACAACAAACAAAAATGTGGTGAAGTGTTCATGGGCTATCGCGGTGTTTTCACATTTGTTTGTTCCGCATGTCTGAAAAGTTTTTCCGATATTCAGACTTTTGGCGAGCATATACTGGAGGACCATCCGATTGAATTGAATTCAATAAGCATTGATGAAATAAAAATTGAGGATATGGGTACCGGTCTTGAAAGCGCCATCGATTATGAGATTGAAGAAATCGAGGTGAGTCCTTTCTAAGAGTTGCCATTCACTGTCCAATCGATCATACAATAAACGGTCATCATCTTTGGATGCGTAGGTCAGTAATGCAACCAAAGAAAATGACCGTTTATCGTACGACCGATTGGACAGTGTATGGCGATTCTAAAATAGCTGAATACATGCATATTGTAATTTGGTCAATTTCAGGACGATGAGAGCTTATCAAATGATTTTTCAACATCTGAACATTATGAAGAGGTAGATGAAATGGATGATTTCAATGAGTGCGAAACGACGTCTCCCTCGACTAGCAAAGATACTAATGTAGAAGAAACAACTATCAAATCGTATCCCTGCCCATCCTGTAATAAAATCTTCGATTCATTTGGAACCTACTACAAACATTGTAGAACTGAACATCCTGGAACTCGGGAAAACAATGTTTCTACGACCGACACTATTAGATCTTCAACATTGATCCCCAAAGCGTCTGAAAATATCGTGTGTAAATATTGCCTTCAAATATTCACCAATTCAGCCGTATACGGCAAACACATAAGAAACGATCACCCAACGAAACAATATTCATGCAAACATTGTCCGCTAACATTCCGAGCACGCAATACTCGTGACTATCATATGGACACGCACGAAAGCAATAGACGACTTCAATGTCCGCATTGTCCAAAGGCTTTTTCACATCCCAACAACTTACGCAATCACGTGCACATTCATCTGAACATTCGACCGTACGCGTGTCAGTATTGCGGACAAAAATATACACAGAAATCGGCTGTGAAAATTCACGAGCGTATTCATACGAAGGAGCGGCCCTATCAATGCGAAGAATGCGGAATGTCGTTTATAGCACAAATCAAGTTGACTCATCACATGCGCCGGCATAAGAACATAAAAGACTACAAATGTCCGCATTGTGAAAAGGCTTTCTTTTCGTCCACACTATTGACGAATCATATACGGACGCATACGGGCGAGACTCCGTTCAGTTGTGACATTTGCAATCAGAAATTCAAAGCAAGGGCAGCAATGAATTCGCACAAGTTGTTGCACTCGGATGTAAAGAAATATGAATGCGAAATTTGCCATAATACATTTGCACAACGACCAGGCTTGTATTCACATATGAAATGGCATAGATCTCTGACAGAATAAAAATAAGGTTTAATTTATCTTCTTCTTCTTCCTTGCCTCGTTCTTTATACCGCTCCATAGTTCCGCGTTGCTCGACCTGCGGTGTAGGGACATCGCCCGTTTTGGCGATAATTTCTCAGCATATTTCTACAGGCAGCTCTATCTTGGATCGTGTCATCGTCGAGACCAATGCGTTGTTGTTGCTTTTTCATTTGACACATCCAGGTGTTCTTCGGTCTGCCTCTGGCCTTGGGTCCATCAAGTGGAACTTCCATTGATATTGCTTTCTTTGCGGGGTTCTCAGGCGGACGCCTTTGAACATGGCAATACCAATTCATTCGTCGGTCTTCGAGCTTTTCGGTGATTGGTTGGTCTATGGACAAGCTGCCTCGGATGTAGCTACTCTTGATGTGGTCCCTTTTGGTTACACCAACTGACATGCGTAACATCTTCATTTCAGTCGCTGTCATTTCTTTCGCGTAACCTTCATACATGGTCCAGCATTCTGATCCATACATGAGTGCGGGACGTACAACCGTTTTGTACAACTTGCCCTAAGGTTTAATTTATATTATAGGACAAATGAGAATGTAGTTTTAGTTGAAAATAAATGAAAAAAACTATAAAGTGGTTTTGTTGTGCATTTTTTGGAAGTCATATTCATGATATTCTTAATAAATATTGATAAACTGACGACGTCAGAACAGCGTACGTTTATCAACCACAAAAAGGCAAATTTGGAGGGTTTCACTGCGTTCACTACGAGGAAGTTTATCGCGCTACCTGCTCCAACAAACGTCAGGGAAGCCGAAAAGAATATAAGGACGGCAGACCTCAGAATTCAGGAGCTTAGCTCCGAAATAAATCGACAAGTCAACACCTACAAAAAAAGAAAAAAAAAAGTGTCAGAAAACTCTGGGCTACGATCCGCGCCCTGTCTCATCCAACCAAAGGCAAGGGAAGTGTAGCCATCAGATTCGCAAATCCAAAACTTTGCGCGAGCTTGTTCAGTAAGCAATTTATTGAACATCACAAGACCAAGATGCTCAATTGCAAAATAAGGAGTCAACTGAACGGTTGACATCATCCCCACCTATACAGCGGACCAAGCAGCAATCAGAAACGCTAAAAACTCCAAGGCCATTGAACAGATCGCCAGGCCAGGGAACATATCGCATTTCAATGGTCATGCTGAAACATCTAGATCACTGTTTCCCAACAGGTGGTCCGCGGTAGAAGGCGGCCGAAAGTGCAAACAGCCTGTCCTCACAAGCTGTTACGTGATTACAGTGGGGCATGGGAGGACATTTTCATTCGATTTCGTCCAACATTGGAGTGATCCCTGTTAACGAACATATTCCCGAAAAAAAAACTATTTCCTACTGGCAGTATTCCCCCCGCAGGGGGTCTGGGTCCTTGTGACATCAGTCAAAAAGGCTGTGTAGTGGTGAGTTGTGACACCACGTACCTGAACAGCGCAGGGAGGTTGATCTGTACAAAGACCATTCGGGCGATAACGTTCCCGTGCTCCCTAGTTATGTACGAGTAGCTCTTGGCATGACCGACCTCCTCCCATAACTTACGGGAGGGAAGTCATATAATGGCCGAGCACGATAAACGGTGTTCCCTGTGTGTGTGGGGAGGAGGTTCACCATACGGTTAATCGTGTGAGCTTCGGAGCTGGAGGCATCGCCTCTAGTTAGGGAGAATGGCATTGGTGGAAGATGCCTACGCGCCTATATCTAACTATGTAGTTTGTGGATTGATGACCACATGGCCCGAATCGCATTGCTGACTAGTATACTCAAGGGGCCGCCCGGATGTGAAAAGCAGCGCTACGAGTCTGCTTTAAGCAAACGAGTAGTCACAGGTCCAACGAATTCTTACGTAAGGCTTAACCAATAGGGGGCCGAAGGAGGATCACACCTGCTATAGAGAAGTCTTTAGCGAATAGTGTACCTCGGGGTTGGGTGTGCCCAGGGGACCATTGTCCTTGCCCATCACGGTGTTGGCCTCGAGGTGGCTGTAGGTTGTTACCCGAGACATCGAGCTGGTGATGCAGCCCCGGGGTTGGGTTTCTGAAAGTGAGTGCATGCACTGTATGGAGAAATCCCCATCTGAGAATAAGACCCTGTCAGTAAAACACCGAAGGTCTAAACTGCCCGAAGGACCCGGAGATAAGGCCGTAAAGGCTAGGTGCTCCCCTGACGGTATACCTCGTAGATGGATAAAATCTTCAGCTGAACCCTTTATAAATTAAAAGCTCAGTTGCTTAATCCAAGGATACAGGCCAGACCAAACCGTTTTACCGCTTAAATGCTCCTTGCTGTCTGAGATAACAACAGCTCTGGATCTGATCACCTATCTTACATCCATAATGGCCTCAACCAGAAACAGCCCTGTGACAGAACCTTGCTAGTGGCCCTTGACCCGTCGAAAGCCTTCTTCTTCATTTAGCGGTCGAAAGCCTTCCACGCGGTCATTCATTCTGCGCTGTTGCGATCTACTCAATATGCATATTTCTGCTCAAGAGGTTATGTGGATTGCCAACTATCTAGCTGGGAGGCAATTTTATACAGAGTTTCGTGGCAGCTATTGAAAGCATAGGAAAATGAACCAGGGAGTTCCACAGGGTAGCGTACTCAGTCCTACATTGTTCAACATCTACATGGCGAGCCTTCCAACACCCCCGGATACGCCATGCCGTGGATCTGTACAAAGACATTCGGGCGTTGACGCTCCCGAGCTCCCTAATCATGTATGGGTGGAACGGCATGGCTGACTTTTTCCCTATTCCTTCGGAAAGGCAGTCATACAACCCCATACGACGCACCGTTTCCTCGTTGGGGAGGAAACCACCATAAGCGTACGTGTCTCGCGTCGGAGCTAACCTAAGCCACAAAGGGGCTAATTAGGGAGAATGGCCAATGCGCCTATACCTAACTAGTTTATGGATTGATGACCACACGGCCTGAGTCAAATTGCTGCTTAGTAAGCGAATGAGGCCACTCTGAAGTGAACGGTAGCGCTACGAGTCTGTTTTAAGCAGACGAGTAGTAAACAGGCAAAAAGATCCTGCTGCCGGCAGGCCGAATTCGTTAGGTTTAACCCAAAGGATGTACCTCGGGGATGGGTGTGCCTAGGGGACCACGGTCTCTGCCCATCATGGCGTTGTACTCGATGGGGTATGTGGTGCTCGACAAGTCGACCAGCTAGAGTCGAATCCCAAGGTGGGGTTCCAAAGGGAGGCAGGCATACCGGCGGAGAACACCCTTCCGGCTTTCAGCTGGATAAACATTGCCGTCCCGCAAATGGAGGGAGGTTATGGCCGCTTAGGTACTCTCAATGGCAAATGCGAGGTAGACGCAGGATGAATGAATGTTACTAATCCCAAGATCTATTTAAAAACCATGATGAAATCGAAAAACCACATCAAAGATGTAGTCGACAAAATGCCCAGTAGAAACAACGTCCTAAAGGCACTGGCCAGCACCGGTGTGATCACAAGCCGTTTGTGACACAAATTGGAATAAGATCCAGGCATGCCAGAACGCTGCTCTACGTAATTACGTTATGTTACCAGTGCGTGATCATAATCTTCTCCTGTCATTACAATATCTGGTCGGGTACTATCGAGAGGATCACCCAAACCATCATCTAATAGACAACACTCTCCCTTCACATGTCAGGAGTGGGATCAGAGATGTCAAGAGATGCAAACCGGTACCTCCCGATATGTATATGTATTTGATGACACAACATACCATGCGGCCATCACAGATATTCACACAACCGTTGTGAATCGCTAGGGAAATCAGGTACGAATAGAGTCCTCTCAGCGCTCCCACGACCTATTTCGCCTAAGGAGGCTAGGCCAAAAGAGTGAGCCCAGCTTGAAGCAGGCTGGTGTTCGCGCCTCAATTCCTACCTATTTCGAATAGACCCGGACATCCAAAATATTTGTCCAAGCTGCGGTGGTGCGCGTCATGATGTGGACCACCTGTTCCGATGCCTCGCTGCACCGACTAACCTCACTCCGAGGGCGTTTTGGGACAACTCTATTGCAGCTGTTACGTTCTTGCCGCATGAGTCAATAGGCCAGAACAACGATGAAACTTAGAGCACATCCACAGCGGTTCACGCCTTTCTGCACCGCTACAACAACATGTGTCTACACCGCAAGGCGAACGACGCGACGGCATGGAACGGTATACAGAACGAAGCAAGGAAGAAGCAGATCAATGGATCACGCCCTTCTGCACCGCAACTACAACAACAAGACCAATGGAGTATTTTAAACTGAATAAGTGCCCAAGTTACAGGCCACGATATCTTCAAAGCTAATATGTATTGCTATAACGAAAATCGAAGATGCGAAATGCTTCTAGTCTGGGTCATATTGTAGCTACAGCGAATCAATTTGTCCGTGAGGCGTAACTAACATTTCCTTACACATTCAACAAATTTGGGTAACAAATAAATGTGAGGAAAAATGGTAATCAAATAATAAGGAAACAATTTTAAAATGTATATACAAATATGTATCTCTATATAAAATAAAAAATATATTTAACATAACACTTATGATCGAGGATACAATCCAAAACAAATATGCATTAATATACTCCTTCACTTTTGAAACTTGCATGTGTATTTATAACTTACTTCATAGAAATGGTTTTCTAAGCATAAGACGAAATCACTATTTGCCTTTTCACGGGACTGCAGAAACCTTGGGCCTGCATTGTTCTTGTTCTTTAGGCATATATGTTATAATAATGCGAAAACGAAAGGTTTTCTAAACGCCATTCATATTCGTCAACTTAAAGCTATACAAACGTCGTCGTTGAACTCCGCCCAAAACGCGACTGTATCATAAAAGCGACGTCTGCTATTTACGCGGTCCCTCTGTGAAATTATGCCTTATCACCTGCTGCTTTTATTCTAAGCAAAAGCAGTTACAATTGACTTTTGCATTTTATCACTGATTCATTCTTTTTGTTGTTGTTTTTGTCGCAAAATATACTGGATGGGATATTTGAGCGTTGTCACGAGCATGTCGTTGTGCTCCTCAAGCGAATTGTTGGCATAGTGCAGTACAAGACTCTTGAGCGACACGTAAATATTGTACGGCTCGGCGAAACCAAAACCGCGTATCGTTTCATATATGATACAATGGTTGATCGTGTTTCCGCACATAATGGACAGGGCATAGTGACCGGCTGAACGCGGACGTATCAAAAATGTACCGGTGGGCGTGTTGGCCAGCAACGCTTCTGCCTGTTCCCGGCTACAGTCATTCATCAACCATGACGAATCGTCGTAGTGAGTCAATTCTAAATTATTCTTGTACTTTTCGTGCCAGGCATCGTAGCCGTATGCAATCAACTGTTTAATTTCGTCCTCGTGAAAACCATATACCTTCAGTCGGCTGAAAAAAACAACAACAATAAAAGCGAAATTAGCAAGACCGCTCCGTACGAAATGCTTATTCATACTCACGTTTGATAGCGTTGCTTTAATCGATACAACGCAACGACATCCGGTTTACTAGAATTAATATCACGTTCAATTGCCTGATAGTGCTCCTTTTGATTTTGCACGTGATCCAACAACCGTTTCAAGCCGTCACGTACAATCTTCAATTTTGACTTGATATTTTCCTTATTTTTGTCCAGACATTTAATTTCGCTTGCGTCCACGGCCTCGGCACGTTTTCGTTCGATTTTTGCTTTGCATTCCTCCAACAATCGTATCACCTTGTTGAACGCCTCCTGAGTCGGTTTATGACAGTTTATCTCATTTTCGAGTTGTTCATAGATTTCTTTATTCTGTAGAAGTTTCTGATTTTGTTCCTCCCATGTCTCGTGGGCATTTTGAAATCGCTTGACTAGCTTGTGCAAGTCGGCCGAAACAGTGCTAGCCGGACCGATACCGCCACACATCAGACTAGTAAATTCATCGTCGTCGGCCACGCCGTAGCGTGATATTGGTTTTGTGAGCATTATGTCCAACTGAGCATTGTATTCAAATAGGGAATGCTCGCGATAGAAATCGATAAGGTCTATCACAGATGCAAATTTATATGGTTTGATAAAACCGTATTTTCCATCCTCGTGGAAGATTTTAATAAGCTTTTCCGTGCCGTCTTTGACGAGCGTAAGTGTATATTCGCCACATTTTGATGATGCGTCGCGTACTAGAAAGCTACCGTCCGGATAGCCAGACAATTTCTCCTTAACCTCTTCACGAGTCAGCTCGCCCCAGTACCATTCTACATCGCGAAGATGTTCACTGCCCGGGTTGTTGGTGGAAATAGATTGTAACGGTGGCAATATTTGTTGTTGTTGTTGTTGCTGCTGTTGAGGTGGTGGTGGTGGTGGTGGTTGCTGGGACAATAAGAGAGGATGATTTTTTGGGCTCGAGGTGGAAACGGACACCTTCCGAGGTGGAAGAGGCGGTGGTGGAGCGTCCGTCATGTCGGCAATCGGTTGAAGCTGATGGAGTCACTTACACTCATTAGACAAAGAACTGCAAGACGAAAAGAAAAAATATTAACAAATCCGTTTGACTTTATTTATTATCTGAGGAGATGCAAGCGTTGTGCTTCCCCCATAAGCTTGATTCTGTTGACAGTAGGTTAAGAAATGTATATTGCTTTACACTGTATTATTATTGTTAACCAATAAATAAATATCAACGTGTTCCGAGCGTGAATGGAGTCAGATGATCTGCCATGTTTGAGAGAAGGCAAATGTCGTTTGGCGTTTTCCAGGTGCTGAAGCTAATGAAATAATTTCCATTTGATGGATATCAGATTTCTTTTATGGTACCCTAGAGCGTCGGAGATTATGTCGTTGATGGTAATAAGGAACAGCATTAGTAATCAAATACAGCCTTGTCTATCCCCATTATTCACCTCAAAAGGACTAGGCCATTCGCCCTTGTGCAAGACATGGCATTGGACTCCATTATGATGGAAATAAGTTTCTCTGTCAATGAACATAAGATGTAACGGAGATCTCCATTCAGCGGATTGTTCAATTATAATTCGTAAGGTGTTGATGTGATCGCTACATGAGAAACCCTCACGAAACCCAGCTTGTTCACTGTCCAGAGTGGGGTGAACCGTTTTCTTGATCCGGTCCAAGATTATTTTGGCCATCAGTTTGGAGACTGCAGAGAGGAGACTAATCACTATAACCCTTGAGATTTCCCTACTTAGGGATTTTAATGATGACGCCCTTCTTCCATCCTTAAGGGAGAGCCTCGGATGTCCAACACTCGTGGATCAGGGAAGGGTTGATATTTACCCATATTCCATGGGGATACCGTCAGCCCCCGGCGCTATACCAGGCAGGCAGCTTCCAATGATTGAAGGGCCTTAGGATATTTCCAGCTTTGATAGTACATCGGTATTAGCTCTGGCCATTTGCGGAAGATCAAAGTTTTTTGTTAAGGAATACATCAAGCTCTCCAACGGTGCAGTTGTTATTCACCTATCACTTTATCTTTTACAACATGCTTATGGATAAAAGATTTGCCAGTCAGTGGCTTTATGAGCATGTAAAAGGTCCCACTGTCACCACGGTAGCCGCCTCATCAGCTTCCAACAACAAATATGTATCTTCTGTAGCTGCAAGCAAGATGCCAAAAGTCCCCATCGATGGGTGGGCACTCAAGGAAATCACATGAGGAATAATTAGCCGGTGTTCCCGGTATTTTCCGAGCACTACGAATATATGCTACCCTTATATAGGTATATACCTCAATTCCCGGGAAATCGTTGTTTTTTATTTTTTAAGTTACGTGGGGTCAGTAGCTCCAAATGGGAGACAGGAACAGATCGGGTGTTTTGGCATTATATTTGGATCTATAGGATAAACACATACATTGCAGACCACTCTCTCGCATACTTTACCGTTATTAAGATATTAAGGAAATTAACAAAAAATGCCATTATTGTATGGTTTGAAACCTCATTACGCCCTTATTAGGGCTGTACGTATCGATCTGATATATTTGATATTAAATAATTGCACAATCTACAAATTCGTCATTCACTCTTTTTAATGAAGATTACCGTTATAGAGATATTCCCCAAAAACGGTAAATTTTAATTAATTAATTAATTTCCATGGGTGCCGACCCATCGATGGGGATTTTCGACATCTTGCTAGCAGCTACAAATTTATCATAGACAACTTTACAGCATACTCTCCCGTTACAGAGATATTCAAGAAAAATCCAAAAATTACCGTTTTTCTAAGGTTTGAGCACCCGTAGCACCCTTAAGTGTGTACGTATTGACAAGAAATTTGGCCACTTTCTTCCGAACCGTATGGGCTAAGAATTTACAGATTTTTTAGCCAGAGTTACCCTTATAAAGATATTCATGAAGACTTGTTAAAAATACCGTTTGACCTCCTGGCACCGTTGAATCACTTGCTTAAATCAAAATCTTCCTTTGACAATTTATTGACAAACCACAAGAGCTATCTCTCTGGTTCCTGTTAACCCCTTGTGGGGCATAGGGCATCAACTACGCCTACTTTCCACCTCGTTCTGTTCTGTGCCATCGTCTTTAGGTCTGACCACTGTTTGTTTAATGAAGCAGCCTCGCTATTAACCGATCTTCTCCACGTGTTTCTTGGTCGTCCAACACGGCGTCTAGCATTGGCTCCCTGAGGGTTCCAATCTAGGGCCTGCTTTGCAATATTTGTTGGCCCTTTTCGGAGAGTATGACCTATCCATTGCCGCTTTCGCCTTTTGACAGAAGTGCCTATCCAATCCAGGCCTGTGATACTCAGGAGATCATCATTGGAAATAATCTCCGGCCAGCGGATTTGTAGGATGCGCCGTAGGCACTGGTTTACGAAAGTTTGCAGCTTATTATCTCATTGGTCACCTTCCAAGTTGAACAGCCATAAAGAAGCAGAGATATTACAATAGAATTGGAGATTCGGATTTTGATGCGCCTGGAAATGTTGTTATTTTGCCAGAAAGGAATCAAAGTGAAGAAGGCTGCCCTAGCCTTATTGATACGCGATTGTACATCAGCGTCCGCGCCGCCATCTGCTGTGACTATGCTTCCGAGGTAGCAGAATTCGTCAACTATTTCGACTGCCTGGCCCGAAACACAAATTCCGCTTTGCCCCCCCAGGATGGGACCTCAAGTACTTGGTCTTGGCAGCGTTTATCTTGAGCCCGGCATTACGACTTTCGCAATGCAGAGCATCGGCCATTTGAGCTACATCCTCCTTTTTATTTGAAAGCAGACAAATATCGTCAGCATAGTCCAGGTGTTGCAGGTAATCAAACATTTTCCATTTGATACCTATCCTCTGGTTTTGAAGCGCGCTCACTAGTACATCGTTAATGGCTATGGGGAAAAGAATAGGTGATAAAATGCAACCTTGTCTCACTCCACTGTGCACCTCAAAAGGATCTGAAAGCTTACCCTTGTGCAATACGTGACATTGGACTCCCTGATAAGATTCCTTAATGATGGAAATTATTTTATCTGGTATGCCCCTCCTACGAAGAGCTCTCCAAATATACTCCCGATCAACACTATCGAACGCCTTCTCGAAATCAATGAACATGAGGTGTAATGGGGCTCTCCATTCGGCGGATTGCTCAATAATAATTCGAAGGGTGTTTATATGGTCACTACATGAAAAACCCTCACGAAAGCCAGCCTGTTCATTGCTTAAAGTGCGATCAACTTCAGCCTTAATCCGGTTCAAAATAATTTTAGCCATCAGCTTGGATACAGCTGGAAGTAGGCAAATACCGCGCCAATTATTACAATCCTTCTTCTTGGGAATTTTAATAATTATGCATTTTCAACGTGAAAATGAGTCGACTCTGTAGCATATTCTCCGTCGGGCGTAGTGAGTTATGCAAACGTCAAACCGATTCACTGTCCACGACGAGTTCATCGTGGAAATTATCTAATGACCGGGGAATAGAAAAATAACACATAAAATTGCAGAGACAAATTGTGAAACCATTCTCGGATTTTAGTTTATGGAATTCCCCAGCAATTACCACATATTCCACGACAGTATGTATGCATTTTCATTGAGAAAATCGCAGCGGACTAAAATTTCATTCTCATTCCGCCCGAGGTCTATCCAGGCCTTATCCGGGGCTTTAGATGGTGGTCTGGAATTAATACTGGCTACTGGAGGGACGTCTTCTTCTGCCGATGAAGATGCATTTGCAGGCCCAAAACGGTTGTTAAGGACCTCAAAAAAGTGCTCTTTCCATCTCTGAAGTAGCTGTTTTTCAGTAACAAGCAGTAACCCTTCTTTATCTTTCACAGGATGGTCCGTTGTGAACGATTTGCCAATTAGTGGTTTAATTAGCTTAAATAGGGTACCGCTTTCACCACGGTAAGCCGCATCATTTGCCTCCTTCGCTAAAGCGTTGATGTAAGTATGCTTATCACGCCTCACACTTCTCTGCACGCCTTTTTGTAGTGAACGGTATTCAGCACGAAGTTGATTTTTAGCTGAATCATCAGCAGCAGAGTTAATCTGTTCCTTAACTCTTTTGCGTGCTGAGATAAGAGACCAAGTAGCATCACTGATAAATGGCCTCCTACCTCGATCCAATCTTCCCACAGTCGCTTCGCCACATGAATTCCATCTATCTTCAATTGTAGGATTCTGAGATGTTGCTGCACAAGCTTTTTCATGCAAGGCGGTCGAATATGCACGTCTAGTTGAGGAATTTTTTAGCTTTTGCACATTAAATCGTGGCAACATTCGCGTGTTGTGAGATCGTTGAATCGCTGCCGTTCATAAGCGAAATTTCGCGATAACAAGATGGTGGTCGCTGCCAACATCAGCCCCACGCTTCGACCTGACGTCTAAGAGGCAGTTTCTCCATGTCTTAGAAACAGCAATATGGTCAATTTGGTTCTCTGTTCTGCCACCAGGAGAAATCCAAGTTGTTAGGTAGCAGGGTTTATGCTTGAACAACGTTCCGCCAATGACTAGTTGCCGAGAGTTACAGAACTCCACGAACATTTCGCCATTGTTGTTCCTGTCGCCAAGCCCGTGATTGCCCATAAGATGTTCCAAGCCTAAATTATCAGTACCGACTTTGGCGTTGAGATCCCCCATTATAATTTTGATGTCACCCCTGGGAGCCCTATCAAAGGTGTCGCCTAGTCGCTGATAAAAAACGTCCTTTGCGGATTGGTCTGCAGGTTCAGTCGGTAGAGCAATACAATGCGAGAGCTTGGTGATAAAGTCGCCCCCGATCCGAGCCATCTTGATTCGCTCAGTCCTAGTATAGCGATGTTGTATGCGGTCATTTCCTGTTTTTTGTTAAGTTTCGTACATATCTGAACCCTTGAGCGCAAAACAGAGATGCTGCGCGCACAATTGTAGAGATATGTTCGAAACTCAGGAGAGTTTTATTCTCTCCTGTCCCTTTAGTCGCCTCTTACGACACGTCGGGAAAGACGGTAGCACTATTCTTAACCCGTGCCACAGGCCCATATGAATGTAACTAAATTTTGGAAAAACACTCCGGAAAAGTCGGAAAATTGGAAAAATCGAAAATTACTTTTTTTTGCTTGCAATTTTTCCACAATACCTTTTCGAATGAAAAAATATAAAAATGTTTAGTTTAAAACTCGAAAAATTAGAGTTTTTTTTCGGTGAAGTTTTGCATTTTATCGAATGATTTGATGATTTTAGACGATGCAAAGGTGGAAAATTCGTTGTGAAGCTTTTGATAATTTCGAATAATTGTCGAATTCATTGTGATAAGACTTTTTGCGTTAAATTTTGGGTGAAGCTAACGAGATAAATAATCGCTGTGCTGTGAATAACTATCAAACAGCGAAACGAGCTCTCTTAGCTAGCTATCAATAAATTTGAATTATCGAGATATCGACACATTCGATTTACAAAGTTTTGGATTTATGAGAGGAGCCAGTCAAAAAGTCAAGTCAACAGAAAAAAGTTGCTAAATTGTTCCCCTGTGTTATTTGACTATGAAATTTACAAAAATTGCGGCATTTTATATTCAAAATTTCAATAAACATAAGCATTTGTCGTGCAGTATACTTTTTATGTTTCCCAGCCGTTTTATGCCGCACACACGAAGAGAATCCGAATCCGTGTGCGAAACACACACACGGATTCTCCATGTTGTGTGGCATTAGGACGATAAAATAAGACCAATTAAAACGCGTGCGAAAACGAGAAAAATTGTTTACCGGCTTCATTTCGATTTCTAGTAATGCTGAAATTCAAAAGGCATCACTAGCAACAGCAACAAGTGCTGCCGGCTTGCGCCCTCAGAGTGCCACAGCATTGCATCCCGATCAGTTGCGGGGCTCAGGCAATTGTTTTAAATTTTAATTGGCAAGAAGTAGACATTCTAGGGTTTTGCTTGGGAGATTTTCAATTTCTGTTGTTGAGATAGGTGTGGTCCGCGTCCGCTAAGGCTTGCCTTAACCCTTAAGACAACTCTGGATTTGATACAAAGTTGGAGCTTACTAGGAGAATTGATGCAGCAGCCAGGTTGATTTTTGGTGCTAATTGTTCGAAATTCATCTCAATTAATAAAATTGGTGAAATCAGAAACCCTTGAAAAAAACTTGTCCCCTGTGGCCAAACTTAGAACAATTTTTACCAAACGGTGTCATTCTGAAAACGAATCGATATTGGACCTAAGCTTTGTCTACACAACATTTCCGGTTCCCCCTAATAAGGTCATGCATTAACCACAACCATTCTGTCGAATTTCCAACCACTGGCTCCCAAATATGTATTTTATCCAGTTTCGCCTGCCAGACAGAATAGAATTTTCAGAATACTCTCACACCGCCTCTAAATCGGCAACTTCCTGCTCAAGGTCTCGGAAGCATATTGACCGACGGCATATACACGGCACGTTTACACAGACAATTAACATATCCCCCCGAGTGCAACAGGCATTGTTCAGATTCAGATTTCACTAGCATAATTCCTTTGTGCACTCACGATTTGAATACTATTATCCTTTTTATCATTTGTTCAACATATTGAAGTAGAACACAAACTATCGATATTTGCGGAAAATTCTATATCCCCAGAATCCGGAGAACAAATTTCTATTGGAGAGCAAAGAGGGTAGAGGTGAAATTTCGGGTACATTTTCCAGGGGGCATACGTACATGCAGACGACAATCGAAATTAACCCGCCGAACATGAGAATTCACTAAACAGTAACACCGGGAAATATCACATTATACGGCATCGAAAAATTAGATATGAAAATAGCCAAAATGGCTGAAAAAAAAACTTACAAGAACAAGCTGCACTGCACTATACCATGGAATAGACAGCTAAACGGAAAGGAAAATCCGCTGTCATCCCATACAAACTGCATGGTCCGGTTTGAAACACAACAAAAAAAAAACATTCCACTTAAATGCGTTCCCTTTCTGTCAACACTTGTCAGCTGTTACACGTTCTGCAAATTCTCAAGAACATATTTGTCGCGTCGCGCGTTTGTTTTTTGTGATAACGTAATTCCTATATCATTTCAGTGTTTTTTAAGTGAAATCCAGTTACTGAGTGTGAGTTTGTGAAGTGAATTTCGCGCTTACATTTCAATGTTCTCTCTATGTCAAATACATGGTCATTAGTGTCATTTCAAAAACTGGACCATTTGAGTTTGATTCGGGCCTATCCTTTAGTTCTTTAATCAATGCACTATACCACTGAAATGAATGACATTTCGAGTTCGGAACAATTCGCTGCAAAATTGATGACAGCCGTCAGAAAGTGCGGTGTGTGCTTTTTGCTTTTAGGGCATGTGCTCACGAAGTGATATTTCGAAAATGGATCGATTTAGCCGTTTTTTTAATAACAAAAATGTAATTCCTGTATAGCTCAACAAGATATCAATATACATACATACACTTCAATGAAACCGGGTCACACGGTATAAATCATAGTCATTTGAATTGCCATTAAATGCACTTTCTGGGTGTGTTTTTTGGTTATCCCGTGCAGGTTTGGGTAACAAAACTCCATATAAAAAAAATGCCAGCTGATCCACCTGTCATTTTTTTATATGAAGTTTCGTTACCCAAACCAAAAAACACACCTGTAGATTTAACTTTTATCCGCCTGAATCGTTGACCTCCAATTGTCGCGGTTACGTGACCTTGCCCTCCAGTTTCGGAAGCCCAGCAGCTGGTGGGCGTCTTCACCTACGGAGTTCTCCCAGCGAGCTCTCGGTCGTCCACGCAACCTCGCTCCGTCAATTCGTTGTGCGTTCATAACTTTCTTTGGCATACGATTGTCGTCCATCCGTTGTACATGCCCCGCCCATTGCAGACGTTGAAGCTTCACGATTTTCGATACTTCCAGCTCATCGTACAATTGATACAACTCATGGTTGTATCGGATACGCCATTGGTCTCGCTCGCGAACGGCCCCGAAAATTCGCCGAAGGACCTTTCGTTCGAATCGGTCTAGCAAAATTTCGGAGGCTTGGGTAAGGGTCCATGTTTTGCAGCCATAACATAGCACGGGTCGGATGATCGTTTTGTACACGCGGAGCTTCGTGTTCCTGTGCGCAAGTTTCGAATTAATTATAGGGAGGACCGAGAAATATGTCTTATTGGCTAGTTGTATCCGTCGCTTAATTTCGTCGGTTTCGTTGGCGTCCTTTGATAAGTTACAACCCAGTTAGTTGATATTACTCGATATTAAGGTCCCCCACTGTGATGCTTGAATTTTCAGGCGTCCTTGTTTTCGATTGCATCATGGCCTTTGTTTTGCTTTCGTTGATATGTAGTCCAACTTCCTTTGCGGCGTTATTGAGGTTATGCAGGAGGCTTTCTGCATCACCCAACCTTCGAGACATGATGTTGATATCGTCGGCGTACGCTACTAATTGAGTCGACTTGATGAGTAGCGTTCCGCTGCTGTCCATATTCATGGCTCGAATTACATACTCCAAAGCCAGGTTGAAGAGCGTCGGCGCCAGCCCGTCGCCCTGCTTGAGTCCAGTACGAGTTTCAAATAGGTCAGTGAGTCGGTTCTGCACTTTGACCTGCGAGACGGTATTAGCAACGCCATCTAGATATATCATAGCCGCAACTCAGCTGTACAATGACGTCATGGATCCGTATTGAATTGTTCGTCGAACACGGACAAACAACAACAATGTCATAAGAGGCAACAACAATGCAATGCAATTTCAACTGCGGATTTGACGTTTACGAGTCTACATTGCGGCCTTAATATATAGACGGCGGTGGTATTAGTCATCGTCATCCTTGTGAGTCGCACTAACTTTGCCGCGAAAAACTTGCATATATGTCTCCCGTGAAAACGTTGCCGTGGAGACTTGCTTGTTATTCACTCAATTTAAGGTAAAGGTATGTACTGAGTTCACCGAGCGAAAAACTTGCATATATAGCGACGTTTTTTTCGCATCGCGGGTAAATCTGACTCGAAAAAAACGATCGTGGGTAGCATCCCGGTTAAGACCAAACAGCTGACATTTGACAGTTTTTGCGCATCTTCGAATCGCCTTCGTCGGCTTATATCTTAGATGTGGTGGATTTTATCACAATAGATGATTATTTCTTGGCAAAATCTTTTCTCGTGATGAGAAAAACTCTCACATTTGGTTTGAAAAAACAAATTCCCTCAAATTTCCCCTATGCGTCCGCCATCTACATTTGAGCTCTATCCCGTGTAGGGTAGTTACACGCGTAAACTCTACCTGGGTAAGTGTCATTTTTTTTATATGAAGTTCTACTCAAACCTGCACGGGATAAACGCAATAAAACGTACCTTATGTCTCTCGTGAAAACGGTGCCGTGGAGACTTGCTTTTTATTCACTCAATGTAAGATAAATGTTCACTGGCGTTCTGATTGGTTGTCGATGACATCGTTTCACTGTGAAATTAAGTGCAACTGCATTGTTTTCGCTGGCGAAACGTCAAAAACCGGTGTGGAGACTTTCATGTAAAGTGAGTACCACCAAGCGAATTCGATTTCACGATTATCAGAATTTTTACAGTATTTGCATGGATTTCACGTGAACTGACGATGTTAGTACCTACTTTAAAGGTATGTACTGAGTTCACCTGGCGAAAAACTTCTATATATGTCTCCCGTGAAAACGGTGCCATGGAGACTTACTTTTTATTCACTCAATGTAAAATAAATGTTCACTCGCGTTTTGATTGATTGTCGATGACATCTTTTCACTGTGAAATAAAGTGCAACTGCATTATTTTCACTGGCGGAATATCAAAAACCGATGTGGAGACTTTCATGTGAAGTGAGTACCACCAAACGAATTCGATTTCACGATCATCAAAGTTTTGACAGTATTTGCATGGATTTCACGTGAACTGACGATGTTAAAGGCCTGGATAGAGATCGGGCGGAATGAAAATGAAATTTTTGTCCGCTGCGATTTTCTCTATGAAAATGCATGCTTACTGTCGTGGAACATGTCGGAAATGATGGGGAATTCCATAAGCTACAATCCGAATATGGTTCTACAATTTGTCTCTGCCATTTTATATATTATTTTTCGATTCCCCGGTCATTAGATAATTTCCGCGATGAACTCGTCGTGGACAGTGAATCGGTTTGACGTTTGCAAAATTCACCACGCCCGACGGAGAATATGCTACAGACTCGACTCATTTTCACGTTGAAAATGCATTCGGACAAGGGGGGAATTAATTTTTTAGTTATTTTTAAGATGATTTAGGACGTAAAACGCCTTTGCAGCAATTTTCGAAGCTAAAATTTTAAATTCACCACGGTTTGTATGCCGGTTCATTACCGTTTCATTTTCATTCCGCTCGAACTCTATCCGGGGCTTAAGGCCTGCATAGAGATCGGGCGGAATGAAAATGAAATTTTTGTCCGCGGCGATTTTCTCAATGAAAATGCATACTTACTGTCGTGGAATATGTGGTAAATGATGGGGTATTCCATAAACTAAAATCCGAGAATGGTTTCACAATTTGTCTCTGCCATTTTATGTGTTATTTTTCGATTCCCCGGTCATTAGATAATTTCCGCGATGAACTCGTCGTGGACAGTGAATCGGTTTGACGTTTGCAAAACTCACCACGCCCGACGGAGAATATGCTACAGAGTCGACTCATTTTCACGTTGAAAATGCATTCGGACAATGGGGAAATTATTTTTTTTAGTTATTTTTAAGATTATTTAGGACGTAAAACGCCTTTGTATCAATTTTCGAAGCTAAAATTTTAAATTCACCACGGTTTTTATGCCGGTTCATTACCGTCACCACGGTTTTTATGCCGGTTCATTACCGTTTCATTTTCATTCCGCTCGAACTCTATCCGGGGCTTTAGTACCTACTTTGAATGCTCACTCGCGTTCTGATTGATTGTCGATGACATCTTTCCACTGCGAAATAAAGTGCAACTGCATTTGTTTCGCCGGCGAAATGTCAAAAACATATATGGAGACTTTCGTGTGAAGTGAGTACCACCAAGCGAATTTGATTTCACAAACATCAAAATTTTGACAGTATTTGCATGGATTTCACGTGAACTGACGATGTTAGTACCTACTCTAAGAGTAGGAACTAACACCATCATCGACTTTTTTTCTCTTGAATCGAAGGGGGTCTTGGCAGCTCTTGGCCGTTTTAACAAAACAACGGGGTAGCTTCGGGACGATTTACATCGAAGAACCGGCTGTCGTAGGAGCATTTTATGGACAACACAAGTATCCATGGGTCACAGTGGGATTCGAACCCACGCACCGGCAACTCAGAGATAGAGTGACATCTCTGGCACGGAGCCACCGAATGCCCCAAGCGGTTGGTTGAGTTGCCATATTGAATATCAAAACTGGCCGCACAGCCAAATGGCGACTAGTTTGGATGGAATGACAAATGCCATTTGGCTGCACGAGACGCCATTTGGCGACTAATCTAGATGTATTTTTGTTCGTTCTTTTGTGTGAAATTGAATAATTCTTGAATGGCAGTGTAATAATTCAAACACGCAGAGTCCGATTTTGATAATTAAATTGCAAAAAAATCACCAAAATAACATTTTGGCTATGTCATTTTCTGTCTCCATTTGGCTGCTATTGCGCTATAGTGTGGATGCTAGGTAGCAGCCAAATGGCTGTACGCGATGGCAGTTTTTGGACGCGCAGCCAATTGGCGACTAATCTAGATGGACCTTTACCTTTGCACTTTGCAGACGTTGACATTTGTCGTACATCAAATTACACGGTGCTGAATTTTGCTGAATTCTTAGTTTTCTGTTTTAGTTTTGTGCGTTTGTGTTAGCTTCCTTCGGAAATGTCGTTAAGCATTGAAATCAAAACCACCTTCACTAGAAGCCGGGAAGCAGCAATACATGCACACAAAACGAGCCTATGAACATGTCGTATATACGTTGCACGATGCACTAACACAAGCAAAGCGCATGTAAAAAAACCGTGTCTGCTCTGATAAAAATCGCGAAAACATGTGGAAAATTCACTTTTTGTCGGGATTTTGTTCTTTCACTGCATTCTAGACACTTTAATTCACGACACATTGCACTTTTCGCGACGAAAATCGACCGGGAACCAATACTTTTCGTGTAAAGTTTGTCGCGACCCAACCCGATTTGCCTTTACCGCAATGTAAATTTTCGATCTGAACAGGCCTATGATTTGGCGCTTAAGTATATGAACGTGTTCTGCTTCCGGGCTTTGTATAAAGATGGTTTTGATTGAAATGCTAGAATCTTTGCCAGAAGAGGCCAAAAATGATAATACAGACGCAAATACTTCGTATGCTGTATGCTCCCAAAAATGCGGCGAAGTGTTTTTGGACGATAAAGATCCTGAAGATTTTATTTTCGTTTGCACAATATGTCTTCGGCGTTTTACAAGCTTCTTGATTTTTGGTGAACATATTTACAGTTTTCACTTACCTACAAAGGAAGATGAGGAGACGTCTCTCGCATCGGAGGAGGATGCCGCCACGACAAGCAATTTCAAATCTTCAGATGAGCTTGAAACGTTTGATGAAATTATAAATTGGAAGGTAAGTAATCGTCATCGTTCACGGAAGTTTTTTTTGAAAATAATTTAAATATTTTGTATTTTTTGTATGCTCAGATCAAAGTCCTGCGTGATGACATAGAAATAGAAGACGATGAGACTGAAATGGAAGACGATGATATAGATAAGATCGAGCCCACTGATGCATTGGAAGTAGTAGTAGTAGCTAGTCCCGAAAATTGCAAACCAATCGAACAAGATTCTAAGGACAGCACTAAATCGACTGAAGCTAAAAATTCTCCAACGGAAAACTCACCCCGGAAGACATTGTGCTGTCTTTCGTGTGGATATATTTTCATAAAAAAGTGCACCTATATCAAGCACTATCGTAAACATCATCCCGAAATGATTATGCAGGACGAACTTCGTCGGAGCGATAAAACCGGCAAAAAGCAATATTGGTTTGTGCCCAAAGTTCCGAGCGAGATGTTGTGCAAATTTTGTCTAAAACCGTTTACCGATCCAAAAGCATATCATTCCCATATGGAGAATGAAAATGTGACAAAAACGTATTCTTGCCCGCATTGTCCGAAATCATTTACCAGCTCCAACATGCGCGAACATCACATCAACATGCACGAGGGCAAGAGACCGTATCAATGTCCAAATTGTCCTTTGTCATTTGCGCATCCAAACAATTTGCGAGCACACGTCAACCATTATCATTTGAAAATAAAAAAATTGTCTTGCCAGTTTTGCGCCAAACGATTTGGAGGCAGAACCGAATTAGAAATACACGAGCGAACGCATACGAACGAACGACCGTATCAGTGCGAAGAATGTGGTGTCGGATTTGCGGCCAACTCGGCCTTGACTTTTCACATAAATACCAAACATAAGAATATAAAGAAACATAAATGTCCATATTGTGATAAGCCTTTCGAGTTATTGGGCAGACTAAAAGTACATATTAACAGCCATACGAAAGAGAAGCCATTCGGTTGTAACGTGTGCGACAAGACATTTAGTACAAAGTCTGCGCTACGATCCCATAAATTTTTGCATTCGGATAATAAAAGATTCGAGTGTAAAGTGTGTGGTAAAATGTTTGCGCAAAATGCCGGTTTACATTCACATATGAAGTCGCACGATACCATGTCATAGTAGTAGTAAATGAATAAACAAATAGAAAAAAGTACAGTAGCCTTTTATTTATAGTACTGCAAGGCAAGCGAAAAAAAGGAAAGCGTGAGCTCCTGGATGTGAATTGTACTCCGGAAATCTCATAGACTTTACGACATCGAAGCTCGACTATGGTGAGCCCAAGGTGCAAAAGCCTCGACCGAGCTACTGCTGGATATTCGCAAAGAAGATCTTTGATGAGGTCACAGTGTCCTCTAGACACAGTCGATATATCGTTTCAGTGAACAAGACGATTTTGTTAAAGTAACCAAACCCAATGATGTATTAGCGTAAGCTGACCAGACGTACAGCATTTCGCTTTACAGTACAGCATTTTGACCTGTCGTACAGCATTCCAAATGCCACACAATGAAACCTAATTCACTTCAGAATAAGCTCCTCGATGAGGCCTGTGATCAGTCTGCTTTTAAGGTGTAAAGTTTGACACCTGTAGCCCTTACGATCGATATTTAGCGAGATAATCACACTTTTATGTTTGGCAATCGTTCATTTTCGATAGCTCAGGAACCCTTTCCGATCTCTCTGAAATGTTGCACACTTGTAGAGCTAGTTGGCGCTCATATTTCCTTCAAATTTCACGGTACACCTATCCGCGTTCGAAAGTTACAGCTGCTCAAATCGCACTTCTGTGTTTTCTAATCGAAAATTTTCCATAACTTGGAAATTCTTGAGCTAAATTTTGAAATTTGGCAAACATGTAGGGCACTCCACTGCCCATATTAGGTGAAAATTTCAAGGCTCTAGCTGCCAAGGTTCAGAAGATACAGCCGTCGAAAGATAAGATGTAAAAATCTATCTATCTATCCGATTGTGTTATCTACCTCTATAGACAAATGCATACTAAAGAAAGGACGCGGCATGGGTTTTAGATAATCTTTTTTCCCACAACATGTCCTTAGAATCCATTTAAAACGGCGTTAAGAGCCCAGGAAACCAGCGTGGCATCACTAATGTTACCATGGAGAAAAGCATACTCTCCTCCAGAAGGCAATTAGTAAGATTTAGACCATTGGCTCATTCTTAGGATTACTCAGATTCTATACCTGGCCCTCCGCTCTACTCAGACCTCGCTGTATGTCACGCTTTTCAGAATTCGCCAACAATTCGCTTTGCTCGGACATCGCTCTGCGTGTCGCGCTATTCAGAATTCGCCAACATTTTTTCGACGTGGTGCTGTTGCGGAATATGATAGAGATGTAAGTGAAGCGAGCGGTGAGCCGATGGAATGCATTTCGTAGGACTTACACCAATGGCTGGTTCATACGCTTAGTCAGATCCTGAGGCTCGCTCTTCGCTTCGCGCTTTTCAGAATTCACCGACATTTTGATAAGGCGAGGTGCAAGCGGTGAGCGAATGGATGCCAATATCGCTTGAAATGCCACCGTGAAATTTAGACATATGACTCGTCTGTATAATTACTTAGAACCTATAGCTCGCACATTAGAGAATCCGCCAACATTTTTGCGACGTAAACCACGGACATAGAATAATGGCTAAGGATTTGCCTGAAAACAAAATTCCGCAAGCATGTGTACAGCATTAGTTTTTCGGGGGTCTGGTCACTATCGTATTAGTAGCGTGTTAATGGCCATAAGTGCAGATAACTATATATTTCCGCCTGAAACAGGCTTAGTCATTTACCTGGAGCAAAGATCCTCATAATAATCTCAATACCGCATAAATATCAATGAAACCAAAACAAAGGCTTTGATGCACCCAAAAATAACGACGCCAGAAGATTTCAAGCAACACAGTACAATGTAGAATTGTATCGATTGTACGATGCAATGGGTAGGAGATGTACAGCGAATAGACGATAATCGCATGTACAGCGAAGACGATAATCGCATGCCGAAGAAGATGGTGAACTTAAAACGATTTGACGGAACGAGATTGCGTGGACAACCGAGAGCTCGTTGGGAATACTCGAGTAAGTGAGGACGTCCGTGAGGCCTCCGAAACTAGAATACAAGATCGCGTAACCGTGACAATTGGATGTCAACGATTCAGACGGCCAAAACCCGACATCGGGCTATCTTGCCACATTATCTTGATGATGCTGAATTGTGTTCTGGGTGTTTGGTCCAGAAACCCCAGCATCAACACATTCTTCCGTTTTTAATCCGTCAAAATCATCGTGGAGACACTTCTGTGGAGAAACTAACTCCACACAGGGTACGGCCAAACTTAAGCAAACCCTCGTTAAAAATAGTAGCCAAATTCTGGGCAATCTAAGGCTACCAGACGGAACGTTTACGGAGAGTGAAGAGGAAACCATCAATCTTCTACTTGACGTGCACTTTCCAGGAAGCAGACAGGGCGAAACTAAGGGAGACCATAAAGAAGAAACTGGTCTCTGGTATGCATAATAGTTACGTTAGTTCGACAGCTACAAATCCGCCGGGCCTGACGGGATTTTTCCTACTCTCCAAAATGAGGGAATGGAATTTCTTGGCCTACATTTAAGGAATATATATAAGACATGCCTCGTGTATGCCTACATTCCCACAGCCTGGCGCAACGTGAAGGTGGTGTTTATCCGTAAGCCAGGTAAACCCTCCAATGCTGAAGCTAAGAGTTTTCGGCCTATTAATCTGACATCATTCCTCCTAAAGGGGCTCGAAAGACTGGTAGACAGGTATATAAGGGATGTATGCCTTCCCAGACGGCTGCTGAACAGCAGGCAACATGCTTATCAGGAAGGTAAATCTAAATCGATAGAAACTGCCCTTCATGACGTCGTCAGCGAGTTCGAGAAGAGTTTGTCTCAGAAAGAGTTTGCACTTGGTGCATTCATCGACATCCAAGGGGCGTTCGATAACGCCTTATTTACCAGCATTTGTCATGCGGCAAACGAGCCTGGAATCGACCCTTGCTGATAGGGTGAATAGGTAATATGCTCACTACCATCGAAGCAGGGTCTACCAGAGGGTGCCCTCAGGGGGGAGTTCTCTCTCTTCTGATGTGGCTTCTTGTGATGGACACTCTGCTCCGGACTTTAGATAATAACAGAGTGTTTGCAGAAGCTTATGCAGACGACCTTGCTGTTATAGTCAATGGCAAATTTGTGGAGATAATCTGTGACCGAATGCATTCGACACTAGGGCTAATCCACAGATGGAGTAGGCAAAATGGGCTATCAGTAAACGCCGAGAAGACTGTCTTGGTTATGATTATCAGAAACCGAAATTGGGAAAACTTCACCCTACCCACGCTACACAGTGTCGAACTTCATCTATCTTCTACAGTCAAATATCTCGGGGTGCACTTATACCCCAAACTTATAAACTCCATATTCAATAACAATGCTACAAAGTCTGCAGGCTGCTCTGGTGCTGCAGAAGTGCAATAGGTAAGTCTTGGGGGCGATCATCACAACAGGGACACTGGATGTATTCTGCCATCGTATTACCCATCCTGCTATACGCTTGCATTGTTTGGTGGCATAGAGTCAGCGTAGGCGTCAGCAAGAAGCTACTGACGCATGTGTAGAGACTGGGCTGCCTAGGCATCACTGGGGCAATGAAAACCGCGCCGTACGCGGCACTGGAGGCCCTCCTAAACTTACCACCACTTGATGTGGAAATGAAGAGGAGGGCAATGGTCGACGCTTACCGCCTTGTATACATGGGCACCTGGAAGATAACAACATTCCACGGTCATGCGTCAATAATGAAATCATTTCAAAAACATCCTCACGCGCTGATGCGTTCCTACAGGGTAACTTCAAAATGCGTCTTCGAATAGTTATACCAAGTAATCCTCACTGACACAGAAGAATGATCCTTTGTAGGCCACTCTATGACTTCGTTGGAGATGACATAATTATCTATGTACACTGATGGATCAGTGATGGATGGCAGGGCAGGTTCAGGGATCTTCTCGGCTCAACCAAGAATTGAGATGTACCAGTCTCTTTAAGACCATCACATCGATTTTTCAAGCATAAAGTTACGCCATTATAGTAGCAACCCATGAATGTATGCAGTACAACTGGCGCGGCCGCAACATTTGAATCTGTTCTGACAGCCAAGCTGCTCTGGACTCTTCAGAAATATCAAGCGCGCTGGTATGGAATTGTCATCAAGCACTTCTAAGGCTAGGGAGACTAAACGGGCTGGTGGTGGGTGCCCGGACACTCAAACATCACTGGAAACGAAATGGCAGATGAACTTGCCAGACAAGGCTCTAGCTCACACATGCTATGTCCGGAGCCAGCTTTCGGCATACCATCATCCGTGATCAAGCTTACAGGGAGTCGGCTGCGATCCATCCCGGAATCTGGAAGAAGATAGGTTCCTGTCGACAGACTAAAACCTTCATCGCCACACCCATGCGACACAGGGCGTTCTTCTTGCTCAGTCTTAGGAAAGGGAACATAAAGACCATCACAGATCTAGTGACACGTCATTGCTATCTAAATTACCACATAAAGAAAATTAAGATGGTACTATCGGCTATGTGTGGCCAGTGTGAGGAAGAAACAGCATTGCATTTCATATGCAGCTGTCCGGCCTTTTCAATGTCAAGGATGAGGTATCTTGGCGATTACTTCATCCACGAGAGCGAGGCGTTCTCATTACCTCTTGGCAATGTGCTACGCTTCGCGAAATCCTGCATCAATCGCACACAAAACCGCGCCTAAGTGCAACGGGAGTGTACAATGAGTTAGTGGCCTGAGTGCCCGTAGCGCGTGGTCTGACTACTAGTTCGGGCGTGGCTTTGGGCTGTGTTTTAGTACGTATGCGTGTCCAAGTCGGGCGAATCGCGCTGGGAAGCAACCGCGTGGAATGGACCTGCTTGCTTCTTTCGAATATTCCACAGCCCCGGTCCAACCGAAAAAATACGGGTCGGATGATCGTTTTATACACGCGGAGCTTCGTGTTCCTGTGTGGTACTCTGAATTAATAATTGAGAGGACCAAGAAATGCGTCTTATTTCCTATCCGTCGCTTGATTTCGTCGGTTTCGTTGGCGTCTTTTGATAAGTTACAACTCAAGTACATAGTTGAAGTTGTCTACATTCTCGATATTGAGGTCCCCCATTGTGATGCATGAATCTTGTTGGCAGCGTCCTGCTGCTGATCAACAGCAACAGCAAAATGACGTCGCCCATTTAAAATGCATGGGGCTGCTCTCGCCTGCTGCATTGCTGATATTTGTGGGGCAGAAGGCAAACAGTCCGCATAAACCTGGATAGTATATATGCAAGATATCTCCACTACTTTTCTTCAATACACAAACGAAGCTTTATAATGTGTAACTTTTATTTGGAACAACAACATGAAAATTGTATACACACATATTTCTTAAGCCTAATACATACGAGGCATAGGAGCATGTACATACCCGTAAGCGGACACTTTATCATTTGTCTACACCCGCTATTGTGAGGCCATATGGAGCTCATTAAATCATCCATCAATCGCACAAAGTTTTCCTAAGTCAACTAACTACTCAACCTCATTGTGAGACTTCATATGTGCATACAGACCGGCATACTGTGCAAACATTTTTCCACACAATTTACACTTGAACGTTTTCTTGCCCAGATGTAACATCTTGTGAGCGCGCAAGGCCGGTTGCGCTCGAAATTTCCGGTCACACACACTACAGCTAAACGGACGCTCTGTCGTGTGCGCACACGTGATGTGGGCCTTCAACGTGGATAACGCAAAGAACGCCTTATCACACTGTGTACATTTGTATTTCCTGATGTTTTTATGCATTCGCTGATGATGCGTCAATCGGGATCGCGAAATAAATGCTTCCCCGCATTCTTCGCACTGATACGGTTTCTCGTTCGTATGAATACGCTCGTGAATTCGGCAGTCGACTTTTCGGGCAAATTTCCACTTGCAGAAACGACAAATGAATTTGTCCTTGTTCAAATGATTTTGAATGTGATTACTTCGATTTTGGGGATTTGCAAATTTCGCCGGACAATGAGGACATTGGAAAGGTTTTTTACCCTCATGGACATTCAAGTGATAGTCTCTGTCGCGACCACACTTAAATGTTGCCGGACAACGATCGCATGAGTATCTTTTCGTGATGTGGTCGCACTCTACGTGGGTCTGATAAGTGGTGGGTTCGTGAAATTTTTTCAAGCAAAAGCGACACAACATTTCGCTGGGCACTTTAGGAACAAATACATGAACCTTACTGTCTCCCTGATCGACGATTTCGTCCTTTTCAATCATGTCGGGATGATGAGTATAGTAGTGATTGCGAAACAACTGTTTCGTGATGAATAGTTTGCAGCAGGATAAACAGCAAAACGTCTCCTCTGGACCGACTTTGTTTTGTTCTTCAACCGTACTCTCACTGGGTTTGGGTTCTTGTGAGGATGTTTCCGTCAGATTGAGAATCAGATTGTTATGCTTGCGCCGATGACGCTTAAATTTGATTTCCGACTTAAATGATTGGTCACAATAGTCGCACTGATAGGATTTCATCTTCGTGTGAATGCGTTCGTGAATTTGCAAGTGTTTGAGTCGGCCAAATTTCTTGTCACAATGTGAACATTGGTGAAGTTGTCTTTCATCGTGTTCATCCAAGTGAGAGTCCCGTTCACAGGATTTTGTGAATGTCGCTGGGCAAATATCGCAAGAGTATATTTTGTCGATGTGATCCAACTCCATGTGAGAGTGATAAGTTTTTGGTTCGTGGAAGGTTTTCAGGCAATATCCGCATGACATCTCGCTGGGTAATTTGGGAACAAATTCGAAAGTCTTTAGAGGTCCCCGTTGGACAATGTCATCTTTTTCAATCATATCGGGATGATGAGCGAAATAGTGATTCCGGTACGATAGCTTTGCTGCGAACAGTCGTCCACAGGAGTAGCAGCAAAATGTTTTATTGGCAACGGATTTGTTGGGTGGGTCATTCTTCGTATCCAGTAGTTCATCATTTAGTTTGGTGGGTTCCTTCAGATTTGACTGTTCGTCAATGTCCTCCTATAATAAATAAATTAATTGACAGTTACATTTATTGTATGTACATGCTTTAATAACAGCTAGAGTGTTCGTCAGTGTGGTAACCGATATATTTTTAATGCAGAGTCATAAAATAAGAAGACCCTAGTAGCAAACGTGTAGTTGCAGTAGAAATCTGTGGTTCCAGAAAAATAAACGTTCTCAGACTGGGTAGCAACACCTGAGCCGGACAGGGGCCCTCTAGTATTGTTGATACGCCATGCAACTATGCATGACTTAAGTGCATCAGGATTGTCAATGGGACATCTTCGTAGAGATCTACGGTACGAAAACGTCCGAGCATTAAAGTCATGGATGGTGGCTTACGGACTGTTTTCTCCCTCTTATTTCGGATCGTCAGTCATATTAAGCCGAGCACGTTCAGCAGTGCTTACTTTTTGGGGAGGTTGGCATTATAAGCGAACGTGTAAAGCCTCAGAGTTGATGGCTCCGCATAATTTGAGCCTCGAAGGTGCTAGTTATGGAGAATCGCGGTTGGTGTTAGGTACACTACACAAAGATCTCCAGACTAGAACAATTTCGTTCATATGAAAATGTATCTGAAATTTCAAGCGAATCGCATGAGCATGTGTGCGTGAAAGAACTTTTCTAGGTAAGGAGAATCAAGAGACAGTCTATCGCATCTTTTTAAAATCATTCACCGCGTGCCTTTGCCTGCGTCTTCCATGGTGTGTGCTGGATACCTCCACGGTGCATGAAAAGTGGTGGTCTGCGGAGAAGAAAAGAAGAAGAGAGCATGTGGCCGTCACGGATTGCGTATATTGAAATTCACTGTGTGATGTATGGTCCCGCGATACATGACAAGTGGACGAGATGACCACGAGAGTCTTTGTCACCACGAATGCTCTGTGCGTGCGGGCATATTTAGGTACATATTTTGAGGCCAACGAGCGGCCACGGTAAAGATGAAAGTTGCTCATTGAAACGTCTCCATTTGAGAGTAACTAAACAAGGGGTTGCTGGGAAGGAAACATGCTGTGGAACATACAGAATAAAACATGAAAATTACAATTTTGCACTTATGATTTTTATAAGACATTATTCTTCCAGGCTGCAACCAAGAAGTCACCTACTTTCGCTACAATTTAGATGGCTGTATTTCTAAAATTTGGTCACATTCTTTCCTTGATATTGCATAGTAAAAGTTAGGCCAATGAGTGGAAAACCTAAAGCTTTTCTGTATAGAACGACTCTTGTCATATTTGTGTGGAAATTTTGCTGCGCTGTCATATAATAAATCCAATACAACGAAGTTAATACCTCAAGAAATACATTGCCAAGTAACCCGGCACGGGCGGCCTCAGCATTATTTTCCATGTTTTTTTATATGCAGTTTTCGTAGGCGCAGATACCGCCTACCACATTTCTGTCTGTCTGCTTTGGGAAATGCACTTATGAACTCACTGCACGCACGACAACATCTTCCGCAATCTCAAGAAATAAATTGCTATCATTCCGAAGCGGCCTCAGAGGCTGTCTGCGTCATCTTTAATGCTTTTTTTCTCTAAGCCACACGATATTGCATGGCATGGATCTCCTGAGAAAGGTGCACTCATGAACTCAACGCATGCACGGAATCCTGCTCTGGAATTCGTTCCGTTCTGCAAAAACGAATAAGATAGGTGTAGGACGCGCTGAGAGGACTCTATTTGTACCTAAACTCATTTCTTCGGTTTGAATCGTAGCAATGGCGCCCCGGTTCATCGTAAGGGCATACTCCAGCGAGTTGCGGCACACAGAGTGCATTTCGAGTCGGTTTCGAACTAGTATTACATGGCGCGCTGCAATTCTCATCAGATGCCTCTACGTATGCAGCGCGAAACTCGCTGGAGTATGCTACATCCATCGTCCAATAACAATGTTTTTGTTGCTTTTATCTCTCGACCTCTCTCTCTAGTTCTAGTCAGCCCATAAGATTGTGGTTGTGATGAGCCTCACGGTAGCAACCAACAAAACACTTTTTTGAGAGTAGGCGATTATGGTCACGTATTGACATAAATTGAGTCTCCTGATGTAAGTGATCCTGGGCAGACATCAAAGAGGCAACCGATTACTGTGCGTTGAGCAGCGTTTTAGCAGATCTAAATTTTTGATCAATTGTCTCTTTATCTTTGCTCCAGCTGCAACCAGCCAGTGCCTTAAGGATGTTCTTCCTACTGCTCATCTTTTCACAAACTGCTGCAGCATGATGAGCAGATGGCATCATATTCTCTATTTGAAGCCCGAGAATCTTAGGGTTGGCTATAGTACGAACATGATTGTTGCCAATACATATATCAAGCGTCCACCAGGTGGCGAGAAATGTCACAACAGATGTAGGCGCTTATATGGTGAGGCTTTTGTTTTGAAAGAAAGATTTCAATTTCGTTTAATAACGATTAATAAGGACGCGCGTATTACCCTTATCCAATCCACTGGCGAGTACTGTACAATTGTCCTCATATGAAATCGCTTAATTTTTTTTTGTGGGGGTGTGAGAAGACCGGTCATGTAGATGTTGAACAGTGGGAGAGAGTACTTAGCTCATAAGGGCCTCCAGCGTCTTTGAAACAGTATCGTTATGAATGAGTCAGTAGGATTTGTCGAGATAAGCGCTCTTCCCTGGCTTAAGACAAGGAACAGGGCTGACAACCGTGGAAATCGACAAGTTAAAGGCGACTGCGAGATAATCAATGACTGGAAGGTCAAGATATTTTAGCATGGCCATCGAAAGGTCATCTTCTCCGAGGACCTTGGGATTCTAGACATTCTCAATGACATGAGCTGTCTCCGTTCAGAAGTAAGTGCCGTTAAAATATGTTCCTGATTCCATTCCTGGGGTTTATGGGGCTATGGGGGTAAAGAACGGTCTGGTGTTACCCGAGGCCTTTCGGCTTTACCTACAACCCGCTCCAATATATCCTCCTATGCCCATCCTGCTCAAATCCGAGCACTTAAAATGGACGCACTCCCGGCAGCAATTACAAATCACTGACCTGCAATTCGTACCAATTGGTCGGTTGCAAACTCTACAAATACATACCCCTGGGTCTAGATTTGTTTCAATACCGCTACAAATTTGAAAGCAGCCACACTGAGATGAAATTCTGCCAATAAGGCGAAAAACACATATGTAATTCGAATCCACAAATATACACAGTCAAACACAACCTTCTTGCAACGAACCTTCATGACTCTTGCCCGGGGAGGCATTTGTGGCAATTCTTGGCCGCTTTGAAACAAAACGAATGTGGTTCGGAAAAAAAGGTAAAGTTGCCAGTAGACATACTGGTAATATTCTGGATACAGCAACATCCAGCAAAGATAAACGTAGTCCATCCGCTCGAATCAACTGGCATAAAATAATACGTACAACAAGTCGCCATATCGGCTAAGGCGAGACTATGATGTACTCTGATGCATACAAATATGATACCACAATGAGCAACAAAATTGTAAACGTGATCGCCAAAGAAAAATTCATCAGCTGCATACAGAATTTATATCAATCCAGACCGGCACTCATAAGCCGTTTTTGCATTTTGGGTGAATATATTGGATAAGCCTATGCTGAAACACCACCGCCAGATGTGCCTACATTGCAGGGCGCAGGCCGCGCGACGCGACGCCATGCCATGGAGCGGTATAAATAACGAGGCAAGGAAGAAGAAAAAGGCAAGCAAATATGATACTCGAAAAACAGCCAGGACATCACAAAATGTAATTACAATCTCTATATCAACTTTTCAGAACGAAAAATTCAGATAAAGATTCTGAAATCGAGGCTTGGGTAGCTATTGATGCCTTTTCTTTGTTTTTGACTTTTGATTAATATTTTGTGTAGTTTCACTGATGAATAAGTAATTTAAAATTATTTTAACATGAAATGACGGAAAATTTTGGTATTTTATGAGACATCAGAGGCACAAGCGCAATGAGTCATATATGTCTCATAGATAAGGAACATGTTGAGTAAATTACTCTTCCGAAAAAATAAAAAAGATGATGAAAACTGTAATTTGTCGGAAATCATAACACAAAAGGGGGCCTACTGTTCTGTGTGTAGGGCGGGTCCAAAATTCAACTCATTGCCGGACACAACGCCATAATTTGACACGATTTGTATGTCAAATGCTCAAAATTGGTTCGTCTAGAGACGTTCTGTCCGGGAAAGGGTTAAGCAAACAATTTTTTTTTTCGGACGTTGTTTTTTGTTTCCCTAAGGCTGAAAACACATCGAACGAAACAAAACGTTTTTGCCGTTGCAAAGAAACAAGAATCCATTGATTCTTATCAGGTAACACACACCAAAAAATCAAAACGTTTTGTTTTTTGGTGTGTGTTGCCTGCTAAGAATCAATGGATTCTTGTTTCTTTGCAACGGCAAAAACGTTTTGTTTCGTTCGATGTGTTTTCAGCCTAAATAAGCAATAAAACCATTAAAATACGCTTGGAAGTTATCACACACAGGCATATCTAGGTTAAAGCCATTGAGGCTTTTCTAAAATGCGAAATTGCATGTGTAGCGGATTTAAATTATATCAATTCTTTTTGCAGCTGATGAATTTTACATAAATAGAGAAATTGTCTATCCGGTAATCTTACACTTGTCCGCTTCTCACTTTGTCTTTTGCGGGCGCGATATTTCCGCCTCTATTGATAACTGATCTATTCAGTTATTGCAATAACTAAGCACTCTGTGGAACACACTCTACGCTTTCATAGTAGTAAGCGAAGAGAATATTATAGGTATTATCTTACCTTTTCCCCCTGTGTCAGTACAACCTCGACCTCGTCGTGTATCTTCATATGTGCATACAAGCCGGAATACTGTGCAAACGTTCGCCAACACACTTTGCACTCAAACTTTTTCTTGTCCAAATGTATCAACATGTGGGCCTTCAAAATCCTTTTCATTTTAAATTTTCTATTGCAAATATCACAGCTAAACGGTCTCTCATTCGAATGCGTAACCAAGTGGGCCTTCAAATTGCCATAAGAAACGAAAGCTCTATCACACTCTGGACAGACATGAGTCTTGAGGTTTTTATCATTCGACTGATTTTGTGAGTGTGTGGTTGATTTATTTTGCATTTGTTCACCCGTCTCTATTTCGGTTTCATTTTTACTGGATTCGATCTTTTTTGCACTGGTTTCCATTGTATTTGATTCTGTCGGTGGAAATTTGTTCTCAATGTGTTGCGAGTCATCTTTCATCATATCAAGAGTTTCATTTTCTTCATGTTTCAGTTCATCGGCCTCTTTCAGATTCGACTGATTCAGTTCCTACAAAGTAGGAATAGGTAAGAAACGATAACATCAGCTTATAAAATAAAGAAAATTTAAAAAAAAATGTAAACTGTGTTTGCTCACCTCTGATGCTTTTAGTTTAACTACATACTCAATCCTTCTGTGACTCCTCATATGTCCGTACAAGCCAGCATACTGTGCAAACATTTTCCCACACACTTTACATTCGAACTCGAAATTTTTCTTGTCCAAATGCAGAAACTTGTGAGCATTTAATATTTTTCGTAATTTGAAACTTTTTTGACAAACATCACAGCGAAACGGTCTGTCGGGAGTGTCGAGTGTTTCTTTTTCCTGCTCTTTTGGTTTTAGGGGCTCTTTTGGTTGACTCTCATTGACTTGACTCTCCGTCTACAATATAGATAAGAATATAAACGAAACGAATTTTGTTACAAAATTATGTCGTTTCCTCACCTCTAACGGTGATGTTGCTTCAGACTCCACTCGTCTATGAGTTTTCATGTGTGCATGCCAGGTGTCGTAATGTTCAAAATTTTTCGAACAAACATTACACTGAAACGTTTTTTTGTCTTCATGCAACATTATGTGAGCCTGTAAGATTTTTCGCAATTTAAATCTTCGATCGCAAATATCACACCTAAACGGTCTGTCGGCCGTGTGCGGAGCGATATTTTTGTCAATATGATCATACTCCACGTGGGAATGATATGCGGTTGGTTCGTGAAAAGTTTTCAGGCAAATTCCACACGACATCTGGCTGGGTACTTTAGGAACAAATTCATATATCTTGCAAGCTCCCCGTTTGATAATGTCATCCTTTTCAATCATATCGGGATGTTCGGCAAGGTAGTGATTACGAAGGGACACCTTTACGGCGAAGAGTTGACCACACGAGAAGCAACAGAACATTCTGTTGTCCATCGACTTGAAGTACTTCTTTTTC
Source organism: Microchrysa polita (assembly GCA_949715475.1). Lineage (NCBI taxonomy): Eukaryota > Metazoa > Arthropoda > Insecta > Diptera > Stratiomyidae > Microchrysa > Microchrysa polita. The sequence continues at coordinate 27,742,563 of OX454418.1, forward strand.
ATTTTTTCAGATTTAGACATTTGGGAACTTGAGGCTTGCAGTGATTCATCAACCGATTCAGCTTGTAGTGATACCTCTTCGAAATGGGGCGGCTCGTCGTTCGAGTATTGTGTTTCGTCTTCATAATTTTCTTCCTTTATCTGGTCAATCAGATTCAACGGACTTTCAATATTCTTCTGCAATAAAGTAACGGGTAAGGAACAGGATACGTCAGGAGTTATATACATACCTCAGTGTTTTTATTTTCACAATCCAATGAGTCCACTTGGACCTGGCTTTTTTTCTTAAAAGCATCGAATTCTCTAAACACCTGATCATCAAATTGTGCCTTAGCCGGTGTGCTACAACTGTGCATATGATCACCGAAGCTGGACAAATCCTTAAACGGTCGATGGCAAAATGTACAAACAAAAGTGAAAGACTCCCTCTGCTGATCCAAGAAAATTTCACCACACTTTGTAGAGAATTCGATACAATAGTCGCTTTCGACTAATTCAGAATCGTTTAAACAAACTTCCTCCTCCTTGATTAAGGAGGGTTCAATAAATTCAAAAGACATTCTTTCCGGATTTTTGATCGAATGTGTCGAAAAGATGTCGAAATCGAAAATTTAGGAATAGCTGAGTTGAATACGTCACGTCTTCTGACAAATCTGCAGTGTTTTGATTGGATTTGCGGCGAATTCAACAGATTCAGCTAAAGTCAGCTATAGTGCTTCACGCCTTTATGGCTGAATTCGCCGGGTATAATTCAGCCACAATCAGCTGATATTTCCCTTCTCTCGTTGACCAACCAGCGACCTCGCGCGACGAATAAAGTATTCTGCTGCTACGCTCTTTACACATCATCGTGAACGTGAAAAATTGTTTGGTTTAAAATGTGATTTTTTAGCAATTCATTCCAATTTTATATTGAGCTCGCGTCCAAGGTATTTAGTTTTGCAGCATTTTTAGTTAATTTGTTAGCCACTTAGCAATTATTATGTATTTAGTAAAGTATCGCTAGTCGTTTGAAACAGACGAAAGCAGCAGAACAGCGGAATAAAGCAGCAACGTACATTTTAAATGGATAACGGGAAAATGCTTATTCTGGGTTCTTCTTAGGAAGGTTAGTATAGACTAAGCAGACTATGCGTACAGCATTTTCACCAAATTCCGCGCAATGTGTACAGTATTGGGCTTTCGGGAGTCTGGTTACCTTAGTATAGACCAATACTGTAGACTACACTGTACACATACATTGTACGAATCCGAATTATGTGGCTCCTGTGCGGAAAGATTTAAAAAAACACGGAGTATGTAATCGACTAATAGATGCCTTGTACTGTATTCTTTCCACGGCAAAGAATTATTCCCGAGCGCTAAAAATTTCGGTGTCACTCGGAATTGCTGCAAACTTGAACGTAATTGGGGTTACGAAGCGGAACAGCAAACATGTTTGCCGTTCTGATCCCCCATCTGCCATTTTGTGGACCAGAAATAAGCTCCGGTTCTTTTCCTTCGTCTACCTTTGTAGAACAACAAGCGGAGATTATTTCTGACCCGCAAAATGGCATTTTGGGAATCAGTCTGGCAAACATGTTTGCGGAACATACGCAACTGTTCCGTTTCGTAACCCATTGTGGATTAACCCAAAAATAATTGCCATGGAATGACTGTGGCCTCACAAACTTTCCCAACGGCGGCTGTAATTTATCTTCGTAGACATCTTACAATGTGTTCGGCATTTGAATGACACTAGTCCCGTGTGTAATCTGAACCATATTCTGACGGAATGTGGATCAGATCAAGATCAGATGACCACTGAGTTATATTTAGGTAGTAAATTGCGACAAACTTCTCCATATTTGAAGGAGTATTATTTATAGCCTCTCCTTCACTTTACTATCACCACTGCAAAGCCCGTGGGACGTAGCGTGCTCGGTTCATATTTTTGCACAAGATTTAGTCTGCCTGATGGAATCAATTGTGCATTCGTGTCTATTACACTTTCCCCTTCAACTGTCAAATGATTCCTTTAAAGGATGTATTAGTTTCCATACGAAAAGTAGTGGAGATTACATCTAATAATACATGAGAGATTACATCTAATAAATTATGCAACGGCATGAATACCTACAATGTTTCTGGTGAGTGAGCTAATTGTTCAGTCCATTTCCACTATCCATCCAAATACTACTTTTATAATGCTGCCATAGTAACTGCGTCTAAGAAATAGGGTACCCTGGAGATTTTTTTTAACAACACATCCCTCCGGCTTTGTTTCCTTACCCCATTTCCTTTGTGCATGTGCCGGGCGAGAGTCGCGGTCGAGATGGTAAACCTACTCGCCGCCGACATGGCAAAAGCAGCGATCTCTTGCCTTCTTATGAGGCTCCCAAACGACCTCATATTCTCCTTTCGTACATCATGTGTAATCTTCATAAATAGAATTGCTGAGCACCAACCCGATGTGTCGGCCTCAGTCGCCTGTATCATTGACCTCCCAATTGTCACGGTAACGGGACTTTGTCCTCCAATATTTCTTTGACTTAATGCCTTCTGCCGAGGGATAGATGCATCGCAGGCAGAACCTTTGATTGGACCACTTTGAAGGACTTCGTGAAAGAGTGCCTCGTCAAATCTCTTTGCATCCTTCCGTACGTGCCTAGATCTTTGGTCGATATGCACTGTTTTCCAGCGTGTACAATATTGCTTGCTGATCGTGTTCGGGTCTAGAGGTCACTGACGTGCTACTTCAAAAAAGAGCCGAACGAGTTGAGATCAATAATGGAACACACACGTCCCCTCCAAAAGTTAGTATACTATTCCCCGAGTTCATTAGGGCAAATACCCTCCCTCCTCTCTTTGTCTCCCGGTTGCCCCATTCCGTGGCTCACGGGTTGAAGTTCCTCGCAATTACCACAGGATTTTTTAAATTCGCGTCGGGTGTCAACCCGTCAAAAAATGGCTCGAAGTTCCATTGTGGTGGAGCGTAACAGCTGTACACGTATATTACCTTGATATTTGCTCTTACAACTCTTCTTAGTACTCCGGAGATTCTTTGCTGGAAGGAACAGTCCCCGTACGTACGGATACGGAAGGCTATTTGGTCATTCTTGCCTGCGACCCAACATGCTCATACCAAGTTCTAGTATTGATCGCAGGTATTGCGACGTTGACAGCTTTCTATTTCACAGTTTGCAGCAGGGCAATGGTTCAGATTCAGCTGCAAACCTCATAAATGTATTTGGTTTAGTGCTTCCCTATACAGAGGACACTTCGACTCCTCCCCTATACTTCTCACATTTCAGACTTTCACCCTTTTCATGTATTGTTATCAGATACTACTTTTGAGCAATTCTTCCTAGACTATCTCGTCGTTTCATATTTTCACGAGTAGTGTGTGTATAGGTTTCACAAGACTCTCTCCACCGTTATCCAGCAGTTCAACTTGAATCTCGTCAGCACATGGCGCTTTATTACGTTTTAATGGTTGCATGGCATCCACTTCCCCTGCAATTGGGAGTGCCTAAATTAACCATATCTTCCCGAGTTTCTTCGTTCCGGGTTTTTGGTTGGACATAAGAACCTCTTCCAAATGTGCGGCTCAGGGTTTTTTTTACGCTATCGATGATGATATTGCCATCCTTGTCCTGGGTTTGTATCCATTTAGTATTATTTTATTAGATTATAGGTTTGTCTAGTGTTTTTACTAGCTAGTATTTTTGCATTCTAAGAATATTCAAAGAGAAAACACATTTAAAACTAACACCAAGTGTTTTTATTATATTTACAAGGACGCACTAAAAAAAATCTAATTTTGACTGAAATGGTCCGTTCCTTTCAATTATGTCACAATGGCTCTCAGTTCGAAAAGGCTTCGTAATAAAACGATCAAGTGATTCCCACCTCGACAGCACCTACGCAACACCATCGTGAGACTTCATATGTGAATACAATCCGGCATATTGTGCAAACATTTTTCCACACAATTTACACTCAAACGTTTTCTTGTCCAAATGCAACATTTTATGCGCTCGCAAGGATGTTAACGATCGAAACTTTCGTTGACAAATATCACAGCCAAACGGACTGTCTTTCGTATGCGTTATAATATGAGCCTTCAAAATGCCCAATGCAAAAAACGCCTTATCACACTGCGTGCACTTGTAATTCTTGATATTTTTATGCCGTCGCTGATGCTGCGTGAGCTTAATTTGCGCAATAAACGACTGACCGCATTCCTCGCACTGAAACGGCCGCTCCTTCGTGTGAATACGTTCGTGAATCCGCAAATCCACATTTCGAATATATTTCCTATCGCAAAAGCGACAACTGAATTTCTTCTTGTTCAAATGAATCTGAATGTGATTGCGTCGATTGGACGGATGTGTGAATTGTGCAGGACAATGTGGACATTGAAAACGTTTCTTACCGTCGTGTGCATCGACGTGATAGTCGCGAGCAAACGATTTCCTAAATGTCGCTGTGCATCGATCGCAAGAGTAGATTTTGTCGGTGTGATCGAACTCGATGTGAGAGTGAAACGTTTCTGGTTCATGGAACGTTTTCAGGCAAAATTTACATGACATATCGCTTGGAACTTTTGGAACGAATTCGTGAACTTTACGAACTCCCCGCACGATTAGGTTGTCCTTTTCAATCATGTCGGGATGTTCGGCAAGGTAGTGATTCCGGACCGATGCCTTTGCTAGAAAAAGTTTACCGCAGGAGTAGCAGCAAAACTTTCTAGTGGCAATTGGATTTTTCGTAGACTTTTTCTTTTCTGTACTACTTCTTAAGGATTTAACGTTTTTCGGACTAGGGTTTTGGATATTCGATTCTGCATGCAATTCGTCCTCCAAGAGTGCGGAGTCTTCATTTGTATGATTTTCAGAATCTTCCAGTTTGATGGGGTCTTTCAGGTCGGAAATTCTCTCAATTTCCTACAACAACAAAAAAAATATTATCGACGAAGGGCGTATTGGAGTCACACTACATACCTCGATATTTTCAGGAAGCAGTGCCACGCTGAGAACATCCAGATGATTCGGGTCGGTGGAATAATTTACTTCAATTTCCGTCTGTCCGTCCGACGGTTCCTCTTTGGGTGATGTTCGACATTGGTGTAAATGTTCACCAAAGGTGGACAATTTTGTAAAAGGTCCCAAACAAAATGAACACACGAATGTGAAATGTTCGCCTTTTCGATCCAAGAACATTTCACCGCATTTTGTGGAGTAGTCGAGACAATAGTCGCTGCCTCCAACTGCATCATCCAACTCCTCCTCCTTGACGGTAAGTTCAATGGACATGTTTCTTGGTACCGAACACAATTTCTGGTAGACCAATTTTTTATAATTGTTTATACATAACTCAAGTGAAGACGGATATTCTGTAAAGCATTTTCTACTGATATTAAATTTTTGTTTTTGGGCGATTTCTTAAGATTCTATAGTGACGTTTCACGTCAGTTATGCCTATCAAAAGCAAATGGTCATTTACACATCATCGTGAACACGAAAACGGCGAAGTATTCAAATATTAAAATTTAATTATGTTATATTATGAATGAAAATTAAAACAGGGAAGCAATTTCTGCCACGAAAACTCTGCTCTAAATCATACAGAACTCGACTCCAAATCTTTCCGAACGTACGATTGCCGGGTTGGAGCTTATCAAGTCCTTACAAAGAGTTTAGTAGCCTTCATATGAAAAAACGAGCCCCGTTGTAAGATTTTATTTAACTGAAGTATATTATCTCTCTTATTCCTGTTAACTCCTTGTGAGGTATATCAACGCCGTCTAGATATTAAGGCCGCAATGTAGAATCTCAAACGTCAAATCGCCTACTAAATTTGCACTGTTTTGTTGTTCCTTTTAATTACGTCATATGCTTGTTGTTGTTGTTTGTTCGTATCCGTCCACAATTTAGTAGGCAAACGGTATTAGCTGAGTTACGGCTTTGATGTATCTAGATGGCGTTGGGTATAGGCACTGGCATCTTGATAGACAGGCCGAACTGCAGAAACCTAAGTTCCACCCGAGTCCACAATTTCGTCCGTGTTGTTGTTGGTGTTGTTGTGTTACTTGAATTCATCGCCACTGACAGATTCATTTTAATCAGCTAACAATCTGGCTTATATGTCTAGATGACGTTGGTGTAGGGCATTAAATATGCTTGCTTTCCTCACTATACGAACATTTCACCATTATTCCTATCGCCAATGATTGCTCATAAAGTATTTCAAGCGTAAGTTATCAGCACTGTTAAGTTATCAGATCCCTCATAATAATTTTAATGTCCCCTCTGGAAGCCCTATCAAAAGTGTCGCCTAGTCAGTGATAAAAGACGTCCTTTACAGACTGATCTGCAGGTTCAGTTGGTGCGTGCGAATGTAGGTGTAGATGAGGTGGTGGGCACTCCAAAAGGAGCTTTACATTTCTTCTTTACAACGACCCCTGATTGTCTTATCAAAAGACAGTACGGTTAAAGAGAAGGCAGCGGCCGAAGTCAACATGTTCAATAAATTAGGCGAACTTATCGTCGACCTGATGGAATTCATGGATGTCAATGTGCTGTCAAAGAGAGAGTAAAAAATATGCGAATTATGTACCTATAATGGGGCCAGATAGCAACTAAGTCTTAGGAAAGCACAAGCAGAGGGACAAGGAAGTTCGGAACATGTATACAGCGGCTGGTGGGCGTCCTCATCTACTGAATTCTCCCAGCGAGCTCTCGGTCGTCCACGCAACCTCGTCAACACCCCGTCAATTCGTTGTGCGTTCACCTTCACCTTCTTTGGTATGCGGTTATCGTCCATTCGTTGTAGGGGGATTCAATGGAAGGGTATAAATTCGTTTCAGACCAACGTTAATGGAATGCCATCATCAAAATTTGGCGCCACAGATATTCAAATCTCCCCCCATTGTTACTAATATACTCGGACTGATGGCAGTAGTGGACGTGAAGACCCCACGCCAAGAAAGCAAAATTGAGTTCCTCGATCTTGATGAGGTTACAACGAAAGAGGAAATGTGCGCATCATTTTTGGAACGATTGGGCGTACAAATACAACCAGGCGCTATAAGATCAATGAGGAAAGCGTATGGCGGAACCCAAATAGGAACCATCAGCCTGTCCATGGAGGTAGCGAACAAAGTCTTAGCGGTTGGGAAGCCATAGGTTGGATGCACAAACAGTCGACTTAAACAACAGGTCTCGCCTAAGAAATGCTTCAAATGTTTTGGGCTTGGACACTGGGCAAGGGACTGTAGCATAGCGAGCACGACATGTCGAACATGTGTTTTAGGTGTGGGAAGGAGGACCCTTTTTCCTGTCGCTTTAGGAAGCTGAGACGGCAAATTCCAATAACCACACTGGCATGTCCACTGTATCGAGAGGACCTAAGGAAAATTGCAAAATGAGATTTCTGCAGTCGATTCTAAATCACTGCTAAAAGAGAAACTGTAAAAGAGTGTTGCCATTATTTGAAACGAATACAAAAACCTGCGCGATACGGGGAGACTATGGACGGCCAAATTACTGCCATCAGAGAGACTGAATTACTCTACGCCTCATCCAGGATGGAGGACGGTAAATCACCAGGTCCGGATGGCATTCCAAACAAAGCTCTGAAAATAGCAATTCAAACAATGCCGGGGAAGTTTATCGAAGTGTTTGAAATATGTTTAGCGGAGCACAAATTTACGAAACGGTGGAAAAAGCAAAACCTTGTGCAAATTCCAATCTCGTGTGGCAACCTGGAATATTATCCAGCTCGGTATATAGAAAATGCTCACTAAGAGTATTCTGTGCGTATCGCGTTGGATCGCACGAAGCTGCTTATCTTTTAGCTGAAATGATGCCAATGGAGTCGTGGACGAGACTAAAATGCTGTACCGCGGCCGCATCGAGCGAACTATTGTCTATTTGGGAGTTAGGTGCGTTTTTGAGAGACAGTTGTTACCGAGAAAGTGGCAACTTAGATGGGATGATACCTCACCTGGTCGATGGATGCACACTCTAATACCCGACATAGCGAAGTTTGTAAACAGAAAATGCGAGGAAGAGAATCACTAGCGTACTCAATTTCTTACGGGTAGTGTCTTTTTCAACTGCCCTATGTTTGTTGTGACACGGGACGGACTCGAGTTTGATCTGGACAAAAACATAAGTCCCGGCAACTTGGTAGGTAGGTTTAATGTTGCAATCCAACGAGAATTGGGAGGCAGTCAGCAGGGCGGTCTGTGAAATTTACATGAGCTTCCTAAGGAGGAAACCAGGCGTAAGCCAGGAAACCGCGGAGATAGCTAATTAGCCACAGCCGTCCCTGCGAACTAATACCGAAAAGTGGTTCCGCAGGAACCCACGGCATGAAGAGGTGTTTTGGAGTTAGTCAGTAAGAGTCTGACATAACTCTGCGCCTACTAAAGGCTACTATCCCCTCACAACTCTTTCTCTCTCTGGCGTACATTCTTAGCCAACAGGACATTGACCCCTAACTGCCGAGGTGTTTTATCGTCTTCACTTCCAGAGTAGAGCAGTATAGTGCGACAAGCTCGGTGATGAAACCGACCCAAGCCATCGTGATCTTTTTCTTTTCTGTACCGTAACCCCTTGTGGGGCATGGTGCGTTCACTCAGCCGTTTATAGACTACTTCGAGTCAACATTACATTGCAAATAGAGGAGTTTATATAATGTTCCAAGCACTATATATATGCTGGACCACGCCGAGATTCGATCTCCGGACATCTAGATTATTAGCATCGTAGAGTGCGACTGAACCAAGTGAGCCACAGAGCGGATGGGTACCATCGTGATCTGACCCAAATGAATTGAGAGGGTAAATTATGCATATCTACCATAAAAATCTTTATTAGGAATTACCAACGTAATAAGAGTACATATTTATTGCACATATCCATGAAACATATGTTTCCTTCACAGAATAATTTTCTTCACCACTTTTCAATCCCGTCCAAATATGATGCATAATTGGTTTCTCGTATAGGGACTTCATAAAGCCCCTTTCGAATGGTTTTTTATCCAGGAAACTTCATTGAACGAAAACTAATCGCATTCAAGCACCTTGTGAGACTTCATATGCGAGTACAAGCCAGCATATTGCGCAAACATTTTTCCACACATTTTACACTCAAACGTTTTCTTGTCCAAATGCAACATTTTGTGCGATCGCAATGCAGTTGCCGCGCGAAATTTCGCTTGACAAATATCACAGCTAAACGGTCTCTCGTTCGTATGCGTGATAATATGCGCCTTTAAAACGCCCCAACCAAAAAAGGCCTTATCGCACTGCGTACACTTGTATCTCTTGATATTTTTGTGTCTTCGCTGATGTTTGGTCAGCTGAACTTGCGAAACAAACGATCGACCACATTCTTCACATTGAAACGGCTTCTCGTTCGTGTGGGTACGTTCGTGAATTTTCAGGTCTGAACTGGAGACATACTTTTTGTCGCAGAAGCGACAAGTGTATCTTCTATTATTTAGATGAATATCAATATGTCTAGCTCGGTTAGACGCATTTGCGAATTGGGCCGGACAGTGCGGACACTGGTAACGTTTTATTCCGTCATGAATATCCAGATGATGGTCACGCTTGGAGCGACGCTGAAATGTCGCAGGACAACGATCACAAGAGTACAGTTTGTCCTTGTGATCGAACTCGATGTGAAAATGATAAATATTCGGTTCGTAGAACGTTTTCCTGCAATATCCACATAACATCTCGCTGGGAATTTTAGGTTCGAATTGTTTCGTGTCCTTTTCTATCATATCCGAATGCATGGTGTGATAGTGTATACGAAGAGAATTATTTGTACCGAGAAGTTTACCACAGGAATAACAACAAAACTTTCTGGTTGAAATCGTGTCTTGTTTGGATGTTGGACTTTGGCTTTTTCTACTACGTTTTCGCGTTTTCGATCTAGTTTCTGTGATATTCGATTGTGTCGCCTCCAATTCGTCGGGGAGCTTGGGGCTTTCGCTTGTATTCTGTGTTTCATTTTCAATATCCTCAAGTTTTATGGGATCTTTTAGATCGCACATCTCTTCAACTTCCTACAAAAAATGAGTAACATTAAGGAAGAATATGGAATTACACACACATACCTTTCTATGTTCAGGATTCAACTCCACTTCAAGCATATCGACATGATTCAGGTCTGTGGAAACATCATCTACCTTCATGTTAATCTGTTTGTCCAATGGTTCCTCTTTAGGTAATGCTCGGCATTTGTGCAAATGTTCACCAAAGGTCCCGAGTTTTTTGAAAGATTTCAAACAAAATGCACACACGAATGTGAAATGTTCGCCTGTTCGATCCAGGAACATTTCGCCACACTTTGTAGAGAAGTCGATACAGAAATCATCACTTTCAACTATCTCCGAATCGCTTGAATATTCCTCCTTTATGGAGGAAAGTTGGGCAAACTCAATGGACATGTTTTCTGTTTTCTAATATTCGAAAAATCTGTTAAAAGTTTATTTGCATCAAAAAAACTGCTGCCTCCTAGCATACGTAAATTTTTGTTTTGAGGCGAATAGCGAATATGAATGGGCCTGTCCAGATTGTTTCCTTTTTCGTTCGTCTTCATCATTTTGACAATTGAAACTTGGAATGTCTGCGCTATTGAAAAGAGGAATTCGATCTATGACAGGGGATTCAAGGAGAAATTTAACCGCGTTTGTGTCTGCGAGGTGAACAGAGTGTGTCTGAATTTTCAAGCAGTAAGGCAAAGGCTAAAATGTGTTGATATCTAATTTTAAAATTAAAATGAACATTAGTATTGCGACATCTACTACTGCTCATATAATACACACAATCTATTCATAATATTAAAAAAGGCGTATTTACGCGTTCAGACACAAGTCGCAACAAACAACTAAGGACGAATGATGAACATTGTGGAAACAATGAGCGCTTATATACCGGCTCTTAATTTACACTATCTTAAAGCATTTTTGGAGATAGTACCTTTTCCATAGGGTGAATATACCGTCCTAGTCTAGTTCGCGAATTAACTTTCTTCTTCTTCTTTTTATTCGAATTGGTTGTGGAATGTGCAGATGATTAGAAATGGTTTATCTGACATTTCCATTATTTGGACAATATTAGGTGTGTTTTTTTGGTTATCCCGTGCAGGTTTGGGTAACGAAACTTCATATAAAAAAAATGACAGGTGCGTCAGCTGTCATTTTTTTTATATGGAGTTTCGTTACCCAAACCTGCACGGGATAACCAAAAAAACACACCTATTATGATTGAAATTTGTTAATCTCGCGTATTTTCTAACCAGGAATTTCATATAAACTTTGTAGCGAAACGAAAATCGGAAACGATATCATTCCAGTAACAAGACGACTTCGCTCTTCCCGCATAAATTTCAGAGACAGCCGCTTGTCTAGGCATTATGGATTGGCAAGCACCTCGCCATATGTTGCGAGCGGGACTAAATTTAGTTTCGATTAGTTAGTGCAGCCCGTATATGCCGTCCAAAAATAATTTAAATTTGTCTAAAACTTTTTATCTTTGCTCCGGTATATAAGCGGTCAATGAGGCATTCATTTCTTCTGTTCATTTGATGCCATCAATGACAAGTTCAATGTTGAAAGAGGAAATGCAGCTTGAAGACGATAGTGAAGACCCTTAGTATCTACCCTTATACCAACTTTATGTTGTCTGGGACGTACTAAAGAACCTTAATCCGACGATTATGGAACATAATAGCACGAAAATAAATATAATTGAAATGAGGAGAACGGATAACAACGAACTAGAGTTTTTTTTCTGGGAAAGTGGAAACCTCTTTTCTCTAGAACAAAATAATGCTGATACAAATATAATTGAAGACGGGAGATAAATTATTCAGGACTGAATTTAAGGATGGTGCACAATATAAAAGTGGAAATGTGAAAAAGACGAAAGACGCACAGGTGTGGACGTAGCAAATGAATTCTTGCCTGACTTTAGAGACGTCATTTTGAGTTATCGAAGATTTGGTTATTTACACCTCATCGTGAATGTGGAATCTGACGATAGTCAATTTGGGAAATTCACACAATACTCTCTGATTCACGGGGATATTCCATACAATCATTCAGCAATCGAGACGGTGGGTAAAAGCTGCAAGGTGCTCTTGGGGGAATCTTTGGTTAGTCAACACCGTTAGAATTTATTTTGAAAGTATGAAGACCAAGAAATAGAAGAATTCCCAAGCCATTCGAAAAAACAAGAGGCACAATCTCACAAACGAAAATTTTTATGTGGAATACTTTCGCTGAAATGTTAGTAGGTGAGGCGGAAAAATCACTTGGAGTTACGAAAGATCTACTCCACACGAAGAATGAAACATAGTGGTGGAACGCCGAAGCTAAAGAAGCAATGCAAGCCAAATCGGACGACATGTGAGTCAAGGAGTGAAGCCGAACGGGTTTAACTTAGCGAAAATTACATGTAGAAAATAAAGCGATTGATAGCTCAAGCAAAGGTGAAGGCAGCTGAGAAATTCTACCAAGAATTAGAAGCTCAGACTGCGACCGAAGGACTACATTGCGCGAGATGACTACAAAATACCCGCGGAATCTCGGGTTTAAAATGGAAAAAATCGGACTTAGTTGATTTGCATTTTTTAACAAGGTCAAGGGTATGCAACCGATACCTGACAAAATATTGCTCAGATATTTTGTATAGTTTTTAATCACTAAACGGTTGAACGATTTTTTCTTGTCTGATATTGGATTATGGAATAGGGGCAAAACTTTATTATGTTTATTTTCTTATACATACATATCAATAATCATTGATGTCTATAAGGTGAAAGTTTTGCCCTAATCCAAAACATTGTTGTTGGGCGGTGGATATAATATCAGGCTCAAGCAACTTGTTTGAGAAATCCACCGCTCTGCTTGTCCATAGTGGGACTACACATTCGTATGCATTCTTCACAATAAATGTGGCACACAGTGTGCATTTAGAGCCGTTTTTGACCAATAGTGCGTGGCGCCCCGCATCTCTCATCAGATGACTCTTCTTATGCACTATTTGGAGACTTGACCGGACTCAGCCTATCTAATATAGGAGTTGTTGTAGTAGCGGCACAAATGGGGAAACATTTAGTAAAGTTGCACATTGTCATTCGAAGATGGTGGGCATTCCATCCTCGAGGTCAAGATTTAGGAAAAAAGCTGCTTCGATGGGTTGTGTCCATAACGCAAGTGGTGTGAGGTGCGTGGGAGCAGCTGAACAATCGAAAATATGGTCCACGTCATGTGGACTGGTTCCGCAGGCTGGGCAGGTGTTGGCGACTTCATTGTTTATTCGTGACAAATAGGAGTTTAGTCGCGGGCACCAGCCGGATCGAAGTTGAGCCAGGGTGGTACGAGTAGCTCTTGGTAGTGATTCTTCGTCTGGAGATATGGCAGGAGGTTTGATGCCAAGTACGCGGTTGTTCGTGAGACCTTGAGTAGCTTTATGAACTTCGGATGTGTGTAAGTCTGCAATGGCCGCCTTGTAGTCGGAGTCATCGAAAGGAACTTTTTTGTATCGCTGGACTTCACGCTCTTTGTCCCTGATTGAACGTCTGATACGACGTGCCGGTGGTGTTTTGTCCATGAGTGGGTTGTTCGGGTGGTTTGTTCGATAACATCCGACTAAATATTGCTTAGTGAGAAGTTGATTATGGCTCCTTAAAGTCATTAATTTTGTCTCCTGGTGTAGATGATCTTGTGAAGACATCTTAACACAGCCGGTGATGGTGCGTAGTGCTGTGTTTTGGCAGGTTTGAATGTGGCTCCAGTTTGTATTGCAGAGACCATTTGTCCACGTTGGTGCTGCGTAATTGACCAGGGGGCGACCAATCGCTTTATACGTAGCCAAGAGGGTTTCTTTGTCTGTGCCCCATGTACTGCCGGCAAGTGCTTTTAATATTTTATTCCTGCTCCTGAGTTTGGAACATATATTTTCAGCGTGGGTGTTGAATTTGCCGGAGTTGTCAAGCGTGACACCAAGGATTTTGGGAGTCCTGGTTGTTGGGATGATGTGGGTGTCAACGTAGATGGGCAGTTGTGTGTTGTATTCTTGGTTGAAGCTTGTGAATAATGTGGCGGAGGACTTGGGCGCAGATAGCTTCAGATTTTTACTGGCGAAGAAAGCGTTGAGAACCTGCAGGTATTCGTTGATTAGATCGCACATTTCGGGAATGTCGTTACCAGTTGCCATGATGGTGCAGTCGTCTGCGTATGAGATGATTTGTAATCCCGTTGGTGGTGTAGGTAATCCTGCCATGTAGAGGTTGAAAAGAGTGGGGGATAAGACTCCACCCTGGGGAACGCCTTGCTTGATTTTCCTGAGTTTAGACTTCCCGTTTCTAAACTCTGTGCAGGATTGACGACCGGAAAGGTAATTAGCGATCCATTTATGGATGTACGGTGGTGTTGTTAATATAGGAGTCGAAATACACCCTGGCATCCGATTTTTTATAAGCGGAACTAGGCAGTTACTAGTCTCCTATTCGACCTTGTTTCTGACTGTACGTGCCATCTACGGAATCAAATCGAAGTCAGTCAGAAACGACGGCCGCGTCGAATTGGAAACTAGTAACTGATTCCGCTTAAAAAAGATTCGATGCCAGGGTGTAAAAAAATGCACACTGTGTGCCGCATTTATTGTCAAGAATGCATACGAAGTCTGACGCTTTCAGGTAAAGTTTTCTTCTCCCTTTTCTATCAAAACAAGGGAGACTCACACAAATTCAACAACTATAGGGCATTGGACTTGCACTTTGTATTCATCCATTTGGAAAAGGCAAGCGATATACTACCTCGTGATTTGGCATTGGTGGCCCTGATGGTAGAAATATAATGGAAGCAGCAACAGCCGCAGCGGTCCAATGGCTAAAAAATAGTGTCACCCAGTTAACATCAAAAGCAGCTATATTCGAGGCAACTTGTCCATAGACCAATCAATCACCGAAAAACTCGAAGTCCGACAAATGGATTGGTATTGGCCCATGTTCATAGGCGTCCGCCTGAGAAACCCGCAAAGAAGGCGATATTAAAGGAAGTTCCACTTGATCACTTGATAAATATGCTGAGACATTATCGCCAGAACGAGCGGTGTTCCTATACCGCAGGCTGAGCGACGCGAAGGCATGGGGCGGTATAATATGCGCTGACAGGTGTCTGGCATGAATTGTAAATCAATTAAATGACAATCTGCCAACTTGTATGGATAATGGCTCTGACTGATGACTGAAAAGTGTGGATCGACCTTTACACAGAATTAACGAAGGGTCTTACAAAAAATTATTATTTTTATGAGATCCCCAAAGAAGCGATATACATTGAAAATATTTATTGAATTGATCGACGGGATAATAAATAATTCATTGAATATTTCCATTAAGGTTCAGATGGTTCCACTGTTCGTCCTTAAATCTTAATTCGAATTTTCGGTATACAAAAAGTTACATGTGATGGCTCGCATACACCGTTTGTTTTACCTATAAATATCGTCAAACGAATACTACTCACATTCAAGAACTTTGTGAGACTTCTTATGCGAATACAGGCCGGCTTGTTGTGCAAACATTTTCCCACATATGTTGCACTTGAACTGTTTATTTTTCAAATGCAATAGTTTGTGCGCGCGCACGGCTGCTGACGATCGAAATTTCCGTTCGCAAATATTACAGCTGAACGGGCGCTCGTTCGTATGCGTAATCAAATGGGCCTTCAAAAGACTCGAATCGAAAAAAGCCTTATCGCACTCTGTACACTCGTATCTCTTGATATTCTGATGCCTTCGCTGATGATTGGTTAGCTGACCTTGCGAAACAAACGATCGTCCGCATTCCTCGCACTGGAATGGTCTTTCATTTGTGTGAATACGTTCGTGAATTCTCAAATCCACATTTCGGATATATTTACTATCACAGAAACGACACTTGTATTTTTTCCTATTCAAATGGATGTCAACGTGTCTACTGCAGTTTGAGGCGTCTGAGAATTTAGCCGGACAGTGCGGACATTGAAAACGTTTTAGTCCCTCGTGCCGGTCCATGTGATTTTTTCGACTATAGGCATGCGTAAATTTCGACGGACAACGATCGCAAAGGTACATTTTATCGATGTGATCGAACTCCATGTGGGAATGGTAGATCGTGGATTCGTGGAACGTTTTCAAGCAAAATTTACATGACATCTCGCTTGGAATTTTCGGTATTAATAGTTCATTGTGGCCGTTGTCTTTTTCTATCATCTCCGGATGTGTGGCACGATAGTGAATCCGATGCGTTATCCTTGTTGCAAACAGTTTGCCACAGGAAAAGCAGCATAACTTTTTGTTGGCACTTGCGTTAGTTTGCTTCTTTGTAGATTTTTCTTTTTGTGCAAAAGCAGTAGTATGAGTGGTATCCGATTCTGTTTGCAGAGATTCTTCTTCGAAGCGTGTGGGTTGATCTTCCGGTATATTTTCATCTTCTAGTTTTATGGGGTCTTTCAAATTGGCAATATTCTCAATATCCTACAACGAATAAATAAAAGCATTTTCAAAAATAAATTCGCTGAATTTCACTATACGTACCTGGCCATTTTCAGTAGCCGATTGCACTTCAGGAATATCCAAGTAATTTACTTCCGTATCCAATTGTCCATCCAATAGTTCCAATTTAGGTGATGTCCGGCATTTGTGTAAATGTTGACCAAAGTTGGACAGTCTTTCGAAAGGTTGAGAACAGAATGCACACACGAATGTGAAATGTTCGTTGTTTCGATCCATGAACATTTCGCCACACTTTGTAAAAGGTTCTATGTGGAAACCATTTTCAGCTATCTCCGAATCGCTTAAATATTCCTCCTCCTTGATGGAAGAACTTTGGACAAATTCAATTGACATTATTTTATGATAAATTAACGTATCTGCGTTTTCGCTATGACACAGATCTAAACAATCAAGGAAGGACGAAAGACTGTATTGTTTTGGTAGTTTTTCTTGGTGGATTGGTTAATGTTTTGATGATTGCACACAAGAGCAGAAAGCGCTTAATTACTGCTCATTTTTCTGAACTTCCCCTACATAACCCCATAACCAAGAATAGGACAGAATAATGTAAGCTCCATACAAATTTTACAGGAGATCGTCTGTATAGGATTACCCGGAATATTTGCATGAAGAGTAACGTAAATTTGTCCTGTTTTGAGCCCAAAGATAAATGAACACTCAACTCAACTATTCAGCGCACAATCCACAATACTGAATGCACCCAAAAAACTGTCAATTGCCGTCAAACAGAAAGCTGGCTGCATTGCATAACTTCCGAACGCGGATAGGTAGGACCATGCAATTTCTAGGTAATGGACTGGACTGCCAAGTAGCTCTGAAAGTGTGCCAAAATTCAAAAAGTTCGAGAAGGGTTCCCGAGCTATCAAAATGAAATTATGTTGTGAATTAGGTTTCATTGTGTGGCATGGGGAATGCTGTGCTCGCCGTGGCTGAGCTCCCAGCAACGACTGGACGCTTCTTAGCTGGGTCGAAAACTGGCTGATTGCGCTTCCAGGCTTTGGAATAGAGGGCGACCCGGCTGAATTTATCGTGCAGACTGAACTCCGCCTTAACAATTTATTAAACCTTTAGCACTCAATTAGAATATTTTGCCCTTTCTGTTTCAACACGATCAATACGGTCACCGAAAGAAAGGAATGCCATAGGCACATGTTTCTCATGTGAACGCGTTAAGATTTAGTTTAGAGACTGCAGGGAGGAGACAGATTCCACAACAGTCAATCCTTTAGATTTCCTTTCTTAGGGATTCTTGAGGGAGAGTCTCGGTTGTCCAACATTCTTGGATCAGAAGGAGAATATCCGCTGTAGCGTTGACCGGTTTCAAATGTTCTATGGGGATGCTCTCTCCAATGGCGCGCAGTCTGTGACTAGCAGAGACGTGTCTTTATCTTTTACATGATGCTTATGGGTAAAAGATTTGCCTGCCAGTGGCTTTATGACCTTGTAAAGGGTACCACTGTCACCACGGTAAGCAGCATCTTCTGCCTCTAACGTTAACGCATTGATGATGTTGCGTTTATCACGTCTTACGCTTCCCTCCACTCTTTTTTAAGAGAACTGTACACGGTCCTCAGTCGTTGCTTGACTATACTGTCAGTAGCCGAGTTTAGTTGCTATGCTATTTAATTCTCATCCGTGCAGTTATTAGAGATCATAAATGGTCTCCTACCTCGCTGAAGTCTGCTTACAAATGTTTCGACACACGATATAAAAGCGTCCTTCACGATGTTCCATCTATCATCAATTGAAGGAGCATCTCGTGTTTGTGCATTGCTTTCTCGTGCAATGCGCTAGAAACTGCACGTAGTTTGACGATTCTTTAGGCTTTTGCACATTGAATTGCGGCAATACCCGCTCGTTTTGTGTGTGACAAATAGCAGCGGACCGCACGCGAATTATCGCGATGACAAGTTGATGATCGGTGCCTACAGCAGCACCACGCTTTGCCCTGTCTTCTATGAGACCATTCCTCCATGTTTTGGAGATGGCTATATGGCCAATCTCGTTTTCTGTTCGACCATCTGGAGATATCCAGGTTTGTGTTTGAACAGGGTACCAATAACAAGCTGATGGGAGCTACCGAACTCCACGAACAATTGTTCCTGACACCCGGACTGTGATTGCCCATTGGATGTTCCAATCCAACATTGTCAGACCCAATTTTTTGCATTGAGACCCTCCACAATGATTTTTACTTCACCTGTGGGAGCCTTATCAAAGGTGTCGCCAAGCAGGTGGTAAAAGACGTCCTTAGCATGCTGGTTGGCTGACTCAGTCGGGGAGTAGCACTGAGTTATAGTGATGTTTCTTACTTTACACCGAAAAATAACTGCCAGGGTCAGTTATTATTCGGTCGAAAATAGACTTCCACTCTACAAGAGATTGGCGAGCTTCCTCGCTCAAAAGGATACCAACTTCAGCCATTCATCCAATTCTATATGCGGTCATTTTCCGTTCCACTTCTGTGCTTACTACTGCACTCGCCCCACATCGTTCGAACGTTCCAAAAACCAATCGTAGTCCGTTGTTTGTAGCCAAAGGTCGTTATTTATTTAAATAAATCAGTCCGTGGTATCCGAGACTTTATCAATGTTTCGAGTGTAATTTAGCTTCAGGTATGCAAGTTACAAACCGTATCTCTTAAGTTGCCTTCTACAACAAGCCGGGAACGCTGTGGCATAATTCTACCCCCAACACCACAGGGGGGGGGGGCAATTTTTAATTTATAAGCTTCGTACTTGAGCTCAATCACCGTCGCAATTTGTAGAAATTTGTACCGAGGCCCAGGAGAGTTGTATTCTCCCTTTACCCTTTAGTCGCCTTCTACGACACGCCGGGGAAAGCGATGGCAATATTCTTGACCCCATTTCGTTACGCCACTGTTCAAGGTTGTTAATGGAGTCCCAGAGTTTTTGCGCGAAACTGAAAGATTACCAAATTTGATCTTAATAGCTCTTTGTAAGGATATTCTCTACAAAACAAAAATTTGATAAAGACGGGTCGTGTACTGTTCCTCGCATAACTTCCTCGATAAAGACAAATAATACAGAATAAACGAAAGGATCTACAAAGGATATGTATGAATTGTCTTGTTATCTCAGATACATTGCAATTATTTATTGAATTGATCAACTGGATAGTATATAATTCATAGCAAAATTCCATTAAGTCTCAGATGGTTCCACTTGCCCTTTATCCGCTGTTCGATCCTCAGCCGGCTTTTTCGTTTTCCGCCTGACAAGATCATTGTGAGACCTCATATGCGAATATAGCCCGCCTTGCTGTGCAAACATTTTCCCACATATGTTACACTTGAACCGTTTATTTTCCGAATGCAATAGTTTGTGCGCGCGCACGATTGCTTTCG
Source organism: Microchrysa polita (assembly GCA_949715475.1). Taxonomy (NCBI): domain Eukaryota; kingdom Metazoa; phylum Arthropoda; class Insecta; order Diptera; family Stratiomyidae; genus Microchrysa; species Microchrysa polita. Next base: position 27,762,499 of record OX454418.1, read on the forward strand.
ATCGAAATTTCCGTTCACAAATATTACAGCTAAACGGTCTCTCATTTGTATGCGTGACCATATGACTCTTCAAATCACACACATAGAAAAATGCCTTATCGCACTTTGTACACTTGTTTATCTTGATATTCTGATGCCTTCGCTGATGGACAGTTAGCTGACCGCGCGAAGTATATGATCGACCACATTCTTCGCACATAAATGGTCTCTCCTTTGTGTGAGTGCGTTCGTGAATTTCCAAGTTTGAACTTAAACCAAACGTTCTATCGCAAAAACGACAACACAATTTTTTCTTTTTCCGATGAACATTATCGACGTGTTTAGCTCGATCCCACGCACTTGAGAATTGTGCCGGACATTGGGAGCACTGGTAACGTTTTATTCCGTCATGTTTATCCAGGTGATTGTCACGCATGTAGCACTTCATAAATGTTGATGGACAACGATTGCAAAAGTAGGTTTTATCGATGTGATTGAACTCCATGTGGGAATGATAGATCGTGGGATCGTGGAACGTTTTCAAGCAAAATGTACACGACATCTCGCTTGGAATTTTCGGTACAAAATTTAATCCTACTTTGTCGATTTCTATCATGTCTGGATGTACGGTACGATAGTGAGACCGAAGTGTTGCCTTTGTGACGAACAGTTTGCCACAGGAAAAGCAGCATAACTTATTGTTGGTCATTGCCTTTTCAGATTTCTTTTTTGAAATAGTATCCTTTTGCAGCGATTCTTCCTCGGAGAACGTTGGCTGATCTTCCCCACTATTATATGTTTCATTTCCATCTTCCAGTTTTATGGGGTCTATCAAGTCGGCATTATCCTCAATATCCTATAATGAATAAATAAAAACATTTCAGCATAATCTATTCGGGGATTGTCATTCATTACGTACCTGACCGTTTTCAGTATCCGATTCCGCTTTTGGGATATCCACGTGATTTAAGTCTGTCGAACCATCATCTTCCATATCCAACTGTTCTTCTGATAGATCCAATTTAGGTGATGTAAGGCATTTGTGTAAATGTTGACCAAAGTTGGACAGTCTTTCGAAAGGTTGAGAACAGAATACACACACGAATGTGAAATGTTCGTTGTTTCGATCCATGAACATTTCGCCACACTTTGTAAAAGGTTCTATGTGCAAACCATTTTCAGCTATCTCCGAATCGCTTAAATATTCCTCCTCCTTGATGGAAGAACTTTGGACAAATTCAATTGACATTATTTTATGATAAGTTAACGTATCTGCCTTTTCGCTCTGACACAGATCTAAACAGTCATAAGGGAAGGGAAGGACTGTACTGTATTGTTTTGGTAGTTAACTTCAACGATTTGTTGATTTGATTATGTTTTAATGGTTACACTCAAGAGTAGAAAGCGCTTAATGAACGTTCAATTTTTTTGACTTCCCCTATATAACCACACTCCTTGCAGTAAACATGCGCCTTGTTCAAATGCACCCAATAAACTGTCAATTGCCGAAGATGATTACACATCATGGTGAACGGTGAACTCGAACACTTTTTTTTTTAATTTGATGGATGTGAAATCGGAATATTACAGGTTCAATGCTCATTCTACTTTAAAAAGAAAATTCATTCGGGAACTAATAGCGTAATTATGAGTTCCGTTCTCATAAGAAGAATTTCCTTTTTTCAAAGGTTTTTCTATTAAGAACGTGAGGTTGTAAGCAAAGAGGCAATACTGCGATATTCTGTTGTATGTCGACTGGTTGTTGTAGTAGCGATGTATATGACCGTGAATGTGCTGCAAGCGTCGTCGTCGTTCTCGTCAGTTTTCTCAAGTGTCAAGAACGTAGCAGCTGCAATAGGTTTGACCAATAGTGTCCACGGAGTAAGGTTGTTGGTGCAACAGTGTACCGGAAGAAATGGTCTACATCGTGAAGCACAATATTTAAGATCGAATCTTTTTCAGAAAGGTAGTAATTGAGACGTGAACATGAGTCACCTACGGGATTACCCTCAGAAGAGTGCCTAAAGCGCTTTAAGCTCTTTACACACTATAGAAGATTTTGCATGGTGGTGAGCTTCGCATTTGACAATTCTACAGTAGAGCTCATCTCATCCATTTTCGCTTGGCACATGGTTTTGTACACAAAAGTGTATGTTTTCACCTATTGACGAACATAAATCATTGATATAATTCCGATAAGATAGATTCTGCTTCTTGTTTTAACAAATTAATATAAATAACAGTTTTCGTCGTGCATGTAATTGTCGGAGTTTGGCAGACCAAAGAACACCTGGATGTGTCAAATGAAAAAGCAACAACAACGCATTGGTCTCGGCGATGACACGATCCAAGATAGAGCTGCCTGTCGAAATATGCTGAGAAATTATCGCCAAAACGGGCGATGTGCCTACACCGCAGGTCGAGCAACGCGGAACCATGGAGCGGTATAAAGAACGAGGCAAGGAAGAAGATATACAGGTGTTCTTCGGTCTTCCTCTGGCCTTGGGTCCATCAAGTGGAACTTCCATTGATATCGCTTTCTTTGCGGGGTTCTCAGGCGGACGCCTTTGAACATGGCAATACCAATCCATTTGTCGGTCTTCGAGCTTTTCGGTGATTGGTTGGTCTATGGACAAAGCTGCCTCGGATGTAGCAACTCTTTATGTGGTCTCTTTTGATTACACCAACTGACATGCGTAACATTTTCATTTCAGTCGCTGCCATTTCTTTCGCATAACTTTCATACATGGTCCAGCATTCTGATCCATACATGAGTGCGGGGCGTACACCCTTTTTGTACAACTTGTCCTTTGGCTTCAGTGGAATTTTCTTAACGCAGAAAACTCCAGAGTTTTCTCGCCACGTCATCCATGATGATATTTGATGTCATCATTGCATGTAGCTCCGTTGTTCACCATCGAGCCAAGGTACTTGATTTTGGTACAAGACTTAAGCTGCTCTCCTTTGACGTACATATCTGGTATCGGTACATCTGGGTCTGAGAATGGGCAGCATAAGAACTCAGTCTTTGTTATACTTACCCTCAGTCCATGCTCCTCCAGAATGTCACACCATTTTGTAAGTGCAGCTTACCAGGCAACGATGTTTGGGCTACTGAGGACTATATCATCGGCCGTCGGGGATACGTGTTAATAAGTAGCACATCATGATGTTGAAGAGCAACGGGCTCTATACACTGCCCTGGTGTACTCCGACATTCATCGGAAATTCTTCTGATTCACCGGCTGTGCATCTAACCTTATTGGTAGCTCCATCATACATGTCTCGTATCATCTTGACGTATGCCTCAGGGACTGTAGCATTGATATCCGCTTTCAAATGTTCCATGGTGAGATCCTCTTCCCCGGGGCTTTACCAGCTTCCAATGATTGTATGTATAGTTATTTCCAGCTTGGATGGTACACCGGTAATAATTCTGGCCATTGTGGAAGTCTTACTGCTTCCGGAGGAGGTGGGCTGGAAGGGTTTAAGTTGTGGTTAACCCTTATGAAATGTTCTCTCCAACAGCGCGCAGTCTGTGACTAGCAGAGACGCGTCTTCATCTTTTACATGATGCTTATGGGTAAAAGATTTGCCAGTTTCTTTATGACCTTGTAAAGGGTACTACTGTTACCACGGTAAGCCGCATTTTCTGCCTCCAACGCTAACGCATTGATGTTGTTGTGTTTATCACGTATTACGCTTCTGTGCACTATTTTGAAGATAACTGTACTCGGTCCTCAGTTGTTGCTTGACTATACTGTCAGTAGCCGAGTTTAATTGCTATTTAATTCTCATTCGTGCAGTTATTAGAGATCATATATCGTCGCTGACAAAGGCTCTCCCACCTCGCTGAAGTCTGCCCACAAATGTTTCAAAACACGATATAAAAGCGTCCTTCATGATGTTCCATCTATCATCAATTGAAGGAGCATCTCGTGTTTGTGCTAGAAACTCGTGCAATGTGCTAGAAACTGCACGTATTGATGACGATTCTTTAAGCTTTTGCACATTGAATCGTGGCAATACCCGCTCTTTTTGTGTGTGACGAATAGCAGGGTGCCTACAGCAGCACCACGCTTTGCCCTGACGTCCATGAGACAATTCCTCCATGTTTGGGAGATGGCTATATGGTTAATCTGGTTTTCTGTTCGGCCATCTGGAGATATTCAGGTTGCTAAAGGGTAGGGTTTGTGTTTGAACAGAGTACCGCCAATGACAAGCTGACGAGAGTTACAGAACTCCACGAACAACCATTGTCGTTCCTGACACCCAGACCGTGATTCCTCGTTAGATGTTCCAATCCAACATCGTCAGACCCATTTTTTTTTGCATTGAGATCCCCCATAGTAATTTTTATGTCATCTCTGGGAGCCTTACCAAGCAGGTGGTAAAAGACTGCCGGAGTCAGTTATTATTCGGTCGAAAATAGACTTCCACTCTACAAGAGATTGGCGCTCAAAAGGATACCGACTTCAGCCATTCATCCAGAGTAAAGCAGCACAGTTTAAGAACTAGGTGATAAGGTTGTTCCCGAACCGGTCTACCTTGTTTCGCTCAGTTCTAATATCGAAATTCTATATGCGGTCATTTTCTGTTCCACTTCTGTGCTTACCACTGCACTCGCCCCAGATCGTTCGAACGTTCCAAAAACACTTCAAGAAAAATGCAATTCTGCTTATGCAGCAGCAGACCGGATGGTGAGAAAATTAAAATAGACAATTTAGCAAAATGTGAAATTTGACTGTTGGCGACAGGGCTGGGCGAAGGTAACGTAACGTAACAGGGCTGTGTGGAGGTATTGTAACTCGCGCAATTGTATGGATTTGTAAAAGACCCAGGAGAGTATTATTCTCCCCTGCCCCTTTAGTCGCCTTCTACGACACGCCGGGGAAAGCGGTGGCACTATTCTTAATCCATGCCGCCATTTCGATTTTGAACACAATATTTTTTAAAAACGTTACGCCGCTGTTCAAGGTTCTTAGATTCCCTGAGTCTCTGCGCGAAACTAAAAGATTTCCAAATTTGTATTTAATAGCTTTTTGTAAGATTATCCCCTACAAAACAATTTTTTACAAAATTTATAAATTTTATAAAAAAGGGTCGTGTACTGTTCCTCGCGTTCTGTTCCTCAATAAAGACAAAATATAGAGAATAAACGAAAGGATCTACAAAGGATATGTGAGAATTGTTTTGTTATCTCAGATACATTGCAAATATTTATTGAATTGATCGATTGGATAGTACATAATTCATAGCAAAATTCCATCAAGTCTCAGATGGTTCCACTTGCCCTTTATCCGCTGTTTGATCCTCACCCGGCTTTTTCGTTTTCCAACTGACAAGATCATTGTGAGACCTCATATGCGAATATAGCCCGCCTTGTTGTGCAAACATTTTCCCACATATGTTACACTTGAACCGTTTATTTTCCAAATGCAATAGTTTGTGCGCGCGCACGATTGCTTTCGATCGAAATTTACGTTCGCAAATATTACAGCTAAACGGTCTCTCATTCGTATGCGTGACCATATGGCTCTTCAAATCGCACACATTAAAAAATGCCTTATCGCACTTTGTACACTTGTTTCTCTTGATATTCTGATGCCTTCGCTGATGGACAGTTAGCTGAGCGCGCGAAGTATATGATCGACCACATTCTTCGCACATAAATGGTCTCTCCTTTGTGTGAGTGCGTTCGTGAATTTCCAAGCTTGAACTTAAACCAAACGTTCTATCGCAAAAACGACAACACAATTTTTTCAAATTTTTCTTTTGCCGATGAACATAATCGACGTGTTTAGCTCGATTACACGCACTTGAGAATTGTGCCGGACATTGGGAGCACTGGTAACGTTTTATTCCGTTATGTTTATCCAGGTGATTGTCACGCATGTAGCACTTCATAAATGTTGATGGACAACGATTGCAAAAGTAGGTTTTATCGATGTGATCGAACTCCATGTGGGAATGATAGATCGTGGGATCGTGGAACGTTTTCAAGCAAAATGTACACGACATCTCGCTTGGAATTTTCGGTGCAAAATTTAATCCTACTTTGTCGATTTCTATCATGTCTGGATGTACGGTACGATAGTGAGACCGAAGTGTTGCCTTTGTGACGAACAGTTTGCCACAGGAAAAGCAGCATAACTTATTGTTGGTCATTGCCTTTTCAGATTTCTTTTTTGAAATAGTATCCTTTTGCAGCGATTCTTCCTCGGAGAACGTTGGCTGATCTTCCCCACTATTATATGTTTCATTTCCATCTTCCAGTTTTATGGGGTCTATCAAGTCGGCATTATATTCAATATCCTATAATGAATAAATAAAAACATTTCAGCATAATCTATTCGGGGATTGTCATTCATTACGTACCTGACCGTTTTCAGTATCCGATTCCGCTTTTGGGATATCCACGTGATTTAAGTCTGTCGAACCATCATCTTCCATGTCCAACTGTCCTTCTGATAGATCCAATTTAGGTGATGTCCGGCATTTGTGTAAATGTTGACCAAAGTTGGACAGTCTTTCGAAAGGTTGAGAACAGAATGCACACACGAATGTGAAATGTTCATTGTTTTGATCCATGAACATTTCGCCACACTTTGTAAAAGGTTCTATGTGGAAACGATTTTCAGCTATCTCCGAATCGCTTAAATATTCCTCCTCTTTGATGGAAGAACTTTGGACAAATTCAATTGACATTATTTTATGATAAGTTAACGTATCTGCCTTTTCGCTCTGACACAGATCTAAACAGTCATAAGGGAAGGGAAGGACTGTACTGTATTGTTTTGGTAGTTAACTTCAACGATTTGTTGATTTGATTATGTTTTAATGGTTACACTCAAGAGCAGAAAGCGCTTAATGAACGTCCAATTTTTTTGACTTCCCCTATATAACCACTCTCCTCACAGTAAACCATTTTTTAGGGGAGGATTACAACACAACATTTCTGAATTATAGTATCCGCGTTTCTTTAGCCCAAGAATAGGACAGGATAAATTTGACAGGAGCTCTGACTGTATAGGATTACTCGAACCATTTGCACGAATATTTAGTTCAATTGATCCTATTCTGGAGCCAAAAAACGTAGGGGTATGATGTGAAAATTAGCGCTCAGTTCAGCTATTGCGCACCATGCGCCTTGTTCAAATGCACCCAATAAACTGTCAATTGCCGAAGATCATTACACATCATGGTGAACTCGAACATTTTTTTTTTTAATTTGATGGATGTGAAATCGGAATATTACAGGTTCAATGCTCATTCTACTTTAAAAAGAAAATTCATTCGGGAACTAATAGCGTAATTATGAGTTCCGTTCTCATAAGAAGAATTTCCTTTTTTCAAAGGTTTTTCTATTAAGAACGTGAGGTTGTAAGCAAAGAGGCAATACTGCGATATTCTGTTGTATGTCGACTGGTTGTTGTAGTAGCGATGTATATGACCGTGAATGTGCTGCAAGCGTCGTCGTCGTTCTCGTCAGTTTTCTCAAGTGTCAAGAACGTAGCAGCTGCAATAGGTTTGACCAATAGTGTCCACGGAGTAAGGTTGTTGGTGCAACAGTGTACCGGAAGAAATGGTCTACATCGTGAAGCACAATATTTAAGATCGAATCTTTTTCAGAAAGGTAGTAATTGAGACGTGAACATGAGTCACCTACGGGATTACCCTCAGAAGAGTGCCTAAAGCGCTTTAAGCTCTTTACACACTATAGAAGATTTTGCATGGTGGTGAGCTTCGCATTTGACAATTCTACAGTAGAGCTCATCTCATCCATTTTCGCTTGGCACATGGTTTTGTACACAAAAGTGTGATGTTTTCACCTATTGACGAACATAAATCATTGATATAATTCCGATAAGATAGATTCTGCTTCTTGTTTTAACAAATTAATATAAATAACAGTTTTCGTCGTGCATGTAATTGTCGGAGTTTGCAATTTAGACGGATTGTACTGTATGTCAAGTCGTGGAACAAGATTACGACCATAGTGTGAACAGCATACGAGATTACATAATCTACGTAGATTTTGCGGCTATATGTGTAAAGCGCTTAACACACATAGCCGCTGCAAAATCTACGTAGATTATGTAATCGCGTATGCTGTTCACACTATAGGCCTGGATAGACCTCGGGCGGAATGAGAATGAAATTTTAGTCCGCTGCGATTTTCTCAATGAAAATGCATACATACTGTCCTGGAATATGTGGTAAATGCTGGGGAATTATAAACTAAAATCCAAGAATGGTTTCATAATTTGTCTCTGCCATTTTATGTGTTATTTTTCGATTCCCCGGTCATTAGATAATTTCTACGATGAACTCGCCGTGGACAGTGAATCGGTTTGACGTTTGCAAAACTCACCACGCCCGACGGAGAATATGCTACAGAGTCGACTCATTTTCACGTTGAAAATGCATTCGGACAAGGGGGAAATTATTTTCTTTAGTTATTTTTAAGATGATTTAAGACGTAAAACGCCTTTGTAGCAATTTTCGAAGCTAAAATTTTAAATTCACCACGGTTTTTATGCCGGTTCATTACCGTTTCATTTTCATTCCGCTCGAAAGCCCCGGATAGAGTTCGAGCGGAATGAAAATGAAACGGTAATGAACCGGCATAAAAACCGTGGTGAATTTAAAAATTTAGCTTCGAAAATTGCTGCAAAGGCGTTTTACGTCCTAAATGATCTTAAAAATAACTAAAAAAATAATTTCCCCCTTGTCCGAATGCATTTTCAACGTGAAAATGAGTCGACTCTGTAGCATATTCTCCGTCAAGCGTGGTGAGTTTCGCAAACGTCAAACCGATTCACTGTCCCCGGTGATTTCATCGGGGAAAATATGCGATGATCGGGGAATCGAAAAATAATAAAATGGCCGAGAAGAATTATGAAAAGGTTCTCGGATTGAAGCTTATGGAATTCCCCAGCGTTTGCGGCATATTCCACTGCAGTATGTATACATTTTCCTTGAGAAAATCGCCGCGGACAAAAATTTCATTTTCATTCCGCCCGAGGTCTATTCAGACCTGAACTCTATCCGGGGCTTTAAGTCCTGGATAGACCTCGGAGCGAAGCCGCCACCTCCGAGACTTTACAAGATCGTTTATGACGGACACCTCCATAGCAAGGCATTACTGCGTCGTGTTCGGCTTGTATGACTGCCTTTCCTGAAGAACAGGGAGAAAGTGCCGTAAGGCACCCAACATGACTCGAGTGCATCAGGATCGTCAATGCCCGAATATCTTCGATCCACGCCGTGGTGTATCAATCATACTTGGGCACCCCTGTGCTTTGCTCAGGACCGTTGTGTCGCAACTCACCTAAAATTTGCATACACAGGATTGAGACTTGAACAAACAATAGTCTAAGGTGACCAGAATCTTTTTTTTTCGGATAGAGATGCGGAATCTTGCATACATAGATACAACATGTCGTGTAGCAGAGACTCCCAGCATGCAGTTATGTCGGATTCTTACCACTTTCCACTTTATTTCCTGATAGAAGCATCAGAGCCAGTAGGTTCTCGGGACTTATGTTTTCTCCCAGTTCCGCTTCTTGTTGACTGCGGATATCTCCAAATCTGGGACAATCAAAGAAGACACATTTCGCATCCTTCGCAACTCTCTTGCATCTCGAGAATTCTGCCGAGCCGTCTAGCTTAAACCGTTGCAAATTTTGTCGGTACCCTCCGTGGCCCGTTAAGAGCTGGTTATGTAAAAATTCACATCTCCGTGTTTTCGGCAAACCCACCTAGCTTTGTCCGAGATAAGGGTTTTGTGTCCATCGGTCAATAGAGGCCTCATCCATCGATTCAAACCTTTCTCCGAAGTTACGCCTCGGCGACCGCTGCTGATTTCATCTACTAGAATCAGCAAAGTCATCATTCCGGCTACGACATATGCCGATTCATGTGATGTGGGGCATTCGGTGGCTCAGTGGCAGAGATGTCACTCTATCTCTGAGTTGCCGGTGCGTGGGTTCGAATCCCACTATGGCCCATGGATGTTTGTGTTGTCAATAAAATGCTCCTACGGCAGCCGGTTCTTCGATGTAAATCGTCCCGGAGCTACCCGTTGTTAAAACGGCCAAGAGCTGCCAAGACCCCCTTCGATTCAAGAGAAAAAAAATCTCTTGAATCGCTACAACAACAACATTCATGTGATGTGGTGCGGTAAACACAACACACTCTCAAAACACGTTTAAGGGTTTTGCGCCACACGCGAGCTGTAGTGCACTGGCCCAAAATGGCTATGGCTAGGCATATATAATGGTTGATGTTGCCACCTTCCGCAATAGCGGCCTCCTACTTGTTCTCGGGCCACCTATTTTCGGCGTTATTCTTGCTAGAGCCGCCGAGGTTATCGCCGCCTTATCGTCTACATACTTTAAGCGCTCTACAAAACTTAGTCTCGAGTCAATCATAACCTACAGACGACAGCTAACGGCTTGCTTAGCGGTATGATACACTCTTCGACTCTGAATTTGAGGAAATACAATTTTCTTCTGCGCTTGTTAATTAGGGCTGTTTCAGTTTTATGAACGACGAGCTCTAATCCAATCCGGATTTCAGCCACAGTTTGATAGTTGAAATCGCCATGCTTGTGTACATTTTGATCAACTTCAGGTCTCTTGCGACATCGGGTGAGGTTATAAAACACAACGTTGCGCAACGTTTCGCGCAACGTTTCAAATCAACCGGCCGTTACGGATCAGAAACTTCTCCCTACAAACAGATCCTCTAAGCGCCCCCTTGCGAGGCATAGCTTGATTGATTGGCAGAAATTTACAATCTGCCGTCGAACCGTGCATTTCCGCCCTCATTTATTTATTAAACTATTTATAATCAAAATAAAATGTATCTGCATCTCGTTTAAAACTGGAAATTTTAATTTTCGAGCAAAACGTATCAGCTGTGATGTGTCAATTGTCACATTTGTCACTTTCCGAGAGATGGCGATGGGAACACCAAGTCTGATCCGGATCTATGCGTTTACAGAACACAATAGGAAACGTTTCGGAAAACGCGAAACGTTACGCGAACGTTGTGTTTTATAACCTCACCCATCTACGACAGTAAATAGCTATGTCGTCACAATCCCTGCGATAAACCTGCAGTGACCACGTATTCCTTGTGTCCCTTGCTAGTGTCATAAATAACTTAAGACGCGATGGGGACATTCGGTGGCTCAGTGGTAGAGATGGCGCTCTATTGCTGAGTTGCTGGAGCGTGGGTTCGAGTCACGCCCGTGACCATGGATGTTTGTGGTGTCTATAAAAAATGCCGCCCCTACGTCAGCCGGTTCTTCGATGTAAATCGTCCCGGAGCTACCCGTTATTACAACGGTCAAGAGCTGCCAAAACCCCCTTCGATTCAAGAGAAAAAATCCCATAAATCGGTACTACAACAAGACGCGATGTGAGAGGTAGCTCCTAATTATCGTGGATAGTTAGTTGGGTACATTTATATTTTGCAGAGCGTTTTTAACGTCTAGAGTCACAACAGTACTTATACATAGTAAGTCTGTCGCTATAGTAGTTATCATGATTATTGCGTCTACCGTAGACCGCGTTCTAATAAACGTCCTAGTTCTTCCAAGACGTCTGACAACCAGTTATACTGAGTAGACAAATAGGGTGATAGGAGTTAGGCTCATCACGCTTATAACGTATGTTGATAAAAACATTTGCTTCTTCTTGCAGCGGTGCAGAAAGGTGTGAAACCTCTGTGCATCTATGTGGGTACGATTTATGGTTCCTCAATGTTTGTGTTCGTGAGGTCTAAGGACAAAAACATAGCTGCTGCGATAGGGTTTTCCCACAGCGATATAGGGGTAAGATCAGTTGGGCGCAGCGGGGAATTGAAACAAGTGACCCACATCATGAGGAGTACCATTGCAGTTTGGACAGATGTTTTGGATGTCCGGGTTTATGCGAGAAAGGTACGAATTAAGGCGTGAACAAAAGCCCGACCGAAGTTGAGCTAGTGTTACTGTAGTTGCTCTCAGGAGCCTTATCTCCTCAGGCGAAATTGGTGGTGGGCGCTCTGAGAGGACTCTATTCGCACCTAAACTCGCGATAGACAGATTCACTTCTTCAGTGTGGATCGCTGCAATGGCGGCTCGGTATGTAACTTCATCGTAAGGGTCCCGTTTGTATCCCTGAACCTCTCTCTCAAGGTCTCGTAAACCACGCCTGACATGTCGTGGTGGAGGAATTCGGTCCATGAGATGATTATTGGGATGATCCTCGCGGTAGCAACCACCAAGATACTGTTTTGAGAGTAGGAGATTGTGGTCACGTATTGGCATCAATTTTGTCTCCTGATGTAAGTGATCCTGGGCAGACATCAGAAGGCAACCTGTCGCGATGCGTAGAGCGGCATTTTGGCAGACCTGCACTTTGGACCAGTTTGTGTCACATAGACTATGTGTCCAAACTGGGGCTGCATAATCAGCGGCCGCTCGACCCACCGCTTTATAAGTAACTAGCATGGTTTCTTTATCTTTGCCCCAGGTGCTACCAGCTAGAGCTTTTAGGATGTTGTTCCTACTGCGCATTTTTTCACATACTGAAGCTGCATGATTCGCAGACGTCATCATGTTCTCTAGGTGAAGCCCGATAATTTTTGGGGTTTTTAACAGTAGGAACAGAATTGTTGCCAATACGTATATCCATCTCTCATCTGATGTCCTCCCACCAAGTGGTTAGAAAAGTCGCAGAGGATTTGGACGCAGAGATGGTGAGGTTTCGGCTTTGGAAAAATGCCTGTAATCGTCCTAGATAGCGATTAATTCGGAGGCGCATTTCATCCTTATCGTTCCCTGTGGCGAGTACGGTGCAATCGTCAGCATAGGAAATCACCTCGATTCCATCAGGTGGTGTGGGAAGGCCGGACATGTAGATGTTAAGCAGAGTGGGGGAGAGTACCCCTCCCCGTGGAACATCTAATTTGATTTTCCTAAGCTTAGAACGTTTGCCTCGAAACTCGGCGAAGGAGTGCCGACCAGCTAGATAATTGGCAATCCAACGGATCTCTTGTGCAGGAAGATGCATATTCAACAAGTTTGCTAGGAGCATTGAATGATTGACCTTATCGAATGCACTTGATAGGTCAATTGCCACCAGAATGGTTCTGTGACAACGACTGCGTTGATTTAGCCCATCACGAATGCGTGTAGTGATCGCATCGAGGGCAGCGGTGGTACTATGCATTTTCCTGAAGCCATGCTGGTGAGGTTCTAGCTTCGCATGTGCAACAAGAGTGGGGTGAATAAGGGCCTCCAGCGTCTTTGCGACAGGAGAAAGTATCGTAATGGGGCGGTAGGATTCCCCGAGATTTGCGCTCTTCCCTGGCTTGAGACAGGGAACAATTCGACCTGTTTTCCAGATTTCAGGAATGGCAAGCGTGGACATCGACAAGTTAAAGGCGGCCGTGAGATACTCAATGGCTGGAAGGTCGAGATGTTTCAACATGGTCATCGAAATGCCATCTGGTCCGAGGGCCTTGGAGTTTTTAGCATTCTCGATGACTTTTTTAACCTGGTCCGCGGTAAAAGTTGGTATGGTGTCAACATTCCGGCTGCGAATCCGTCTAATTTTGCGCTTGAGGCCGTCAGACTTGGGATGTTCAATAAATTGTTTTTTGAACAGGCTCGCACACTGAAGAGGATCGCAGGTTTTTGTGTTCCCAAATTCAATGGCGTTGTTGCCCTTTTCTTTCCGAGGATTGGAAAGGGCGCGGACGGTAGACCATAATTTGCTGACATCTTCATTGAGGTTAAATTCATCGAGGTGCTGATTCCCTTTCGCCCTCCTATAGTCTTTAACTTGTCGGTCGATTTCGGAGTTAAGCTCCTGAATTCTGGGATCATCAGGGTGAGCGCTTCTGATCTGATCACGTTCATCGGCTAATCTGGCGGCACTAGTGGGGACGTTAGGCCGAACTTTCGGGGTAAGCTTTGAAACCATCCCAATCGGCTTTCTTGTGATTGACAAACGTTCGTTTCTCAGACTTAGTCATGTTCGCTGGTTTGTCAATTTTTATAATGATTGGGAGGTGATCTGATTTGATGGTGGTACGTACTTCCCATCGGGAAGCCGCGATTAGGCTGGCACTGACAATAGTTATGTCAGTTGAACTACTGCAAGTGCCCACGACTCTAGTCGGCGAGTCTTCATTTATTGAACAGAATTCTGAGGCGTCAAGTGATTCGGCGATGGTTATACCCCTGGCATTGTTGTTGAGGTCCGAATGCCAGAGCTCATGGTGCACATTAAAGTCGCCAAGGATGACCCTGTGCTCTCCGAAAGGAGAGGACCAATATCGAAACGATAGCCTGAAGGGCAACTAGAATGAGGTGGTACATATATATTAAAAATTTCGATATTAGTACTCCCTGATGGAACTGAGATGGCTTGAATTTCCGCCGTACCGTCAGCAACTACATCTAATACACAGTAATGTACGGACTTGTGTATTAGGAAGGCAAGTCCACCTCAAGGGTGAGAATCATCCGTGGCGGCCGGTCGATCTTTCCGCAGTATAACATATTCGCTATGGACGCTTAGAGACGAGTTTGCGTGAAGCAACGTCTCTTGGATGGCAGCGATGAGAATTCTGTTGGAACTCAAGAAGTGTGTGATCTTAGCGATTTTTCGTTGGATGCCATTACAGTTAACCTGTAATATAGATAGTGCAGTGAAAACTGCTGGAGGAGGAGGGCCAGGCGTAAGACTGGGTCTGGCATTCTTTATCATATTGTTTGGCGGTGTAGGGGGCAGTGGTGGAGAAGGTGGGCTGGGAGCAGCCCTGGGTTGCCCGGAATTTATACAACCTGCCGCAACATAGGCTGAGGAGTGTTGCCCTTGTCTTCGTAAACCTGAACACCTAAAGTGAACCCATTCCAAACAGCAATTACACTGCACTGATCTGGCATTCGAACCGGTACGTTGGTTGCAGACACTACAAATCCATACCATTGGGCCTGGATTTGTTTCAATACCGGCGCGAATTAGTAAAATTGAGAGCAGCCGCGCCGAGATGTAATGCTCCCAATATGACGAAAAAACACATATATATCGCACCCACACATATACATAGACAAACACAACCTTCCTGCATCGAACCTTCAGGGCTCCTGCCGGGGCTCTTGCTCTTCTTCCTTGCCTTGTTCTTTATACCGCTCCATGGTTTCGCGTTGCTCGACCTGCGGTGTAGACAGATCGCCCGTTTTGGCGGTAATATCTCAGCATATTTCTACAGGCAGCTCGTGTCGTTGCCGAGACCAATGCGTTGTTGTTCCTTTTTCATTTGACATATACAGGTGTTCTTCGGTCTTCCTCTGGCCTTGGGTCCATCAAGTGGAACTTCCATTGATATCGCTTTCTTTGCGGGGTTCTCAGGCGGACGCCTTTGAACATGGCAATACCAATCCCTTTGTCGGTCTTCGAGCTTTTCGGTGATTGGTTGGTCTATGGACAAAGCTGCCTCGGATGTAGCAACTCTTAATGTGGTCTCTTTTGATTACACCAACTGACATGCGTAACATTTTCATTTCAGTCGCTGCCATTTCTTTCGCATAACTTTCATACATGGTCCAGCATTCTGATCCATACATGAGTGCGGGGCGTACAACCTTTTTGTACAACTTGTCCTTTGGCTTCAGTGGAATTTTCTTATCGCAGAAAACTCCAGAGTTTTCTCGCCACGTCATCCATGATGATATTTGATGTCATCATTGCATGTAGCTCCGTTGTTCACCATCGAGCCAAGGTACTTGATTTTGGTACAAGACTTAAGCTGCTCTCCTTTGACGTACATATCTGGTATCGGTACATCTGGGTCTGAGAATGGGCAGCATAAGAACTCAGTCTTTGTTATACTTACCCTCAGTCCATGCTCCTCCAGAATGTCACACCATTTTGTAAGTGCTTGCAAAGCAACGATGTTTGGGCTACTGAGGACTATATCATCGGCAAAAAGAAGAGATATTTCTAGGCCGTCGGATATACGTGTTAATAAGTAGCACATGATGATGTTGAAGAGCAACGGACTCAATACACTGCCCTGGTGTAATCCGACATTCACCGGAAATTCTTCTGATTCACCGGCTGTGCATCTAACCTTAGTCGTAGCTCCATCATACATGTCTCGTATTTCAGTCGCTGTCATTTCTTTCGCGTAACCTTCATACATGGTCCAGCATTCTGATCCATACATGAGTGCGGGACGTACAACCGTTTTGTACAACTTGCTCTTTAGCTTCAGTGGCATTTTCTTATCGCAAAAAAACTCCTGAGTTTTCTCGCCACGTCATCCACCCAACCTTTGTGCGGTGTTTGATGTCATCATCGCATGTAGCTCCGTTGTTCACCATCGAGCCAAGGTACTTGAACTTGGTACAAGACTTAAGCTGCTCTCCTTTGACGTACATATCTGGTATCGGTGCATCTGGGTCTGAGAATGGGCAGCATAAGAACTCAGTCTTTGTTTTACTTACCCTCAGTCCATGCTCCTCCAGAATGTCACACCATTTTGTAAGTGCAGCTTACCAGGCAACGATGTTTGGGCTACTGAGGACTATATCATCGGCCGTCGGGGATACGTGTTAATAAGTAGCACATCATGATGTTGAAGAGCAACGGGCTCTATACACTGCCCTGGTGTACTCCGACATTCATCGGAAATTCTTCTGATTCACCGGCTGTGCATCTAACCTTATTGGTAGCTCCATCATACATGTCTCGTATCATCTTGACGTATGCCTCAGGGACTGTAGCATTGATATCCGCTTTCAAATGTTCCATGGTGAGATCCTCTTCCCCGGGGCTTTACCAGCTTCCAATGATTGTATGTATAGTTATTTCCAGCTTGGATGGTACACCGGTAATAATTCTGGCCATTGTGGAAGTCTTACTGCTTCCGGAGGAGGTGGGCTGGAAGGGTTTAAGTTGTGGTTAACCCTTATGAAATGTTCTCTCCAACAGCGCGCAGTCTGTGACTAGCAGAGACGCGTCTTCATCTTTTACATGATGCTTATGGGTAAAAGATTTGCCAGTTTCTTTATGACCTTGTAAAGGGTACTACTGTTACCACGGTAAGCCGCATTTTCTGCCTCCAACGCTAACGCATTGATGTTGTTGTGTTTATCACGTATTACGCTTCTGTGCACTATTTTGAAGATAACTGTACTCGGTCCTCAGTTGTTGCTTGACTATACTGTCAGTAGCCGAGTTTAATTGCTATTTAATTCTCATTCGTGCAGTTATTAGAGATCATATATCGTCGCTGACAAAGGCTCTCCCACCTCGCTGAAGTCTGCCCACAAATGTTTCAAAACACGATATAAAAGCGTCCTTCATGATGTTCCATCTATCATCAATTGAAGGAGCATCTCGTGTTTGTGCTAGAAACTCGTGCAATGTGCTAGAAACTGCACGTATTGATGACGATTCTTTAAGCTTTTGCACATTGAATCGTGGCAATACCCGCTCTTTTTGTGTGTGACGAATAGCAGGGTGCCTACAGCAGCACCACGCTTTGCCCTGACGTCCATGAGACAATTCCTCTATGTTTTGGAGATGGCTATATGGTTAATCTGGTTTTCTGTTCGGCCATCTGGAGATATTCAGGTTGCTAAAGGGTAGGGTTTGTGTTTGAACAGAGTACCGCCAATGACAAGCTGACGAGAGTTACAGAATTCCACGAACAACCATTGTCGTTCCTGACACCCGGACCGTGATTCCTCGTTACATGTTCCAATCCAACATCGTCAGACCCATTTTTTTTTTGCATTGAGATCCCCCATAGTAATTTTTATGTCATCTCTGGGAGCCTTACCAAGCAGGTGGTAAAAGACTGCCGGAGTCAGTTATTATTCGGTCGAAAATAGACTTCCACTCTACAAGAGATTGGCGCTCAAAAGGATACCGACTTCAGCCATTCATCCAGAGTAAAGCAGCACAGTTTAAGAACTAGGTGATAAGGTTGTTCCCGAACCGGTCTACCTTGTTTCGCTCAGTTCTAATATCGAAATTCTATATGCGGTCATTTTCTGTTCCACTTCTGTGCTTACCACTGCACTCGCCCCAGATCGTTCGAATGTTCCAAAAACACTTCAAGAAAAATGCAATTCTGCTTATGCAGCAGCAGACCGGATGGTGAGAAAATTAAAATAGACAATTTAGCAAAATGTGAAATTTGACTGTTGGCGACAGGGCTGGGCGAAGGTAACGTAACGTAACAGGGCTGTGTGGAGGTATTGTAACTCGCGCAATTGTATGGATTTGTAAAAGACCCAGGAGAGTATTATTCTCCCCTGCCCCTTTAGTCGCCTTCTACGACACGCCGGGAAAGCGGTGGCACTATTCTTAATCCATGCCGCCATTTCGATTTTAAACACAATATTTTTTAAAAACGTTACGCCGCTGTTCAAGGTTCTTAGATTCCCTGAGTCTCTGCGCGAAACTAAAAGATTTCCAAATTTGTATTTAATAGCTTTTTGTAAGATTATCCCCTACAAAACAATTTTTTACAAAGTTTATAAATTTTATAAAAAAGGGTCGTGTACTGTTCCTCAATAAAGACAAAATATAGAGAATAATCGAAAGGATCTACAAAGGATATGTGAGAATTGTTTTGTTATCTCAGATACATTGCAAATATTTATTGAATTGATCGACTGGATAGTACATAATTCATAGCAAAATTCCATCAAGTCTCAGATGGTTCCACTTGCCCTTTATCCGCTGTTCGATCCTCAGCCGGCTTTTTCGTTTTCCGCCTGACAAGATCATTGTGAGACCTCATATGCGAATATAGCCCGCCTTGCTGTGCAAACATTTTCCCACATATGTTACACTTGAACCGTTTATTTTCCGAATGCAATAGTTTGTGCGCGCGAACGATTGCTTTCGATCGAAATTTCCGTTCGCAAATATTACAGCTAAACGGTCTCTCATTCGTATGCGTGACCATATGGCTCTTCAAATCGCACACATTAAAAAATGCCTTATCGCACTTTGTACACTTGTTTCTCTTGATATTCTGATGCCTTCGCTGATGGGCAGTTAGCTGAGCGCGCGAAGTATATGATCGACCACATTCTTCGCACATAAATGGTCTCTCCTTTGTGTGAGTGCGTTCGTGAATTTCCAAGTTTGAACTTATACCAAACTTTTTATCGCAAAAACGACAACACAATGTTTTCCGATGAACATACTCGACGTGTTTAGCTCGATTACACGCACTTGAGAATTGTGCCGGACATTGGGAGCACTGGTAACGTTTTATTCCGTCATGTTTATCCAGGTGATTGTCACGCATGTAGCACTTCATAAATGTTGATGGACAACGATTGCAAAAGTAGGTTTTATCGATGTGATCGAACTCCATGTGGGAATGATAGATCGTGGGATCGTGGAACGTTTTCAAGCAAAATGTACACGACATCTCGCTTGGAATTTTCGGTGCAAAATTTAATCCTACTTTGTCGATTTCTATCATGTCTGGATGTACGGTACGATAGTGAGACCGAAGTGTTGCCTTTGTGACGAACAGTTTGCCACAGGAAAAGCAGCATAACTTATTGTTGGTCATTGCCTTTTCAGATTTCTTTTTTGAAATAGTATCCTTTTGCAGCGATTCTTCCTCGAAGAACGTTGGCTGATCTTCCCTACTATTATATGTTTCATTTTCATCTTCCAGTTTTATGGGGTCTATCAAGTCGGCATTATCCTCAATATCCTATAAAGAATAAATAAAAACATTTCAGCATAATCTATTCGGGGATTGTCATTCATTACGTACCTGACGGTTTTCAGTATCCGATTCCGCTTTTGGGATATCCACGTGATTTAAGTCTGTCGAACCATCATCTTCCATATCCAACTGTCCTTCTGATAGATCCAATTTAGGTGATGTCCGGCATTTGTGTAAATGTTGACCAAAGTTGGACAGTCTTTCGAAAGGTTGAGAACAGAATGCACACACGAATGTGAAATGTTCGTTGTTTCGATCCATGAACATTTCGCCACACTTTGTAAAAGGTTCTATGTGGAAACCATTTTCAGCTATCTCCGAATCGCTTAAATATTCCTCCTCCTTGATGGAAGAACTTTGGACAAATTCAATTGACATTATTTTATGATAAATTAACGTATCTGCGTTTTCGCTATGACACAGGTCTAAACAGTCATAAGGGAAGGACTGTATTGTTTTGGTAGTTAGCTTCAACGATTTGTTGATTTGATTATGGTTACACTCAAGAGCAGAAAGCGCTTAATGAACGTTCAATTTTTTTGACTTCCCCTATATAACCACACTCCTCGCAGTAAACCATTTTTTAGGGGAGGATTACAACACAACATTTCTGAATTATAGTATCTGCGTTTCTTTAGCCCAAGAATAGGACAGGATAAATTTGACAGGAGCTCTGACTGTGTAGGATTACTCGAACCATTTGCACGAATATTTAGTTCAATTGATCCTATTCTGGAGCCAAAAAACGTAGGGGTAGGATGTGAAAATTAGCGCTCAGTTCAGCTATTGCGCACCATGCGCCTTGTTCAAATGCACCCAATAAACTGTCAATTGCCGAAGATGATTACACATCATGGTGAACTCGAACACTTTTTTTTATTTGATGGATGTGAAATCGGAATTTTACAGGTTCAATGCTCATTCTACTTTAAAAAGAAAATTCATTCGGGAACTGATAGCGTAATTATGGGTTCCGTTCTCATAAGAAGAATTTCCTTTTTTCAAAGGTCTTTTAGGGTTTTTTAGATTTTTCAAAAAACCCTTATGAAATCGAAATACGAAATACTTAAAAGTTGGTGGGGGAATGCTGCTGATTTCATCCACTAGAATCGGAAAAGCCATCATTCTGGCTACCACATATGCCGATTCATGTGATGTGATGCGGTGGACACAACACACTCTTTAAGGGTTTTGCGCCATACGCAAACCGTAGTGCACTGGCCTAAACTGGCACCTTCCACAATAGCGGCCTCCTACTTGTTATCGGGCCACCTATTTTCGGCATTATTCTTGGTAGAGCCGCTGAGGTGATCGCCGCCTTATCATCTACATTTTTTAAGTGCTCTTGAGTCAATCATAACCTACAGATCAGGGATGTTGCGGATGCAGAATTTTTCACATCCGCGGATGCGAATTTTGTTTTTTTTTTATAAGAATCTATATGGTCCAGAAATAAAATAACAAGTATACATAGTATGTGTTTTATATTTTTATTATAATTAAATGGAAAAATATTGCCGCATTCTCTGGATCAAGTCTGTTTCGCAGGTAAATTAAACCAGTACTACTGAACAATTGTTCGCTTGGGACAC
Organism: Microchrysa polita; assembly: GCA_949715475.1. Lineage (NCBI taxonomy): Eukaryota > Metazoa > Arthropoda > Insecta > Diptera > Stratiomyidae > Microchrysa > Microchrysa polita. The sequence continues at coordinate 27,783,843 of OX454418.1, forward strand.
TGCCTGGGGGTGTTGACAAAAATCTGCGTGCTACTGGTGATAACAGTTTCAATTCTTCTCTATGAACGCTCCACCATTTATGAGGATTTTCATCAACATCAGCTACGACAGTCAATAGCTATGTCGTCAAAATCCCTGCGGTACCCATGCAATGACCACGTATTCCTTGCTAGTGTCCATAATTTAAGACGCGATGGGGACATTCGGTGGCTCAGTGGTAGAGATAACACTCTTATTTCTGAGTTGCTGGAGCGTGGGTGTGAGTCGCGCCGTGACCATGGATGTTTGTGGTGTCTACAAAAAGTTCCCCTATGTCAGCTGGTTTTTCGATGTAAATCGTCCCGGAGCTACCCGTTACTACAACGGTCAAGAGCTGCCAAAACCCCCGTCGATTCAAGAGAAAAAATCCCATAAATCGGTACTACAACAAGACGCGATGTGAGAGGTAGCTCCTAATTATCGTGGATAGTTAGTCGGGTACATTTATCTTTTGCAGAGCGTTTTTAACGTCTAGAGTCACAACAGTGCTTATGCATAGTAAGTCTGTCGCTATAGTAGTTATCATGGTTATTGCGTTTACCCTAGACCGCGTTCTAATAAACGTCCTAGTTCTTCCAAGACGTCTGACAACCAGTTATACTGAGTGAACAAATAGGATGATAGGAGTTAGGCTCATCACGCTTATAATGTATGTTGATAAAAACATTTGCTCGTTCCTTTTGTCGCTATCTAATAGGCATTTATTTGAATGACGGCTTTTCGTACATGAACGTCATATAACGGCTAATCAAAGTCACGTATATAACGGTAAAGTGTTATCCTCTTCAAATCTTACATCTCTCTCTGGTTCCTGTTAACCCCCTGTGGGGCATAGTGCATCAACTACGCCTACTTTCCACCTCGTTCTGTTCTGTGCCATGAATCGCACATACGAAACTACTATTCAGCCATTTTATGCGACTTCATATGTGTATACAAGCCGATATGTTGGGCAAACATTTTCCCGCACAATTGACAATCGTAACGTTTCGTGTCTGAGTGCAACATTTTGTGTGTACGTAAATGTTTTTTCAATTTAAACGTTTTTTCGCATATATCACAGGAAAACGGTCTCTCTGTCGTGTGGCTGGTCATGTGATCCTTTAACATACACGAACGAAAGAACGCCTTATCACACAGTGTACATTTGTAATTTTTAATGTTTTTATGTTTTCGCAAATGTTGCGTCAGTTTAATACGCGCAATAAACGACTCGCCACACTCTTCGCACTGAAATGGCCTCTCATTTGTGTGTGTACGTTCGTGAATTTTTAAATCCCCGTTTCGATTGAACTTCTTCTCGCAAAAGCGGCAAGCATATTTTTTCCTGTTCTCGCTAAGATGAAACTTGGCGTGGGTAGCTCGGTTTGACGGATGCGTAAACATTGCAGGACAATGTGGACATTTAAAGCGTTTTTCTCCGTTATGTGCGTCCACGTGATAGTCACGAGAATAAGCATGTTTAAATCTGGCCGAACAGCGATCGCAAGAGTATATTTTGTCGATGTGATCGAACTGCATGTGACTATGAAAGGTTTTTGGCTCGTTGAAAGTTTTCAGACAAAATTTACACGACATTTCGCTTGGTATTTTAGGGACAAATTCAATTTTTTTAAGACCTCCACAATCGACGATGCTGTTCTTTTCAATCATATCGGGATGTTCAAGAAGGTAGTGATTTCGAAGCGCTTTCCTCGTTAATACAAGTGTTCCACAGGAGAAGCAACAAAGTGTGGTGGTGGCGACATTTTGAGTTTTCTCTGTAGGAATGTCGTTTGCTGGCTTATCCTTTGTAAGATATTCCTTTTCGGTTTCGATGGTCGGCTCTGTTTGCATTGATTCGTCTTCACTTGTATCCTGTGTATCAGTATCATCCAGATCTACTACATCGTTGTCATTTGCTGGACTATTTTCCTAGAAAGAATAAATGCATAAATTAAAAATCGGGCGTTTAAGGATATATAGCGTTTCTTCCACATCCAGAAAGGCACAGGATAATCTAATCTCCATACAAGTTGGATAGGAGTTTGTCTTGTGGACAGGGCAGCATAAAGTTGGTATGAAAAGATTACATATCCTGTTTTGGATGACAGCTTATTCTTATACTATGTACATTACAAACGGTAGTGGTGTGAGGGTATCATAGTCTGCTAAATAAGAGTGGACTACATGATACCCTCTCACAAGTCAACTTGGCACCTCCAAGCTTAATGACCTCTGGAAACTGCGAATGATTGTTACATGCAGGCTGAGCCATGCTGCCGATGCACGTTGAAACTCTCCGCATAGGTGACACGGGGAATGGGTGCGAGGTTGGAGCTGGTTGCTGAAGAGAGAGTACACCTGCAGGGTTCAGGAGCCAACACTTCCCTTCCCTCTTTTCTTGCAACCAGTGAAATGCAGTCTACGGAGTAGTGATCCGTTAGACTATATGAGAAGCTTTGCTTGCCTGGCATCAATGTTCGCAAGGGTGGAGTAACGTAAAAGTCTACGGAACTTTCGGGTGGAAGCGAAGTCGTCTACTTTGCAACCCGAAGAGAGGGAAGGACGGACGTATTGTTTCGATACTCCTATATGGGAGGGGAGTAGCGGGAGGCGTAACGCTGGCTGGAGGGCATGATAGTTGTGCTGGAGAAGATCCGGAACATATTCCTTGCTTGCTTATCGACAGGATAAATCCCAATGTCTTGGAGGGAGACTAAAGTTGTTTTTCTACCAAACCTGGAAAAAGGACTGTACCGAGCCGAAGTCATTCAGGCCGTTTAGCTTAACCTCATTTCCATTGAAAACAGAGCGGATATTGTTGGACCACCTATAGAATACAACGCTAACATATAGACCTCGGAGTAGATATCAACATGCTTATAGAGCAGGTAGATATATAGCAACCGCTCTGCATGAAGTAGTGCGAGTAGCAGAAAAATAGATTAAAAACAGCGGCATCGGTATGTCAACGTTTATGGACATATAGGGTGCTCTTGATAAGACCTTCTATAGCATACTAAGAAATGCCCTAGAGGTGGGTCGAGCCACTGATAATAACATGGATCGGCTCGATGCTTAGTGTGAGGGCAGTAAATCTTAGTAATGGGTGTGCCAGAATAAAGGGATGGGTAGTCAAAGACTAACTACAAGGAGGCGTACCTTCGCATCTACTGTAGAACATCTCCGTAGACCCTCTTCTCTGGAAACTGGACTCGATGGGCGTAGGATAAGCTGACTTGGCAATTATGGTCATTGGTAAATTCATTAACACTATTCAAGGTTGCACGAGGCAAGCTCTCAAAGCAACTGAAGAATGGTGTAATGAACAAGAGCTAACCATAAATGCTAGTTTAGTTAAGCAGTCTTTGCTCGGTGGTGCAATGAGAACCACGCCGATGCATGCTATGGAGGTACTACTGCGATTACCGCCATTGGATCTTTTTAGAAAGCATAGTGCGGCCCTTACAGCAATAAGGATGGAAAGGAATGGCACTTGGCATCACTTTGGTAGCAACGGAGGTCATAAGCGTATCCTGTATATTGTTCATAATAATGGCAGGGAGACTCATATGCCTTTGGATGGTTTGAGTAGATGTATGGTAGTCGAAAGACATCACAGCATTTTCATAGAGAATAGTACATGAGGAACAACCACGTGACATCGCTATATCTTTACTGATGGGTCTCTCATGGAAGGATGGACGGGGCAGGAATATACTCCGAGGAGCTAAATCTAGGAGAGTATGTAATGTGTAGTATATCAGGCGGAGATGCTTGGATTGTCGCACGCGCTGGATCATCTTCTGGAAGGTCGGGTACTGGGGAAGAAAATACTAATAGCACTCGACAAACAATCGGCGATCCAGCGCATGCAGCAATCTAATATCAAATTGGTACTTGATTTGATTGTGTCCAGAAGCTCAACGAGTGTGCCTCAATCAACGAAGTTACGCTAATGTGGGTTAAGGGACACGTAGGTACATTGAGGAACGAAATGGCCGATACCTTATCAAAAGAGGTATCAGCAGAAAAGTTTTAAGGACCGGAACCCAAAATTCCTTTGAAAAACAGCATGATTGGGGCCAGGATACATAGCTGGATGGACTCCATACATCGGCAAAGATTGCGAAGGCTGTTCACTTGTAGGCAGGATCGAAACGCAATTAAAGCCAAGCCAAACAGGTACTCAGTTATACACGGAGTGGCCTAAGTTGGGTAAACTGCCTTGTTGACAGCGCATGGTAATTTTAAATCGCATCTATCTAAGATGAAAATTGTGGAGGATGATGTATGCATATTATGTCTGGCTGAGACGGCAGCACACATCATGTGTGAGTGCCCGCCACCAGGTAGTAGAAGGCTGAAGATCCCAGGCAAGTCCATAATAAGTGTGGAAACCATGAGTGAACTTAGCTTCAAAGTCATGCTACACTTCACACGGGACTCAAGTTATGAAGGAAGAAGTCGATAATTTATCAGTTGACTGTCGATCACTGAGGACTGTAAGGGGACGAAAATGGACCGAAAAAGTAGTGGTGGTATATATACATTACAAACCTCTATAATTTCAAGATCCAATTCTTCAGCCACTTCGACGACATGATCCGATTTCGTTTGTGATTCCTCCTTCTCCTTGACTTTAACAGTCGGCTTATCGACTTCTTTGAGTGGCGTGAAACATTTGGGTAAATGCTCCCCGAAGCTGGATATTCTCTTAAACGTACGAAGACAAACAGCACACACAAAAGTAATATTTTCTTTCTTTGAATCGAGGAACATTTCGCCACATTTTGTAGAAGAACTATTTTTCAAAATCTTGTTATTGGATGAAGTTTGCATACATTCAATTGACATTGTTTTTTAAATATAGAGAAAATATTGGACAAAATTTAGTAAAAGTAAAAAATGTTTGGATGTTCTACTTGAAAGAGCTAGAAATGTCAGAAATTACAACACAACCCAAAACCATCTTTATACAAAGCCCGGAAGCAGAACACGTTCATATACTTAAGCGCCAAATCATAGGCCTGTTCAGATCGAAAATTTACATTGCGGTAAAGGCAAATCGGGTTGGGTCGCGACAAACTTTACACGAAAAGTATTGGTTCCCGGTAGATTTTCGTCGCGAAAAGTGGAATGTGTCGTGAATTAAAGTGTCTAGAATGCAGTGAAAGAACAAAATCCCGACAAAAAGTGAATTTTCCACATGTTTTCGCGATTTTTATCAGAGCAGACACGGTTTTTTTACATGCGCTGTGCTTGTGTTAGTGCATCGTGCAACGTATATATACGACATGTTCATAGGCTCGTTTTGTGTGCATGTATTGCTGCTTCCCGGCTTCTAGTGAAGGTGGTTTTGACACAACCGAATGTGTTGAGGCGAATTCGCCCTGATAAAAAAAAAATAAATTGCTGTCAAGCAAATGTCAGCGTCTTCACTATTTTGCGACCAGCTCCATTTTTCTGCATATTCTTTGTAGAGATAAAGATCACAAGTTCAAGATTTAATAATATAATTTTGTTCTACAAGGTTTGTGTAACTTAAATTACATATTTTCAAATCTATATGATCACTGTGAATTAGGCAATAATCGCCGTATGAAAACCACTAGAACCACCATCAGAACATAATGTATCTCCAACAAGTGTACTTTTTGTTTGTTGTAGGTAAACCAAGGGGGTATGTCAAGTGGCAAAATTTGATGCAGGATATCAAAAGCGCATAAATACACACAGAAAATGGAGAAAACTAACAATCAGACAAGCACGGAAAAGCGTCCTAAGGCGACTGCAAACACTCGAAAGAAAGGTAAGTTTTTCCGATAAAAGATTGATTCACACAATAGTCACCGGGATGCTTGATTTCCCTTACAAATTTGGAGATTGGGCTCCAGTGAACCATAGTTAGTTTTCACAAGGTCTGAGGAAAAGAAAAATTGCGGGCCAAATAAAAAAAAACATTTGCAAAAGTGGTTGTTGTAGCGGCGCAGAAAGGCGTGAACCGCCGTGCTTGTATCTACAGGCAGCTCTTTCTTGGATGGAGTCATCGCCGAGACCAATGCTTTGTTGCTTGGAGCCGAACTACCACAGACCACAGCTCGAAAAATCTCAAAATATGGTAGCTGAGGCGCGAAGACTTAACCTAAGCATAAAGTAAGAAATTGGAATAGAGATAGAACTCCATATAACATTAAAACCTACTGAACAAGGAAGATATCTTCCTGTATGTACACATTACATACAGCACACACTCAAAGGTAAAATGTTGTTCAGTAGGTACTAATGTTATATGGAGTTCCATCTCTATTCCAATTTCTTGCTTTATGACCTAAGTGTCATGCTGGGGAATTTCGAGAGCCTAGTCTAAAAAAAATTAAAAACTGACGCAGCTATTCGACATTGAACGGAGGCAGCTGGGACTCTAAAATTTTCCGCAAAATTTGATCCGCACAATAATCTGAATGCCGCAATTCATTTTAGCTCAACATTTTTTTTTAAATATGACCCCGTCTGTCCTTACTCCCTCCTATGGTATTTTTTTGTCTTGGGTCACATCTTTGTACGGCTGTAACTTCTGAACGGAGACAGCTGGTTGATGTAAGTATTGGCAAGAATCCTGTTCTTACTGTAGTTGACCCTTGAGAATATGATGACAACAGCTCACCATGCTGCAGCAGTTTGTGAAAAGATGCGCAGCTGAAATAAAGAAACCATGCTGGTCACTTATAAAGCGGTGAGTCGAGCAGCAGCCGATTATGCTGCCCCACTTTAACCACATAGTTTATGTGACACAAAATGGTCCAACATTCAAGTCTGTCAAAACGGGTTGTCTGCACAGGATGACTTATATCAGGAGACTCAATTGATGCCAATACGTGACCATAATCATCATCATCAATGTGACACAATAGCCCGACGTCAGGCTTTGGCCGCCTGAATCGATAAACTCCAATTGTCGCGGTTATGTGAACTTGTCCTCCAGTTTCGGAATCCGGGGAAATTTCAATATCCGCGGCGCCAAATTTTGATGATTGCGTTTCATTAATATTGGCCTGAAACGACCAATCCTTTTCGCGAAATTGTAACGGTTCTCCAGGTATTTAATCTCAAAGTTAGACTTTTCTTATGAAGCCAGTTAAGTAATTTGATAAGAAAAGGGGGATATTTCCGCTTTACACAATAGGGAAAGTGTTCGATGCCATCAAATTGACATTTTAATTTTAATTAATTAATTAGAATAGTAAGTTTTATCAATTTGGCAAAGATGTTAATAATATGAAATATCGAAATATATTTGCGGGCAAAAATTGTAAAATTTGCTAGACAAATGAAATTTAAAATGTTTTTTTTTTCTTTTGTTTCAATGCTATTAGCCCTATTCGACTCACTGGATCATTTCCAGATTTATTGGAAATCCCATACAAAATGATAATCCTGGAAGTTGATCCAGGGTATGACTTGGGTCATCTGCCAAACTAATCCCCCAGGTGTCTCCGCGAGCAATTTCCCTTAAATTTCCCGTATGTCATTTTGTTATTTAGTATTTTTGGTTTGTAAAATTTATTCAGAGTTTCATTTTAATATTTCTTGCTACTTATCCTTTTAATTGTATCTCGCACGTTGCATAATTACAAATGCAATTTATAATTTAGAATATCGCGTTAGGGCCAGATGACACGATAGTCAGCTGTTACCCAATTGTGAAATTTTGATCCGATTTCATTCGACTTGGACAGGATCAATGATCCAGTCAGTCGAATAGGGCTATTGATTCACATCAATATGTAGTAAAAGTACCCACAATTTCCCATTAAAAACTGAACTACCCCATATAAATGTCAAACTTTGACATTGAATATTTGGAGAACCGTTACAATTTCGCGAAAAAGGATTGCATATTCGGTCGTTTCAGGCCAATATTAATGAAATGGCTTCTTAAAAATTTGGCCCCGCAGATACCGAAATCGTGCCCAGAAGCCCAGCAGCTGGTTGGCGTCTTCACCTACGGAGTTCTCCTAGCGAGCTCTCGGTCGTCCACGCAACCTCGCTCCGTCAATTCGTTGTGCGTTTATCACTTTCTTTGGCATGCGATTATCGTCCATCCGTTGTACATGGTGCCCATTGCAAACGTTGAAGCTTCACAATTTTCGATACTTCCAGCTCATCGTACAATTGATACAACTCATGGTTGTACCGGATACGCCATTGATCTCGCTCGGGAACGACCCCGAGAATTCGTTCGAATGTGTCTAGCAAAATTTCGGTGGCTTGGGTGAGGGTCCATGTTTCGCAGCCATAACATAGCACGGGTCGGATGATCGTTTTGCACACGCGAAGCTTCGTGATCCTGTGCACAAGTTTCAAATTTATTATAGGGAGGACCGAGAAATAAGTTTTATTGGCTAGTTGTATCCGTCCTTTAATTTCGTCGGTTTCGTTGGCGATAAGTTACAACGCAGATAGTTGAATTTGTCTACATACTCGAAATTGAGGTCCCCCACTGTGATGCTTGAATTTGCTGGCGTCCTTGTTTTCGATTGCATCATGGCCTTTGTTTTGCATTCGTTGATATGTAGTCCAACTACCTTTGTGGCGTTATTGAGGTCATGCAGAAGGCTTTCTGCATCACCCAATCTTCGAAACATGATGTTGATATCGTCGGCGTACGCTACTAATTGATTCAACTAGATGAGTAGCGTTCCACTGCTGTCCATATTCATGGCTGAGAGCGTCGGCGCCAGCCCATTGCACTGTTTGAGTCCAGTACGAGTTTCAAATAGGTCAGTGAGTCGGTTCTGCACTCTGGCCTGCGAGACGGCATTAGTGATCGTCATCCTTGTGAGTCGTACTAACTTTGCCGGTATACTATTTTAAAATGCAGCAAAATGTTGTACAGTACACTTCGATCGATACTGTCGTATGCCTGCTTAGTAGTAGTAACTTCTGATCGGTCGTTGAACGACCAGGTCTGAAGCCGTCTTGATACTCGCGAATGGTTCGTTCTGCGTACGGAATAATTCTCTTTTTCAGAATTTTCGATAAAACCTTAGCCATGAAGCGACTATATGGCGAAACTCACCTCCTCTACTGTTGGGAATAGAACGGGAGGGCCTGGTTCGGCTAGCTGCTCAAGAGCTGGCTCCTTGATATTATTTATAAGTTTGTACGCCTGTCTAATGTTCTTACTAGCTAATCTTTGGTTTATTTGCTGTAACTGCTCGTCAAAATGTTTGCGTTTCTTACGTCTAATTAAGTTGCACCTCCTTTGATGCTGTCTTTGAGCTTCTCCCAGAACTAATGGATGCCTAAATTGTTGATGTTATCAAGCATGGGCGACAGTTTTTCCTCAAGCGCTGTAGTGTGCGCAGCTACCGTCGCATCATCAATCAAATTGTCAACCTCGAAGATCTTGGCAGGGTTGATTCTCGTTAGGTGCACTGAAGAGATTCTGCAACCTGTAGGTCGTCTTTACCAAATAGTGATCGGAGTCTCAGTTGGCTCCTCGATAGGATCGAACATCTAAGACATTAAAACCCCATCTCTTGCTGATCAGTACGTTGTCGATCTGGTTCACGGTGTGTTCATCTGGAGACTTCCAGTTCTGCTAATGGATTCTTCGATGAGGGCAACATGTAGAGCTTATGACCAGGTTTCTGCCGCTCGCGAAGTCGATAAGTTGCTGACCGTTGTTGTTGTTGTCGTCGTGGAGGCTGTGACCTCCAGTAGTTCCCCTAGGCCAGCTTTCGTTTCCGACTTTGGCGTTAAAGTCTCCTAGCAGCAGCTTGACGTCGTTTGATGGAAGTGAGTCGAAGAGTGTTTCTAGGTGACCATAGTGCCTTGTTGGTTGCTATCGTAAAGATAATCCCAACCACAATCTTATGGGCCGAATTCCACCGCCACGACATGTCAGCCGTGGTTTACGAGATCTAGAGAGAGAGAGGTCCAGGGATACACGCCGGACCCTTACAATGAAGAGACATACCGGTCCACCATTGCACCGATTCACACCAAAGAAGTGAGTCACTGAGCCACTGATCTTACCCCTATTTTACAGTGAAACCCCTATTGCAGCAGCTATGTTTTTTTCCCTTGGCATCTCGGACGAAAACAACGACGAACCATAACCCGAATCCACATAGATATCATGTCCAGCGGTGGCACACCTTTCGGCACTGCTAAATGAACAACAAGTATGACCCTTCTCCGGCTGATGCCTGAGGAGTTGCTTTAGTTGATCCAAAAGAATTCGTTGATTACAGTTTCTCGCTTCCTCCTGGTTCCGAAAACAGTTAAATGTAATCTAGACCCAGACTTTGATCGTGGCGTTATTTGTTTTTTAATACCCGGCTTCTGTTTCAATTTGCATACATTGAACTGACAAATAAATAATGTTTTGGTTTTGAATTTATAATTTCAGCAGTTCCTAAATCAAAGGCTCAGACATTTGAACGACAGGTCGCTGAAACAGACAACAATCCCGGTACAGGACTAAATGTATTGCCAGAGGAAACAAAAATTTCGGATAAAAATACATTCACTGAGGTATTTATGGACATTTTTATTAGATAATTAATTTATAGTTTCGCGTGACACTTTGTTTGTCCGGTGCTTTTTGTTTTTATCTGGGGTTGAAAGTCGGTCTATGATTACACTATTTTTCCATGAGTCTGCTACATTGTATCATACACAGAAGGCAGCTAGCGGACTGAATTGAAGATCTACAGAGCCATTAGATTACATATATTTTGCACGAATTGTTGTTGATGTTCTCTAGTTTGTTAGGCCTCTTTTCATAGCCTGGTGTAGAGCGTAATCGTTAATAATTTTCTTCTTCTTCTCTGCGAATTGATACAGTTGGTAAAATTCTATGGTGTTTTCTTATGAGTCTTGGAAACATAAATCGCTTATTGCGGTTTAAAGTCGATTCATGAGCAAATCTCCGACAGCAGCTTCGTTCGCCTGTGAAAATAAATTTCCGACCAAGTTGTTTAAAATAAGTGACTGACTTAAAATTCTGAATCTGCTAAGAAAACCGCATTCCCTCTCTTACTCGTATCATACATATGTATTTAAAAACGAATAAATGTTAACTTTATACAAGCGGTTGACATTTATTTATTATTTAATATTCGCAGATCTTACCTATGGAGTTTGTTAGTGATGTTACCGTCAAAGAAGAATCTATGGATGAAGAGTGTGATTTAAATTTCTACAAAACGACCGAAGCTGAAACCAAAACTAAATGTGGCGAAATTTTTATCGGATCCAATGACGATTGTTTTACTTTTGTTTGTACTCAGTGTTTGAAAAATTTTCGAGATCTCCTCAGTTTCGGAGAGCATATAAAGGATTCACATACACTGAAAAAGGATGAGATCTGTGAAACAGTTCTACAAGCGGATAGTGTGGTATTAATAAAAAATGAACCGCTGAACTTTTTTCCGAACACTCCAGAGCCTATTGATGATGACAACGCCGACGGCAGATATACTTTAACTGAGGGAGAATTCTGCAAAGAGGAGGAGAATGAAACGGGATCCGACTTCAATAGTCAACCTTCAAACAGGGAATCCAACAAAAAACCTACGTCTGGTAAACGGAAAAAGGAAAAGAAACTTTCTCAACTTGTCTGCTTATCGTGTTGTATGGTAACGGCAAGATTTGTTACATATCAAAATCACTATCGCACCGAACATCCAGATATGATTGCAAAGGACGACAATACAGACAATGCAATTGCGCCTGACCCGGCGAAATTCGTTCCTAAAGTTCCAGATGAAATGATATGCAAATATTGCCTGCAAAAGTTTAAAGATTCAGATGCCTTCGTCCATCATATTACATCCGAACATCTTGTCTTCAAGGTGTTTTCATGTCATCTTTGTCCAAAAACATTTACATCGCGTTCTCCGCGTGACGCGCACGTTAATGCTCATCTGGGCCTAAGGCCACATCAGTGTCCGCATTGTCCCCACAGATTTGCACATCCCAATAATTTGCGAACTCATATCAAGATACATTTGAATATAAAAGCTTACACTTGCGAGTATTGCAGCAAAAAATTTGTATCACTATCGGATTTAAGGATTCATAGACGCACGCATACGAAAGAGAAGCCGTTCCAGTGCGACGAGTGCGGAATGGCTTTTATAGCACAGGTACAACTGACCAATCATAAGCGTATCAAACATTTGAATATTAAGAGGCATAAATGTTCGTATTGTGAGGCGGCTTTCTATCGTTCAACGGAGCTGAAGCGACACATACGAACGCATACGCTGGAGAGACCGTTTAGTTGTAATGTATGTGAAAAAACGTTTCGGGCTAAGGCAGCCTTACGATCGCACAGATTGTTACATTCGGATGAGAAGAAATATGCCTGTAAGTTATGTGATAAAATGTTTACACAACACGCTGGATTGTATTCGCATATGAAATCTCATCGTGAAATTAAGAAATGTTAATAGAAAATTTGTAATAAAACGGAATAAACAATGCTTTTGCCTCCTTTTTTTCTTTAGATGGTAGTTAAAACAAGCTACGTAGAATTGCAATAGAGATTTCCGTTTCCTTTTCTTTTTTGTAAAGGATCTGGTATTGAAGATTTTCCAAATTCGTTAGAACGGCAATATTCTTTTCAAAGGGATTATATTTCATCGGCCGATTAATTCTCAGATCATTTGTCAAAACTTGGCCTCTTCTGGACTCATATTTTCACGAATCCACGTGCTGAAAACCCGAAAATGAAAGCAAACACATCCGATCAGTGTGGTTTATATATAAAATAAATAACAGGCGCAACAGTCCAACATTGGACTAAGGCCGCAGATGTGTTAGTGACATCCAATTTCCAAGATCTTAACTGCTTTTTTGTTGAGGCGTTGAGATCAACAGCACGCTCAGCAGTGTCATTTATCCCCATAAATGGGTACTCGTTTAACATCTGAGTGAGATCATAGTCCGTCACATGGGTCGTGAGTTCGAAAAACACCATAAACTTAATTCGTTCACAGTGAGTCTCGAATTCATGACCCTGTGATATATTACGACTCCCTTTATTCATGATAAGTTTTAGTATCACCGATGTACAGTTCGAGTAAAAAGTTGTTGTTTCGGGCTTCGTTTGATGACAGTTTGGCCAACAATTTTCGTGAAGTTCCGGTCGCAGGAGGGTCATACCGTACCACCACTAAGTCATCCACCAAATTTCGAGTAGGTTGTTTGTGTGAGTCATCGAAACGTTGTTTCCATTTGTCTGTCGCTTCATTAATTCGCTGAACGGCTACGCCCCGTAGATCATTAATTGGAATCAATTTGTCGTTTACTGTCTCACCGTCGTGTGATGCGAGAACCAATTCGTTTGAGATTATGTCTTTCGGTTGAAGGTCGAAGACTAATTGAAACGAAGTACACTTCGTAGTCGCGTTTAATAAGGTGTATAGGGTCCATTGGATATTTCTTAGCTGCTTATCCCAGTCTCGTGTGCCATGATCGGAAGCGGCTCTGTTATACGAAGGAAGCGTTTGATTCGCACGCTCTAATTTCCCGTTCGTCCTAGGAGTGCGCACCGCTGTTTTTATATGCAGAATACACTTATGTTCACTGTACTGCTTAAACGCGGTCGAGGTTACATCTGTCAGAAACAATACGTGTCGGCAGACAACACGGCTTTGGTCGTGGTTCTTCACAGCCGTTACGATGACGTATTTCGTAAATGCGTCCACGTTTGCCAGCAAATATACACTCCGTAGCTTTACTGGTAGGATAAGGCCCTTGATGATCTACATGAATCGTGTGGAATGGGATGGGAACCCTTGGCATGGAGTGCATTTCGCCTTCCTCTTTTCCAGTGGGCTTTTTTCCGATAACAACAGGCTAGACAGGCGGCCAGATAGCTTTTAACGTGCAAACCAGAAATTCTTCCGACAAAGATGTATCGTTCGTTCGAAGTCTGGATGTCCAGCGTCGTCATAACAAGTTTTGACGATTCTCCATCTTGCGCCCTTAGAAACTACCAGTCGCAAACTGTCGGCTTTTTTTGAACAACCATCCCTTAAAGATAGTATAATCGACTTTCAACTGCTTTACATCTAAGCTGGGATCGATAGCTGTCATCGCTGTTACTAATCTCTCGGATCTGCACGTCCTGTCTCTGCATGGTAACGACTCCGTCGTCGTCTGTCACATTGATCCGCGGCAGGTAATTACTAACCCGTGATGGTTTTTCGGCCGACTGATCTGGGTTACGACTCAAGGCATCCCCGTGAGCAAGTCCCGTCCAGGTCAGTGTACCATTCAAAATCGTATTTGCTCAGCTTCAGCCACCATCGCTTGATACGGGGTTGAAGCGTTTTGCTCAATTACGTTGAACTTACAGCAGAACAATCCGTTAACACTTAAAAGTGTTTACCCATAAGGTACATTCGAAAACGTTGTAGAGAGTCCACGATACAATTCATAGCTATGTAGTTACATCACAACTGGCGTGGTTTGACGGCTGTAATAATGAAGTGGCCGGATCGTCCCTCCCTCGTCTCGCTGTATGAGCATGCCTGCTAGTCCAACTGCACTGGCGTCTGTGTGTACCCCATGGATAGCGTTAGGGTTGTAGATAACAAGGAGCGGCCTTTCGGATAATTTGTCCTTCACCGATTCGAACGCTTGTCTATGTTCGTCGGTCCACTCGAATCGCTCGTTATACTTTAAATCGGGTAACCGTCTAGCAATGACGGAATATTGAGTTACTAATTCCCAAAAATACCCGCTTAATCCGAAATTGCGTGAACTCGTGCTGTGTGAAGTTGGTGACAGACTCCACGTTTGCTTCCCCTGCTGAGATACCACCTCGTGTCGATTTTCCGTCGCGGGAATTCGCACTTGTCTTTGTCACATTAATTTGAATCCGCTGTCCTCTAAATATTGCAAAAAACATTGATGTCGTTCGATTCCTTGCTCCACTGTCCGACTCATGATAATAATATTATCTAACTAGACGGCGACTTTCGTATTGGCCATCCTTGGTACCACAAGCTGTGTACTTATGAGAATGCTCCTCGACCGTGATCTGGTAGTATCCCGATCGCACATCCAGCATGGTAAAATAGGCGTTACCAAGCAACGTTGCGAGAAGATCCTCAACTACAGGCATCCGGTACTGTTGCTTCGCGTTTAATCGTCGATTATCGACGCAAAGTCTCAGTTTGCCATTGGCCTTGGGCAAACTGGGATTTATCGACCGAAAATGCGGGAATTGATGACGGAACGGGTGGAAACGAAATGACGTCGCGTAAGTCCCGTGCGATTTCGGACAAAGCGGACATGTGTTCCGCCAGAGCGGATATCTCTTTGCGCACGGTTTCGATTTCGTTTTCACCTTCGGATATCCCGTCCTGGAGATTTCGATTTCATCACTCCCGACATTTTCTACTAGACGCGCAACTAGTTCTGCCTTCCGGCAACCAACACCCAAACCACGGAGCGGTTAACAACTTCCGCAACTGTTTGTTCTCCGTGAGAGCGCTGCGTCAAAGATGTTTTTTCAGCATTTAATTTTGAAGTCTCAAGGTCCATTCCTAATAATGTTTACCAAACCAATATAAACTGCCAGCCTTTCATTCATTTCAAATATGCTCATAAACCATAGATGCAGGAATTTTCTTAAAATCTTCTCTCTGGGCTTTTTCGGTAAATCGACAATTTCAGGGTCCGTACTCCTCCTATATTTCCTATATTTCCTATATTTCCCATATTTGCATCGCACCTCCTATATTCTCCTATATTTTGCCCCTATTCCTATATATTCCAATATTTTTCATTTGTCTCTCTAAAAAAGGCTAAAAATTTTAAAAATTCCAATATATGTGAAACATAAAACAATTTGAAAAGGAAATTGAAATGCTCCATAAAAAGAAATAAATGTGAAAATATATACACATAATGACCAAAAAAATAAGTACAGTAAAATAATTTTTTTCTTAACCCCCTGTAGCCCAGCGGTTATTAAAGAAAATAAAAATCGTTTAATAATATTTTGTTACCTAATTGGAGAGGAATAAAATAATATAAACAGTAACAATTTAAAACAACGGCTCTCATTTCCCTTAAAAAAGTGAGACGACTAAAAAAGGCTGGACGAAATAATAAGTATTTTTCAAATAATTTAATTCAAACTAGCTTTAGTTCCAACTTCATGCTCTAATTCGACGAGAGCTTACTGTCTTTCATTATTTCTCATCATATTGTCCATTTTTCTTCAGAGAAAAATCCGTTCTTGTTGACTTTCTGGAGATAATTTGGCGGCATGGTTCAAATGGTACCGTATACCAAGTAACTTCAAGAAAACCTTTATGATTCTGTCCTTATTTGGGCATACCTTTTTCCAATTCTTTAACTTAATTCTTTCTGATATTTCGAGTGAATTAAAGTTCGGTAAACGACTTCACCAAGTAAAAATTACACTCCTTATTAATGAAGCTAATCGTTCACCAGCTTATGAGGTGTGGTTAATGTTATTATTCTGCTAGAATGGTCACCTAACTGGCATAGATTCTTTAGCATAATGCGATATGATTCTTAACATACATTTCTTATACTGGATCATTCGCCAAAATTGCTTTACTTCTTGTAGTATTCCATTGACTTTTCGGTGAGATGAAATATTTCCAATACTCCCGCGATAAGCATCAATAATGCCAAGGGAACTTTTTTCGCCATAGTGATAATGTGATTGTCAATTATCCTTGAGAGCCATATTATGGATTTTATCGTAGTTCCGACTGATTTTCTTTAGTTCTTAATGAATTATGAACTGAATGCACGATCAGCCGATTCCTTTCATGATTGAGCGAATAGTTTGACCGCAATTTTAGTTTTGGACTCCACTCGATTTTCTATAGGCCTGGTAAGCATTTTTAAGTATTTTTTGTTTTTAATTTGACGTTAGTTACACACCAAAAAATAACAAATCCTGATAAAAAGTCAGAAACCGTTTGTGAAAAAAAGTTAAAAAACGCTGGCGTACTTATAATTTGGACCAAGCTCATTATCCACTTCAGAGTTTATTCCGGTCGGGACCAAGAAGATAGGGGAGAGCCATCTTCTTTTTCGGGCTCCCTGGCATTGTTGTATCCGAGTTCTTATAATTATAATTACTATCTATTTTGATACAATATAATAAATGCAATGAAAATCATGATTAAAATGGTACAAGAGGGGTGTACTTATTTTTTTGGCCATATATGTATGTGTGATGATATGTTACAAACAAAATATGTACCTCCTATATAACTCCTATATTTTCTCGTATATTCTCCTATATTCCTATATTTTTATTTTGTGTAATGCGTACGACCCCTGCAATTTGGTTTCTGTATTATACTGTTTTATAAATACGTTCCTCAGTGTGTTTAAGGGTCGTATATTTAAGTTAAAAATTTACTAATCTATGAAGTTGGGGAGTATTTTTTTTAGATTAGGGAATAACGTATACCTATTAGATGATTTGGTTACTAGATTCGGATTGAAAATGGGATTGAATGGAGGAAGGTGGAGATTTTGCAAAATCAAGTGGAAATTCAGTTCATCAATAAGGACTATTGTCAAACTATAGTTTTGGCATGTGGATACGAATCAATTTTCAACTAGTAGAAGGATTGAAAGGTTTTCAAATCATTTATGCTTGATATCGAAAAGATGCTTCAATAAATGGACACCAGAGGACGGTGAAAAGGTTTATGGTTCAAAGCAAAGAAATTTGCCTGAAATTATGGCTTTCTTATTTATTTTAACTATCACAATTACTTCAGAAATTTTATAGAGTTTTCAAACTATCTAGTCATACTCATTTTAATTAAGATTTCTTCGAGAAAGGCATGATAAGGCCTAAGGCTTTCCTGGTTCAGGGCCTTTTAAAATCATACAGGCATGGCGGCATTGCGGAAGCTGACAAAATTTTGTTCTGCCACCTAAAGTTGCCTCAGGGACCACTAGTGGTCCGCGACCACCGGTTAGAACAGTTGCTTTATAGCTTTGCTACCATATTCCTTTTTGGGGTTGTATTAAACATGACTGTAGATCATAATTTGCTGACGCCATGGTTGAGGTTGAGCATTTGGCTGACCCATCTCCGTGTGCAACAAAAAAATGTTATGTTATACCATTACAGGTTTTCTTAGTTTTGTAATTAATCGGATCATGAGGGAACAAACAATTCTCGGATATACATACATACTTCAACTTTTACCATATTTGAGACCGCTATAAAGTTGCCGACGATGTAAGTACATTGCTCTGCTTCGGCAAAGCGGATACCCCGACAGGCAGCGTGGTCCACTTTCGGCCAGTACACCGTCGTTACGGCACAGTTTAGTCAGGATCTATTCTTCTTCTTCTCAGTACCGTATAGCCGTATGTTGGGCCATGGTGCGTTAACTCAGCCGTTTATAGGCGATTTCGAGTCAACGTTACATTGGATCTCAGACATAATTTTTCAGTCATAGGAACGCCATACGCCCCCTTGAGATGGCACAAGTGCACAGATTTCACCATTTGCAATTAGCAACATTTAGTAAATAGTAGGAGGTCTTATTTCGAACAGCTTAATTGTGGGAGCGGCAAAGGTAGTATCTTGGACTTTGTAGGTATGGTACGAACCACAACATATAGAGCCGATTCTGTGAATTTTCTCTTGACATATAAGTGAAGTGATTTTGAACGTGCTGAATTTTTAAACCTTTGTCGAATGTGTAAGTTGATTATGCGCTCTAAAGTTTCGAAAATGAGGAAGCATAAGCTAGTCGGTCTAAAATGCTTCGGGGGTTCATGCCTCCGTTTGCCTACCTTCAGTATAAGTATGACTCGAACTCGTAGCACCGACTGGGGAACGTAGTTGTGTAGCGATGACTTCTGAAGAGAAGTACAGCTTCAGAACTACAAGATCTTGCCATCTGGTACTGGAGATTTATAAACTGTGAAGTTATTAATTGAACAAGTAATCCTTCCCCGTCATAATGTGTATGTGTTGCATAATGATATCTTACTATGAAAGATGAAGAACTACGATTCTGAAGAAATACACAATAATTTTAATATTATTTAAACAATAACAATGTACATTGACAAACAGTTGACATAATACTGTTTAACATTCGCAGATTGCGCCTCTGGAATTCGTTACTGATGTTGTCGTCAAAGAAGAATATATGGTCGACGCATCCGATTTAGATTACTACAGACCCACAACGGCCGGAGAGGCAACGACCAAAACAAAATGCGGAGAAATTTTTATGGAATCCGTTCATAAATTTACTTTTGTCTGTACACAGTGTCTGAACAGTTTTGATGACCTGCTGAGTTTTGGAGAGCATATAAAAGATTCGCATATGCATAAAAAAGAAAATCTATATCAAGATCAAGCGATTCTAAATACGGAGGATAGTACATCAATAAAAACAGAACCGACGAACACTTTTCAAAGTAGCCTAGAACCTGTCGAGGACGGAATATGTGCGATTTCCGACGAGGACTCTTTTGACGGGGAGAATGCGAAAGAAGGCGATTCGATCAGCCAACAACCAAACAAGAAATCCTCCGATAAAAAGCCTGATAAGCCGAAGAAACAGAAAAAAATTACTCAATTTGTCTGTTTTTCGTGTGGCCTGATTTGTAAAAGATTTTTTACATATCATAAACACTACCGCACCGAGCATGCCGACATGATTGCCAAGGACGAGAACACTGATATTGAACGGCCTGTTGCGGCAAAATTCACTCCAAAAATCCCCGACGAGATGATATGCAAATTTTGCTTAAAGACATTCAACGAGTCGAATGCCTTTTTCCATCATATGACAAACTTTCACCACCTCAAGCACATGAAGGTGTTTTCGTGTCAGCTTTGTCCAAAAACATTTAAATCGCGTGGTCCACGTGACTGGCACATTGACGCTCATATGGGTCGAAGACCACATCAATGTCCTTATTGTCCAAACAAATTTTCACATCCCAATAATCTGCACACGCATATTAAGATACATTTGAATATCAAGGCTTACTCTTGCGAGTATTGCGACCAGAAATATGTATCACGATCGGATCTACGGATTCATATACGCACTCATACGAATGAGAAGCCGTTCCAGTGTGATGAATGTGGAATGGCTTTTATAGCACAAGTGAAACTGACCAATCACAAGCGTACCAGGCATTTGAAAATCAGGAATCACAAATGTACTTATTGTGAGAAGGCGTTTACTCGTTCCACCGAACTGAAGCGACACATACGAACGCATACGCTCGAGAGACCGTTCAGTTGTAGTGTATGCGATAAAAAATTCCGCGCTAAAGCAGCTTTGCGATCGCATAAATTGTTGCATTCGGATGAGAAGAGATATGTTTGTAAGTTATGTAATAAAATGTTTACACAACACGCGGGATTGTATTCGCATATGAAGTCACATCGTGAAGTATGTTAATGGAAAATTCAATAAATATTAAAGATTCGATTAAACAATGATTTCTTTTTATTTATCGCAATTTCTCTTGTTATTATGATCGTACTGACCAAGCCATATTACCCATCATTATCACTGTGGCATGATCCTCGACATTGGGCGTCTTGATCTTGACCTCCAATTGTAGCAGTTACGCCGCCTTCTCTTCCAATTAAGAAACCCAGTAGTTGGTAGGCGTCTACTGAGTACTACCTTCGAGCTCTCGCAGGTCTACGCATACGTCCACCCGTTGCGCTTTTATCATCTTCTTGGGAACGCGGGTGTCGTCCATTCATTGTACACGCCCAGCTCATTGTGTGTAATCGTAATAGTTAATTGATTCTCAACACTTCCAGCTCATCGTATAATTCGTCGAATGACCTTTCGGTCGAATATGGCCTACAAAGATTCGGAAACTTGTATTGTATTGTTGTATTACCCCGGAAATTCGGCGAATGACCTTTCGGTCGAATATGGACTACAAAGATTCGGAAACTTGTATCAGGTTCAATGTTTCGCAGCCATTGCTGGCACAGGTCAGATGATTGTTTTATATATGCAGAGGTTCATGTCATTCTGCACATGGTGCTGCATTGGTGTTGTTTTTTCGATTGGTTCATGACTTTGATTGTACCTTCATTGAGATGTAATCCAACTTTTTTTTTTGCGACTATATTGAGAATATGCACGAGGCTTTCTGCCTCGCTCAATCTTCGATACATGATCGCCTGCGCACGCTGCTAGTAGGGTCGACTTTATAAGTAGCGTTCCGCTCATGTCCGTATTCATGCTTCGAGATACGTATTCCGATATTAGATCAGATCGCTAGTCCAATACCCTGTTCCAATCCACTAACAAATTCTTTTTGTTAAGGTTACTAGAGGCTGCCCTCAGGTGCCAGGTTGCTGACAGCTTTTTTTATGGAAGACAACGTCAAGCGGCTCCTCCATACATATAGTTACTATGATTAAACGTAAATTTGATGAAATACTGTCAGACATACTCGAAAAAGCACTAAAAAAAGTACAAGAATTGTGTGAGGTGTGAACGAACGGACTTCGAGTCAACCCATCCAATAATACTCTTCTCCTGAAACAGAAATCCTCCTGGCCTTAGCCGCGGGGCCACCAGAGTTTGTAAGGATAATCTAGGCCATCATCCTCTGGATCTGGATATACAAAGCAATACTATATGGTAGTATTTTGCTGTGATCTAGTGAAAGAGAGCGTTGTCAATCGAGAGCAAATCTCTTCTAGGCAAAATGCAGAGATTGACGTGTCTCATTACTCCCGTTGCTTTTCGCTCTAGTCCCAGTAGCGCTCTCGAGGTTTTAATACATTCATTGTTTTCCAACCGGTGTTTCGGAGCTGGTCCGCGAAATAATCTGATTATGTAATACTTTTCCGCAATGAAATCAAAGCTTAGGATTATCGTTTAACAATGCTTTGTGTAATACGTAGGCTACTACAAAAGTTTTTAGATTAGGCATGTTCTAGTACGTTTTCGTCAAATATGTTATTTCCATCAGGAAGTTTGAACTTGTTTAGCATATACCTGCTCAGAACGCTTTGATGACAAGTGATACTCGTGTAAGTTACAGACGGTCCGGATTGCATGTAATTTTCGGGAAGTTGAACCCTTTTGGCTTCACTGCTCCACTCGGTTATTTTATCAATGAATGGAGTGTTACTACAGGTTCAAAGTTTTCGATTGTGCCGCATGATTTTTTCGACTGGAGTTCTTCTATTTCTTGCTCCTCCTACTTTCAAAATAAATTCTGACAGGAGCAATTGGTGTTGGCTAACCATAGATTCACCCAAGATTACCTTGCAGTCTTTTACTCATCTTCTCATAAAATCCAAGCACAGGTGAATCATACTATTACATAATTAGAAATCCTAGAGAAAAAGTTTCCTCCGATGATTGTCCGCAGCAGTTCACTTTTAGGCTGAACTAGCCCGCCTTCATTTTTGAGTTGGGAACCACTGTTGTAATACGTTCATTTAACTGCGTACGATGCGAATTTGGATTTAACTAAGGAGCCGTTAAAATGACTACTTTCGTGAAGATGCCTTCTGATCAACTCTCTCATGCAGCCGCCGCTTGCAGTTTGAAATATGAAGCAGGGAGGAGTGGTACTCTTATTTCGCTAAGCTACACCGACAGACCATTAAACGGTTCTCAGATGTTTGGAAAAAACAACCGAGAGTAGAGGAGCTGGTGCCACTAGCCCAGCACTGGACCACTTACCACTGTATTTCAGGCAGAAGTCCAAACAGAAGAAATTTATGCCGAATTCTCTTTGGGTTAAAACTAGGCGACAATTTTCTCGGATAGCCAAGTGGCTAGGATATCAAGTCACTTACTAAATGCACAAACACTTAAAGACTTGTTCACTGCTGCCTAAAGGCGTTGAACCAACTGGGTTTCAATAAAAGATGTACATATTTCCTTTTTTGGTTTGGGGTTGAGCAGGGAGTTTCGAGGCAATTGTTAAAAAAATTGGAAAATTAAGTATGGAAATCCATAAGGCAGCGTACTCCCCTACATTGTTTAACATCCACCTCGCGAGCCTTCCAGCATCCCTGGAAGGTATCGAACTAATTTTCTATGCGGACGATTGCAAATAAATAGAAGACGGAAAATGAAAAAAGAAAAACAATAGATCGAAAATGAGAAAATTGAAAATGGAACTTGGAAAATGGAAGATGGACAATTTGAAATGGAAAACGGGAAAAAATTGAAAATAGGAAAAAATTTTTTAAAAATCTCCCAAAAAACATGTTGGAAAGGTGCCGCCAAAGAAAAACTCACTAGCTGCAAAAAGGGATATTACTTCAATCCGCGGATCACGCGACAAGAAAAAGGGGGTTGCGACTTACTGACTGCCACACACTCAACACGGTAACGTGTTTCGATATTATTCCCCAGCCGTGACACGATGACCCATACAGGTTATGTTGTTATTATAACTCCATAACTCCGGAGTACAAAAAAAAAACGCGCCTATTGAAACTCACACAACGATGCGACACGGATCCAGACTATGGCCACCTGAGAGAATTTCTGAGAGGTGTCTGTATTCACCAATGCTACTTTCCACTCCTTAAAACTGGATAAAATTGAAATTGGCATAAGGAATTAGAGAACGTGTCGTTTCAACAAAACATAGTCACAGCACAGTCTTGATAGTCAGTTTGTGGAATATTCAGTGAGCAGATCAGAGGAATGTGAATCTGCTGGGAAGAATGGAGGCTATTTTTGATAAACATGAGCGCCAAAAGTAACGTAGATGAAAAGGGACATTAAATCTTCAATGTAATTTTTAACAAAATGCGTTTTATCAAATGCTGATTTACTGTACCGAGTATTTATGGCACAAATTTAGTTTACTTTATATTCTTTTTTCACTGTGTCCTCATTCTGCACTTGTTTCTCTTATTTGAGCAATTATAAACGAAAATGGAAACGGACAAACAGTATTGACATTTACTGTCTAACATTCACAGGTCTGACCAGTGGAGTGCGCTACTGATGCTATCGCCAAAGAAGAATAAATGATTGGTCCATCCCAGATTTCTATTAACCCATAACGACCGAAGAAGAAACTAAAACAAAATGTGGAGAAATTTATATGGGCACTGTCAGTAACAATTTTATTTTCGTCTGTACACATTGTCTTAAAAGGTGTCATGATCTGCTCAGTTTTGGAGAGTATATAAAAGAATTGCATACACATAAACAAGAAGAAATACACAAAGCAGTTCTAGACACGTCGGTTAGCACATATTCAATATTCAGACCCTTCCGACGACGACGAATCATACAGCTTGACTGAAGAAGACGTTTACAAGGAGGAAGATGGTAAAGAAACCGAACAAAACAACCATCAATCGAAAAAGAAGGTAAAATACGGCTGCCTTTCGTGTGGTCTCACTTATAAACGCTTTCCAAATTACCGCGCGCACTATCAGATTGTACATCTAGACATGATTGCCAAGGACGCGGGCCTGCGTGAATTCCTTCCCACAGTTCCCGGTGAGATGGAGTGCATTTATTGCGTGAATAAATGGCACTAAAGAACCGAGCTCAAGTCAACCTTTTTTCGCATCATCCTTATGGCAGTCATCATTTTTTGAAACGATGAAAACGATCCTTAGATGGCATACGGAGAATGGTACATGTAAAGTGCTGCGTTCTACTACTTTGCTTTAACCCTTAGTCGTTTGCAAAGTATGCCCTATTCACTACCATTTTCGCCATCATAACAATTCGTCTATCGGCAGCTGACCTGTACGTCGGTAAAGTTCTTCATTCGAAATCGTTTCGGGCCAGAAAATTTTCAATAAACCCGACGATGCCACGAACATTGTCGAAAAAATACGTAGTTTCTTTGTAACATTTGCTCAGTAACTTTCCATGTGTTCCGCTGCCAACAGCACTGAAAGCACCAGAGAGTGTAACAAACCCGACTTGACTTCAATGCTAAAATAAAGCTCCTATTCCAGACTTTTGAAAGCGTACTATACGCGGCCACGATGCTGCCGAAGAAGACGAATTCTTTCACCTGATGTAAATGCAGTCCGAATATGAGTGGCAATCGGTGTTAACCGCAATAATATAAAATTGCCAATCGCTTCCTGTAAACAGACAATAGAAATAACTGTAATGCACATAGCTAAGATTGACATGATATAATCTTAGCCCCCTCCACGACAAGATTATATCATATCAATCTTAGCACCCTCCACGACAAGATCCTGGTTGCGCCACTGCTGCCATGTATATGTTGATTAGGGCAGGAGATAAAACTTTTCCGTGCAGCACTCCTTGTTTGAACGTGATTTAGCCTAGTGCAGTCGTGATACTGTGCATTTTCCGAAAACCGTGTCGGTGGCTTGCAAGATTGATCTGTATCTACAGGGGACAGGAGGAAATATAGATGTTAAAGATCTAAAAGTCAATTCTGATTTTACAGATATGAACAGACTATCTGTCCTGTCAACAGATCAGGCGTTGACTTGGTCTAAAAACCGCGTTAATATTCCCCGTTAATTTGTTCCAATCGAAGAATTGCTCTTGAGAGCGAGAGACTATAGCAAAAGTGGGGTGACAACATACACTTCCAATCAAGCAATATTTTTATTTGAGGGTTTTTTTTTAATTAAAATTTTATTGAAAACACATTGGGAAAACTGAACCCAAACGTGAACAAATCAGGAAAATTCATTAAAACAAATTTATAATATAATTCGGTTTTATTTTTTTAAACGTCTGATTGATTCATCCTGTACCCTGTATTGACCCGACATATTTTTCATTCATATTCTAAACGGAAAAGAAAATTAACAAACAGTATTGACATTTACTGTTTAACATTCGCAGGTTTTGCCAATGGAACTCGTTACTGATGTTATCGTCAAAGAAGAATATATGGTCGACCCATTCCATTTAGATCTCTACAAACCACTAACGACCGAAGAAGACACTAAAACAAAATGTGGAGAAATTTTTATGGGTACGGCTGGTGACTATCATTTTACTTTCGTTTGTACGCATTGTCTCAAAAGTTTTCATGATCTGCTTAGTTTTGGAGAGCATATAAAAGATTTGCGTAAACATGAAGAAGAACAAGTACACCAGCCAGCTCTAGACACGGATGCTGTGACAGATATAAAGATAGAATCAGCTAGCAGTGTCCAAAATTCAGACCCTTCCGACGACGACGAATTGTATATATTGCCTGAAGGAGACAAGGAAGAAAATGCAAAAAATGCCGAACAAAGCCGTCATCAATCAAGGAGGAACAGATCTAATAAAAAACCGACAGCTTCAAAACGAAAAGCGCGGACCCGAGGATCACAATATTGCTGCTTTTCCTGTGGTCTGGTTTCAAAAAACTTTCAAACATATCGCAATCACTATCGCACCGAACATCCAGACATGATTGCAAAGGACGAGAACGACAGCACAGCGAACAGTGGACCGCCCGATCCAAGCAAATTCGTTCCCAAAGTGCCGGATGAGTTGGTGTGCAAATTTTGTCTGAACACGTTCAAGGACTCGACCACTTTTCATCATCACGTGACAAATGATCACAAGGACAAGATATATTCATGCCAGCTTTGCCCGAAAAGATTTCCGGCACGCAATTCACGTGACTGGCACGTTGACGCTCATATGGGCCGAAAGCCACATCAATGCCCGCATTGCCCCAAGGCATTTTCACATCCCAACAATCTCCGGACTCATATTAAAATTCATTTGGATATAAGAGCATACTCTTGTGAATATTGCGATAAAAAATTCATATCACACACGGATCTTATAATTCATACACGCATTCATACGAATGAGAGGCCATTCCAATGCGACGAATGTGGAATGGCATTTGTAGCACAAGTTAAGTTGACCACGCATAAACGGTGCAAGCATATGAAAATCAGAAGACATCAATGTTCATATTGTGACAAGGCTTTCTTTCAGTCAACCGAACTAACGAAACATATACGGACGCATACGCGGGAGAGGCCTTTCAGCTGCGATGTATGCAATAAGACATTTCGGGCGACAGGAGCCTTGCGAACACATCAAATGTTACATTCGGGTGAGAAGAAGTATGCTTGCAAACTGTGCGATAAATCGTTTGCACAATGCGCTGGATTGTATTCGCATATGAAGTCGCACCGTGAAGTTGTTAATTGAAAGTTTAATAAAATGCTATATATGAATCTTTGGCTCTTTGATTTAGCGGCGAACTTATTAAATGTAACATAAAGAAGATAAATTGTGGATTTGATGTTGCTTCTAACTAACAATGCGACTAGGAAGTGGTATGGCTGACAACCATATCACACTCCGAATTCAGTTGTCTTTGTAACGTTGATGACTACACACGGTAGTCATCAACGCACCATGCTCCATTAGGATTTACGCTAATGAAGAGAGATGTTGCTTCTCAGGGTTAGGGATAATTTTCACAGATCACGAGCACCACCTCCTTTCTACACATAAATGCAAATAGGAGATGATTGAATGGCGGCTGCTCGTCCTCCCGTGTTGTGTGTTTATCAGCCACATATGGTTTGGACTTCTGCTTAGTTGAAGAAGCTCAGTGGGCTCGTTTACTGTAAAACTTATATAGCCAGAAGGCGTATTTAGGAACCCTTGTTTAGTTCGTCCCCACGCAAGTGACGAAATCTAGTGGCTAAGGACTAAAACCTTTATCGATTTCTTCTCCTGAAAGTGGACGAGCTCGCATAGGGTTTGGCGTCAAAAACAGCCAAAAACCTTTGCTCAGCTCGAAATCGATGTTGTTGTTGTTGTTGTAGCGATTCAAGAGATTTTTTTTTCTCATGAATCGAAGGGGGTCTTGGCAGCTCTTGGCCGTTTTAACAACGGGTAGCTCCGGGACCATTTACATCGAAGAACCGGCTGCCGTAGGAGCATTTTTATAGACAACACAAACATCCATGGGTCACAGTGGGATTCGAACCCACGCACCGGCAACTCAGAGATAGACATCTCTGCCACTGAGCTACCTAATACCCCCTCGAAATCGATCAGCTTTTCTAGTGCCTAAACCACACAAAACCCTATCCTTACTCGTCCCTTTTTCTGGGGACGAACTCGCATAGGGTTTCTAGTACATTTTTGTATACAGCAGCAATAAAACCTTGTTCAGCTCGTCTCCTTGAAAATGACGTGACCGATCAACTTTGCGAGTACCTAAATTTGTACCTCAACATTTTTTTGTTTCGTTTCCTGTTGGCTGGTATTCTTGGTATTCTAGCTTGTCTAGTTTTGGGGATTATGGAGGCTTAAGCCGTGTAAGGAAATGCACTTCCTGGAAGGCGCTTGCGTTTCAAGACTTTTTCAAGGTAGTACATTTTTCTCTAACCTTGCCCCTTCCTAGCACTATAGACGGGTATAAAAACTAAAAAGAATTCGTAAGCGAGTAGGATGTAATCGGGAGTAAAAGTGAAAACACTTGCAGATGACACTTACCGATAAAAAGCGAACAATTTGAATCTAAAATTTTCCATAGGAATATTTTTACAAACAGCAATTAAATCGACGGAGAACCCTGGTTGTTTTTGTACATTTAAATTACAGGCTTCCCCCACCCCCTATGGAAATCATGATGATGATGTGCATCTAAGTCCTATCTACGTCCATAAACTACACTGTGCCCTCAACAATCTCGTCTGGAATTCGCCACAAATAGAACTCTCATATATGAATATGTTGAAAAACTCAAAAGCAATGTTTCCTCCGGTTACACACGGAAATGGATCTACAACGTACACGCAACAAACCCGTGCCGAATCGGAGGACGAGTGCATCCAATTGATGACGGGTTTGTAAGCAAAGATATCGCAACCAGCTCGTGCGGAGGTGGAGGCAATTTTGCCTTTAGCTGTACACGGTATTGAAAATTAGCGTCCGGGTAAAGCTGGTATAGAGTCAAAATATTTATTTTAAGGACCAGCTGCCGAAGTATTTTTCAGTAAATAATAACACTCAAAATATCATTAGGCCCCTGTAAAGTTCAAATTTCCATGTAAATACTTGACCAAGTTTGAATTTTCGAACTTCCAGAGGCCTATTTAGATGTTGAGTGTTGCAATTATTTCGTGAAGAACAGCTGGTCTTTAAAAAAAATATTCTGAATAAAACTTCCGACTGTCGTTATCAAACTGACGGCACAGGTGCCTTATTCACGCTCCGCGGACCCGGATGACGTCGGGTCCCGACCGAACTAAACCCACAAATAATTTGTTAATAAAAAAAATTTGACCTGATGCGCCCGTGGCCGAATCAAAAATTGTAGGGCACCTCCTTTCAAAAATCAAAATTCGGGTGGTTCAATCAAACCATTACGCGGCGTTGATTTTTTTCTTCCCCATCTATTCTACAATAAAAACGTAGCTCCGGCCAAAAACGCGTGTCGCTCGAATCACCACTCTCGTCCAACTCCCCCGAAGTTAGCCGCTTCATCATTTTTTCGGCCCAGCTGTTCAGAACTAAGCGACTCCAACATATAGATGTCTACTTTTGAATTAGACGGTCTTTTTCGTACATTAAAGGGCTACCCTTCGCTAGTAGAGGAAAGGATATATTAACTTTGTTTTTCTTTGAAAATTTCACAAATTCAAAACTAGGCACATATCGGTTCGTTACAAAAAAAAATGATTTTATTGATTTTAGTTTTCTGCAGTTTGGCCTGCATTTCTAGGTGGCAGCGGTCTCTGGTTATTAATGGGCCAATGGTAGCACATGCAACCTCAGGTCGGCTCCACTCCTATTGCTGATTATATCAATATCACATATCACTAAAAAAAATGATTTCCGTCACTCTTTTGAATAAGGGAGAGTTAGGTGAATACCCCAATAGCACATTCGCATCATGTTAAACCAATCCCTAATTGATCGACTGGTAAAATAAACAATCCAAGCAAATTTTTGAAAAATACAAAATTCGCCATTAAAAATGGATAGGGGGCATACCTAGAGGTATGAAATATACTCTGCGACCTATTCTGATGCTATGCAAGTATACAGAAAACAAACATTGCGACACGAGATTTCTATAATATAAAAATAGATTACAGATTAACTCATTGCATTCTAAACTTAATTTAATACGAATAAATATTATTTGCAGATTGTGCCTCTCGATTTCGTTAATGATGTTGTCATCAAGGAAGAAGATATGAGCAACGACTTTGATTCAGTTTTCTGCAAAACAGAAATAACCGAAGAAGGAACCAAAATAAAATGTGGCGAAATCTTTATGGAACCCACTGTCGACCATTTTACATTCGTTTGTGCTCGGTGTTGCGAAAGTTTTCTCGATTTGTTAAGTTTCGGGAAGCATATCAAAGATTTCCATGCACCTAGAAGAGAACAAATTGATGAAGAAACTGGACAAGCGAGTGTGATCAATTCACTGCAAGTGGAATTGATGGACAGCGAAAACGACGGATACGGTACGGTCGTTATGCAAGATGAAGAGGCCGGTTGCATTAGTCAGGAGAAGGACGATAAGGAAGAAAGCTATTCGAGAAGTCCAAATTCAGATAAAGACCTAAAGTCAGTGAAACAAAAGAGACCACCACGTCCTGCACGATTTTGTTGTTTCTCGTGCAGTTTACCTTTTGCCACTTTTATCAAATATCGTAATCACTATCGTACCGAACATCCCGACATGATTGCAAGGGACGACAATGGAGATAATGATACGCCTGATTCGGCAAAATTTGCTCCCAAAATACCAGAAGAAATATTATGCAAATATTGCCTGAAAACCTTTAATGACTCCGACACTTTCCATCAACATGTAGCGAAAGAACATTACATTAAAAAATACTATTGTCACCTTTGTCCGAAAACGTTTGACAGACGCAATCCTCGGGACTGGCACGTTGACGCTCATATGGGCCGTACGCCACTTCAGTGTCCGCATTGTCCTAAGGCATTTTCACATCCCGCTAATCTGACCGCTCATATTAAGCTTCATTTGGATATCAAAGCATTCTCATGTGAATACTGTGACAAAAAGTTTGTATCAAACTCGGATCTAACCGTTCATAGGCGTATCCACACGAACGAGAAGCCATTCCAATGCGACGAGTGTGGGATGGCTTTTGTAGCAAAAGTTAAGTTGACCACGCATATTCGATGCAAGCATATGAATATCAGGCGGCACAAATGCTCGTACTGTGAGAAGGCGTTCTTTCAATCAACCGAGCTAACGAAACACATACGAACGCATACGCGGGAGAGGCCTTTCAGTTGCGGTGTATGTAACAAAACATTTCGGGCAAAAGGTGCTTTGCAGACGCATCAAATGTTACATTCGGGCGAGAAGAAATATGCTTGCAAGTTGTGCGATAAAAGGTTTGCACAATACGCTGGATTGTATTCGCATATGAAGACTCATCGTGAAACTGAGATGAGTTGAAATGATGGAATTTAAATCCTTTTCGATATTATCAATAGATTTGTCAAGTAGCTGCAATTTGTTATACTATTTGAACCAGCCAGAGAAGCCATCTTTACGGAGCTCATCATTATCGCATGCATCTTATTATCGATTAATTCATTGCATAAAGATGGGCTGCATTATCCTGAAAATTCGTAAAGAAAAAAGATGTGAATATGTAGATTTTATCATATTTATCAAAAGAATATTTAACTTTTTTTGTATATTTTCATGCTATTCTAGAACGATGGAATCATTTTCATAGCTTTGGTGAATCGAACGCGGTTGCGTTGGATACTTTGTAGGCTTTCGACCGTGTGTGGCATCCATCTCTACTATCAAAGCTACGTGCTTTTGGCATTGATCCCTCACTAGTAAATTGGATTAAAAGCTTTTTAAGCAATCGCTCAATCGCTGTTGTACTAGACGGCATTAAATCATCTGTTCATTCAATTAACGCTGGTTTGCCACAAGGTACTGTCCTGTCCCCGACTCTTTTTCTGATTTTCATCAACGACCTTTTAACGTAACACCCAATCCGATCCACAGTTTTGTTGATGATAGTACCCTTGACTTTGGATACTCTTTCAGATCTGGAGCTAATTCTCGCGAAGACACTACATCAACCCAAAGACTAACTAGGTTTGCATCATTGAACCAAGATATATCTAAAATAATTACCTGTGGTCAAGCGAAGACTAGTCAAATTCAATGTTGTCTGATATCCAATAAGTTGTACTATCCTTCTACATCTCTGTCTATAAACGTTATGGCGTTAGTATTCCAAGTTCTCCTTCTCTTAACATCCTTGGTACTCATCAAGGATGTTTGCATCTCATGCAAACTTAAATGGACCGATCATATATTTGAAATTGCGAAAAATGCCTTAAAATACCTTGGGTTCTTAAATAGGTGCAAAAAATATTTTTCTGCCTCTGATCTAGCCCAAATTTATAAAAGCCACATAAGACCTAGACTGGAATATAGTTCCCATATTTAGGCAGGCGCAGGCGCAGTCAGTAATGAGTTGTCTATGCAGCAAAGCTTTTAAATTCATTGATGATCAATCTATTACATCCCGAATTAAATCTCTTGAGCACATGCCTAACGTTAGTTGCCTAACTTTCTTTTATCGGTATTATAACCACCTCCTCCAATAAAATATATAACCTTATTTCAGGCCTTGCAATCTAATCACGAACGACCCGACTTTCAAGTCGGGCCCACCAGCATACACTAGAAGTCACGAACAGCCGCGCCGTTAAATTTTTCAAAATTTTGAATAACTGACCTTCTTCGGTTTTTCAAGTAAATTATGATTTGCAAAAGTTCAAACTAAATGTGCACCGGCACTTTCTTGCCACGCAACCCCCTCTCGATCCCTTGCCCTAATTTTCCTTCCGCCAAGGCAATGCTTGCACTAAAGGGCTATCCATCTATCAAAGCCTTGACATCGTCATAAAAAAGACTTCGCAGTAAGCTACCGTTTAAAAAAAAATGTATCCTGAAAGCCCAAACTAACCATTTAGGAAGATTTTTGTCTTGGGGTTTGGGAGACCCCACCCGACCATTTAAGGTCAATCCACACTTTTCGGTTTATTTTTTATCTCAGTATCCAGGATGCAATCCCGTTTAATGTTTTGTCAGTTGATAGTGATTAGGTACAACATGTCTTGCATGTTTAACGTTTTTATATTCTGTAAAGCAAATGGCTTTTGCTGCCCACACGACGTCACCCATTTAAAATCCATTAGACCGCTGCTGCTGATAGTGGCGTCTGCTCTTCTACTGGAAGCTCTTCGCAAATCAATTAAATTGAAAACTTTGATATGGCTTCTTTTGTATTTCCATTTGATTTTCGACTTTAGCATGCTCATTTCAATCTCATACAATAAATTGTAGGACGAAAATGTTTCCTTCTTCTTTATGGCACGATAGCCCAACATCTGGCCTTGGCCGACTGTATTGTTAACTTCTAATTATCGCGGTCACGCGACCATGTTCTCTAGTCTTTGAAGCCATCATCATCAACATCTGGTGGGCGTCTTCGCCTATTGATTGCTCCTATGGAGCTATCGATTATCCATGCAATTTGACTCCGTACACTCGTTGTGCGTTCATTAGCTTCTTCGACAAGCAATTATCGTTCATCCTTTGTACATGTCCGGCCCATTGTAATCGCTGCAATTTAACAATTTTCGATATAAATATATGTAGCGAATCGTACAGCTGATACAACTCATGGTTACACTGGATGCGCCATTCACCTCGTTATTTGACAATGATTTGTTCTGCGTACGGATTAATTCTATTTGCCAGAATTTTAGATAAAATCTTATAAGAGTCGTACAAACTAACGAGATGCCCCTGAAGCTCTCACATTTCAACTTATTATCCGTTTTGTGCATTGGGCAGGTGATACTTTTGCGCCAATCTTACGGGATTATCTTGTCATTCCATACTTTCACGAGTAGTGTGTGCATATAGCCTTGGCAAGGCTTTCCCCATCGTGCTGCAGCAGGTCAGCTGGAATATCGTCACATTTTAATGGCTGCATGGCAGGATCAACTGCTTCTACTTATTTGGGGGTGGGATGGGAATGCCTGAATAAAGCTTTCAGAGCTTTTTGGATGGGGTGTTCCATTGAAAGGTAAGGCCCAGCGTTTATTTACGCTTATGATATCCTTATCCTCACAGAGGCTTGTCCTGGGTTGATATTCACTTTTTGTTGAGTTTATTAGTTTGTACGGTTATTTGTACGAAATTTTTTCAACATCAAGATTTTTTAGAAGTTGAAATCGTTGGTCGCGAAAATATTGTTAGGCAAAATTTAGAGTAGTGTGGCTGGTACGTAATGGTTAGTGTGCGTACCTTCGGTGCACAGGGTTATGGGTTCGAGACTCAACGTGAACGAATTCAGTTTATGGTGTTTTTCGAACTCACGACCCAAGATCTGACTCAGCTGTTAAACGAGTACCCATTTATGGGGATATATAACATTGATGAGCGTGCTGTTGATCTCAACACCTAAACAAAAAAAGAAGTTAGGATCTTAAGAATTGAATGTCAGTAACACATCTGCGGCCTTAGTCCAATGTCGCGCCTGTTTTTTTTTTTTTAATTTTAGAGCTAAATTTTAGGAAAGGACAGTCGAGAATGATTTTTTGCACCATTTAACAAAATTGGCCCCTGAACATGTTTAGACTCTGCTTTTCAGACCATAGCTCGTCTATATTCAGTTCTATTTTTGGCTTTTGGACTCCATATTCCACTTGCGACATCAATGTTCGTTTTAAATTTGGCTTTGCTTGGCTCTACAGGATCGCATTTCCTGCCGAAACATACCGAGAAGCCTCTTATTTCACATCCACAGCATCCATAGAAAGAAACATTATCCGACAGTCGGCTGGAGACATTTAGGGATACATGTTTTTCCTATTCGTTAAAATAGGAGCCCACACTCTTAAGCTGTTTTTCCTCTTCCAAATAGGAGCCCAAGCGCTTCTATCCTCCTCCTCCTCTATCCTCTTTATTCAACTGAGAGTCCGATCTCTTTAGCTGCTCAACCCAACTGCTCCTCTACGCTTCTACAATAATATCGGGAGTCCTAGCCAGCCCTCCCCAGAACGAAATCTCACAGTAAAGTTTATAAAGAAGATGGACAGGATTGCATCCTATTTCCGAAGGTATAGTATTTTGCTCATTCGACTTTCTTTGCCAGGACGCTGTGGAACTTGTATAATGAAGTTTCGACATGTAAGTACTCTCGCACTAAATCAACGATCTGAGCGTTATAACTATGGATCTCGAGAAGGAGTTCAATGCAGTCGGGTTAAAGAAAAAAATAAACAAAACCAAAGTGCCTAGTCGGAGTGGAAATTCAACTCCCCCATAAATATTAATTTATCTATTTAGACCAGTGGTTCCCAACTCAGAAACGTCTGCGGATCCCTTGGCCTGAAAATGGATCTCGACGGACCACCATTTAATAGTAATGAAAATAATTAAGGTCTCGATTTTTTTTTTTGTCGAAGTATTGTATTCAGAAGCTAACGCTCTATCTCCCATCACAAATTGACCTTATTATTTTTTTGCTTGTTACTTCCTACTTAAAAATTAAGTGGAAAACAACTGATCATATACAAATCGTTCGCATAACACATACATACGTTGTCGTGGTGCTTTAGCTGAGGTAGACGACTTTCGAAAGCGCAGTCCACAATATAGCAATCCACGATTTAAGATTTGCCATGTTTGCCAGGTTGAGAGAAGGGAGAAAAGCTGTTTTTTTTTCGCGGCAACAGTTTATCTTCTAGTCTGGAACAGCTAAGACTCCATTTTCTTTGTCTGCATTTCCGTACGTCAGTAATACTTCGAAGAAAATATCACCTTTTTTCTAAGAAGTCTCCAGAGTCTCCCCGCAGACCACCTGTTGGGAAACAGTGATTTAGACAAAATTGTTACCGTTGGTGGCAGTATCAAGAGCATCCCACAGCCAAGTGCATTCGGTGGGTTTTCCAAAATTTTGCAAACCAGACTGTAAAAACCAAAGCTGTTGTATAAGGGACCAGTACTTGAAAGCTGTAACTACAGAAAAGCAGCAAACAATCGTCAAGACTTAAGATCTTAGCTAAGCTGGCGAATTAAATAGCAATCGAAAGTGACAGTGGATCATTTATTGTGTACCTACATTACTGGTACATGCAAACATTCCGACAAAATTTCACGCTATATCTCTGAATGAATAGTGTTCGACTGAAAAACTTTGGTTTGGTCAAAATAGGAGACATTGCGAGAAACCATATACGTTATGGGGCGTAAGTGCAGTCGATACTCTATTTTCCACAAGTGGTTAAGGCAACCTATACATAGTATTAATGAAAATTTTTTCGCAATTTGCTTTGCAACTATTTTCAATAGCCAGAAAATTTGTAATTTTTCCAGACATTTAATGTTCATGTTTTCAAGACTTGTTCACGTTTCAGAGTAGAGATGTAACGGATGTCCGCATCCGCATCCGCAATCGTGGATTATCCGCATAAAAATTCAACTCCGCATCCGCATTCTCATCCTCATCTTATAAATATTTACATCCGCATCCTCATCCGCAATCCTCATTTTTGTATGCAGACAATTAGCGGATATATGCGACCCACGTGCTACAACTATAAAGAAATGCATTGATACAAATTGCATTCTGTATCGTATACACAACTGAGCTTCAGTTTGTCGGTCAGCACAGCAGGAGCGCGTTCCATTTATATGATCTGAGTAGTCAGCGATGACTACAGCTACGATTACGAGTGAATTAAGGAACGCACTCCGGTTCGCATTTTTGTGACTAGTGTTTGAGTGGTTTTGTTTTAAATGAATTAAACTGAGGCGGGTGAAGTGCGTTTTTTTAAGTTGAAGCGAAGTAAGGAAGTATGCAACTTTTTAATTTTTAACCACACTAATCAGAGGAATTTCAACTTTTTTTCATCTTCATGAAAAGTGTGAAACCTAAATATTTTTGTCTACATATTCGATCATATCCTCATCCGCATCCTCAAAAATTTCTCCATTAATATCCGCATCCGCAATCGCATCCTCAAGGTTACACTATTTTGCATCCGCATCCTCATCCGCTAAACAAGATCCGTTACATCTCTATTTCAGAGTAGTCTGGGCTCAAACAAAAGTGCAAAAGAAGAGAATTGAAAAAAAATTATCTATGATAGACTTTTTTCTTTCAGTATTATTAAGATTCTTGAGCAGTTAGCCGAACCAGGCCCTCCCGTTCAACCCCCAACAGTAGAGTAGGCGAGTCTCGCCATACAATCGCTCCAACGTAATAAAGCGCCCGGGGTTGACGAGATCCCAGCAGAACTACTGAAGCATGGTAGAACGTGCCTGACCAACGCTATACATGTGCTACTGCTGAAAATATGGAACGACGAGGTAATCCCCGAAGATTGGCGGAAAAGTATAATCTGCCCAATCCACAAAAAGGGTGACAAGCTGAAGTGTGAGAATTACAGGGGCATATCATTAGTTTGTACGGCCTATAAGATTTTATCGAAAATTCTCGAAAAGAGAATCAATCCGTACGCAGAACGAATCATTGGCGAGTATCAAGGCGGCTTCAGACCTGGTCGTTCAACGACCGATCAGCTTTTCACAGTGAAGCTACTACTCCAAAAGTGCTGGGAAAATAACATCGACGTATACCAAATCTTTGTCGACTTCAAGCAGGCATACGACAGTATCGATCGAAGTGTACTGTATAACATTTTGCTGCATTTTCGTATACCGGCAAAGTTAGTGCGACTCACAAGGATGACGATGACTTATACCGTCTCGCAGGTCAGGGTGCAGAACCGACTCACTGACCTATTTGAAACTCGTACTGGACTCAAGCAGGCCGATGGGCTGGCGCCAACGCTCTTCAACATTGCTTCGGAGTATGTAATTCGAGCCATGAATATGGACAGCAGCGGAACGCTACTCATCAAGTCGACTCAATTAGTAGCGTACGCCGACGACATCAACATCATGTCTCGAAGATTGGGTGATGCAGAAAGCCTTCTGCATAACCTCAATAACGCCGCAAAGGAAGTTGGACTGCATATCAACGAAAGCAAAACAAAGGCCATGATGCAATCGAAAACAAGGAAGCCAGCAACTTCAAGCATCACAGTTTTGGACCTCAATATCGAGTATGAAGACAACTTCAACTATCTGGGTTGTAACTTATCAAAGAACGCCAACGGAACCGACGAAATACAACTAGCCAATAAGACCTATTTCTCGGTCCTCCCTATAATTACTTCGAAACTTGCGCACAGGAACACGAAGCTCCGCGTGTACAAAACTAGAGATGTAACGGATGTCCGCATCCGCATCCGCAATCGCGGATTATCCGCATAAAAATTAAACTCCGCATCCGCATGCTCATCCTCATCTTATAAATAATTACATCCGCATCGGATGCGGATGAAATCCTCATTTTTGTATGCAGACAATTAGCGGATATATGCGACCCAAGTGCTACTTTGTAACTATAAAGAAATGCATTGAGACAAATTGTATTCTGTATCGTATACACAACTGAGCTTCAGTTTGTCGGTCAGCACAGCAGGAGCGCGTTCCATTTATATGATCTGAGTAGTCAGCAATGACTACAGCTACGACTACGAGTGAATTAACGAACGCACTCCTGTTCGCATTTTTGTGACTATAGTGTTTGATGGTTTTGTTTTAAATGAATTAAACTGAGGCGGGTGAAGTTCTTTTTTTTTTAAGGTGAAGCGAAGTAAGGAAGTATGCAACTTTTTAATTTTTAACCACACTAATCAGAGTAATTTCAACTTTTTTTCATTTTCATGAAAAGTGTGAAACCTAAATATTTTTGTCTACATATTCGATCATATCCTCATCCGCACCCTCATCCGCATCCTCAAAAATTTCTCCATTAATATCCGCATCCGCAACCGCATCCTCAATGTTATACTATTTCACATCCGCATCCGCATCCTCATCCGCTAAACAAGATCCGTTACATCTCTATACAAAATCATCCGAGCCGTGCTATGTTATGGCTGCGAAACATGGACCCTCATCCAAGCCTCCGAAATTTTGCTAGACCGATTCGAACGAAAGGTCCTTCGGCGAATTTTCGGGGCCGTTCGCGAGCGAGATCAATGGCGTATCCGGTACAACCATGAGTTGTATCAATTGTACGATGAGCTGGAAGTATCGAAAATCGTGAAGCTTCAACGTTTGAAATGGGGGGGGGGGGGGGGGGGCATGTACAACGGATGGACGATAATCGCATGCCAAAGAATGTGATGAACGTACAACGAATTGACGGAGCGAGATTGCGTGGACGACCGAGAGCTCACTGGGAGAACTCCGTTGTGAAGACACCCACTAGCTGCTGGGCTTCCGAAACTGGAGAATAACTGCAACTGCGACAATTGGAGGTCAACGATTCAGGCGGCCAAAGCCCGACGTCGGGCTATCGTGTCACATTGATGATGATGATAATTATTATTCAATTCTACAAAAAAATTTCAGCGGTCAGGGGGGCGGCCGCCCCTGGCTACGCCCATGCTCCGAAAGAGGAGATCGTTGAATTGTGTCTATCCAATCCGAGGCTTTCAATCGAGGTTTCTTGACGTGCATTTTTGTCTAAGGATGAGTTTTCGGCCAATCGCATAACCATGATAGCATCCTTAAACGAAGTAGATCTATCATGGAGGGGCCTCGTCGATGTTGATTCGGTAGTTGACTGTTCGATTTTTGTTGCGTGTAGTAGCCGGAGATACTGAAATTGTCAATACAGCACTCAGGCGAGTGCTTCTGCCAAATGTTATATCAAAAATGAAGTAACTTAGTCGTTGGCAGTTTTACCGACTACCGTTTCCGAGGGCCCACAGGAAGGATCATGGAAGAAGGCAGTTATAGTGTATGTATGCTGTATGGAATTAAATAAAATAATTAATACTAGCTTATCTAGTGGTCGCTACGCTCGCGTTGTTCGCTTCGCTCACAACTTAACTCTAATTTAACCTTATAAGCGATTTTGAATGCCAATACACCTGCTAATTATAATTTATTGGGATCGACGTATCAATGGTGAAACTAAAGTGGATATGGAAACAAAATAAATTTGCGTCGCGCCACTACTTCTTAAGGGGTCAAGGCGACAACAGTATACTCAACCCCCTGACTGATTGAAGAGACTGCACTTGCCCTTAAAAAATATTGGAATGTTATTATTAGCGTGAGTTATTTCGAAAATCATTAATTAATATTACTGATTCCAAGATGGTAAATGAAAGAAATACTCGATGCTGATCGACCGATAGATTCTCGTTTAGGAGGCATAATCAAAAACTAAATTTCAATTATACATATACATATTTCAGTTTAATGTTAGCGCGCCAAATATTGAGAACTGTTCATACTAACCCAGAAACCGCCATACATCCAAGTTGACGGTTATCGCTGACCATCCTGTGCAGTGATCGGTCCGATAACCCTTTAGGCAATTTTGTGGCGAGTCCGGCGACACCTCAATCGTGTCACTCCGCCAAAGGATTGCGGAGATATCGACGGATTTCCGAAGTAGTACGAAGTTGATTATGAAATTGCTTTGACAACATCCAGGATGTACATATGCACATAAAAACATTTTCACCTTGAATGCAATTTATCGGAGATATCGACGGATTTCCGACCACCCTGAGGTCTTATTGTAGAAGAGGTTCCAATGACCCTTTAGGCAATTTTGTGGCGAGACCGGCGACACCTTAATCGTTTCACTCCGCCAAAGGATTGCGGAGATATCCACGGATTTATTATGGCTCCATTACACTACGTCATAT
Organism: Microchrysa polita; assembly: GCA_949715475.1. Classification (NCBI taxonomy): domain Eukaryota; kingdom Metazoa; phylum Arthropoda; class Insecta; order Diptera; family Stratiomyidae; genus Microchrysa; species Microchrysa polita. The sequence continues at coordinate 27,824,714 of OX454418.1, forward strand.
CATTATATTTCTATTTCAGTTCGATTTCATTTAGTACACGTATAAAAATTTAAAGTGAATGAATCGAGTAGGCTTAATCACTTACTGTAAAAAATACTAAATTAAATATAAAAAGAAGAGGGGGACATGAAATATAGTTTACAACCGATTCCCATACCTAGCAAGGATATATACAGAATTTCATAGAAATCGGTTCAGCCGTTTCGAAGGAGTTTGAAAACAAACTTTTTGAGGAGAATTTTATATATTAGAAGAAAGATCATATTCTTAAGCCGGTTCGATTTCATTTAGTACACGTATAAAAATTCAAAGCGTATGATTCGAGTAGGTTTAATCACTTACTCTCCAAGGTAAGACGGATAAAACAAAAAAAGAATCATCCAAATCGGTCCAGTGGTTTAGACGTTTACTGGCAACAGACACAAATACACATCCATTTTTATATATAGAGATTAAATATTTAATATTTATAACATGTTTTTTTTTTCATTATTTTAATGTACATGTGAAATAGGTTCGTTTTATTGGGTCGAATACAGGCCAGAACAGCACAACTTCCCTAAAAATTTCACAGGAGTTGTTATATACAGAACAGCAGCTGTCGAATTTGTATGGAAGTTGTGTTGTTCTGTCCTGTACTCGACTCCATAAAACGCACCTTAACATCTTTATTACAAAGAAGGTTAGTCGAAAATCATAACAATGTATAATAATGGAAATAAAAAAAAACTAAAACGTTCGCAATTTTGTTTCTTATTCATCTCGGTGTCAATCACGATAGATTTGCTTCATCGCCTGAAATTGTATATCAAGTCAATGGCGCATTTAGAAAGCGCCTAACAGATATTCAGGGCGTTTCCGGGGTTTTCTGCACTGCAGAAAGAACATCCGATTTACAAACGTATCCAGAGTCCACTTCATGAACAGACATAAATTTCAGCACCAGTTATTCCTATGCTAATTTCTCCTCCTCCTTACAATTCGGTTAGTGAGACTTCATATGCGAATACAATCCCGAATGTTGGGCAAATGATTTCCCACACAGCCGGCAAACGTATTTTTTCACATCGGAATGCAATAGCATATGCGATCGTAAATTTCCAGCCGCTCGAAATGTTTTATTACAAACTTTACAAGTATACGGCTTCTCTCGCGTATGAGTTCGGATGTGATTCTTTAGCGTACTTGACGCAAAGAATGTCTTCTCGCAAAATTCACAATTGTACTTTTTTATGTTGTTATGTCGTCGCATGTGATTTGTTAATTTTGTTTGTGCTATAAAGGACATGCCACACTCCTCGCACTGATATGGTCTCTCATTTGTATGAATGCGCTCATGAATTCTCAAGTCCGATCCACGAACAAACTTGTGACCACAAAATCGACAAGTGTGATTCTTGATATTCAAATGACTTTTGATGTGCGTGTATACATTGGTTGGATGTGAAAACATCTTGGGACAGTGCGGGCATCCGAATCGTTTTCTATGTTCGTGCGCGTCCAAGTGACGATCGCGCTCATTTCGATACCGAAATATTTTCGGACACTTGGTGCATGTGTATGTGATTGTGCTATGGTCCTTTACCAGATGTTCATGGAAAGTTGTCGGATCCTCAAACGTTTTCAGACAATATTTGCATGTCATCGTTTCGGGCGGTTTAGGTTTAAATCCTGTGTCGCTATCAGATTCATCCTTTTCAATCATGTCGGGATGCTCAGTTCTGTAATGTTTACGATATCGTACGAGGTTACCGAAAGTGATACTGCACGAATAGCAACAGTATTTTTGCCCTCGATTTCGTTTCTTTGGCTTTTCTGGTGGAAACATGTCGTCTTCTGAAGACTCTGAGCCAGACTTCTCCTTAGAATTCACGAATTCTGTGTCTTCCAGTTGGTCTGGAACATGGTCGTCTTCGAAATTCTATTTATAAGAAAGCACGCGAAATGAGTGATTTCATAGTGTGCATATACAAATTCACGTTCATACCTCATCTTCATTTTGCACAGTGTCATCCACATGTTCAACTTTTACTGGTGGGAGTCGGATAGGATCCTTTAGCGTCTTCGCCGGTTCTTCTAGCGCAACTGGATCATTAGTTGCGTTGGTGTCGTCAGTTTCAACACTTGGATGTGTGTTCCAAATGTGTTCCCCAAAACTGGGAAGATCTGCGAAACTTTGCAGGCACTGCGTGCATACAAAAGTTAAATTATATCCCGTGCTACACTTGAAAACTTCACCGCATTTTGTTTGGTTATCTTGACGGGTTTGTGCTTTGCAAAAATTCGGGTAACCTTCCTCGATAATGTACTCTTCCTTGACAAAAACATTGCTGGATTCGTGGACAATTGACATGTTTTCGGCAATATAACAACTAAAAATGTCTCCCTGGTCTCTGGTCTCCCCTACAAGATTTAGTCTGTCAACGAAGTTGACAGGGGTGCATTCAGAGTCCATAGCTATCGCGGCGAATTCGGTTGTCGGCGTCATAGGGTGAGGTTATAAAACACAACGTTCGCGTAACGTTGCGCGTTTTCCGAAACGTTTCCTATTGTGTTCTGTAAACGCATAGATCCGGATCAGACTTGGTGTTACCATCGCCATCTCTCGGAAAGTGACAAATGTGACAATTGACACATCACAGCTGATACGTTTTGCTCGAAAATTAAAATTTCCAGTTTTAAACGAGATGCAGATACATTTTACATTGATTATAAATAGTTTAATAAATAAATGAGGGCGGAAATACACGGTTCGACGGCAGATTGTAAATTTCTGTCAATCAATCAAGCTATGCCTCGCAAGGGGGCGCTTAGGGGATCTGTTTGTAGGGAGAAGTTTCTGATCCGTAACGGCCGGTTGATTTGAAACGTTGCGCGAAACGTTGTGTTTTATAACCTCACCCATAGTTGAAATAGATTACGCCACTGCCATCTAGATAGACAGGCCGAACTGCAGAAATTTTTTCGTCTACAAGTGGACAAAGTGCGTTCGTGACCAGTGACAGTTGACATTTGTAAAGCCCACAACCTCCAGTGCTTCTGAACCCAAAAGTTTAAATATGCCGAGCGTTTATTACGAAACAAAGGTTATGGTTTGCTTTGATGTGTTTTTGATGTGCAAGTGGTAAAATAGTATACATCAACATCGTACTTACCATATTTATCTCAAAAATCAACGCACTGGCATGTGTATATCATAGCAAGTCACACGAAATGACAGGCTGACAGCCACTGATATTTGGATTGTGGACAATTTGTGGATTGTACTGAGCGGTACTTTGGCAGTACTAAGCGCGGACCATGACCAACCATGGCACTACTAGTGTTGCATGACCACTGACAGATCAGCTGATAATCCGGCCTGTCTATCTAGATGGCAGTGATTACGCGCATCAGCAGCAGCATCGGCAGAATTTCATAGCTGACAAATATGGTGAATGCCAAGTCTTCTGCTCAACATTTTTGTCAGCAATGTAAAATGCATTGCGCTTGACGTTTCGCGATGCCGATGCTGCTGCTGATGCGCGTAATCAACGCCGTCTAGATATTAAGGCCGCAATGTAGAATCTTAGACGTCAAAATCAGCTTATAATTTTTGGTTATGTTCGCCTCAGGTGCATGGTTTTGTTTTTAACGTCATATGCATGTTGTTTCTTCGTGTAAATCCAAAATTTAAGAGCTAAACTATGAAGTCATTGTACAGCTGAGTTGCGGCTATGATATATCTAGATGGCGTTGGCGTAATCTATTACAGGCATAGAGGGTTAAAAACACAGAACAGAGAGTTAAGGAAACGAAAAATTACGAAATGAACGAATTCGGTCAACGCCATCTAGCAACGCCATCTAGATATATGTATCAAGGCCGCAACTCAGCTGTACGATGACGTCATGGATCCTACTTAAATAGTTCGTCGGACACGGGCAAACAACAACAATGTCATGAGAAGCAACAACAATACAATGCAATTGAATCTGCGGATATGACGTTTACGAGTCTACATTGCGGCCTTAATATATAGACGGCGGTGCCGCAACTCAGCTGTACAATGACGTCGTAGTTTAGCTCTTAAATTTTGGATTTACACGAACAAACAACAAAAACAAGCAAATGACGTAATGGCTTAAGCCAGACATTTGACTTTATGGTTCTGATTACCTTAAAGGTACATTTTCCTCGACACGACTGCACGACAGCGACTCGCTCGTTCCATATAAAAACTCGTTTCTCTCTCATTTTAAAAGCGAGTTTTTATATGGAATGAGCAAGTCGCTGTCGTGCAGTCGTGTCGAGGAAAATGTACCTTTAAGGTACGTTTTCCTCGGCACGGCCACAGCAGCTCTAGCGACTCGCCCATTGCATATAAAAACTCGTTTTTAGTTGATAATCGCTTGGCATAGCTCCACAATGAAAATTATCGTCGAATGAACCGCGCGGCTCTTGTTGTATATAATGCCCGCTTGAGTGGTGAACGTTGTGCACTCGCTTGTTTGTAGGCTTCGGGCGACGGCTGCTTGGGGTAGGGTAGTTGTTTCGCACAATAGTCGTACTGATTCGGCTGACACACGAATCTGTCTGTATATAGAAAGCAGACGCGGGACTCTTGTTGTACATAAAGCATGCACGAATGGTGAACGTGGTGCACTTGCTTGTTTGTGGGCTTCGAGAGACGGCTGCTTGGGGAGGGAACTTGCTCTAGAGCCGCTGGAGTTGCTACGGCCGCCTTGAGGACAACGTACCTATGGTACATTTTCCTCGACACGACTGCACGACAGCGACTCGCTCATGCCATATAAAAACTCGCTTTTAAAATGAGAGAGAAACGAGTTTTTACATGGAATGAGCGAGTCGCTGTCGTGCGGCCGCGTCGAGGACAACGTACCTTAAAGGTTGAAACTATTTCAGGGTGAAAACACATTTGGAAATTGTGCTACACCAGGCCATCCAGGCGTAAGCAAAGATACTCTATTTGTGTGTACAGTGTTCACGAGAGATGAATTACATGTTGCATGTTACGATACATTTGACTTTATGGTTCTGATTAGGCTGTTTGACGGTATGTGTTAAGGAAAAAAACATCGATGGTTGAAAAACATCGTTGGTCAAAACCAAAACCATCTTTATACGAAGGTGGTTTTGGTCAAAACCATCGACCATCGATGGTGAAAAACATCGACGCAAAACCATCGATGGTAAGAACATCGACCATCGGACCAAAAACATCGATGTTTTGGAAACATCGGGAATAACGAGTACATAGGGGAATAACGACAATATTTACTTTTGGAGATACTTAAGTTGTTAAGTACATATTTGACGCTAAACTGGATGTCTATCTGTCTTATCTCCATTTCCGGAAACGATATTGCTCCACAAATTGCTATTTAGTTAATCAATGGAAATAGTTTTTCTACATCGAAGCAGGAGAAGATTAAAGGACTAGAAATTCGGATGGCAAGCAAACTGCTACTGCCCCCATAGTTGGTCCGAGATCAATTTAAATGCTATTATGGTAGCTTTGACACTTCAGTCAGACGGCTTTTTCATGACTGTCTCAATATAATTGAGCATGAGTTGTACCTAGAGAGTCTTTACCAGTGGCGCAACCACGGGAGGGGCTAAGGGGGCTAAAGCCCCTCCCAGAGACAAAAATTGGAAAGTGAAATATGAAGCAAGGCATTTCGTTGCAGATTTTATTAAAAAAAAAAGAATTCCGATTGTTCAAAAATTGGTTATTCACCAGTTTCGATGGTCTGTACAAAGTTTTTCAATTTTAAAAGCGTCTTTCTTTAAAAAGAAAATGTCTGAGGTGAGGTTTGCAAAAGAAAATGTCTTCAAAATAAACGTAGAAAAAAATCCGCCTACTTGATAATATGTAATAATTTTCACAGAGCGTTAAATATTTTACAGCTGAAGCATTGTGAAATAACGGTCTCTGTTTTCGCTCTTGAACGGATGATAACGACAACAATCATTTCACGAAACCACACTATAAATTCAGAGTCGCTATTCCTTGTTAGGCAACATAGAAGAAGATAAAAAGGGCCAACGAACCGATCTAAGCCGAAATTGTAGAAACCAATCCGCCCTAACGGTATTCTATGAAGGTACGATTATACAATCGGTGCGGTGCATGGTGAGTAGCGTACTTCCAGTCGGCATCCTACAACCTATTTGTTTTAATATTTTCTAGGTCCTGAAAGTCTAAAATTTGGAACTTCTTATTGTCCATAAAAAAGTCATATTTGCTTAAATGTAATGTCCTTATGTTTCGGATCTGTTTTATAAACTCACCATAATTACAAAGTTGGAAGAGTGATTCAAAATTCATAAAAATACGAGAAAGAAGTAATTATGAGTATGACATTACACGGCTTATACTACGAAAAATAACATCGAAAATAAACGTGGTTGCAATGGAACGTTGTTGTGGATGTTGACGTCATTACCTATTTTTTGGGGGAAAAATCAAATGACCAGTAATATGGATTGTTTAAGCCCCCTCCAGGACAAAATCCTGGTTGCGCCACTGGTCTTTACAATATCGTCCCTTTGCTTTTAACTATCATTCTAATGGACTCCAGCAACGTATTCTGAAAAGCACCTTCAATGTGAAAAAAGACACACTGCCCCATGCCGTCTTCATAGAAAAAGTGTAAGGCGTATGACTTACATCATACAATAGGAGAACAGTACATAATACAGTTCGGGGCAAAGGGCTCGCTGTCTAGCGTCTAGAGATTCCAATGCGTTAGTTCGAGAATGCTGTTTATTTTGCTTTACGCTACTCAATGCTGTACGGCAGGTTTAAATACGGTACTGTACGGCGAAATGCTGTACGTCTGGTCACCTTACGTTAGAGAAGAGTACACGGTTCAGGAGGCGAACAAGGACTGCATTACTATGCACTTTATGCATGATTCGAAACTGAAATGTAACGAAATATTCTTGGCATCGATGTCCAGACCTGCTTTCATTTCGAAATACGCTCGCTTACTGAACATTAAGTATCCATGATGGACGCACGACTTGATGATCGGACCTAAGAATACAATTACCGTCAAAGTTATGTAACGTATCAAAATAATTTATATTTTTGTTTAAATAGAGAAATACCCCGCATTTAGAGCAGGACGTGGCTAAACTCCTTACAACCGGGCTATTTACACCAGTTTTCTTTGAAGATGTTGGATAATGGCTTATTTCGTCCATTCGTACATCCTCAGATGGAATATGTTGTGCAGGCCCTGTTTTTTGGCTTCCACCAATTTATCCATGCTGGATGTAAAAGGGGTATCTGTCTAAGTGGTTGTCCATCAAATCGACTTGGACACAATTTTAGGACCTTTTTTTATTTTTATCAAATCTTTCGATTTTACCAAAGGGGTCGGCACCAGCATACGTGGATGCAAGGATAAGCGGCTTATTACCCTTCCAGGAAGTTACGTAAATGTCCACTCCTTTATAAGTTTTAACACACTCCTCGTAACTTCCTCTTGGTATGGATTCTTTTATAATGTCTTTCTTTTCTGGAATGGGTGTATGGGCCTATCATTGGAATGCAAAACGCTTGACAATTTAATTTCAAATCAACCGGCCGTTACGGATCAGAAACTTCTCCCTACAAACAGATCCCCTAAGCGCTTAGGGGATCTGTTTCTGATCCGTAACGGCCGGTTGATTTGAAATTAAAGCTAACGTTTCGCGAACGTTGCGCGAACGTTGTGTTTTATAACCTCACCCATTGTCTCGACAATTAGTTGAAATGCCTGCTTCCCTTCCCAATATATACGCACGCTAGGATAATGGTACATATAGGCATAAAAAATCCCGAAAAACTTTCGTAATTCGAGGACTGTCAAAGGTGGACAATCGGAAACTCCGTTTGGATGACATACAGAGTGTCCCAAACCCCAACCGGTGATAGCGCATTTAGTGTCCGTTACGGGAAAAAAAATTTTTTTTAAACCAGTCGCGTTTTTTTTACAGTTATTTGTATTTAAAATAAGATCGAAAAAACGCAGACCTTGCTGTCATTTTTCATCCAATGTAACTGCAAATCTTAATATTTCTCAAATTTTCTTTTGGCGCTGCAACGGCAACAAAATTCTCATTACCTACACCCCAACCCGAAAAAAAACTTATTTAATTTCTTCTTTAGGCCTAGTACTGACATCGAGAGTGAAATTTTTGTCCGCTGCGATTTTTTCAAAGAAAATGTATTCTTACTGTCGTGGAATATGTGAAAAATGCTGGGGAATTCCATAAGCTACAATTCGAAAACAGTTCCAAAATTTTTCGCGGCCATTTTATGTATTTTTTCCGATTCCCCGGTTATTTCATCGTGAAATGTCAAATGACCGGGGAATCGAAAAATAATACATAAAATGGACGTGGAGAATTATGGAACCGGTCTCGGATTGTAGCTTATGGAATTCCCCACCGTTTGTGATATATTCCACGACAGTAAGTATCCATTTTTATTGATAAAATCCGTGGGCGAAAAATTTCACTCTCGATCTTAGTTCAGCCCTTTAACAGAAACTTATTATTTATTTCGTCCTCCAAGTTCCTCTTCTTTTCATCAGAACTAAGAATTTGCTTACATGATCATTAATGCTTGTCAATGGGAAAGGGCTTCCTGATTTTGAAATAGAGGACGAAAATATAGTAACTTTATTATTGCAAATATATGTGATATGTCGCAATGGCTTGCTCTGCTAATCATTCTCATAAGGAGCAAATTTTGTATTTCTGATATATTCCGCTACATGTCCGTTAAACGGATGGTACAGAACAAATCTTCTTTCGAGAGCTGATAGGCTGATTTCAGATTGTAAGACGAAACCGGACGGGTAAACTTGCAAGATAAGAGAGCTTTTGTAGTGGCCAGCAGACAAGCATTGTCCATTTCACATTGTAAGAACGCGTCTTACGAAAGAAAAAAATCGTGACACGAATGTTTTTCTTTCGTAAGAATCGTACGATCGATAAGACGATTGCATCTACCGATAGTTCAGGCGTTCTGCGACGACAATTAGCGCGTGTTTTACTTGCATTTTAATTTTGTCGACTCGTCACTTCATTGTACACTAACTTTGGAGCGTACATGGCAACATTTGTACATACTTGCTGTGTGATTGTGATATAGATATACGTTCGCCGGTCCGTGTATTGTTTGGATAGTGTGAAATGATCATACGATGGTTCTTGTCTTGCAAATTTACCCGTCCGGTTTCGTCTTACAATGTGAATTCACCCATAGTGTAATGTTCCAATGATCGGTCAAAGAGTAACCTTCGATGCCCCCAACCACACTGCTACCAGTTGACCGAAATATGCCTCCCAGGCATGTATTGTCCACAACCGTGATCCTTTGCGCACGGTTGCGCAAACCGCGATGTTGTTGTTGTAGCGATTCAAGAGTTTTTTTCTCTTGAATCGAAGGGGGTCTTGGCAGCTCTTGACCGTTTTAACAACGGGTAGCTCCGGGACGATTTACATCGAAGAACCGGTTGCCGTAGGAGCATTTTATGGACAACACAAACATCCATGGGCCACAGTGGGATTCGAACCCACGCACCGGCAACTCAGAGATAGAGTGACACCTCTGCCACTGATCCACCGAATGCCCCCGCAAACCGCGATCAGTGTGGTTGCCACCAAATAGATAGAAGAATCATAAGAAATATGAGGTCACATAAAAATACACAACACATAAAAGCGTTAAAAAAATCTTCTGTAAGAAATTCCTTGCTCAAAAGTATCATTTTCAACACGATTTCTTGTCAGGCATTTTAGAAAATATTTATCTACATTTGACAGCAATTCAACTTCAACTCGCCCGATCTACTCACGAATGGATTGATTCATCTAGCAGTGAATGGGCAAACTTCGGACAAGGTAGTTTGGATTTCAGCAAGATGAGGGATGCAAACACAGTACACATTCCTAGAGCCGCAATAGCTGTCCTTCCTAATATGTTTCCGGGCACGCTTATATCGGGATTTGGCTAGGTTCCCCCGATTCAACTAGCTCTATCTATAACAACTCCCGAGATGATGCATTTATAATGGTCCACGAAGAGATGCAGCTAATTGAATTTTATAGGATCCAACATTTTTAGCAGACCGACCGAGAGCGGAGTTTGCTAAAATGTGTTGAGTGTTTTGGTATAAAACAAATGTTCGCATTAATTTTCAATCTCTTACGTCATTTTAAAATCCGTCAGGTTTCCGTGTGCCATCTGTATATTTTTGCTGGTGGTGAATATTATGTGGCTTGGGGAATTCAATACTTTAGCACTAGCAGCAAAATGCTATCTTAATAGTCTTACTTCATACCAATCGCCACACGTACTAGTTTACTATAACCATATCGCATGACAAAAACATTTCCCATCCAAAAACATCGCCCCTCTTTGATATGAAGTAGAAGAATTTCTTCTGTATCTACGATCTATACCAACCAAAACTAAATCTACGCTCAAATACGATACGCCTTTTACATCACATACAGACATTCATTCTTCATTCATTCCAATCGTCCTCGTTCCTTGAAATTATTCCAAGTCACCGATAGAGACTTGTAATCTTCTTCTTGTAGCGGTGCAGAAAGGTTGAAACCTCTGTGCATCTATGTGGGTACGATTTACGCCTGCCGTCCATTACCTGCTTCGGCGCGGCGCTCTCGCGTTTAAAGCTTTTCCGAATTTTAATGGCGTAACCAAGCAAAATATGGCGTAACTATGGAAAATAAACAAAAATTCCATTCAATACAATGGAAAAGCTTTCTGAATATTGTGTGTGCTTATACCTTTTACTAGTAAAAGCTTTTTTTTCGCACATTTTGTGAAAGCTTTGCCGCTGGAGCGCCACACCGCCCAAGTTTACGCTTGCAGTGGACGAGAGCCCTTATGGTTCGTCAATGTTTGTGTCCGTGAGGTCTAAGGACAAAAACATAGCTGCTGCGATAGGGTTTTCCCACAGCAATAGAGGGGTAAGATCAGTGGGCGAAGCGGGGCATTGAAACAAGTGACCCACATCATGAGGAGTACCGTTGCAGTTTGGACAGATGTTTTGGATGTCCGGGTTTATGCGGGAAAGGTACGAATTAAGGCGTGAACAAAAGCCCGACCGAAGTTGAGCTGGTGTTACTCTAGTGGCTCTCGGGAGCCTAATCTCCTCAGGCGAAATTGGTGGTGGGCGCTCTGAGAGGACTCTATTCGCACCTAAACTCGCGATAGACCGATTCACTTCTTCAGTGTGGATCGCTGCAATGGCGGCTCGGTATGTAACTTCATCGTAAGGGTCCCGTTTGTATCCCTGAACCTCTCTCTCAAGGTCTCGTAGACCACGCCTGACATGTCGTGGTGGAGGAATTCGGTCCATGAGATGATTATTGGGATGATCCTCACGGTAGCAACCAACAAGATACTGTTTTGAGAGTAGGAGATTGTGATCACGTATTGGCATCAATTTTGTCTCCTGATGTAAGTGATCCTGGGCAGACATCAACCTGTCGCGATGCGTAGAGCGGCATTTTGGCAGACCTGAACTTTTGACCAGTTTGTGTCACATAGACTATGTGTTCAAACTGGGGCTGCATAATCAGCGGCCGCTCGACCCACCGCTTTATAAGTAGCTAGCATGGTTTCTTTATCTTTGCCCCAGGTGCTACCAGCTAGAGCTTTTAGGATGTTGTTCCTACTGCGCATTTTTTCACAGACTGAAGCTGCATGATTCGCAGACGTCATCATGTTCTCTAGGTGAAGCCCGAGAATTTTGGGGTTTTTAACAGTAGGAACAGAATTGTTGCCAATACGTATATCCATCTCCCATCTGATGTCCTCCCACCAAGTGGTTAGAAAAGTCGCAGAGGATTTGGACGCAGAGATGGTGAGGTTTCGGCTTTGGAAAAATGCCTGTAATCGTCCTAGATAGCGATTAATTCGGAGGCGCATTTCTTCCTTATCATTCCCTGTGGCGAGTACGGTGCAATCGTCAGCATAGGAAATCACCTCGATTCCTTCAGGTGGTGTGGGAAGGCCGGACATGTAGATGTTGAACAGAGTGGGGGAGAGTACCCCTCCCTGTGGAACACCTAATTTGATTTTCCTAAGCTTAGAACGTTTGCCTCGAAACTCGGTGAAGGAGTACCGACCAGCTAGATAATTGGCAATCCAACGGATCTCTTGTGCAGGAAGATGCATATTCAACAAGTTTGCTAAGAGCATTGAATGATTGACCTTATCAAATGCACTTGATAGGTCTATTGCCACCAGAATAGTTCTGTGACAATGACTGCGTTGATTTAGCCCATCACGAATGCGTGTAGTGATCGCATCGAGGGCAGTGGTGGTACTATGCATCTTCCTGAAGCCATGCTGGTGAGGTTCTAGCTTCGCATGTGCAACAAGAGTGGGGTGAATAAGGGCCTCCAGGGTCTTTGCGACAGGAGAAAGTATCGCAATGGGGCGGTAGGATTCCCCGAGATTTGCGCTCTTCCCTGGCTTGAGACAGGGAACAATTCACCTGTTTTCCAGATTTCAGGAATGGCAAGCGTGGACATCGACAATTTAAAGGCGGCCGTGAGATACTCAATGGCTGGAAGGTCGAGATGTTTCAACATGGTCATCGAAATGCCATCTGGTCCGAGGGCCTTGGAGTTTTTAGCATTCTCGATGACTTTTTTAACCTGGTCCGCTGTAAAAGATGGTATGGTGTCAACATTCCGGCTGCGAATCCGTCTTCTAATTTTGCGCTTGAGGCCGTCAGACTTGGGATGTTCAATAAACTGTTTATTGAACAGGCTAGCACACTGAAGAGGATCGCAGGTTTTTGTGTTGCCAAATTCAATGGCGTTGTTACCCTTTTCTTTCCGAGGATTGGAAAGGGCGCGGACGGTAGCCCATAATTTGCTGACACCTTCATTGAGGTTACATTCATCGAGGTGCTGATTCCATTTCGCCTTCCTATAGTCTTTAACTTGTCGGTCAATTTCGGAGTTAAGCTCCTGAATTCTGGGATCATCAGGGTGAGCGCTTCTGATCTGATCACGTTCATCGGCTAATCTGGCGGCACTAGTGGGGAAGTTAGGCCGATCTTTCGGGATACGTCCTGCCGGAATAAAACGTGCCGCGGCTGTGGTAATGACGTTCCTAATATTTTTCTCGGCCTTATGAATGTTGGTAGGTGATGGTAGCTCGATGAACTTCGCCGACGAGTAAGCTTTGAAACCATCCCAATCGGCCTTCTTGTGATTGACAAACGTTCGCTTCTCAGACTTTGTCATGTTCGCTGGTTTGTCAATTTTTATAATGATTGGGAGGTGATCTGATCTGAGGGTGGTACGTACTTCCCATCGGGAAGCCGCGATTAGGCTGGCACTGACAATAGTTATGTCAGGAGAACTACTGCAAGTGCCCACGACTCTAGTCGGCGAGTCTTCATTGAGTGAACAGAATTCTGAGGCGTCAAGTGATTCGGCGATAGTTATACCCCTGGCATTGTTGTTGAGGTCCGAATGCCAGAGCTCATGGTGCGCATTAAAGTCGTCAAGGATGACCCTGTGCTCTCCGGAAAGGAGAGGACCAATATCGAAACGGTAGCCTGAAGGGCAACTGGAATGAGGTGGTACATATATATTAAAAATTTCGATATTAGTACTCCCTGATGGAACTGAGATGGCTTGAATTTCCGCCGTACCGTCAGCAACTACATCTAATACACAGTAATGTACGGACTTGTGTATTAGGAAGGCAAGTCCACCTCCAGGGTGAGAATCATCCGTGGCGGCCGGTCGATCTTTGCGCAGTATAACATATTCGCTATGGACGCTTAGAGACGAGTTTGCGTGAAGCAACGTCTCTTGGATGGCGGCGATGAGAATTCTGTTGGAACTGAAGATTTTTCGGTGGATGTCATTACAGTTAAACTGTAATATAGATAGTGCAGTGAAAACTGCTGGAGGAAGAGGGCCAGGCGTAAGACTGGGTCTGGCATTCCTTATCATATTGTTTGGCGGTGTAGGGAGCAGTGGTGGAGAAGGTGGGCTGGGAGCAGCCCTGGGTTGCCCAGCATTTATACAACCTGCCGCAACATAGGCTAAGGAGTGTTGCCCTTGTCTTCGTAAACCTGAACACCTAAAGTGAACCCATTCCAAACAGCAATTACACTGCACTGATCTGGCATTCTAACCGATACGTTGGTTGCAGACACTACAAATCCACACCTCTGGGCCTGGATTTGTTTCAACACCGGCGCGAATTAGTAAAATTGGGAGCAGCCGCGCCGAGATGTAATGCTCCCAATATGACGAAAAAACACGTATATCGTACCCACACATATACACAACCTTCCTGCATCGAACCTTCAGGGCTCTTGCCAGGAAGGCATATTGGTAGCTTTTGGCCGTTTTGAAATAACAAAACCGGTGTGGTCCGCCCCGTAGGGGCAGTTGCCGTAAGACAACGACATTCATTCTTCATTCATTCCAATCGTCCTCGTTCCTTGAAATTATTCCAAGTCACCGATAGAACCTTGTAATCATTTGCAATATCGGTTCTGGGATCTGGTCAAGTCACCGATAGAATGACACACTAAATTACAAGATTGATGTATGAAGAAAAAACACAGGTAAAATTTTCAACTACATAATCTCATAATATGCATATATCTTCCTATTTATTATTTAGTATGTATCTTCTTTCGTCACTCCACTCAATTACAATTATGCATTTCATATTAACTGGTTGAATCTTGAATATGTTGTTTCCGTTTTTCTATCAATAATGCCGTTATTTCCGCTTGACAATCCAAAGACATAATTGCAGGAAGTTGTCTGAGATGACTTGCAATGTAGCGACCAAAATGGTCGAATTCGTCTTCATGTATGTTTTGCTGTAATAACTCTTCATCAGGAGCATGGTTGTTGGCAGTTTCCTCTAAATAGTATGACTTTGAAATAGAATCATCTCTTCTTCTCTTTTTCTGGTTAACTTGTATAGTATTGTCTGAATTCTCATAATTCGCTTCGTACGAACGAGGACTTTGTGAAACTTCTGGAAAAGGAACTGCGAATGTACATGATGATGATTGCGCGGTATCTTCACTTGTCTCGATTTTTAATGCAGATGTAGTCTGTAATTAAAATGATTTATGTTTATCTAGACGTATGTGTATACAGTTGGTGCCAAAAAATCGATCACTTTTCTTTCTGACATCATTTTGTGTAATACACTATTATGCTTGAAATAGAATGCATGCAACAACAGCAGCAGCGGCTTAATGCAATTTAAATGGGTGGAAGGTGGAATAGCTTTTTCTGCCAACATGACGTCACCCATTTAAATTACATTGGACTGCATTATCTTTGTTGCTGCTGTTGCTCCCGCCATTCTATTTCGTTCATTGTGGGCCAAAATGAACCGGTCTGGAGTCCTTTTTCCTGGATTCATCATCTTTCTCTCGTACAGCATACCCCACCTCCTCCCGGAATATCGGGTTGGTTTCAGCACTAAAAACGAGAGACTGTAGAACGAAGGTGACTATGAAAAAAACGACTTCAAATCCAGTAACTAGGAGTCAAGATCTTTCGATTAGCACCAACTTCACTACTCGTTACGGAAACTGTGACTTCGGTTTTGTTCAATTCAGTACTGAAAACTGTAAATTTGAGGGGATGTAGCGGGAGAACGGGAATGACCCTAGGGAGAAGGACTTCAGATCTGATAATTGGGAACCGTCATAATAGGACATTATGGCAGACTAATAAGTGTCCGCTTTTTTTAAAACCGAGTATATATGGTTCACTTGCAAAGTAAACTTGCTTACCCTATTCGAAACATTTATCGTGTCCATTTTATGAACAGTCGGCAAAAACCGATCAGCAATATGATACCATGCAAGCGTTGGTTCATATAAATCTTCAGGACATTCACTTTCGGCTATCGACTTATTTACTCTCATTTTTTGTTGATTATACGTAGTCCTTAGGCCGTTTATTTTTTTGAAAATATCCGAAACTGTTAAACCGCGATGATCTAATTTTTCCATTATTCTTTTAGCCGCAGCATCTCGAGCATTTTTCATTTTGTATTCCGGCAGCTCGACGTTCCATAAAACCTCTTCGGCTTCGTATAGTTCAACGAATTTAATTGTATCGGCTTCTGACCACTTTTTTGGACGGGGTCCATCAGTTTTTCGGTACATCGCCATATTTGAATGGGAATCAACCAATACAAGAGATTTTTGTAAATATATTTCGCTATCTGTTATCACCGCGGCACCAGAAACGACTCAATAAAATCATGCAACATCAAAGTCACTTTGCCCAAGTTGACTTTGTCAATGTCAAACACAGCTGACATTGACGGTATTTGTCATCAAAGTGTGCTTAGGTGATTGATACTAAAGCATGGTTGACACGATGAAAACGGTTACAGAATAACGTCTGGCTGGGTGTTTTTTTAATGGGATTTTGAATTCTGAAGCAGCGATTGGATAATAAGCAGTGGCGGCTCTTCGGGTGAAGTAGGTGAAGAGCCCCTTCACTACAAAATATAAAATTCATATCATATCACACAGTATTTGTTGAAAAATATTAAAATTAAGCTTCTTACAATAAACAACTCAATAAATCATTATTAAAAAAAAAACAACCAAAATTTACACATTTAATTTTCTATTAAAATTCAACAGTGCCTCCGTTGCACAGCAAAATTTTTCATATTCATATCGATCGACAAGTGAAGAGGTAATCCTATCACAGCTCCACATCTTCACTTCAGATACACGATTCTACTGCAACAATGTATTCAGCACGAAATGTGTACACTGGATTGTCTTAGCAAGTGAAGAGCTTTTTGCCTGGCATGTACCTGCTCTTCACTTCCGTATCGTATGAAGTGATTCTTTGCGATTTTTTCTTGAGTTTCAGTTGATGCAGAATTTTATTTGTGGATAATTTGAAAATTGATAAATTTATTTTGGGTGTACATATTTGTTCGGTTGTTTTATCAACATTAGTAGCTACCCATATTTAGTTCATCAGTAAGAAATCAGTCAACAAGTACTAAATGAAAAAAAAAAAACATTTTTTTTTTCAAAGCTTTGTTCAGTTATCTATGTGCACGTCAATCAAAGGAAAGGCAAAACAAAAGGTTTGGAAACGAAACAGAGTATTATTTACATTTAATCGATCCTTGTTTTTAATGGTCAACTCTTCACTTACTTTTGGAGCCACGAGCCGCCACTGATAATAAGATGTTTTTCTTCGAATCGCGGATAGGACAGGATAACCTAACTTTCCATAGAAATTTGCGCAGTAATTGCCCTACAAGTCTTCAGCTAGGATGGTTTGCCATCACAAAACATTCCTTCGTAAAGTAGGCCTCATTAGCAAACGCGAACTCAGTAATGCATAATGATGATTGAGACACCAGTATCAAGGCAAATTATAAATTATTGACACACTGCACAATTGTTGCGGTAACGTGATGGCCCCGAAAATTCGCCCACGGACCTTTTATTAGGCATACGACAGTATCCATCGAAGTGTACTGTACAAGAACGGCAAAGTTAGTGCGACTCACAAGGATGACGATGACTAATACCGTCTCGCAGTTCAGAGTGCAGAACCGACTCACTGACCTATTTGAAACTCGTACTGGATTCAAGCAGGGTGATGGGCTTGCGCCTACGGCTTCAACCTGAAAGGAAAGCCCTCTGTATAACCTCAATAACGCCGCAAAGGAAGTTGAACTGCATATCAACGAAAGCAAAACAAAGGCCATAATGCAATCGAAAACAAGGACGCCGGCAAATTCAAGCATCACAATGGGAGACCTTAATATCTAGTATGTAGACAAGTTCAACTATCTGGGTTGTAACTTATCATAGGATGGAATTATGCGACGGATACAACTAGCCAATAAGACCTATTTCTCGGTCCTCCCTATAATTAATTCGAAACTTGCGCACAGGAACACGAAGCTCTGCGTGTAAAAAACCATAATCCGACCCGTGCTATGTTATGGCTGCGAAACATGGACCCTCACTCGGTTTTTTAATGGGGAATTGGGGGTATTTTTACTACATATTGATATGAATCAATAGCATTGCACCGAAAATAACATTTTAAATTTTATTTGCCTCCCTGTCTAGCAAATTTTACAATTCCTGCTCGCAAATATATTTCGACTTTTCATATTATTAACATCCTTGCCAAATTGGTAAAACTTACTATTTTAGTGGAACTGATTAAAATTTAAACGTCAATTTGATGGCATCGAACACATTCCCCAGTGTGTAAAGCGGAAATATCCCCCTTTTCTTATCAAATTACTTAACTGGATTCATAGAAAAGTCCAATTTTGACATTGACTATCTGGAGAACCGTTACGATTTTGCGAAAAAGGATTGCAGATTCGGTCGTTTCAGGTCAATATTAATGAAATAGCATCATCCAAACTTGGCGCCGCAGATATTGAAATCTCCCCGCAATGGGCGGGTCATGTACATACAACGAATGGAAGATAATCGCATGACAAAGAAGGTGATTAACACACAACGAATTGAAGGAGCGAGGCTACGTGGACGACCGAGAGCTCGCTGGGAGAACTCCGTAGATGAAGACGCCCACCAGCTGCTGGGCTTCTGAAACTGGAGGACAAGGTCACGTAACCGCGCCAATTGGAGGTCGACGATTCAGGCGGCCAAAGCCCGACGTCGGGCTATCGTGCCACATTGATGATGATGAAACCAGGGGCGCCGGCGTGCAGGACCACTTTTGCCCCCCCCCCCCACAATTAAGTCTTTGCACAAGTCCAATGGTAAAAAGCAATTATCGATTTGATCCTTTTTTATTGACATTTGTGTTATCTATAGATAGCTTAAGTTAAATTGGTTCATGGGTCTTTCTATGCGAATACAGTCCGGAATATTGTGCATAGGCTTTATCACATATTTTACATTTATATCTCTTTGTCCCCGAATGTACCATTTTGTGTGTATCTAAATTGGACCGTGATCTGAATGTCCGATGACAAATATTACAACTAAACGGCCGTTCCTGCGTATGCGTTATCATATGTTGCTTTAGAAATGTCGAACTGAAGAATGCCTTTTCACAGATCGAACACTTATGACTCTTGATGTTTGCATGCTTTCGTTTATGCTTAGTGAGTTGAACTTGTGCCTTGTATGCTTTGCCACATTCTTCGCACTGAAATGGCAATTCATTCGTGTGAATGCGCTCATGAATTATCCGATCCGAATTTTGGGCATGTTTCATTCCACAGTACCGACACTCATACGGTCTGATATTCAGATGTATATTTACATGAACTTTCAGGTTGCTGGAATAGGTAAACGCCTGCGGGCAATGTGGACACTTGTAAGGTTTTATGCCCTCGTGACTATTTAGGTGATTGTCTCGCACAGCCATTATTTCGAATATTTTTGGACAGTGCGGACACTTGTAGGCTTTTGTGCGATGACACTGTTCAATATGTGTTAGAAAGATATTGATATCCTCAAATTCGCTGACACAATATTTACATGTCACAAGTTTTGGAATTTTTGGAGTGAAATTCTGCTCCTGCTGCAATATTGGTGATCCGTGAGTAACGGGCTCGTCCTTTTCAATCATATCCGGATGTTGGGATCGGTAATGTTTACGTAACGGCCGTAACGAGTAGTAGATCTTGGAACACGAGAAACAACAATACAATTTACCAAATTTATAGATGATCGATTTCGTTCGGTTCTCAGGATCTGGTTTATCACCTTTCTCACACGGATCATTTTTACTTCTTTTTTGCCCCTTTACACCGCTCAATGGTGTCGTCGCGTCGTTTGGCCTTCTCCGTACAGACATCGTCTGTTCCGGCTGTGACATCTCCACCTGACTCGGTTGATTTTGAGACGTGATCATTTCAATGGGCTTAACGTCGATCTGGAAAATCCAAAATTAGAATACACTGTACCAAGGGACGACTGGTTATACAAACGCTGCTATTAGATGTATTCGAGAGCTCAATGAAATGGTCGGTAGGCTTTTCCTCAGGCTCTGGCATCGAATATGGCTTTTGATCGGAAGTCAATATCAATGATTCGTTATTTGTAACCGGATTTACATGCACGGCTAGTACATGATTCCCAAAACTTTGAAAATCCGAAAAGTGTTCCATACACTGGACACACACCAAAGTGAAAACTCCTTCTCGACCGAGAAATATTTCGCCACATTTTCTGGTAGGATCCTCTGTCACCAACGGATTATAAATGTTAGCTTTAGAGTCATTTGATATATACGGCTGCTGTTCCTCCTTTATAATAAACTCCTCAAAGGGCAGAAAAGACATATTTCCTGCGAGCTTGTAAACATCGACTGCTAAAACTGACAAGTAAAGAAAACAATTGTGCTAGAGAAGTTCACAATTGATTTGCTGAAAGTTGAAATAGATTGGATGCGTCAGCATCAGAATCGACAGAGGCATCGGCATCAGCAGAAAAATTTCAATTTAGAACACACGCATTTGCCTTTGATGACCCACATTGACAGCAGAAGCACAAAAAATTCTTCTGCTTCTGCTGTCAATGTGGGTCATCAAAGGCAAATGCGTGTGTTCTAAATTGAAATTTTTCTGCTGATGCCGATGCCTCTGCCCAAAGCCACCTTCATACAAGCCCGGAAGCAGAGCACGTGCGTCGTGCAACGTATATACGACATATTCATAGGCTCACTTTGTGTGCATGTATTGCTGCTTCCCGGCTTTCTAAATTAAGGTGGCTTTGCCTCTGCCGATGCTGACGCGGGATATGTAATTCAACCAAAGCCGTCTTAATACAAGCCCGGAAGCAGAACACGGTCATAGTCTTAAACGTCAAATCATAGGCTTAAGCAGATGGAAAATTTACATTGCGGTAAAGGCAAATCGGGTTGGGTCGCGGAAAACTTTACACGAAAAGTATTAGTTCCCGGTCGATTTTCGTCGCGAAAAGTCCAATGTGTCGTGAATTGAAGTGTCTATAATGCAGTGAATGAAAAAAATCCCGACAAAAAGTGAATTTTCCACGTGTTTTGGCGATTTTTATCAGAGCAGACACTTTTTTTTTTACACGCGATGTGTTTGTGTTAATGCATCGCGCAACGTTTATCTGACATGTTTATAGGCTTGATTTGTGTGCATGTATTGCTGCTTCCCGGCTTTCTAATAAAGGTGGCTTTGAATTCAACCATTACCCAAACCTACACGGGATAACCAAAAAAACACACCTATAATTATGCACCGTGCGAGATACAATTAAAAGGAAAAGTCTCAAGAAATATTAAAATGATTAACTCTGAATAAAGTATACAAACTGAAAATACTGAATAAGAAAATGACATACGGGAAATTGTTCGAGACATCTGGGGGATAAGTTTTGCAGATGATCCAGGTCATACCCTGGATCAATTTCCAGGATCATCATTTTGTATGGGATTTCCAATAAATCTGGAAATTATCCAGTAAGTCGAAAAGCACTAGTGATTTCACGTGAAGTGACCCACGTTCAGGGTGATCGTGATGGAAGACTCAAAAACAGTTGAATTTCATAATATATAACCCAAATGTGTCGTGGTCTGTAGCCCCACCTGTGGACTTCGGCATAAGCAGCGGTGGCATCAGGGACAAAGCACAACTTTGGCCATAGGAGAAAAAAATTCTATGTACTTAATTCAATTTCAGATGACGATGTCATATAAACGCAACGCATTGGTATCGGGCTCGGCGATGTTCCAATCGAGTCGGCTGCCTGTAAAAATAGGCTGTGATACCACCAGGTTGAGTAACGCATGCAACAGAGCGATATACTGAGCCAGCGAGAAGAGTGTGTCCATGTCGGGCACCAATGAGCGACGCAGATGTTGGGATTGTTCAGATAAGTATATCTTTATTCCGATTCATGACATGGTACTTTGTGTACTCTTTTTCCAGGATAGCAACGGCGATTTCCAAAGCGCAACGAAAGCGAACATCAGAGGATGCGATATTTGGAGGTGTAGTCGGCAATACAAAAAGTCGAAGTTGAATCGGCTATCATCCAAACAAATTGTTCGCGAAGCCATCTGGGGGACGGTATTGGCAGATGGTCCATGTCATAGTCTGGATCAATTTCCAAGATATTGTCATTTTGTATGAGATTTCCAGGAAATATGGAAATGATCCAGTAAGTCGAAAGGCACTAATAGTTCGATTCAAACCCTCTCCATAGAAAGCCAGGAACCAGAAAACTTTCATACACTTTGACATGCTGAAATGTTTAGTTTTAGTGAATTTTCGCATGTTTGAAGCCCGGAAGGCACAATTTCAATCCAACCAAAATCCTTTCTATTACAAACCCGGAAGGACCGAGAGAAACTGGGGAAATCGATGGCCAGCCATTGCCTAGCCCCATTTAAAATGATTCGATACCAGGGTGTATTTCGTGTCCTATATAAGAGGATCGCCTAGTTGAGTCCGGTAATGCCTCTCCTGGTATTACATGACGCGCTACATACGTAGAGGCATCTGATGAGAATTGCAGCGCGCCATGTAATACTAGTTCGAAACCGACTCGAAATGCACTCTGTGTGCCGCAACTCGCTGGAGTATGCAAATCAACCCATATTTGCCTTGGTAAACACGACAAAATGGTGGACAAATGTACGGGAAAATTGTGTTGTCTACTACTTTCGATTTCACAGTTCTCACAACTTTTTAGTGCCTAACATATAAGCTTTTGGCGACGCAAATCGACCGGGAACCAATATTTTTTGTATAAAGTTTGTCTCATACAGTGTATGAGATTTTTCTGGTTCCTGGCTTTGTATGGAGGCGGCTTTGGTTGGATCTCTGGCACAATCCGCCTAATGCCACTTTTTATTTGTTCGGTTCTCGATGCAACATTATGCTTGAATCACCCAGCCAGCATTTAACACATTTGTAATCATTATTTCATGCAACACGCGTAAGCACATATTGCTTATTCATTCATCACGTTTTCATACAAGTAGTATATGACGATGTCCCCCTATTTCATGTATATATGCATTTGCGCCTTATTACTGATAAACATTATAAAATCAATATTCGTAAACATTATGTAATAGTTAAGTATCATATATATTCAATGCATAAATGCATAATTAAAAAAAAACACACGTGTCACGGTGAGTCTTGAACTCATAACCCTATGCGCGCCGTAACCACTACTCTAGCCAGACTATACGAATGATAATGTTTTATTCGTGATTCTAATCACCCCAGCAACAAAAATCACACTTGAGGAGAAAACCATTATATTTCCTATATGCATGATCCGTCGACATTCCTTCAGCTGACCATCATGTATCTAACTTTCAATGCGTCCTATCGATACATAATGCCGATTCGTGATTCATGAAGTAACGCTTATTTGTGGCTATGTTCACGGTATATGACGCGGATGCTGGCTGGGCAGATTAGGTGTGTTCAATGCTGGCGAAGAAAGCATCACAATTCTGTTTAAATGGCTGACATGGTTGCTGTTGAATAGTAACTGTGAGTCACAATCATTTTCCGTACAAGTTGACAGATTGTCAGTTAATTGGCTGACTGACAATATGTTTACTTGTATGGAGAATGACGTGCTCTGTGGCCGTGATCGTTCGGTCACTCTGTGAAATAGACACTCATAGAGAAACGAGTTTCCAAACTCGGCACGACTCGTCGCAAGTTTATTATTCAGAAGAAGATGATAGGAAATATTCTTATCGTAGAATAATAAACTAACAATGCCACTAGGAAGTGGTATGGCTGACAACCGTATCACACTCCGAACTCAGTTGTCTTTGTAACGTTGATGACTACATACGGTAGTCATCAACACACCATGCTCCACTAGGAGTTACGGTAATGAAGAGAGAGATGGTGAATGACTGGTGACTGAAAAGTGTAGATCGACCTTTAACGTTGGTCTTCAGTGCGTAGAGGTGAAATGCTATATGTAATTTCATTTGAAATTTAACGGTTGAGAAACATTTCGTTCAAGAGGTGAAACACAAAGCTTGTTGCCTTTTTTCTTTGGGAAATCCTGGAGACAACACAAGCCATCAATTATGTCACATAAAGTGATTTGACTTAGCCGTTAGAGGTTTTACCCACTACCGTAACCAAGGGGAGGCCGCGTGGAGGACCACTTCTGCCCCCCCCCCCCCACACACACAATAAATTCTTTGCACAAGTCCAATGGTAAAAAGCAATTATCGATTTGATCCTTTTTTATTGACATTTGTGTTATCTATAGATAGCTTAATTTAAATTGGTTCATGGGTCTTTCTATGCGAATACAGTCCGGAATATTGTGCATAGGCTTTATCACATATTTTACATTTATATCTCTTTGTCCCCGAATGTACCATTTTGTGTGTTTGTAAATTGGACCGTGATCTGAATGTCTGATGACAAATATTACAACTAAACGGCCGTTCCTGCGTATGCGTTATCATATGTTGCTTTAGACTTGTAAAACTGAAGAATGCCTTTTCACAGCTCGAACACTTATGGCTCTTGATGTTTGCATGCTTTCGTTTATGCTTAGTGAGTTGAACTTGTGCCTTGTATGCTTTGCCACATTCTTCGCACTGAAATGGCAATTCATTCGTATGAATGCGCTCATGAATATTCCGATCCGAACTTTTGGCATATTTCTTTCCACAGTACCGACATTCATACGGTCTGATATTCAGATGTATATTGACATGGACTTTCAGGTTGCTGGAATAGGTAAACGCCTGCGGGCAATGTGGACACTTGTAAGGTTTTATGCCCTCGTGACTATTTAGGTGATTGTCTCGCACAGCCATTATTTCGAATATTTTTGGACAGTGCGGACACTTGTAGGCTTTTGTGCGATGACACTGTTCAATATGTGTTAGAAAGATATTGATATCCTCAAATTCGCTGACACAATATTTACATGTCACAAGTTTTGGAATTTTTGGAGTGAAATTCTGCTCCTGCTGCAATATTGGTGATCCGTGAGTAACGGGCTCGTCCTTTTCAATCATATCCGGATGTTGGGATCGGTAATGTTTACGTAACGGCCGTAACGAGTAGTAGATCTTGGAACACGAGAAACAACAATACAATTTACCAAATTTATAGATGATCGATTTCGTTCGGTTCACAGGATCTGGTTTATCACCTTTCTCACACGGATCATTTTTACTTCTTTTTTGCCCCTTTACACCGCTCAATGGTGTCGTCGCGTCGTTTGGCCTTCTCCGTACAGACATCGTCTGTTCCGGCTGTGACATCTCCACCTGACTCGGTTGATTTTGAGACGTGATCATTTCGATGTGCTTAACGTCGACCTGGAAAATGCAAAATTAGTATACACTGTGCCAAGGGACGACTGGTTATACAAACGCTGATATTAGATGTCTCCGTAATCGTGCGGACATGGTCGGTAGGCTTTTTCTCAGGCTCTGAATATGGCTTTTGATCGGAAGTCAATATCAATGACTCGTTCTTTGTAATCGGATTTACATGCACGGCTAGTACATGGCTGCCAAAACTTTGAAAATCCGAAAAGTGTTCCATACACTGGGCACACACCAAAGTGAAAACTCCTTCTAGACCGAGAAATATTTCGCCACATTTTCTGGTAGGATCCTGCGTCACCAACGGATTATAAATGTTAGCTTTAGAGTCATTTGATATATACGGCTGCGGTTCCTCCTTTATAATAAACTCCTCAAAGGGCAGAAGAGACATATTTCCCGTGAGTTTGTAAACATTTATTTTTTATTTTGGTATAAAACTGACAAGTAAAGAAAACAATTGTGCTAGAGAAGTTCACAATTGATTGGTCAATAGTAGGTATGTTTTTTTGGTTATCCCGTGCGATTTGGGTAACGAAACAAAAAAAAATGGGTCAGCCGGCATTTTTTTTATGGAGTTTCGTTACCCAAACTTAGACGGGATAACCAAAAAAAGCACACCTAGTTTGATTCAAAGCCTCCTCCATACAAAGCCAGGAACCAGAAAACTCTCATACACTTTGACAACAAAAATTTCCTGAATTTTCATGAGATTTTCGCGTGTTTGAAACCCGGACAGCACAATTTGGATCCGACCAAAACCCTATCACAAGCCCGGAAGCACCGAGAAAAACTGGGGGAAATCAGTCCATATTTGCCTTTGTAAACACGTTAAAATGGTGGACAAATGTACGGGAAAATTGTGCCGTGTCAAACACGCGAAAATCTACTAAAACGAAACATTTTTCGTGTTTTCTCGGTTCTCGATGGGATGTTATACTTGAAAGAGATTAGACACGTTGAATGCTGGCGAAGAAATTAAATAATTTTTCTGCTGATGCCGATGCTGACGCATCCAATATATTTCAACTAAGATTGACTGTAAAATTGTTAACTTCTATGGAGAATATGACTGTGATTGTTGACTGAAAAGTGTAGATCAATCTTAAACGTTGTTCTTAGTGGGCGTGTCTACACTCGAGACAAGAAGAAGATTAAAAAACCGGTTTTTATATGAAAATTGATATTTTTCTTGCCTTGCTCCTCGCGAATCTCTTCTAAAAAACCGGTTTTTCATCTTGTTCTTATTCCGCGTTTAGACAAGCGCATTTGAAATTTAACAGTTGAGCAACATTATGTTCAAGAGGTGAAACACAAATCTTGTTGCCTTTTTAAGCTCTTTACACACTATAGAAGATTTTGCATAATCTTGAGATTTTACAAAATCTAGGCGAAAATCTTGCAGATTTTCCATACATTTTCATAGATTTTGTACGGAGATTATAATCAAAATCTCGGAGAAAATCTTTACAAATTCATGGTGAAGTGTGGTGAGCTTCGCATTTGACAATTCTACAGTAGAGGTCATCTCATCCATTTTCGCTTGGCACATGGTTTTGAACCCAAAAGTGTGATGTTTTCACCTATTGACGAACATAAATCATTGTCATAATTTCTAAAAGATAGATTCTGCTTCTTGTTTTAACAAATTAATAAAAATAACAGTTTCAGTCGCGCATGAAATTGTCGGAGTTTGCAATTTAGACGGATTGTACTGTATTGTCAAGTCGTGGAACAAGATTACGACCATAGTGTGAACAGCATACGAGATTACATAATCTACGTAGATTTTGAGGCTATATGTGTAAAGCGCTTTACTTTCGCGAATCGTGGAGGCAACACAAAACCACCAATTATTAACTAGAGATGCCGGCAATACAAAATCAGGCCGAGTTTTAAGCTCTTTACACACTATGGAAGATTATGCATAATCTTGAGATTTTACAAAATCTAGGCGAAAATCTTGTAGATTTTTCATACATTTTCATAGATTTTGAACGGAGATTATAACCAAAATCTCGGAGAAAATCTTTAGAAAATCATGGTGAAGTGTGGTGAGCTTCGCATTTGACAACTCTACAGTAGAGGCACTGCCATCTAGATAGACAGGCCGGATTATCAGCTGATCTGTCAGTGGTCATGCAACACTAGTAGTGCCATGGTTGGTCATGGTCCGCACTTAGTACTGCCAAAGTACCGCTCAGTACAATCCACAAATTGTCCACAATCCAAATATCAGTGGCTGTCAGCCTGTCATTTCGAGTGACTTGCTATGATATACACATGCCAGTGCGTTGATTTTTAGGATAAATATGGTAAGTACGATGTTGATGTATACTATTTTACCACTTGCACATCAAAAACACATTAAAGCAAACCATAACCTTTGTTTCGTAATAAACGCTCGGCATATTTAAACTTTTGGGTTCAGAAGCACTGGAGGTTGTGGGCTTTACAAATGTCAACTGTCACTGGTCACGAACGCACTTTGTCCACTTGTAGACGAACAAATTTCTGCAGTTCGGCCTGTCTATCTAGATGGCAGTGGTAGAGGTCATCTCATCCATTTTCGCTTGGCTCATGGTTTTGTACACAAAAGTGTGATGTTTTCACCTATTGACAAACATAAATCATTGACAAAATTCTTTTGGGATAGATTCTGATTCTTGTTTTAACAAATTAATATAAATAACAGTTTCAGTCGTGCACGGAATTGTCGGAGCTTGCAATTTATACGGATTGTACTGTACTGTCAAGTCGTGGAACAAGATTACGACCATAGTGTGAACAGCAAACGAGATTATATAATCTACGTTTTGCGGCTATATGTGTAAAGCGCTTTAGTTTTGCATACACTATACAGCAACAAAGCTTGTTGTTGCAAACTCTTTGCAACGGTTCAGATTTTGTGAACGCAGGGATTGTGAATGTATCATATTTATATTTATTGCGATTTTGCCTGCGCAATTCACAGTAGCATGTAAACAAGAAACAAGGAAACATAAAAAACACCCCCTTTTTAATTTATTTTTGTTTGGAGTCATGTGTTTCATGCATGTCAGACGTGTTTTGTGTTTTGTTTCGATTCTGCCGGCTGATCTGATAGTCAAGCTGGTAAATCCTGCATAAAAAGTAAAACTATTGGAAAGAGTGCCCTAAAAAATGTCATCATTAAACAGAAATATCATTGCTCAAATAATTCGAGACGATATTGACTTTTTCGTGAGCGATGTTGAACACGTAATTGTAAACGTAGCGCAATGTTTAATAGACAACTTGTCGACTCCAGATCTCGGTTTGTGGGACGTCCCCGGCAAAAGGGAAGCAGGTGAAAAATATTATAAAGTATCCGTACCAAAATTCAATGACGATTTATTTAGAGAACAATTTAGAATGTCGCGTAGCTCATTCGAGGTATTCGTATACTTTTATTATGCCCTGGCCAAAGAATTTTAACGCAACACTTTTTTTGCAGGCCTTGGCCAGGGTTGTTGGTAA
This sequence comes from Microchrysa polita, assembly GCA_949715475.1. Taxonomy (NCBI): domain Eukaryota; kingdom Metazoa; phylum Arthropoda; class Insecta; order Diptera; family Stratiomyidae; genus Microchrysa; species Microchrysa polita. The sequence continues at coordinate 27,853,601 of OX454418.1, forward strand.
ATCAATGAAAGGAAACAAGGATTCTTTGTGGAAGAAAGTGATGTTCACCATGTGGTGTTTGGCTCAAGTAGACAGTTATGAAATCGCAAGGGAACGCTTTGGATATGGCAAATCAACTGCAACGAAAATCTTCCAACAAATTATTTCTGTTATAAGTAGACTACAGCCAAAATATGTAAAGTTCCCCGACCCGAGCAAATGTAATATGCAGGCAAGAATTTTCCAAAGACGTAACCGCGGTTTTCCCGGCGTTGTCGGTACCATTGGGTGTGATTATATACGTATCAAAGCAGCAAATAATGAAGATCCGCATGATTCGGTGGTTTTACAAGGTAGGAGGTATACTTGATGCAATATTAGTCAAATTAAAACTGGTGGACAAAAATATTCATTACAGCAACGTGTGACCACAAGGGACGTTTCATGCACATTTCTGTTGGAATGCCAGACGAAACGAACATCAGTGCAGCTTTTGAACAAACAGACCTATTTAAAAAATTGACTGACGATACTACAGCATTTTTACCGCCACATTTGCATCTTGCTGGCAATGCATCCTTCCCTCTATTGCAAAATCTCATGACACCATTTGAAGAGGACAGCTTTTTGAACAGCCATCAGATCAATTTCAATGACAAACTGAAAAGTTGCCGATCGATACTGTTAAAGGCATTTTGTCGATTAAAAGCCAGATTCGGTATATTGGACTACTTGGATATGGACACAGCAACTGCACGCGACCAATTGATTGTGGCCACGTGTGTTCTACACAATTTTCTAGTTAATCAGCATGAAGAGGATTTTGAGTGTACTAGCGGACGGTGTAAAGAAATAGTCGGTGAAGAATATAAGAATAATTCGACTATCCAAAACATTGCAGCAGTATCAAAAAGACGTGATATAGCCGACAAATTGGTATACTAGCGGTTTTAGTAGTAAGTTTTGCTTTATCTTTTTTACAATAAAGAGTTAAGGCTAATCTCCGATATTATATATTCGTCTTCCTTCTCCAGTATGCTTATGCTTAAATCCAGTTCGTGGTAAATTGAAAAAAAAAAAAAACGAGACCGAGTTCTAAACATGCGAAGAGCACGATGAGTGTATACCGTATACACAAAATGTACATACCTGGAAGGCACGCAAAACCCAAAATATTTAATTTCATGGTTTCATGGAGGAAGAAGTAGATAGGTCGAATTTGCACATTTTTGATTTATAAAGACACCCAACAGCTACCATTTGATACAAATTTGAAGTTTTTCCCGACATTCTTTCAAAAGATATGACTGAATATAACTTTGTAAGCAACGATAATGTCGCTTCCGCTGTTGCTGCCCCCGGAGGCGGGTCTGGGTTCCTGTGACACAGCGAATGGCTGTGAAGTGAGACAGAGATCTTTGGTGAGCTGCGTCACCATGTACCTGAGGAGCGCAGGGAGGCCACTGGTATGGTTGATATGCCATGGCGTGGATCTGTACAAAGACCATTCGAGCGATAACGTTCCCGAGCTCCCTACGCGTCTGTATCTAACTAGTTTCTGGATTGATGACCACACGGCCCGATTCGCATTGCTGACTAGTAAACTGAAGGGGCCGCCCGGATGTGAAAAGCAGCGCTACGAGTCTGCTTTAAGCAGACGAGTAGTCACAGGTGCAACGAGCCTGGGACATGTATGTCTGAATGTTTACGTGGGGCTTAACCAACAGGGGGCCGAATGAGGATCACATCTGCTATAGAGAAGTCTATTGCGAATAGTGTACCTCAGGGATGGGTGTGCCCAGGGGACAATGGTCCTTGCCCATCAAGGTGTTGGAGTTGAGGTGGTTGTAGATTGTTAGCCGAGTCAACCAGCTAGTGTTGCAACCCCGGGGTTGGGTTTTTGAAGGTGAGTGCATTCACTGGATGGAGAAATCCATATCTGACAATAAGATCTTGTCAGTAAAAAGCCGAAGGTCCAAACCGCCCGAAGGACCGGGAGATAAGGGTGAGAAGCCTAGGTACTCCCCTGATGGTAAACCCGTAGATGGTAATCTTGCTCTTGCTGCATCCATTCTATTTCAAGCATGAATTCGTAATGCATTTCCTCTTAAATTATTGTGCCGATTTGGCTGAAATTTGGGAACATTACGCTATCCGCTCTCAAAAGAAGGATTTCTTCTTTTTATCGACACTAGCGACACTGACCTTACCATAACGGACATATAGTGGACAATATCGGAAACATAAAAGTTATCCTTATGAGAACAGATAGCAGAAAAGCTTTTTTTTTTCTAAATTTTGATTAATTACTAATAACGTTTGGGTAATGGGCTGCCATAGAAACTTATCCTAAACGTGTGTTCTTCTTAGGGCGCACACCCACATCGAAACCGTGCATTCGAATCCATTTTTATTGGATTTTCGTTCCGAGTAAATCAATTTCTATATTTGATTCTAAATTTAATTTATACACCAATCAACCAAAAATCAAATATATAAATCGAATTCACAAGACATATGAACTGACCACATCGGACTATGAATTTATGTAACAGATACCCTTCCTTACCGCAAAATTTAGAATTAAAAAAAAAACCTTTTCGTCAGGCGCAAATATTAATTGGACCTAGAAGAGACGAAAATCATAATGTAGGAATGAATGTTGTCAGAAAACTAAATCAATAAATTATTTTAAAATTGGCTTACCCCAAATCGGTGTTTTGCCGCAAATCGCTAAAATTCAATGATGAATGAATTGGGGCTGGCGCCAATTATGTCGGGGCGGTATATTGGAGACGTCACGAATATTTGCAGGATATCGGTGCACCCTGGTAAAATACATGCTAGAACAGAACATGCAAAAGCTGTTTCACAAATTAGTCTTCCGGCTTCATTGTCTCTGGCTTTCGGAGATGAATTTTCAATATTCTTACAATTCAAAATAGCCAGTGGCTGCATCTAGCGAAGAAATATTGGAATGAGCGACTGCATCGATGCAAGTGACGCGTGTTTGCTGGGCATTCAGTGGGTCATTGGTTGAGATGACACTCTATCTCTGAGTTGCCGGAGCGTGGGCTCGAATCCCACAGTTACCATGGATGTTTGTGTTGTTTATAAAAATTGCTCCTACGGTTCAGCCGGCAGCCGGTTCTTTGATGTTAATTGTCCCGGAGCTACCCGGCGTTGCAACGGCCAAGAGCTGCCCAAAACACCCTTCGATTAAAGAGAAAAAAATCTCTAACGCGTGTTTACTCTGTTTACAAAGTGTGTGCTGTGTTTTCGTTGTCGGTCTCTTTAAAAAAAAGATAAAATTTTCGACATGGACCAACAACAGGAAGAAATTATTGTAGAAAGAGGCAATATGCTCGTGTATGCAGCAGGTCCATTCAGCGAACACAAACTTAGCGTTAGCAGTTGGGGATCTGTGCCAGAATTCTAAATCGTACGCTGAATGCAACCACTAATGGCAAATAGGATGAATTTCTGAACACACCCTTCATATTCAGCTAAAGAGCTCGCTTCTTATTTGCTGACACCCTCTTGACAGTTCAAATAGTAAACAAGAAAAAAATTGTAGCCACTGCAAAGCCACTGCCAAGAATTAGAGCCCACGGGAGAAATACCACGAAAATGAGCATGAAAGTGGAATTCGAGGATCTGCCCGTAAAAGACGAGTTACTTGAAAGTGAGGGAGTTGATGAGAAAGTTTGGAATCATCTAGTGAAAAGTGAAGTGCTTCCCGAATCTAGGGACAATAAGAAGTGCGGGGAAGTGCTGATAGGCAGTCGTGGAAATTTCACTTTAGTTTGTGTCCTATGCACGGAAAATTTCCCGAATTTAGAAACTTTCGGTTTACACATTCACACACATCATGTACCAAATGATTTAGAGGAATTGACAGGATCGACTGCATCGAAACTGGACCCACTAGGCATTGCTCAGTGCGAAAATACACAATTGCCTGTAGGTATTGTTTTAGCATAGTCTGAGCATTACTTTAAACTGATTTCATTTTAGACATACAGTGATATTGAAATAGAATTGGTTACGGCATCCGATTTGGTTGATACAGGACTTGATGATGCTGACGACTCGGACTTTTTCGACTCAAAACATGACGGGGGGCAGGACGCAGAAGCTAGTAGGACTGACATAGGATCTAGTCCCACAACCAAAGCCAATAATGACGATTCATTTTGTTCGTTGTGCTGTCGTAGCTACAAGACGAGAAAATCCTACATTCAACATATGAAAAAGCAGCACAGTGAAAATGTAGAAGATACGAGTGAGCCATCTATGACGACAAGCCCGGAAAAGCCCAAGTCCAAATCAGCCTCGAGCTCAAATACGATGACATGTAAGTATTGTGATAAAGGTTTCTCTAAGGCAAAGGAGTTTAGGGAACACTTGGGCACGCACACGGGATCAAAACGATTTGTTTGTCCACATTGCCCGAAAGTGTTCGCCAGTCGTTATAATCGTCAGGTGCACATTAACACGCACACGGGCGAACGTCCGTACAAATGCACACATTGTCCGAAAGCATTTGCCGATGCTACCAATCTAGAGATGCATATTCGTATGCATCTGGGCATTATGAAGTTTTCGTGCGACTATTGTGATAAGCGTTTCGTTCAGAGTACCGAGAAAAAAGTTCACGAGCGAACGCATACGGGCGAGAAGCCGTTTCAGTGCGAGGAGTGTGGCAAACGGTTCATATCGAGAGTTAAGCTGACCGATCATGGTAAACGGCATAAAAATATTAAAAATTATAAATGTGAACTGTGCGACAAAACGTTTTACAGTTCGAATTTATTAAAAGATCATATGCCCGTGCATACAAACGAACGACCGTTTCATTGTAACGTTTGCGGTCAGGATTTTCCGAGACGAAAATCCTTACGAGCACATCAGCAATTGCATTCGGATGAGAAGAAATATGTATGTCATACGTGCGGAAAGGCGTTTGCTCAGTGTGCGGGCTTGTATGCACATAAGAAGTGGCACGAGAAGCCAGTGTAATTGTGTTGTAAGTTTTAGAAAGTTTTTCTCATGTATTTATTATGTAATTTATATTTAGTGTGAAATATAATTTTAATACAAATTGTGCAGATTTGTTAATCAGAGAATTGAGTACTGGCAGGACTACGCCCGGTGATCTAGGTATTCTGTCGCACTTACATAAGAAGATAAGTACTTATTCTTCTAATTTATTAGTGCCGAAGCAATGCGTTGCTGAGCGGCGCCGTTCTAAAGCCTCGCCCTCTTATGATATATGGGTGTTCATCCAATTTGGCTTCAAATGTCCCCTTTATGTTCAGAGTTTGGCTGTTGTAAACAGTAGCTCTGAGACGATTATCAAAGAACCGGCTGCTGTAGGAGCATTTTTTATAGGCAACACAACTATCCATGGTCACAGTGAGATTCGAATCCACGATCCGGTAACTCAGAGAGATAGAGAGAGAGTATCTTCTCCACCACTGAGCCACCCAATGCCCAGTCAGTGGTCGTCCCAATCAGGAGCAGATACTGACCTGGTACAGCCATATACACAAGTATTACCTCGAAGAGGTTACGAATAAAATGAACCAGAAAAAAATTAAACGAAAAGTGGTCTTTGTGATCGAATTTATTGAGTCCTGTAATCCTGCCCTGATAATATACTATGAAAAAAAAAGTACTTCGCCGCACCTCTAAGGCCGCACACATACACACGACGGATCCGTCGATTTGAGTCCATGAATTTTATTCGATTTTCGTTCTATCAAAATTCAAATCCACCTGTGGATGGATGGGCGAACGGTTAAAGCTGGAGTAAAACAATGGAAATACATATTTGTATTACAAATGATATTCAATCCTTGTTCGTGCCAATTAAAAAAAACAAATGATTTTAAAACCATTAAAAGGCACTTTTACAATTCTTCGCGTTCCTACATAATGCATGTGGCTCTAGGGTATGCGCAGGTTTGATTGAGTTGTTTTACCTGTTTTCGGGCGTGTGGGTTTGTTTGTCGTCCCTAGTTATATACAGCTAAACCTGCTAATCGGATCATCTTCTAATTTAACAACCCCTGTCCCACTTTATTCGGTTTTCCAAACAAAATTACCTTTATAAATGGACCACCTTCTAATCGGACCATGGACCACGATTTGAGGACTCTATTTGCGTCGAGCAGTATGTACTTGGAAAACCTCCATAATCGGGCCAACCGAATTTTTCCATACCAAACGTAAATATGTATGTGCAGACATATGTGCAGCAAAAAGAACAGGAAAAGTTCCGTTGTTTGTTTGTCTCTTTATTGTAGGTTCAAGTCGATTATCGGTTGTGATTTTTGTGATTTGTGCAAAAGGTGCATTTGTGTGAAAATAATAAAAATGGCAAAACGCGTTTATTCCGAGCTAACAATTGAAAAGAAGTGATGAGAGCTTCGGAAGAGAGGAAATTTTATAAAAGAAAAATATCGGAAGAATTCGGGATCAGCCGGGTCGTGACGAAATAAAAAAAAATGGAAAATGTTGAAAGCCTAAAAATAATAAACCCGGGACGTTCCTTTGAGATGATTGACTGCGCAGCATATAAGTGGTTTTGTCGGGACTGCTTTAATGGTCGACATAATATTGTCTTCAACGCAATTAACGGTGAATCAAAAGACGTGCCGGAAGATTTGGCTAATACGTTTAAATGCAACATTACCCAAATCTGTGATGGATACGGGGCAAAATATATCTACATATGTATAATTTAGACGAGACGGGTTTATTTTATAAGACGCTACCTGAAAAGTCTCTGCGTTTAAAAAGCGAAAAATGCATTGGAGGAAAGTTGGCGAAGGAGAGACTTACGATTGCCGTTCTTTGCAATGCGCTTGGCGAAAAGGGGCCCTTATTAATTTGGTACATCGTGAGCCATGGTCTAATCTTTACATCCATTTTATAGGTAATGCACGTATGCCACGAGCTTTTAAGAATATAGAAGTGGAATCGCTATTAGACATAATAAATCTGAATGGATGACTTTCACCATTTTTGATGAGTGAAAGACATCCGACAAGAAAATGGCGGATCAAAAATGAAAAATCATAGTGTATATTGACAAAGCGCGGTGCCATTTCAATATTGAGTTGACGCATGTTAAATTTCGCATTCTTCCCACCCAACACAACTTGCTCGCTACCACCTATTGATCAAGGCATTATAAGAAGCCTCAAAGCACATTATCGCAAGCATTGCATGCGACATTTAATAACTGCTATCGACGAGGCTGCATCTGCAAGAGCCTTATCTAAGGCTATTACAGTGTTTGACGCTTGCTTTTGGGTGAAAACTGCTTGGAACGAATTGAGCCACGGTATCATTATGAATTGTTTTAAAAATAGTGGCTTCACTTTTGATACAAGTTCATCGTCGCCCAAAGGGATAGTGAATTCTGAAAATGATAAAACGATTTCAGATGAATTTATCAATGTAGATTCCGATAGTTTAACATATTGGGAAAATAAATTTCTGGTTTCCCTGATAAGTACAGACGATGAACTCTCGCAGATTTCTGATGATGATGAAGAAACCGAGGACCAGGAAAGCTCTGTCACACTAAGCTACAACAGGGCAACTGTGGCATTAAATTGCCTAAAGAGTTTCCGCGATTACCAGCAGTTTAGGCGTCTAAACCAGTTTTATCAACCGGCTAGTATGACCCCTGAAAATAGTCACCATTTAAGGGAATTTAGCATTGTTCAAAGGTTTCGTCCGTTGGCACGCCGCACAGTGGGACAAAAACGTGGAATTTTGGAAACAATTATCAAAATTAGTCAATCTTGATGTATTTTGCCGTCCTAAATCGAATGGAATGGGTTTCACACAGATACATAGAATCAGCCGATCTCAAGTTATTTCGAATTTAAGGAGGAGGGGGTCATTTTTCAGTTTTTGTCAATTAATTCAAAAACGATAAAAGATGCAACAAAATGATTTGAGAACGAATCAAACTACACTAAAAATGCCTTTGCAATGATATGTAACACAATAAACTTATTTTGGTAAATTATACCTTAGACCAAAAAAATTGGGTATTTGCATTTTTTGACTTTTACTTTTTTTTATTGTATCTCTGAATGTAATGGAGTCTGGATATTTTAGGGAAATATTCTTAACAACATAAAGTTGATGTTTGCCAAAAATTAAGTTGCTGTGACTTGGGACACGCCTGATTCGCCTAATGGAACTTTTCAAGTCACCACGTCTGTAACTCCTCCACTGTGAAAGGGGAGGGGGCAAATTTTTGCTGGGCGTCAATTCAGAGTCACATTATACTCTCCACCAAAAACTAGTTCAATAGTATCAAAACTAGTGGCACCTCTGATACATACAACAAAAACTGCAAATTTTGCAGGAAATATTCAATTATCGTTGTTGTTGTTGTTGTAGCGATTCAAGAGATTTTTTTTTTTCTCTAGAATCGAAGGCGGCAGCTCTTGGCCGTTTTAACAACGGGTAGCTCCGGGACGATTTACATCGAAGAATCGGCTGCCGTAGGAGCATTTTTATGGACAACACAAACATCCATGGGTCACAGTGGGATTCGAACCCACGCACCGGCAACTCAGAGATAGACATCTCTGCCACTGAGCCACCGAATGCCCCCATTCGTGTATAAAACCGTCAAAATGACATAACAAAATCGTCTTTAAAAGTATCAGGCGGGTATGTACGGTAAAAATTCAAATATATTAGTAATCTTGAGACTTTCTGGAATAACGTAGTATAAAGAAACCCTTGGAGGCACGTGGAGTTAGTTGTTAAAACTCAGTGTGAAAATTGGAGCTTGCGTCAATTTTGCATTCAATCATCATTCAACATACATTTTATTTTTTTTTTCCGCTTATCTACTCTTGATAAAGGCCTGGGTAGACCTCGGGCGGAATGAGAATGAAATTTTTGTCCGCTGTGATTTTCTCAATGAAAATCTTTACGTACCGTTGTTGTTGTTGTAGTAGCGGCACAAATGGGGAAACATTCAGTCTAAGTTGCACATTATCATTTGAAGATGGTGGGCATTCCATCCTCGAGGTCAAGATTTAGGAAAAAAGCTGCTTCGATGGGTTGTGTCCATAACGCAAGTGGTGTGAGGTGCGTGGGAGCAGCTGAACAATCGAAAATATGGTCCACGTCATGTGGACTGGTTCCGCAGGCTGGGCAGGTGTTGGCGACTTCATAGTTTATTCGTGACAAATAGGAGTTTAGTCGCGGGCACCAGCCGGATCGAAGTTGAGCTAGGGTGGTACGAGTTGCTCTTGGTAGTGATTCTTCGTCTGGAGATATGGCAGGAGGTTTAATGCCAAGTACACGGTTGTTCGTGAGACTTTGAGTAGCTTTATGAACTTCGGATGTGTGTAAGTCTGCAATGGCCGCCTTGTAGTCGGAGTCATCGAAAGGAACTTTTTTGTAGCGCTGGACTTACTTATACGACGTGGCGGTGGTGTTTTGTCCATGAGTGGGTTGTTCGGGTGGTTTGTTCGATAACATCCGACTAAATATTGCTTAGTGAGAAGTTCATTATGGCTCCTCAAAGTCATTAATTTTGTTTCCTGGTGTAGATGATCTTGTGAAGACATCTTAACACAGCCCGTGATGGTGCGTAGTGCTGTGTTTTGGCAGGTTTGAATGTGGCTCCAGTTTGTGTTGCAGAGACCATTTGTCCACGTTGGTGCTGCGTAATTGACCAGGAGGCGACCGATCGCTTTATACGTAGCCAAGAGGGTTTCTTTGTCTGTGCCCCATGTACTTCCGGCAAGTGCTTTTAATATTTTATTCCTGCTCCTGAGTTTGGAACATATATTTTCGGCGTGGGTGTTGAATTTGCCGGAGTTGTCAAGCGTGACACCAAGGATTTTGGGAGTCCTGGTTGTTGGGATGATGTGGGTGTCAACGTAGATGGGCAATTGTGTGTTGTACTCTTGGTTGAAGCTTGTGAATAATGTGGCGGAGGACTTGGGCGCAGATAGCTTCAGATTTTTACTGACGAACCTGCAGGTATTCGTTGATTAGATCGCACATTTCGGGAATGTCGTTACCAGTTGCCATGATGGTGCAGTCGTCTCCGTATGAGATGATTTGTAATCCCGTTGGTGGTGTAGGTAATCCTGCCATGTAGAGGTTGAAAAGAGTGGGGGATAGGACTCCACCCTGGGGAACGCCTTGTTTGATTTTCCTGAGTTTAGACTTCCCGTTTCTAAACTCTGTGCTGGATTGACGACCGGCAAGGTAGTTAGCGATCCATTTATGGATGTACGGTGGTGTTGTATTGCGGAGATCTGTTAGCAATAGAGTGTGGTTGACAGTGTCAAATGCTTTTGACAGATCTAGAGCAACCAGGACGGTACGCTTGCATGGTTTCGGTTGGTTGAGTCCATTAAATATGTTGGACGTGATCGTATCGAGAGCGGTGGTGGTGCTATGCGTTTTACGAAAACCATGTTGATGATTTGCAAGCTGTATGTGCTCTAAAAGTTTCGGCAATACAAGTGCTTCCAGTATTTTGGCCACAGGAGACAGGAGCGTTATCGGACGGTATGATTCTGCTAGAGTATGGTCTTTACCTGGTTTGGGTATTGGGTTTATGCGGCCTTTCTTCCATAACTCAGGAATGATGAATGATTTTAACGATAGATTCATCGTGGCAGTGATATAATCAATGGCCGGTGAATCTAGATGTTTAAGCATGATCATAGCAATGCCGTCAGGGCCGAACGCTTTGGAATTGTTGGCATTTTTGATTGCAAGTCTTACTTGGTTTGAGGTAACTTGAAGGTGTTGATCGGTGGTGCTATTGCAGATAGCTCTTGTGATGGTGCGCTTGAGCCTATCTTTTTCAGGATGTTCGACGAATTGTTGATTAAATTTGTGTGCGCATTTGTCGTCATTATTGTAGGACTTATCACTGAACTTGTATCCAACCCTTAACATAGCAATTCAAAATAAAATCATAAAACAATTTTTTTTTAATTTTCTAGTCAGGATTTTCATGAAAAAATTATAATGAAAAAATTTGCATAAAATGCAAAATAAATTATCTACACTTTGAGACCCGCACTGTGGCTCACTTGGTTGAGTCGCACTCTACGATGCTAGTAATCTATCTAGAGGTCCGGAGATCGAATCTCAGCGTGGTCCAGGAAATATATAGTGCTTGCAACATTATATACACTCCGAAACTCTATATGCAATGTAACGTTGACTCGAAGTAGCCTATAAACGGCTGAGTGAACGTACCATACCCACAAGGGGTTTACGGTACAGAGAAGAAGAGAGCCGCTGAGTTCTTTCCGTGGAATATATCAGCCTACATTTTTTGCAGAAAGAAACTTCAGAATATCTACTATGCGATAAATATTTCACAAAAGCTCTCCAATAGTACACATTTTTTTTAATTTTTTCCGCTACTGTCCCACTGTGCGCCGATGAGTAGTTCTTGATGAGTTTGCGTGCAGGAAACGTTCTTGATGAGTTTGCATGCCAACGGACGAAGCCATCGAACAATGTTGAACTGCCTTAAATGGTGACTATTTTCGGGGGTCATGATAAAACTGGTTAGTATGACAACCCCGAGCTATTGCAGCAGCATCTAAAATGAATTGGTTCTTTGCGAGATAGGGTCTGCCAGTGCTCTCACTGTCTATTTAATTTGAGAAAATAAGATTCCCTGGAGCCATTAGTACGACATTAGAGAGGGACAATATATGTAATTACTTTTTATCGTCTATAGAAAAGTCCCATTTGATCAAATGTTATGTCCATGCGTTTCGGTTCACGATCTATTTGTTTTATAAACTCACCGATTGCAGCTCTAGAGAGAGTTTCATGATAAGAATGTGGTGATTAGTAGTATGACATTACACACGAGGCTCTACGAAAAAAGGTCAAGAATAAGCAAGAATGGGAGCTGAAATACTCCCGTACAGTGTCATTATTGGAAAATAGCATCATCGCACAACTTGCAGAGGCAAACTCAAATGCCCAGTAGCCAATAATATGGATGGTCTTAGCCCCCACCAGGACAATATCCTGGTTGCGCCACTGCACTAACCAGTAAATAATGTTGCACGGCACACACTATCGAGTCGAGACGGATCGAATTTGACTTTAAATATTGTCAATAGGCCGATATTGAAATTTTGTTAGTTTTTTTTTTTAAATGTTACAAGCGGGAGATTCAGGACATGAAACTAATTACTATAGTGAGTGAGGAACACATATGAAAAAAGCAAGCGGCCGGGTTTGAGTTTTATCGGATATGATTTCAGTGAACCAATCAAACATTTAATCAAGACGGATTTAAGTCGTCAAATTAACCGCATGTGAGATGCACGCCGATTCCATATTCTCTGCGGTGTCGGACATGTGGTCATGTACTGCTTCTTTAAATTGCAAAACGGTACACGGGTGTGTTCGGCCGTGCTTTTCCATTATTTTTTCAAATTTGCTGCGGAGGTTTCGTTTTTCCCTGAGTACAGTTGACAGACAGTCTCTTTTGGCAGGCCCATCTTGTTGAGATAATAGCGAAAACTAGAATGGCTCGATACTAATTTAAGTAATATGTCTTATCTGTGCAGGAGGTAGATTACCTAGTTTACACGAAAAATGTTGCGCATACAAGAGTTCTATGGATTTGATATCAGGAGACCATCCTATAAAACATAGAAAAACAACCGCAAATAGTTCCATCACGAAACAGCATTGCATTAGCCTAAAGAAAAAGAACAATTATTAAAACTATTACTGAACTTATTAATATTTTGTTATCTTTATTAAAACTTAAATAATGCTATACTCGGACCTTACTCTTTCGGTTTTTTATTATGTGCTTTTTTATGCGTATACATATCCGTATATACCGAAAAAGTTTCATCGCACAAAGGACATTTGTACTTCTTATCACTCGAATGTTTCTGCATATGGGCGCGCAAACCTCTTGCTCTCGGATAGTCCTTGCCACAAACCAAACAAACATAGGGACGCTCATTCGTGTGAACAACAGCATGCGATCGCAATAAATTCACTTTAAAGAACCCCTTGCCACATATATTACATACGTAATCTCGCGTATTAGTGTGACTTCGCATGTGCACCTCTAATAAATAAGCTTTCACGTATTTCTTACCGCACTGCTCGCATTCGTGTGGCTTTTCGCCCTTATGTCGCATTTCATGTAATTTTCTCTCGCACTTATTGAAAAACGATTTATCACAAATGCTGCAAGGGAAATTCTTAATGCCGGTATGTTTTCGTTCGTGCGTTGTCAAATTATAACGTTTCGTAAACGTTTTTGGACAATGAGCACATTTGTATAGATCCTCCTTCATGTGGTCGAGAATGTGTTGTTGTTGTTTAACGGAATTTTCGGATATGTACATACAAAATGGACAGCTAAATTTTCCGGTGTGCATAAATAGATGTGTTCCAAATACATGTACGTTCTTAAATTGTTCGTTGCATATCTTACAAACAATTTCAAATTTACTGTCGGATTTTGAATCGCTGCCGGAATTCGATGCCGTAGGGATAGGGTCTTCGGTTTTGTCAGAATCCTCCCCATCTTCAGTTTTATCGGAATCCTCCGCATCATCTGAAACTTCGCGTTTAGGGTCTATATCAAGCTGTAATATTATGATTAACTTAGTAATTTTCAGAATTTTCGCACATACTTAACGGATACCCACTGCTGCGTACAAGCATTCTTCAGTAGTCGACATTTTGGACATATTTAATGTGCGATATATCTGCGGTGTTTTGTAGACACAAGAAACCAATACCTGCAAAAATAGTAATATTAGTTTGAGTTCAATTCTAGTCACTTTTAAAGGAAAAGATTCAATTTTGTTTTAATTTTTAGTTTATACAAACTATTGATTATTATTACACTAATACTATCCAGATAGTTATCCGTAGTTTGGCTGGTCTAGCGGTTAGTGCGCGCACCTAAGGTGCACAGGGTCATGAGTTCGAATCTCACCGTGGATCATGGTGTTTTCGAACTCACGAGCTTGTGACGGACTACGATCTCACTCAGATGTTAAACGAGTACCCATTTATGGGGATAAATAACACTGCTGAGCGTGATGCTGGTCTCATTACCTCAACAAAAAGCAGATAAAGATCTTGGAAATAGGATGTCACTAACACATCCTGCGGCCTAAGTCCAACGTTGGATTGTCGCGGCTGTTATTTTATAATACTATCCACACACCACAAACATTCCTACGAGTACGGAGTTTAGAAACGGGAAATTTTAACTCCGCAAAATTAAACAAGGCGTCCATGTGTCATGGTCCTTTATTTGATAAAGGCAAAGGCTTCTACGCACCTAACATCACGTGCGTTATGGCAATAACCAATCGAACAGCTTCTTTCCCAACCTCGAACTGGAGGACGGGATGCTTACTATTTTCGAGTGTAATTTTTCAACTTTTGACTGACTGTACTGCTACAATAACTGTTCCCGTGTTCAGTACGAGGCATAATTGCCTCCAAATCTGAACGGGTTTGCTGCAATATCTTTGCTTAGAAACCCGTGTTAAGTAGGTGCCTCCAAGTCTGCACAGGGTTGTTGCGATATCTTTGCTTCTTCTTCTTCTTCTTTTAGCGGTACAGAAAGGTGTGAACCGCTGTGTATCTATATGGACTCGTTTTATAGTTCGTCATCGTTTTCGTCCGCAATCTCCAGGGACAAAAACGTGGCAGCTGCAATGGGGTTTTCCCATAGTGAGAGGGGGGTGAGATTAGTGGGTGCAGCTGGGCATTGAAACAAATGGGCTACATCGTGTGGCGTGCCAGCGCAGTTTGGGCATACGTTTAGTATATTTGGGTCTATGCGAGATAGATACGAATTGAGGCGTGAGCAGAAGCCTGACCGAAGTTGGGCTAAGGTCACTCTGGTGGCTCTCGGGAGCCTAATCTCCTCGGGCGAAATAGGTGGTGGGATCGCTGAGAGGACTCTGTTCGTACCTAAACTCGCAATAGACCTACTCACTTCCTCAGTGTGAATCATTGCAATGGCAGCCCGGTATGAATCTTCATCGAAAGGATCCCTTTTGTAACCCTGGACTTCTCTCTCAAGGTCACGAGGGCCACGTTTGATGTTGCGTGGAGGGGGAATTTTGTCCATGAGGTTACGATTTGGATGATCCTCTCGATAACAACCTACTAAATATTGTTTTGTAAGTAGTCGATTGTGGTCACGTATTGGCATCAAATGTGTCTCCTGATGTAGGTGGTCCTGGGCAGACATCAGAAGGCATCCTGTAGCTGTGCGTAGAGCAGCATTTTGGCAGACTTGGATTTTTTTCCAGCTTGTGTTACAGAGACCTTGCGACCAAACTGGCGCCGCAAAATCAGCCGCTGCTCGACCCACCGCTTTGTAAGTGGCTAGCATTGTCTCTTTATCTTTGCCCCAGGTGCTACCAGCCAGTGCTTTTAGAATTTTGTTCCTACTGCGCATCTTTTCACATACCGCTTCCGCGTGATGAGCTGAAGTCATCATTTTCTCAAAGTGAAGCCCGAGAATTTTTGGATTTGCAACAGCAGGAACTGGTTTGTTGCCAATACGTACCCCAACCGGCCACTTACAATCACCTGACCAGGTGGTAAGGAAGGTCGCAGACGATTTGGACGCTGAGATGGTGAGGTTTCTGCTATGGAAGAACGCTTCTAGTCGCGTTAAATATCTATTGATATCTTCACGCATGACATCCCTATCCGCTCCCGTGGCGAGTACAGTGCAGTCATCGGCATAAGAAATAACTTCAATGCCTTCCGGAGGTGTTGGGAGACCGGCCATGTAGATGTTAAACAAGGTGGGAGAGAGAACCCCACCTTGAGGAACACCTAATTTGATTTTTCTAAGTTTGGAACGACTGCCTCGAAACTCGGTGAAGGATTGCCTACCAGCTAGATAGTTGGCAATCCATCTTATTTCTTGAGTCGGAACATGCATATTGAGGAGGTTTGCCAGAAGCATGGAGTGATTAACCTTATCAAACGCATTTGATAGGTCAATCGCCACCATGATAGTTCTATGGCAAGGTGTACTGTGGTTTAGTCCGTCTCTTACACGTGTAGTGATCGCGTCCAGAGCGGTGGTTGTACTATGCATGCGTCTGAAACCGTGCTGATGGGGATCTAGCTTTGCATGTGAAACGAGTGTGGGGTGGATGAGGGCTTCCAGCGTCTTTGCTACAGGTGACAGGATCGTAATCGGTCTGTAGGAAGTTCCTAGTTTGGCACTTTTCCCTGGTTTAAGGCACGGGACTATACGACCTTGTTTCCAGATGTCGGGGATGGCGAGCGTAGACATTGACAAGTTAAAGACTGCCGTGAGATACTCAATGGCAGGAAGACCAAGATGTTTGAGCATGGCCATTGAAATGCCATCAGGTCCAAGGGCCTTAGAATTTTTTGCATTCTCAATGACTGTTTTAACCTGGTCCGGAGTATAAATTGGTACGGAGTCAACAATTCGGCTGCGAATCCGTCTTCTAATTTTGCGCTTGAGGCCATCTGACTTGGGATGTTCAATAAATTGTTTATTGAACTGGCTCGCACACTGAAGAGGATTGCTAGTTTCTTTTTTGCCGAAGGTTATGGCTATATTGCCCTTATCTTTTGTGGGGTTCGAAAGGGCACGGACAGTGGACCATAACTTACTGGCACCTTCATTAAGGTTACAGTCATTGAGGTGCTCGTTCCATTTGGCCTTCTTGTAGTCCTTAACTTGTCGCTGTATTTGGATATTGAGCTCCCGAATTCTGGGGTCACCAGGGTTGGCGCGCCTAATGTTGTCACGTTCATCAGCTAACCTTGCGGCACTTGTTGGGAAGTTTGGACGAACCTTTGGAATGCGCCCTGCAGGGATGAACCGTGCCGCAGCTTTGGCAATGACGCTCCTAATGTTCCGTTCGGCCTTATGTATATTGGTGGGAGGGGGAAGCGCGAAGAACTTCGATGACGTGAACGTTTTGAAACCTTCCCAATCAGCTTTTTTGTGATTGACAAAAGTTCGCTTCTCTGACTTGGTCACGTTAGCTGGTTTGTCAATTCTGACTATGATTGGGAGGTGATCAGAGGGAAGACCAGTAAGTGTTTCCCAGGAGGTCTCACTAATTAGGCTAGCGCTGACAATTGTAATGTCTGGTGAGCTAATACAATTGTTTGCATCACGGGTTGGAGAGTTTTCGTTGAGGGTACAGAAACCTGATGCGTCCAGAGATTCGGCGATAGCTTGACCCCTGGCATCGTTGTGAAGCGCGGAATGCCAGAGTTCATGATGGGCATTGAAGTCACCAAGAATGATCCTGTGCTCTCCATTAAGAAGAGGACCAATATCGAAATGGTAGTTTGTACAACTCGAATGTGGTGGTATGTAGATGTTAAAAATTTCGATATTGGTGCTCCCTGATGAAACTGAGATGGCTTGCAATTCCGCCGTACCGTCTGAAACTACATCTAATACACGGTAATGTACGGACCTGTGTATTAGGAAGGCAAGTCCACCTCCAGGGTGAGAATCATTCGTGGCGCCTTCTCTGTCCTTGCGTATGATGATATATTCACCATCAGCGTTGAATGGTGAATTCGCGTGGAGTTTCGTCTCTTGGATGGCTGCAATCAGGATTCTGTACTTTCTCAAGAAGCTTGTGATTTCAGGAAATTTCCCTAGGATGCCATTACAGTTGAACTGCAATATGGACACCGGTGTAAAAATTGCTGGCGGAGGGGCAGGAGTTAAGCTGTGTCTTACGTTCAAGGCAACATTATTGGGTGGAGTAGGGGGCGTTGGTGGAGAGGGGCCTGGTATTACCCGAGGCTGCCCAGTATTCCTACAGCCAGGAGCAACAAATGTACCTTCTATGTAATGACCCATCCTTCTCAAACCGGAGCATCTAAAATGCACCCACTCCGAACAGCAACTACACTGAAGTGACCAAGCATTAGAACCGATACGTCGGTTGCAGACACTACACATCCATACCAAGACAGGGCCTGGATTTGTTTCAATGCCGGCGCGTAAAAGGAGAATTGAGAGCAGTCGCGCCGAGATGTGATGCTCCCAATAAGACGAAAAAACATATATAACGAGTCCATACATATACACAGACATACACAACCTTCCTGCATCGAGACCTTCGAGGCTCTTGCCAGGGAGGCGTTTTGGCAACTCTTGGCCGTTTGTTGTTGCAAACGGGTGTGGTCCGCCCCGGAGAGGCGTATTGCAACTGCGTATCTTTGATATCTTTGCTTAGAAACCCGTGTTGAGTAGCAGGCACTCGCTCTTCAATTCGGTTTGTTCGGAGTACGTTGTATAGATACATTTCCCTATGCAACTCAAGGCATGCATGCCTCCAACTGAGCACGAGTTCGTAAATACGTCACGGGGCTATACGCTTTAGGTGTCATTGCTGCTGGGTACACAGCTAGTTGGCCATGCATTTGCATTCTGTTCTGTGCCATCATCTTTAGGTCTGACTACCTCTTGTTTAATGAAGCAGCCTCGCTATTAACCGATCTTCTCCACGTGTATCTCGTTCGTGCAAAATACGGCTCCTTTTGGGTTTCAATCTAGGCCCTGTTTTGCAATATTTTTTGACCCTCTTCAAGGGTATTCATTGTCACGTTCGCCTTTCCACAGAAGTGCCTATCCAATCCAGGTCTGTGATATTAAGGAGATCATCATTCGGAATAATCTCCGGACAGCGGATTTGTAGGATGCGCCGTAGACACTGGTTTACGAAAGTTTCCAGGTTAGTTGTTATCTCATCGGTCACCTTTTAAGTTCAGATTTTACAATTGCATCGAAGATTCGGATTTTGGTACGCCTCGACATGTTGTTATTTTGCCAGAATAGAGTTAAAGTGAAGACGGCTGCCCTATTCTTGTTGATACGCGATTGCATATTAGCGTCCGCACCTCCATCTGCTGTGGCCATGCTTCCGGGGTAGCAGAATTCGTCAACTTTTTCGACTGCCTGGTCCGAAACACAAATTCCGCTTTGTCCCCCAGAATCGGAGCTCAAGTACTTGGTCTTGGCATCGTTTATCTTGAGCCCAGCATTACGACTTTCGCAATGCAGAGCATCGGCCATTTGAGCTACATCAATAATAGGTGACAAAATGCAGTCTTGTCTCACTCCACTGTGCACCTCAAAAGGATCTGAAAGCTAACTCCTGCGCAAAACATGGCATTGTGCTCCCTGATAAGATTCCTTGATGATGGTAATTATTTGATCTGGTATGCCCCTCCTACGAAGAGCTCTCCAAATATACTCCCGATCAACACTATCGAACGCCTTCTCGAAATCAATAAACATGAGGTGTAATGGGGATGTGCACTCAGCGAATTGCTCAATAATAATTGGGAGAGTGTTTATATGGTACCTACATGAAAAACCCTCACGGAAGCCTGAACTTAATCCTTGATCCGGTTCAAAATAATAAGTCATAAGCCATCAACTCGGAGACAGCTGGAAGCAGGCATATCACACGCCAATTATTACAATCCTTTTTTAGGAATTTTGTTAATCACGCCCTTTTTCCATTCGCCTTGAAGAGTTTCGGTTTCCC
This sequence comes from Microchrysa polita, assembly GCA_949715475.1. Classification (NCBI taxonomy): domain Eukaryota; kingdom Metazoa; phylum Arthropoda; class Insecta; order Diptera; family Stratiomyidae; genus Microchrysa; species Microchrysa polita. The sequence goes on from OX454418.1 coordinate 27,873,196, forward strand.
AACACTTTCTGAGGGGAAACAGAATATCCACTGTAGCATTTGTATCCGCTTTAATTCAACCGGAATTCCATCTATATATTTCTCCCTATTGATACTCCAAATTCACTTTGGATTAGGATAATTTTGGTAAGCTAAAAGATTTTTATTCACTCGCTTCCCTGTAGTAACCTTCTCGGAAACGGCGAAGGACTATTCTATAACTCCGCCCAATCCAACAGACAGACATCTTCCACTTTCCCTTTTTCGTTTCAATACCACGTCACAGAGTCTCAATTTTAGATTAAAATAAAACGTACCCTTAAAATTCTAAGATAAGTAAATGCCAGTCCCAATCAACTAGTTTCCTCAATAGCGAACACAGATGGTATTTATTTACCAAAAACACTCAGCCAGAGCCAGCAATAAATTTCTACACCAAATTCTGACGATAATTGTCAGAACAGAAGCGACTATGTGGGTGGATTCACAATCAGAGCGTTGTTACGGAGCGAATCATGTGTAAACGCTCAATGTCATTTACAAGGCAGGAAGGAAGGAAGACTCACGAGATACTTCACTCAATAATCACTATATACGAGTTATTTTTTGAGGTCGCGAACTAAATGATACTTTTATGACCTGCTAGCAACGCCATCTAGATACATCAAGGCCGTAACTCAGCTGTGCCATGCCGTCATAGTTTGCCTACTAAATTTTGGATTTACACGAACAAACAACAACAACAAGCATATGACGTAATTAAAAGGAACAACAAAACAGTGCAAATTTAGTAGGCGATTTTTCTACATTGCGGCCTTAATATCTAGACGGCGTTGCTGCTAGTCCTCTGGATTTTCTTCTATTATTGCAGCTTCAGTTAAGCTTAAAATACATTTGACGCGTCAGCATCGGCATCAGCAGAAAAATTTCAATTTAGAACACACGCATTTGCCTTTGATGACCCACATTGTCAGCAGCAGCAGCGGGAGAAGCATTTTTTCTTCTGCTGTCAATGTGGGTCATCAAAGGCAAATGCGTGTGTTCTAAATTGAAAATTTTCTGCTTATGCCGATGCTGCTGCCGATGCTGGCGCGTCTAATCTATTTCAAGCTTCTCGAAAGGATTTCTTCTTCTTTTTATCAACACTAGCCGCACGTATGTTACCAACGCCGTCTAGATATTAAGGCCGCAATGTAGAATCTTAGACGTCAAAATCAGCTTATAGTTTTAGGTTATGTTCGCCAATGTTGCACTGTTTTGTTTTTGCTTTTTATTACGTCACTACTTGTTTTTGTTGTTTGTTCGTGTAAATAAAAAATTTAAGAGCTATACTAATACGTCATTGTACAGCTGAGTTGCGGCTATGATATTTCTAGATGGCGTTGATGTTACCATTCGCCATATAGCAGAAAACATCGGAAACACAAAAAATCTCCTTAGCAGAACCAGCCGCGTAGTATAGCCATCTTTTAAAAGTTGATACGGTAATATGTACCTGAATTTGGATTTTAATCCAATAAAATCCATGGACTCGCTTTGTATGTGTGACCTTAAAAGGCCTGTTCAAATCTTGTATTGTCAAAATCAATGTCAATTTTCAGCGAAGCCGTGTTGTCGGGATGAATTAATGGCAGTTTAAACAATTTTCCGTAATCGGTTAAAATAAAGGCCTTTAAAAACAGATATAGATTGAACTACAATCTAAATGGAAGCGCACTCATTACCATCCTCGACCAATAAGCCTAATACTGACTTTCCAAAGACATGGCCAGGAATTACGATTGGCGACAATAAGAAATGTGGCGAAGTCTATGTTGATCCTCAGGAATGTTTTACATTGGTTTGTGGCCATTGTATGGACCATTTCCGCACGATAAACGCCTTCGGCAGACATGTTCTTGCAAAGCACAAGGACTTTGAGAAAAACACTGTCAGGGATTTGCCTACTTCGCGGGCCGAGGTAATAATGTACAAAATTTCTCAATTGATCCGCTGCAGACGTTTAACATCTTAATTTTTAGATAAACTTGCCTGTTGCTAATAAGGACGTTTCAACTGAAACCGAACAAGAAAGCAATCCAGCCGAAAATATAACGCAAACTGATACAACCGATAAAAGAGTAAATGATGCCGATACTATGGTTGAAATTGACGAAATCCCACCCACGATTCCCGTACAAATGACCTGTATTTATTGTGATGAAATTTTTATGGATGTCCACGAATTTGGCGAGCATCTTTCGTTGCACACGGGGAAGAAACGATTCGGCTGTCCATTATGCCAGAAAGGTTTTGAAAGTCGCTCCGACCGACAGATACACATAAATCAAAATCACACCGGAGAAAGACCACTCAAATGCTCGTACTGTCCAAAAACATTTGCTATACCTGCAAATCTACGGTCGCACGAACGCAAACATTTGGGAATAAGAAAATACGCGTGCGAATACTGTGACAAACGATTCTTTTATCCGCACGAGAGGACCATTCACGTAAGATCGAATCATACGGGTGCAGCGTTTCAGTGCGAAGAATGCGGCCAACAATATTTGACCTCGACCAAACTGAAGGAGCACATGAAACGACACAAGAATATTCGAAATTTTCAATGTGAGCATTGTGAAAAGGCGTTCTTTGACGCGTCAGCACTATTTCGTCATATGCCGGTTCATACAAAGGAACGTCCGTATACGTGCGAGGTGTGCGGTAAAGACTTCCCCCGACGATATGCATTGACTAATCACAAGAAGCTGCATTCGTCTGTAGATCAATACGTGTGTAAATTTTGCGGGAAAACATTTAAGCAACATGCAGGGCTATATTCGCATACGAGAAATCATCATAAGGGTACGGTTGAATTATTGCATAAATATAGTGATTTATAGTTTAGTCCAGTTTAATAAAACATTTAATATTAAGTTTTGTACTATATTTTTTATATTGGCGAAAATTTACGTTGGATTTCTCATTTTATATCATCATCCGTTGGCGGTCAATGGAAGGAGTTTATAGAACAAACCTGTCTGTTTGTGCAAACACGATGTCGTTCTGATCCTTAATAGAAGTGTGAGTTCCTTTTACCTATTGGACTAAGGCCGCAGATGTGTTAGTGACAGCGAATTTCCAAGGTCTTAACGGCTTTTTTGATGAGGTGATGAGGTCAACAGCACGCTCAGCAGTGTTATTTATCCCCATAAATAGAAACTCGTTTAACATCTGAGTGAGATTATAGTCCGTCAAAGGGATAGTGAGTTCAAAAAACACCATAAAATGAATTGGTCCATGGTGAGACTTGAACCCACGACCCTGTGTATCAAAGGTGTGCGCATTAACCGCAACACCAACCAGACTACACACTTTTGTTATAGTAGAAGTTACACTTTCAATCATAAGATAGGTCCACTTGAAAAATGGTTGTATGTCGGAAAGTAATCACGGTAATTTCTTCAAACTTGGTGGCAATATTTTCAGTAGCCTGCATTGTTCTTCTAATAACACAAGGTCTCAAAACAGGTGTCCCGTTAGGATTTTCTTACGAGAACTCGTAAAAACAGTTCAATCCTTCTTTCTCACATCGTGGAAATAATACCTAAATCCATCTGGACTGATGAGATTTTTCTTTTATTTTAGCTTACGGAAAAAGGGACACTCAGAGCTACCAGGTCCAGGCCTATGAAAATATTCTTCCTAATGTAATGCCTAAGATTACCGACATTTTCCTCGAATATCCTTTATGATTTCATATTATTTGCCCCTATTCACAAAGTAACGCTGATAAAAAATTGGTTTTGAGACCAATCCATTGATGTTATGAAATTACTACTATACTTCTTAGATCTAAAATCATCAAAAATGTTTTTGGATGAAGTACATGGAAGATTTATACCGTTTGACGATAACAACACTGGAGCGCTTCTGCAAGATATTAGGGGAGCGTGGGACGATATTAACTTAAATTACACTCAAAACCTATACAGAGATCTATCCCAGTTGAGTTCAAATTATACTCATTACTAGTCACATTTTCCGGAATAAAATTATCCGTTAAGGACCCCATAGACTCAGCGATTTATCGGCCGATCAAAGCTAATTTCTGTGGAGAAAGTACATACACCTGCAACTTGGTTGCCAACCTAAGTTGGCAACACGCAAAAAAAAAACAGAAAATAAGTGATTTGTAGGCATGTTGCAGGTTGCAGTACCAGGTTGCAAGAACGTGAATGGCGTGGTTGCCGGAATGTTGCAAGTGTGTAGTAAGGTACCTGCAACCAAGGTTGGCAACCACGTTGCAGATGTATAAGGCATGTAAGAGGCGGCATACATTATCAAAGCTCATTTCTGTGGAAAAAGCTCATTTTTTACACACCGAATTCGCTAGAGAAAATGAGCTTTCACCACAGAAAGTACGCTTTCTCCACAGAAATGAGCTTCGATTCGTCAATCGATTGGATGCTACAAGAAATAACCGCCACCGACCCCTTTCTCCGCTGAATGGTCTTAATGCGCAATGAGAATCTAATTGGAAGAGCACTTTCCTGCTACATTTTTCGTTCGCTGAATGCAGCCATAACACCCGCATGAATTACAGCTCCCGGATACTCAGAGACCACCAAATTTTTTGTTTTGGCGATTAGTTTAACCAAATTAATTAATTTTTGTGATGTATTATCTCCAACATGTCTTACATATATATGCCCATTCAAATATGTTTTATGAACTTGCATTTTGTTTGGTACTCGGCAAAAACTATAGACTACTAGATCACGCGGATAGCTGTACGAACATTTTTCGTTCTGCGCATCTACGTCACAATAGACCTATAGTATATGGCTAGTATATGAGAATTGTTAAGTTCACGAACAAATTTGTAAAGAAAAGTGGAAATGCCGTTTAGACGGCCGCAAATTTGGTATATTCTGGAGGTAAGGAGTTGTTAATTTGCTCGGTAGGGGTAAAATGCCAAAGGGAAACCCCGGATTGTTCAGCCGTAATACAAATGATTTTGTCCCATGGAATTTTTTCGATTTTGTAAAAAAAAAACTTATAAGAACGGCCAAATTCATCCACAAATTAAACAAAAAGAGCCCTCGCAATAAACATTCTTTTATCCCAACATTCATTTTAAAGAAAAAAACATTCTTTTATGTATCTGTTTATATTATTTATTAGTGAGAATATGGTTTTTATTTATTTTTTAATATAATCTGTTAATCCTCGTACTCCAATTAAACCATGTTTTCTTCATATTTAAATTTAAAATAAACGGTATCACATATCTGATTTTTAAATATTTGTATTTTTTTTACATATTTCTTCGGTATTGCTTTTGAATCATTTAACGGGGACAGAGTGCTCAATGCAAAAAACATATTGGTGAACCCTCTCAAATGAATTTATGACGTAATTTTATGCAGTTTTCGTTTCTTTTTGTAAGTGCTTTCTTCTATTTCTTTATTTAGTTTCCTGATTTCAAAAAACATTCTCGCTCGAAAGAACAATTTTTTAACCTTAATATTACAATGAATATGGGAAGATTGGTCAATATGTTTTTGTAAGTAATTATTTGTAATGAGCAATTGGTCCCCGTTGATTGATTGGAAAATGTTGCCCAAAAAGCTCTTATATTTTCCATCATAGTTTTAGTTGGTTTTGACAATCCTCCTTTACTCAAATGGTATCTGTTTATATTATTTATTAGTGAGAATATGGTTTTTATTTATTTTTTAATATAATCTGTTAATCCTCGTACTCCAATTAAACCATGTTTTCTTCATATTTAAATTTAAAATAAACGGTATCACATATCTGATTTTTAAATATTTGTATTTTTTTTACATATTTCTTCGGTATTGCTTTTGAATCATTTAACGGGGACAGAGTGCTCAATGCAAAAAACATATTGGTGAACCCTCTCAAATGAATTTATGACGTAATTTTATGCAGTTTTCGTTTCTTTTTGTAAGTGCTTTCTTCTATTTCTTTATTTAGTTTCCTGATTTCAAAAAACATTCTCGCTCGAAAGAACAATTTTTTAACCTTAATATTACAATGAATATGGGAAGATTGGTCAATATGTTTTTGTAAGTAATTATTTGTAATGAGCAATTGGTCCCCGTTGATTGATTGGAAAATGTTGCCCAAAAAGCTCTTATATTTTCCATCATAGTTTTAGTTGGTTTTGACAATCCTCCTTTACTCAAATGGTTAACCCATGTGTACGAAAAATTGTGTTCGATCTGATTATCAGTGGACTCAAATTCATCACCCAACTTGTGGCATATGTAGCCAGCAAGATTCTCTAAGCCGTCATATGCCAGACCATCCAACTCTGCGTATTCCATTGGGGTTTCCTCACATTCAGGTGCAACAGCTATCGTATTTAATATGATACCTATGGTTATCAAAAATAAATAATAATTAATTATGGGTTTCTTATAACAGCTACATACATGTAATATTTTAACAGCTCGTTGAAAATAAATAGCATAATAACGGTGGAGACTTTCAAAGTACCTGTGAGAGGGGACTGTGAGGTTTCTAAGTCAGGTCTATTATCTATTTCAACATTTGCCGCAGTTGTTAGAACGCCTTCATTTCGTCCAAGTATGTTTGACCTGAGACGATATTTGAATTCCTGCTGATCGGGATGATCATGGAGTCCACCTTTCGACCGAATGATGCCAAAGAAGTTCTCCAGAACGTCTTGGTTCAGACGGTATGTTAATACATATTTTGTATTACAACGCTCTCTCAACTGTATAACCGCAAAGTTTCATCTCATTCAGAATGCTCTGCAAGATTTCGTTTGTCATTCTGCAGTCAAAATCATAAAATATTGGCTGCTTCCAGCTAGACATTAACCCTAACGCGGATACACATGTATATTAACGGAATCTAGAAATATATTCCTATTTACCCCTTAGCATCGCTACTTGTACATAACTAGCAGGTGCTAGCGTGGAGTCCGATGGTTTATCATAACAGTATGATTTCTTTATTTTCATCTCATCGAAACTCAAAACGCATATTTTTTTATATTCGCTCATTTCAGAAGATGCAGCCATTATTTTTAATACAGGTTGTATTAAGCCCCTGGAAACGTTTATCTTGCTGGCCCAATCTTGCAACGTACGAACGGCAGGTATCGGAAATCCCTTTCGGTACAACAGTTTATACGCTTTCGAGCTTGTAGCATATAAAGTAATGGACTGGGCAATATCTTTTTCAGTCCAATGTAATTTTTTGGAACCATTCTTAAGTTTTTTGACCTGTCCTTCAGTGAAGATAACTTGCAATTTGGCTTCCATATTTTTACATTCAAAGTCCTTTAGCGCTACTTGTTTCTTCAACATTTCAATACTGAAACGGTATTTCCTCTCCTTGGGTCTGTAACCCCGCTTTAATGTGATGATTTCCCTGCATCGTTTCTTTTGTGCCCGACGGAGCCGCAAATTCTCCTGCTGTAGCGATTTACTAGGAGTGCACACATGCTTGTAATATTTCGAAATACATAACTGATTGAGTTTTACATTGTTTCAACTTACATTTGACTCTTCAAATCCTCCGCTTCATCAAAAAATCGTGGCGTCAAAGAAATTTTGCTTGTAGGCAACTGTGAAAAGTTAACGTTCATATTTGTTACCTCCTGAAAAGGTTGAGATGGATGTTTAATTATAATAATAATAATAATAATAATTTATTCCATTCCTTTCCATTTTAGTTACAAAAAAAGAAAAAAATACAATTGGAATTACTCTCCACAATGGTAATGTCCAGAGCGTGGAGAGGAGTTTACTTATATGTACATACTAGAAAAAATTGTTATGCAGATTTACATGTATTTATATTTATTATGTTTTTTTTAAATAATTATAGAAACAAAAATATTTCAAGAAAAATTAAATTTATGCTTTTATTTTTATGTAAGCTGTGTGAGTGTCAGAGAAGCTATCCATTTTGCAATAAGAATATTTTTAATTTACGAGTAAATTCAACATAATTGGTGGCCGCTATTATTTCCCGTGGGAGTTCGTTGTATGTTTTCGGACCTATGTATGACCAGTGTCTCATGGCCTGGGTTGTTAATTTTCTGGGTACGTACAGGAGTCGGTTAGATTCGGATCTAGTCCCAAATCCATGTGAAATAAATGTTAGAAATTCTCTTAGCATGAAGGTACGTCTAAGAATTGTACATTTGTAGATGTCATATAATTTTAGTAATGAAAGCTCTTTATATAAATGACTAACTGAGTCGTATCGCCTTTTGCCAAGTATAGCTCGTATTATGTTGTTTTGGGCAATGGTTACTGGCTGAATAATTGACGAATATGTTCCACCCCATGATAATATACCATAGGATAAGACAGATTGAATCAGTGCATAATAAACCATTTTTAACACCTCAATACTAAGAACGCGCTTAAGTCTAAAAAATATGTACGTTAATTTATTTAACCGTTTCGTTAGGATAGATACTTGGTCTTTCCATTTTATGTGCTGGTCGAATTGTATACCTAGATACCTAAAAGATTTAACTTTTTCTATGTTGTTTTTGCACTGACATCCGGGCAATGCTAAACAATTCGCTTCATGCATTTTTATGTTCAATTCTTCAAGTGGTTGGCTATTTTCGTAGATTGAGTAGGCAATATATTTGGTTTTGTCAACGTTAAGCGATAACTTATGTCGAAGAATCCATTGTTGTACTATGGTCAGACCCCGCTCTGCCTTCTCATAGGTTTCAGTCCAGTTAGATCCTGTATAAAAAAGAGCTGCATCATCAGCGAATAAGTATATCCTACCATTTATGATTTCTTCAAGAATCGGTAAATCATTTATAAATATTAAAAACAAGAGTGGTCCTAGCACCGTGCCTTGTGGAATTCCGTATTTGCTACCCTTTAGAATAGAACTTACGGAGTTAGCAAGTCTCACCTGCTGTTTTCTTTCGTTTAGATACGACGTAAACCATTCATTGGCCAGTCCTAATATACCAATTGCCTCCAGTTTTTGTATTAGAAGTTTATGTGAAACCGTATCAAACGCTTTCGCTAAATCAAGAAAAATAGTTATGGGTTTTAGTCCATTATCTAAGGAATTATAAATTTCAGATGCTACAGCATCGATAGCATCATGTGTACCTAGTCCTTTTTGAAATCCGAATTGCCTTGCAGTTATAATGCTATGTCTTTCTAAATAAGTCAGTAACTGTTTTTTTACTATTTTCTCTAATATTTTTGCAATGTTGGATATTAGTGATATAGGTCGGTAGTTTATTGGTAGTGTGCTATCACCACTTTTGTATATAGGAGTTATAACCGATGTTTTAAACGATTCTGGGAATATTCCCGCGGCTAGGCTTAGGTTTATAATGTGTGTCAAAGGGGGTACAATGATTTCTTTAATATCCTTTATGTGTTTGATACTAACACCGTCATAGCCAATTGGTTCAAAGTTCTCTTTTTCCTTATTCTCCTTGTCGGGGTAATAAAAGACATCACTTGCTTCGCTCTTATGTTGTTGCAGTAGCTCGAAGACTATATTTTTATTTTTTCTTCGTTTGGCCCGATCACTACGGTCACTATGCGCCGAAAATTCCGCTTTGTAAATAGTGGGCACGTGGTTAATCCTACGATTTTTTTTATATTGTTAGTAATGTGAAGGCAATTCAAATAAAATTGTATCTACCCATTTCATACTGCATATAATTCTCGAAATCATCTTTCTTAAAATGATCCATACAGACGACACTCGTTTTCATATTAAAATCTTTCCCACGTCGACAGAAACTTTTCCACTTTTTCCCAACAGCGGCACTTGTTGGGAAGGTAAAAAAAAACTGCACTTTGTATTCTGGTTGGCGTTCTTGCAACTTGCCACTGCACACCTCATTGTTTATAATTTGAATTTGCACGAGATACTTGTAACGACTGAATCGGAATTTTTAATTTTTGATCTAGTGTGACGTCACATCACTATAGCCGACTGTCAAATTCGTATCAAATGGAATTACTTTCCTGCGCAATGCATGATCTAGTAGTCTATAGTTTTTGGGTACTCGGTAATTACTGTTTCATGAATACCCGAGCACTCACATTCGCCGCCTACTCTAGTTTTTGAGAGAATTATGCAATCAGACGGATAGCTCGGAAATGGCTGATTTTTCTTCAAGTTTGCCACTTGTAGACCAACTTCTCTCTCTCTAGTTCCTGTTAACCCCTTGTGGGACATATGGCATTAACTATGCCTACATTCGACGTCGATCCGTTCTGTGCTTTCGCCTTTAGGTCTGGACACCTGTTGTTTAAAGAAGCAACCTCGCAATCAACCGTAGAAGATCTACATGTGTTTTCTTGACCAACACGACGTCTTGCATTGGCCCCTTGTGGGTTCCCTCCTTTGGAACCCACCAGGGGCTAATACAAGACCAACCTATGAAAAAATATTCGTTGGCCCATTTGAACTACATCATCCTTTTTATTTGATAGAGAAGACAAATATCGTCAGCATAGTCCGGGTGTTGCAGGTGATCAAACATCTTCAATCTAATACCTTTCCTCTGGTTTTGAAGCGCGCTCACTAATAAATTTTTGATGACAGGAGAAAAAGAATAGGTAAAAAAATATAGCCTTACCTCACTCCACTGTGTACATCAAAAGGATCTAAAGCTTAGCTTTGTGACATTCGACTCTCTCTCTAAATTATTTCATTTGGTATGCCTCTTCTACGAAGAGCTCTCTGGATATACTGCCGACAAACATCGATCTCCTTCTCAAATCGATGAACATGATGTGTAATGGGGAGCTCCACTCGTCGCATTGCTCAATAATAAATCGGTGAGTGTTACTATGGTCGCTACAGAAAATCCTCATGAAAGCTATAGCCTGTTCATCACTTAAAGTACGATCAACTTCATCCTTGATCCGGAACAAAGCCAAAACAGGAGAACTTTAGAGTTTTCGATATACATATTCTGCTATATAGTGGATGGTAAGGTAAAGGTCGTTAGTTTCGATAAAGGGAAGAAGAAATTCTTCTTTCGAGAGCTGATAGCGTAATGTTCCAATTTTTTTTAAAGAAGGAAGGACTTTTGAGAGAGGTACAGCAAGCAACATGAGAACAATTCAACACACCAAATTGCAGATTAATCTGTTCAGTAGCTCAAAAGGACAACACATTGAAAATACATGTACACAGTGTATACAGGGTGTTCGGAAACTGCCGCATAATCGCACCGGATTGTGATTCCTCATGTGATTTCCAGCAAAAAAGTTGCACGGAACATACCCCCTTAGCTCAACCCTTTAGCTGCCACAGGCATTTGAAGATTTTTGAGAAAATCATTTTCTTGTACGACTAAAACTTTAATATCTCAAAAGCTAGAATAGCAAAATAAGATTATTATTACAGCCACCAAATTTACCTAAAAAATAAAACTAACGGCACTAAAATCGAATAAGAGGTTTGGTTTTTAAAGAACTTCAAAGTCAAATTTTTGTGATTTGACCCAAAAGCATTTGGTTTTTCCATCTCAATTTTCTCCAACTTCTGCCAAGGTGAGGTGCTCGTACGATTCTTTTAAAAATTGGCGCATAGTCTAACGATCATTTCTTTCTTACACCATTTTATTCTAGCTTCGTTACTTCTAACAGTTTTAATGCCTTAAGTGCAGAAAACTGGATCGATTTTGATATATTTTGAATAAATTTTACCAAATTGCAGATTTTTAGGGGCAGTTTGAATTGAATTGAAATCGAGCTAAAATTAACCATAGCTTTCTGCACTTAAGGCAATTGTTAGAAATAACGAAGTTTGAATAAAATGATGTAAGAAAGAAATGATCGTTAGACTATGCGCCAATTTTTAAAAGAATCGTACGATCACCTCACCTTGGCAGAAGTTGGAGAAAATTGAGATGGAAAAACCTATTGTTTTTGGGTTAAATCACAAAGATTTGACTTTGAAGTTCTGTAAAAACCAAACCTCCTATTCGATTTTACTTCCGTTAGTTTTATTTTTTAGGTCAATTTGGTGGCTGTATTAATCATCTTATTTCTTCTTAGGGTTATTCTAGCTTGTGATATATGTATTGAAGTTTTAGTCGTACAAGAAAATGATTTTTTCAAAAATCTTGAAATGCCTGTGGCAGCTAAAGGATTAAGCTAAGGGGGTATGTTCAGTACAACTTTTTTTGCTGGAAATCACATGAGGAATCACAATCCGGTGCGTTTATGCGGCAGTTTCCGGACATTCTGTATTTATATTGGCAAAAAATGATTGCTTGATTATTGTAAGAGAAAAAAAAATAATTGATTATATTAGATAATTGATTATATTGTGGAGGGCAGGGGCAACAAAGTTGGCCAAGGCACTGCGACCAGTGGTCTATTACCTATACCTACTGTAGGTTAGATGAACTCATCTAACCGACTACTTTCGATAAATCGATTTAGTCGGGCCATATTCAGAGAGGCGATATCTTCTTCTAAAGGGAACGCGATGCCGAAGCATTCTAAACAGCGCATAGCTAGCCTCTCACACTCACAAAGGATGTGAGAAGCGGTTTTGTCGTCAGCCTTGCAAAAGCGACAGCTCGCGTCGATAACAATGCGCATGTTCTTTAAATGACCATTTACACGGCCGTGTTCCGTGAGGAGCCCGCAAATAATCCTAGCCCTGTTTCTGCTCAGTTTCATTAGACTAAGGGTACGTTTGGGTGAGTAGTAGACAACGAAAAGTTTTGACTGCCGAAGCCCTGGAAGAGTTTTCCAGTGTAAGGTGGCTTTGGCCTTTTCCCATTCATACTTATTACATTTCTGCATGTACAGAGTGGTATTCCCACAGTATTGTTCTGGCTCAAAGAAGAGGGTGGCTAATGCTCTCCTTGCAAGCTCGTCGGTCTGCTCATTGCCTTCGACACCCGAATGCCCAGGTACCCCAGAAAAGGGTAAGACTGTTAAGAGAGCCTACCTGTTGGAGGATTTCCTTACAAACCCACACGAGCTTCGATGTAACAGTACAGCTCGTCAGCGCTTTCATTGCCGCTTGGCTGTCTGTAAATAATGCTATTTTTTTTGTTTGTGTAGCCTTTTTCAAGGCATATTCTTGTGCACACTTCAATTGCATGTACTTCTGCCTGAAACATGGTCGGTTGTATTGCCATTAAAATAAAGGGACTAGTACCTAATTAATTAGATTTACCATCTGTAAAGAATATACAAACACATGAGTTTGCTATTATGTACATGCATGAAGAATAGCAATTCAAAACAGGAAACAAACGTGAAGCTAGTTTTCTATGTTGACCCGGCCAACAAGCATACAGCGAAGGAGAACCACTTTCATCCATGGGTCATCTTGGCAAATCGTCTCGTGTAGTAGTCGACGTAGAAATCCTGTATGCTGAATTTTACTTACTTTTGACGGTCATCGGGTTTTCGCATATTCTGCTGCTCCTTTTGGGTCTTCGTTATCTTCTTAATCAAGAAAATAACCAGAAATGTACGTCAAAGGAGAGCAGCTTAAGTCTTGTACCAAGTTCAAGTACCTTGGCTCGATGGTGAACAGCGGAGCTACATGCGATGATGACATCAAACATCGCACAAAGGTTGGGTGGATGAGGTGGCGAGAAAACTCTGGAGTTTTCTGCGATAAGAAAATGCCACTGAAGCTAAAGGGTAAGTTGTACAAAACGGTTGTACGTCCCGCACTCATGTATGGATCAGAATGCTGGACCATGTATGAAGGTTACGCGAAAGAAATGACAGCGACTGAAATGAAAATGTTACGCATGTCAGTTTGTGTAACCAAAAGGGACCACATCAAGAGTAGCTACATCCGAGGCAGCTTGTCCATAGACCAACCAATCACCGAAAAGCTCGAAGACCGACGAATGGATTGGTATTGCCATGTTCAAAGGCGTCCGCCTGAGAACCCCGCAAAGAGAGCGATATCAATGGAAGTTCCACTTGATGGACCCAAGGCCAGAGGCAGACCGAAGAACACCTGGATGTGTCAAATGAAAAAGCAACAACAACGCATTGGTCTCGGCGATGACACGATCCAAGATAGAGCTGCCTGTAGAAATATGCTGAGATATTATCGCCAAAAACGGGCGATGTGCCTACACCGCAGGTCGAGCAACGCGAAGCCATGGAGCGGTATAAAGAACAAGGCAAGGAAGAAGAAGTTATCTTCTTAATCCAGAAGTTAACCCTTTTACCTAGGGTACACAACTTCTGGTGGAAACTTTATAATACATTCAGGTATTCTGGTAGAAAGTATATGGGACACCGCAATCTCTCCAAGATACAAACAACACAGAGAGCGGAGACACCACAACCTTTCAAACACCCAACACGATGAAGAGGGGAAACATCACAACCTCTTAAAAACATAAACTCATCATGAAGAGAGGAGACACCACAATTTTTCCAAAGTGTAAGCTCTGTGCAAAAACGGGAAGCACCGCAACATCTCGAGTTTACCATAATATAAAAATGGGATACACCACAACCTTTCCACAAGCACAACGCTGAGAGGTCAAAACCTCAATTTCTCAGCAAATCAATCGGAAGGGGCCAACTCCGAGGAGGAACACACACGGCTTTGATCAACTCACAGAGGGAGCGGAAACACAACCTCTTATAATTATAAAAACAGCGCGGAAAGAGTGAAACCACAACCTCTTCAAATAAAATTTACTCATTTCAAAATAATCGAATACCTTTCCTTCTATTCCGTTCCGTACAAACAGCAAAACGTACCATCTCTCACAAATATCTCACAGAATAAAATATAATATCTATAATACAAAGTAATATACAAACTCAGTGTACTCATCCAATTATCGCTGAGGTAATACACTTCTTTCACTATCGTAGTGACACAAGTCCCGGACTCTTAAGGATTGTACAATCCAAATGAATATTCAATGTCGCCATTCATTTGTCTTCCAACTCGTTGCCAATGGAGACATTCAATTACGCTATCCTACTACGAATATATTGACCTAGAAAATTACTAAGTATCGTTCAATATGATTCGTTTTATTTAATGTAAACTAAAAATACTTATTTATGTACATAAATCTAAAAACTATTCTGTCGCACAATTATGTGTCTTCATATGCGAATACAAGCCTGCACTCTGTTTAAATCCTTTTCCGCATACGGTGCAAACGTAATCTCTGGCGGATGAGTGTAATTTCATGTGATTATCCAATGCATATCGTCTGGGAAAATCATTTCCGCACACTTTACACTTAAAGGCACGTTCCTTCGTGTGCACGGGCATATGATTCGCCAATAAACCGGACGTATAGAACGCCTTCTCACAATATTGACATTTATGATTTCGTATGTTTTTATGACGTTTTGTGTGATCCGATAATTTGCTCGTGCTTACAAATCGTTTGCCACATTCATCACACTGAAACGGTTTCTCGCCCGTATGATGCATTCGTATATGAAGCGCTTTCTGATTCGAATAAATGAATCGTTTATCACAGTGTGGACAACCATATCTTCTTATTCCCATATGCATGCGCATGTGTGTGCTCAGATAGGTTTGCGACGCATATGACTTGGGACATTCGGAGCATTTGTAGGGTCTTTCGCCCGTGTGAACTTGATCTGTGTGAGTCTGTAGATCTTTACGATTACTGAACGCTTTCGGACAGACAGTACAGGTGAATCGATGTTTGCCCATATGCCTGGAAAGATGTTCACCAAATTTATTGATATCCATAAAAATTAGGTCACAATAAATGCAGGTCATCGGTGCGGAGACGTTAGACGCAGGTGGATTATCATCGGTTTCGTTTGCAGGTGGACCATCATCGGTTCCATTGACAGGTGGATCATCATCGGTTTCATTCGCTGCATTTGTTTCATTTGCTGTAATGTCCTGTGATGCGTTGTCCATATTTTGAACGTCATCATACATATCCATTAAGTCACCAAAAGTAGGACTGTGCTCTTCCTTGATTGGTTCCTCTTTTGGTTGTTGTTCGATTTTCTTCGGAATGTCTTTAAGTTCCGCTGGTTTCTCGTCCTAAAATGACAATGTATAAATGTTGAAAACAGAAACATGAATTGCTACTATTACCTCAGAGAGTGGCTCATCTTCAGCGCAAGAAAGATATTCAAACTGATAGTCCGTGCCAACAGTTGAGTCTGCCGGCTCGTCGTTAATGTGCTCCATGTTCACATGATTTCCAAAACCACGTATAGTTTTAAAGCGTTTCTGACACAGAACACAAACTAGAGTAAAGATCGCCTTTGAATTGCGATAGACTTCTCCACATTTTATCTTGCCGTTCTTGTCGCTGCCAATAGACGTATCTTTCGCAAGAGAGGGGTCCATTTCGTGGTTTTTGTAAGTGAAGGCCTGCTTATATCGATGCTACTAATTCACTCCTACTAGCCGAAAATCCTTCATGTCTTTTATATGGGATACAGAACGATATTACAACGACGATCAACAAAATAAGTATAAAACAGAGCGATTTCATATATCTTGACTTTGACAGCAAAAAGTGTCAATTATACCAACACCAACTAGGGGTAGCTCCGAAACATTCAGCTTTGAAAGCGACAAAATTTATTTCTCCCAGATGACGCTTCAATAGCATTAATGTTCATTTGCATGTTTACATTTCGCGATTGACAATTGACCACCGATACATTTGACAGCAATCTGCAAATTAACGTCAGTATAGTGCTCGTCTGTTCAGAAATAATTTTAATTTATTACCTTTTAATACTCGGCTATGGAATATACTAGTACCGAAATTGAAACAGATCAATTTGAAGTCTTGAACGAAGAGGAGTTTTTATGGTCGATTCAACCGAATAAACAAAACGAATTTGACAAGAATGTCGCGGAACAAAAGTGTGGCGAAATCAAAACCATCTACATATACAGCCAGGCTGTACAACGAAAACTTATACACGTATGGGGCACGAAAGGCCAGAGTCAGTCGAAAATTTATACGGGATTGAATGAACGGAGTACGGTCGATCGTACTTTTTTACACGAAAAATACGGGATAATATGCATTTTTAACAGTCAAATTCGAGTATGTTGTGGCCTAATATGTTTTAAAAGGGATATAATAACAATTTGGTCCATGTCGTTAATTTTTGTCGAAAAATTAAGTTTTTTAGATGATGGATACCCGCATTGTTTACATCGATCTGCGCATGAGATATTGGGAGTGCGTGAATGTCACCGTATTGAATTGTTTTATATTTATTTGAAAGCATGCAATTGTTCCTTCCAATAACCAATATTGATGATGATTGATCTGTAAAACACAAAATCTTATTAGAATGTAGAATGTACATATTTTCTAACAAACGTACCTTTATACTTACACCGCCAATTCGAAAGTGAAAATAAAAGTCAGATTCTGTCATTTATGCGGTTGCGCTCTCCCATGGTGGAATTGTCAAACGTGCATGAAAGTCAAAGCCAACTACGTACCGAGAGTCCACGCACACAATCACACAACCCTGGTTCCTGGCTGTATATGTAGATGGTTTTGGGCGAAATACTCCAACAAAATGGCAAACTTACTTTAATTTGTATCGCGTGTGCGGAAAGTTTCAAAACACTCGAATATTTTGGACTGCATTTAAAGTCCCATCACATCAAGGTCGAGATCGACTATAATGAAGACGTCTTCGCCTCATTTGCAGTCGACACTGAAGATGCACCACTCATAAATTGCTGCAAGGCAGAACTGCTGCAGCCAGAGGTAGGCCCTTTTTTGTGCTGAAAGTTTCGGATTCTCATAAACTGCTACGTTCGCTATTTTAGAATAAAAACTGCGAGACGGAACTTCCGCAGCCAAAGGTAGGTGGTCGTTTCTGCTGGAAAAATGGGATGAGCTTTCAAACATACCCCTTTTTCATTTTAGACTAAAAAGTGTCGTCAAAAGAAGGGGCCACCAAAAAAGAAACGAAGACCTTCGAACATAGGCATTACTACCGAAGAGACCACGCCTAGTTCTTCTAACCCACTCAACGCGTCCAACGAATCGACATACAATCCGAGTGAAATAAAAACAGAGAAATCAATCGATATCGAAGACCCAGAACCATCAAATGGAATCGACGAAGTTTTCGTGGAAATAAAACCTGACAAAAACCACACCAAGGAAAAGATATCAAAGGCAAAGAAAATTTACGAGTGCCACTACTGTCCGAAAACATTTCCTCGCTACTCATATATGAAACAACACGAAATAGCACATTTAGGAATTAGACGATTCGCCTGTAGCTACTGTGACAAGAGTTTTGTTCGGAACAGCGAAAAACAGGCACACGAACGTTTGCACACGGGCGAGAAACCGTTTCAGTGTGAAGAGTGTGGAAGACGATTTGTGACGCTCTCGCAAATAACAGAACATACAAATCGACACAAGAACATTAGAAACTTCCCATGTGATATATGCCACGAGCGGTTTTTCAATCCTCACGGTTTACGTGATCATAAGCTGACGCACGCGAAAGATTTTCGGCCATTTCGTTGCGACATATGCGGTCGGGACTTTCCGCGAGATCGAGCCTTGAAATCTCACCTGAAATTGCATTCGGATAAGAAGGAGTATGTATGCGATTGGTGCGGTAAGGAATTCGCACAAAGACCTGGTTTGTATTTGCATAAGAAGACACGGTGTCACATGCGTGCACTTTTGAATGAATGAAGAAAATATATTGCAGTCAAAATGAATTTTAATCCAAATACACGTGTGTCGTCCAGACGAGTTGAAATTGTTTTATTTTTGTGTAGCTGTCTGGCTGGTGTTGTTGTTGTAGCGTCGCAAGGGGGGAACTTTTATCATCATTCATATATCGTAGGCATCCTCTCCTCAAGGTCAAGACCTAAGAAGATCGCAACTTCGATGGGGTTCTCCCATAGTGCGATAGGTATTAGATGCGTAGGTGCGGCAGTACAGTCAAATAATGATCCACGTTGTGTGGGCTGGACAAATATTTCCAATGGTGTTGTCTATGCGCGACCAAAACGAGTTTAATCTTTGGTTACCTCGCTGGTGCGCAATTAATTAAGGGCCGCCTTGTAAATGCTGGAGTTATCGAGAGGAACTCGTTTAAACCTTTGGGCTTCCCTTTCCATGTCCCTTAACGAGCGTCATGATTTGGGTGTGGGCTTCGATAACAACCAACAAGATATTGCTTAGCCTGGAGATCGTTGTGTGCCTTGAGGTCTAGCAGCTTAGTTTCTTGGTGCAGGTGGTCTTGAGGTGACATGCGTACGCATCCAGTAATAGTACGCATGGCTGCATTCGGGCATGTTTGAATCCGTTTCCAATTGGTTTTGCGTAAGTTATTCGTCCATATCGGTGCTGCGTAATATACCACAGAACGACCGACGGCTTTGTAGGTGGTGACTGGTGAGTAAAGTCTCCTTATCTGTGCCCCATTTTCTGCCAGCAAGGGACTTCAGGATCTTGTTTTTTTTGTGGTCCTACGGAAACTGCCTCTACGGGGCGGACTACACCCGTTTTCTACATGGAAACGGCCAAAAGTTTCCAACATACCTCCCTGGCAAGAGCCCTGAAGGTTCGATGCAGGAAGGTTGTGTTTGTCTGTGTATATGTGTGGATTCGAGTTATGTGTTTTTTCGTCATATTGGGAGCATTACATCTCGGCGCGGCTGCTCTCAATTTTATTAATTCGCGCCGGCATTGAAACAAATCCAGGCCCAGAGGTATGGTTTTGTAGTGTTTGCGGCCAACGAATCGGTACGAATGCCAGGTCAGTGCAGTGTAATTGTTGCTTGGAATGGGTACATCTCAGGTGTTCTGGCCTGAGAAGGGTTGGTCAGCACTCCACAGCATATGTTGCACCGGGATGCATAAATACAGGGCGACCAAGGGCTGCTCCTAGCCCTCCACCTCCTCCTCAGCCCCCAGCATCCCCAAACAATATGATCAGGAATGCTAGGCCTAGTTTAACCCCTGCTCCTCCTCCAGCGGTTTTCACTCCACTGTCCTTATTGCAGTTTAACTGCAACGGCATTCACCAAAAAATCACCGAGATCACTCACTTCATGAGTGTAAACAGAATTCTGATTTCTGCTATCCAGGAGACTTTGCTCCATTCGAACTCGTCTCTCAGCGTCCATGGCAATTACGTTATACTGCGCAAAGATAGACCAGCCGCCAGGAATGATTCTCACCCTGGAGGTGGACTTGCCTTCCTAATACACAAGTCCGTACATTACTGTGTATTAGATGTAGATGTCGACGGTACGGCGGAAATGCAAGCCATCTCAGTTTCATCAGGGAGTACTAATATCGAAATTTTTAATGTATATGTTCCACCACACTCTAGTTGCCCTTCTGGCTATCGTTTCGATATTGGTCCTCTCCTATCTGGAGAGCACAGGATCATTCTTGGTGACTTTAACGCGCACCATGAGCTCTGGCATTCTGACCTCAACAACGATGCCAGGGGTATAGCTATTGCCGAATCTCTAGACGCCTCAGATTTCTGTCCACTCAATGAAGACTCGCCGACTCGAGTCACAGGCACTTGCAGTAGCTCTCCTGACTTAACTATTGTAAGTGCCAGCCTAATCAGTGCTACTCGATGGGAGACGCACACTGCTCTCTCGTCCGATCACCTCCCAATCATAATAAGAGTTGACAAACCAGCAAACCTGACTAAGTCTGAGAAGCGAACGTTTGTCAATCACAAGAAAGCCGATTGGGAGGGTTTCAAAGCATACTCGTCGGCGAAGTTCATCGAGCTACCCACACCAACTAACGTTTATAAGGCCGAAAGAAATATTAGGAACGTCATTGCCAAAGCAGCGGCACGTTTTATTCCTGCTGGACGTATCCCGAAAGTTCGACCTAATTTCCCTACCAGTGCCGCCAGATTAGCCGATGAACGAGATAACATCCGACGCGCTCACCCAGGTGATCCCAGAATTCAGGAGCTTAACTCCGAAATCAACCGACAAGTAAAAGACTATCGGAAGGCGAAATGGAACGAGCACCTAAATGACTGCAACCTCAATGAAGGTGTCAGTAAACTATGGTCTACTGTCCGCGCCCTATCCAATCCTAGGAAAGGAAAGGGCAATAATGCCATCAAATTTGGCCATAAGAGCACCAGCGAACCTCTTCAGTGCGCAAGCCTGTTTAATAAGCAATTTATTGAACATCCCAAGTCCGATGGCTTAAAGCGTAAAATTAGAAGACGGATTCGCAGCAGAAATGTTGACACTATACCATCGTATACTGCGGACCAGGTTAAAAAAGTCATTGAGAATGCTAAAAATTCAAAGGCCCTCGGACCCGATGGCATTTCGATGGCCATGTTGAAACATCTCGACCTTCCAGCCATTGAGTATCTCACGGCAGCCTTTAACTTGTCGATGTCCACGCTTGCCATCCCTGAAATCTGGAAAACAGGACGGATTGTCCCCTGTCTCAAACCGGGTAAAAGCGCTGGTCTCGGTGAATCCTACCGACCCATAACAATACTTTCACCTGTCGCAAAGACGCTAGAGGCCCTTATTCACCCCACTCTTGTTAAGCATGCTAAGCTAGAACCTCACCAGCATGGCTTCAGGAAAATGCATAGTACCACCACAGCCCTCGATGCGATCACTACACGCATCCGTAATGGGCTAAACCACAGACGTCCTTGCCACAGAACGATTCTTGTGGCAATTGACCTAACGAGTGCTTTTGACAATGTCAATCACTCGATGCTTCTCGCTAACTTACTGAATATGCATATCCCTGCTCAAGAGATCCGTTGGATTGCAAACTATCTAGCTGGTCGGCATTCCTTCACTGAGTTTCGTGGCAAACGTTCTAAGCTTAGGAAAATCAAATTAGGTGTTCCACAGGGTGGGGTACTCTCCCCCACTATGTTCAACATCTACATGTCCGGCCTTCCTACACCACCGGAAGGAATCGAGGTGATTTCCTACGCAGACGATTGCACCGTACTCGCCACCGGGGAGGATAAGGATGAAATGCGCCTCCAAATTAATCGCTATCTCGGACGATTACAGGCTTTCTTCCAAAGCCGAAACCTCACCATCTCCGCGTCTAAATCTTCTGCGACATTTCTTACCACCTGGTCGGTGGATTGTCGGTGGGAGGTTGATGTACGTATTGTAATAAAGTTTGTCCTGTAGAGATGGTATAAACGTAATTGAGAGAGTTGGTCGGCATTAAGATGCCGCTGACCAATCTAGAGTGCCGCTAAATAGGCACATTCTAGATATTTGGAGGATTTTTAGAGGCTGGCATAAAAATGCCGCTGGCCAAGTGTAGAGTGCCGCTATTATAGGCACTGCTATGGTTGCTCCCAGGTGCCACTAACCCAGGCACGTTTTTTATGATATAATGGTACTGGTTTAGTTAATAATATCGACTCCTCCGTTTATTGATTTCCTAGCTTAATATATACAAAATTTCTTATGACTAAATTGCTAATCTAAGCTTTATTGAATAAAATAATGAGGGTAAAGTGCATAATGCATAATGACGAATAAAAGGGTGAAAGAACTGTGTGCTGACATGTAATGTTGTGTAATATGATGTGTGTGAAATAAGATACAATTATGTTTACATATGAAAAGTGTGGACAGATAGATTGTGTGTGTGTGTGGCAACAATCCAATTCCTACTGTTGCAAATCCTAAAATTCTCGGGCTCCATTTAGAGAACATGATGACGTCAGCTCATCACGCAGCATCCGTTTGTGAAAAAATGCGCAGTAGGAATAAAATCCTAAAAGCACTAGCTGGTAGCACCTGGGGCAAGGATAAAGAAACCATGCTAGTCACATACAAAGCGGTGGGTCGAGCAGTTGCTGATTATGCAGCCCCAGTTTGGTCACATAGCTTATGTGCTACAAACTGGACCAAAATTCAGGTCTGCCAAAATGCTGCTCTACGCACAGCCACAGGTTGCCTCTTGATGTCTGCCCAGGATCACTTACATCAAGAGACAAAATTGATGCCAATACGTGACCACAATCTCCTACTGTCCAAACAATATCTTGTTGGTTGCTACCGTGAGAATCATCCCAACAACAGTCTCATGGACCGAATTCCTCCACCACGACATGTCAGGCGTGATTTGCGAGACCTAGAGAGAGAGGTCCAGGGATACAAGAGGGACCCTTACGACGATGATGCATACCGAGCTGCCATCGCTGAGATTCACACTGCAGAAGTGAGTCGGTCTATTGCGAGATTAGGTGCGAACAGAGTCCTCTCAGTGCGCCCTCCACCCATTTCGCCTGAGGAGATTAGGCTCCCGAGAGCCACCAGAGTGACATTAGCTCAACTTCGGTCGGGCTTTTGTTCACGCCTCAATTCGTACCTTTCTCGCATTAACCCGGACATTCAAAACATCTGTCCAAACTGCGCTGGCGCTCCACACGATGTGGGTCACTTGTTTCAATGCCCAGCTGCGCCCACTGACTTAACCCCTATCTCACTGTGGGAAAACCCTATCGCAGCAGCTATGTTTTTGTCCCTTGACATAACGGACGAAAGCATCGACGAACCATAACTCGAATCCACATAGATGCACAGCGGTTGCACACCTTTCTGCACCGCTAAAAGAAGAAGAAGAAGGATCTTGTTTTTGCCCTTCATTTTGTCACAAATGTTGTCTGCATGGCTGTTGAATGAAGGCCGTGGCTATCGATTGTGACGCCAAGAATTTTGGGGTGACGGATAGTGGGAACTTTGGTTTCATTTACTCTTATGTTAAGCCGTAGGTTGTATTCTTTGTTGTATGTGATAAACAGGGTGGCCGAGGATTTGGGCGCCGATAGCATTAGGTTCTTGTTGTCGAAGAAAAGGTTGAGTTCTTCCAAGTAACCATTAATGAGATCGCACAGGAATGCCGTTGCCAGATGTCATGCGATGATGCAGTCGTCAGCATGGGATACGATGTCGATTCCATCAGGTGGGGTGGGAAGCCCTGGCATGAATAGGTTGAACAGGGTGGGGGAAAGTACCCCCGGGCCCTTGTGGTACTCCTTGTTTTATCCTTCTTAGTTTAGATTTCCCATTTCTAAACTCTGTGCTGGATTGACGTCCGGCAAGGTAGTTTGCGATCCATTTGACTATATGCGACAGTATGGATGAATTACGGAGATCCGTCAATAGGAGCGAGTGGTTCATCGTGTCAATCGCTTTCGACAGATCTAAAGCCACAAGAATCGTACGCTTAAACGGCTGGGGCTGGTTGATCCCATTTATAGGTTTATGCATATCGCAAAAAGATTTTTATTTTATTTTTTAACATTTTTTTATTGATATCTCTCGACTATGATTACAATTTTTCATGTACCTTCCTGTGTGAATATAATCCTGAAAATTGAGCAAAGTCCTTTCCGCAAACCAAACAAGTAAATTCCTTTTCGCTCGAGTGTAACTTCAAATGATTTTTCAACGTGCTGAGCCGGGCAAAATCTTTTCCGCATTCCTTACAGCTGTAGGGTCTTTCCTTGGTGTGAATTCTACGATGAATTTTCATTCGTTGCGAACTGAAAAATGCCTTATCGCATCCATCACATTTGAAATGTTTATAGTTGGCATGACGTTGCTTGTGCAAGGTCAATGCATTCGCTCGTCTATATTGTGCGCCACATTCATCGCATTGAAATGGTTTCTCGCCAGTGTGATGCAATTCGTGAAATTTCTTTTCAGTCGTTGTAACAAAACGTTTATCACAGTATTGACAGGCATGATTTCTAATACCCAAATGGTATTTGACGTGTACACGCAAATTGGTCGTATTCGAGAAGAGTCTTGGACAATGTGGACACTTAAGGGTTTTTTCGGGACGCTTTGTCGCATGAATGCGAATGTGTCGCTTTTGATTTGCGGAGGAGCCAAATAATTTTGGACAGTGCGGACACACGTATACCTTAGGGCACCATTTGTAGTGCTCGATAAATGCAGTTGTAGTGGGAAACGTTTTCATGCAATATTTGCATGTTTTGGTAAATGTCTTGGTTGTAGATTCATTTGTGTGTTGGGCTTTTGGTGGTGGATCAGATGTCGAATCTGTCTTCTTTGGTTCTTTATTATCACCGAAAGTTTCATCGTCGTTGAGGTGATCTATCCCCCCGGAGAGTAAGGTATCCAGCAATGTGTCGTCCAGTTCAATTTCAAACCCGTGATTATTCTAAAAGAAATACAATTAATATTAAAATACATATAAATTTGAAACAAGACGCCTACGGATGCGGTCGGCTCATCTTTGACAATCACTTCCACTGAATCGATACTTGGTGGCAACGACGAAATTGGCCTGTCCAATTCATCCTCTGCTTTTATATGTTGTGAGAAAATGTGGTTTTTAAAGGCGTGTATTGTTTTTGAAAAATTTCCGCAAACAAAACACACTACGGTAAGGTTTTCGTCCAGACTTATAAGCACTTCTCCGCATTTCTTTTCCTGGACGTCTCTTAATGGAACCGGTGATACTATTGGAGCAGCTTCTGCATTTATATGTTGAGAGTTTATGTGTGTTGCAAACTCACGTACCGTCCTAGAAACCTGGTTGCATACTATACACCCAATTGAGAGATCTCCATTCAGTGCGATAAGTACTTCGCCACATTTCTTTTTGTCAATTTCACTATCCATTGCGTACTTTTGTTCGTGTGCGTCTAATGGATCGTGTTGCTTACTGGTTAAGTTTCTGAATAAATTGAGCGATCAGAAACGTTCAAATCTTGAAAATATTTACGTACCTAGAAAAATGTTTACTCTATTTACCTCAACGATTTTTTTACTTATGACAGGTGGCCTGTATCAGGTATCAGTATGTCACATGGGGCGGCCTTTCTGCCAAATTGTTGGCACGATTTTTGTCGACTTGTGTGCGTGTTTTCATAGTAGTTGTAAATTTCCAGTGGAGGCGGTAATTAGGGATAGATTGTAAAAGAAGGGTCATGTATTTGGCGCGAAAAAGTTTAAAAGAGAATTTTCAATAGAATCATAAAAAAAGGAAAAAGAATTTTTATTTTATGTAGTTATACTATACCGCCGCACAGTGGGTCGAAATCGATGATTTTTCGGACATCGCATATTTGCGAAGATGTCCTGTTGCAAAATCCACCATGTTAAAGCTATAAGTTGAATTTGTTTGTGCTGAATCGAATGGTGAATTACATTTTCAAAACGAAAATACTTTCTTCTATAGCGGCTTTAAGGATGCTTTTACCAACCCCATAGTATAGATATACCGTTTCTTCTTTCTGATGTTACAAATGATGCTAATAGATAGTACGGCTAATTTAGAGTAAAATATTATATGGCCATATGGCTTTCTCATTTACCGTTACAAAAATGCACTATTATTTATTCAATCTTTAGGAAAACTAGAGTTACCAAACAAAACCCAAAGTTATTCCGTCTTGATTGGTGCAATTTAGTATTTGGGTTAAGGTTCTACATCGAAAAATTACAAAATTTATGAGACGTAGAAAATGCACACGCTTATATCATAACGGTTCTTTGAATGGATAAATCTGAGTAATTCACAAAAGGTCGTCGCGTCTTTCAACGGCTGTAACTTCCGAACGGAAATTTGCAGTAAAAACTGTCCCAAGCCATCCTCTACGTCGAACCATTCAAACATTTTCATTTTCGCCAAAAAAGGGCGATCGATGTTTCAGAGTTTAGAAGTTTTAATAAAAAAATCATCAATGCTGGGATTATACCACACGCCTCCCTCTTCCTTTAAAGGACCACATATATTTCAAACATAATTTTGAATCTCATAGTTTATAAACGGGCTTGGGACCGTCTTCGGCGGAATTAAGGTGTTGGCATCCTTGTTTCAATTGTGTGAAAAGAAGCAATAAAAATAAACCATACATTCATTGAAATATTTATTACATAATAACAAAAATGAGGGATTTGCTAGACAGGGAGGCAAATGAAATTTAAAATGTTATATGCGGTGCAATGCTATTAATTCACATCAACATGTAGTAAAAATGCCCCCAATTTCCCATTAAACACTGATTAACCCCATATAAATGTTAAAGTTTGACAGTGAATATCTGGAGAACCGTTACGATTTCGCAAAAAAGGACTGCAGATTCGGTCGTTTCAGGCCAATATTAATGAAATGGCATCAAAATTTGGCGCCGCAGATACTGAAATTGTGCCACAAAAATTATTAATCATGACTTGCCCCCAACAGCAAAACGAAAATTGTTACGACTATGGACTGCGATGGACACATAACAGAAAAAAAAAATGATATATCCTCTGAATGTCAAACAGACAGTTCGGTCAAAACAAAAGTGTTCTGCGGGTTGTACGTTTCTTTTAAAACGCGGAAAAAGGTATTTTTCGTGCTGTGGAAGTAAAAGTGAAACTTTTCAGCGAAAGTAGATACAATATAGAGAACAATTCTAAGGTTTACCTGTGGAAAAACACTCCCTTCGAGTAAAGAGCTCTCGAGTTCCAGGATCCGGCAACAGCACACTGCATTTTACGTGTTTTTGGAGACTATGCGTTTGAAAACATTCGTACAAAGGTACACTCCTCGCAATATAGTATTGTTAGGCACCAGAAATCACTCAAAAATATTGCAATACGCACAGATAACTAAAAGTTTTTTTCGCAACACTAGGTGATATCGTAAGAATCGTAAACACTAGCTGGCAAGTGACATTTGTAGGTGACAAATGGGCGGGGCAAATTGACAAACAGTTTTACGTTCCTAGATATTTGAGGGGTGAAGGTGAGGTAAGGGGAGTCAATTTTTGTGCCAAACACGTACGCTCATATACGGGAAGTAAACCTTTCCATCTTATCTTGTGTTCCGTGGTATGTCATGTTTACAGCTGATCGAGGTGAGTTCCGAACATTGATAAAAAAAACTAAAGGAGAGGGCTGTAGAATTGACTAATGGTTCAATTTTCATATCAGACGACCTTTCGTCTTTTTTACTTTTGTGTCGCACTGAAACTGCAATATACGACTATTACATTTTATAGATACACTTCCTGCGGGGCTCCTCATTTCTCGTCAGATGCCTCTTCTAATGCGACGCGTCATGCACTATTGGGAGAGGCATGACTGGAGTCAACCAGGCACTGTGTTCGATCAACGCCATCTAGAAATATCATAGCCGCAACTCAGCTGTACAATGACGTTATTGCTTAGCTCTTAAATTTTTTATTTACACGAACAAACAACAAAAACAAGTAGTGACGTAATAAAAAGCAAAAACAAAACAGTGCAACATTGGCGAACATAACCTAAAATTATAAGCTGATTTTGACGTCTAAGATTCTACATTGCGGCCTTAATATCTAGACGGCGTTGGTTCGATCCTCTTAAGGTCAATCTAGATTAGTCGCCAAATAGCGTCACGTGCAGCCAACTGGCTGTTGTCATTCAATCCAAACTACCCTGCAAACAATCGGTCAGCAGTCCCCTGCCGCGAGGAAAGGGAGGAAGAAAAATTATTCGAGTATGCGTGTGCACACACACATGTTCACTCTTTTCGCGAAATGCATTTCCGCCGCGTCGTTTGTTTGTTTTGTTTCTCCTGTCGACATCAACCCGCGCAAATTATAATGGAAAGCCCCGGATAGAGTTCGAGCGGAATGAAAATGAAACGGTAATGAACCGGCATAAAAACCGTGGTGAATTTAAAATTTTAGCTTCGAAAATTGCTACAAAGGCGTTTTACATCCTAAATCATCTTAAAAATTACTAAAAAAATAATTTCCTTCTTGTCCGAATGCATTTTCAACGTGAAAATGAGTCGACTCTGCAGCATATTCTCCGTCGGGCGTGGTGAGTTTTGCAAACGTCAAACCGATTCACTGTCCACGACGAGTTCATCGTGGAAATTATCTAATGACCGGGGAATCGAAAAATAACACATAAAATGGCAGAGACAAATTGTGAAACCATTCTCGGATTTTAGTTTATGGAATTACCCAGCATTTACCACATATTCCACAACAGTATGTATGCATTTTCATTGAGAAAATCGCAGCGGACTAAAATTTCATTCTGATTCCGCCCGAGGTCTATCCAGGCCTGAAGAATGCAAGTGAAGTTTTTGATCGCGGTGGTGGATTTATGTAATTGGTAAGCTCCCAAATCAATAGGTGTGTTTTTTTGGTTATCCCGTGCAGGTTTGGGTAACGAAACTTCATATAAAAAAAATGACAGGTGGGTCAGCTGGCATTTTTTTATATGGAGTTTCGTTACCCAAACCTGCACGGGATAACCAAAAAAAAACACCTAATATTTTTTGATTAAAGTATGTAATTAAAAATTTTCTTCATAGGAATTGAAGCTCTGGCGAGGATCCTACAGGTTTTTTCATCTCAAAAGGCATGAAAGGAGCAACAATTGGAGCGATGCCCTTGATTAGTTTTGTGAGTGTGCGTTTTGCGCTAAATAATCACCCAAATATCTAACGCACATTCCTTTTATTTACTAGAAGAGCAAGCGTCTACGAAGTTTGAAGATTTGTTCGCGAACGTATTTGTTTCTCATGGGGATTCAATTTGTAAGTACAAATTACTGTTATACGATATTTAACTTAAATTTATCATTTTCAGAGGCGTGATGCCGGTAATCTTCGAAGAAGTCGTCTGTTGCCATTCTAGAGAAGAGCGGACCTCGAAATTTAAGTGTATAGTTGTAGTTGTATAGTGTATAAAGTGAAGATGAAATTATAGGTGTGTTTTTTTGGTTATCCCGTGCAGGTTTGGGTAACGAAACTCCATATAAAAAAAATGACAGCTGACGCACCTGTCATTTTTTTTATATGAAGTTTCGTTACCCAAACCTGCACGGGATAACCAAAAAAACACACCTTATGTATCTATTGATTTATTTAAATAAAAAAATAAATTATGTGCCAAAACATTGTTTCTATTGCGACCGGAGCAAATGGACGACAGCGTACCCTGCCCCTCGTTCATGGAAAGAGACCCCCGCCTCCACACTGCACCCCCCACATTTAAAAGTTTTTACATTAGTCGCTTATTTAATATACTACAATTCGAATATCTCCTCGCTGACAGTCGTCGTGTACTTTATCTACAACCACTCGATGATGTAACCATGTACGGTAGCCTACCATGTACGTGTGCTGTCATAGACGCTGTCAGGATTTTTCGTTGACATAAGCCGCTTACTTTAGTCCCGAACGCCGAACAACGGTCAGTGGTACAGTCAGCCCGCGAGTCAGGGGCATAAAGTAAGAAATTGGAATAGAGATGGAACTCGATATAACATTAAAACCTACTGAACAACATTTTCCCTTTTAGTGTGTGCTGTATGTAACGTGTACATACAGGAAGATATCTTCCTGAAATCGAATAATTCTTGAATGGCCGTGTAATAATTCAACCGCGCAGAGTCCGATTAAAAAATTAATCGGATAATTAAATTTAAAAAAATCACCAAAATCAAATTTTGGTTATGTCATTTTCTGTCTCCATTTGGCTGCAAGGTCAGAAAAATGCTTCTGCCACTGCTGTCGTTGTGGGTCATCAAAGGCAAATGCGTGTGTTCTAAATTTCTGCTGATGCCGATGCCTCTGCCGATGCTGATGTTGAGCGGGAAATGTATTTCAACCATAATGGTTGAAATACATTTTGCTTGAAATAGATTAGACGCGTCAGCAGAAGCATCGGCATCGCGACACGTCAAGCCCAATGCATTTTATATTGCTGACAAAAATGTTGAGCAGAAGACTTGGCATTCAGCATATTTGTCAGCTATGAAATTCTGCCGATGCTGCTGCTGACGCGTGTAATCTATTTCAACTATAATTCAACCATGATATTGCGTGCTGACCTGCACCAGTGGGTATTTAACTATCACTGCTGATCTGAGGGAGCGTTCCAAACAGGGAACTTTATTGTTGGTATCGTACCGTCGTAATTTTAATTTCGTCTATGTACAAATTTGACAGCCATTTGTTTATCATTTTATGTGTAATTTCTTGATCGTAGCATCCGGCGCTAGTATTTCGTTTAAACGTTTTTCAAATAATGGATCCCTTACAAAATACGGCAAAGGACGAAATAAAAGATGAAAATGCCGACAAGTTTGAACGATTTACAGAACAAATTTTATCCCTGGAAGTTGTCAAAATGGAAAAACTTGAACACAATTCCATATGCGGTGAGGTGCTCTTCGTCGGCAATGACCAATTCATCTTAATCTGCACTTTATGCAGACATCCATCTAAAAGTTGGATCCTTTTTGAAAATCATATACGCGAATTGCACTGTGACTCTGAGCCGGAACCAGAAATCAATTTGGATATCAAAAATGAGGCACAGAGTGCTTTAGACAAATCTAAACTTGATGTGGGTATTGCATGGATAATTTCCCTTTATGTTAGAATTTAAATAACATTTTTTGCTTTTAGATGACAGAATCGAATAGTTCTGATTCCGATGAAGATGTTGCTAGTGAACTACCACTGATGATTTCGATGGAAGATGCTTCCGAAGAATCGCAGTCATCAAATTCGCACGACGATAAGGATGTGGATCCGACAATACAATCACGGAAACCAGAACAAGCCACTGCTGATTCTGACCCCCTGGCAAAAGGAACACGAAATCGTTCAAATGTTATGCGAAAATTCCGGTGTCCAAAATGCGATTGTAGCTACAGCTACAAACGATCGCTACGAAAGCATATCCGTGCCAGTCACGGCCAAGAATATTTACCGCCTACGCGACGAGATCGATATTGTCGCTACTGTTGTGCAGTCTTTGAAAATTTCGAGCAACTCCAGGCCCATAAGGCGGCCAATCATCAAGGCGATGCCAAGTATGCCTGCCCTCATTGTGATCAATTGTTTCGTACGCATACGGGCCGTCAGGTACACATCTCGTCACATACAGGCGAACGGCCATATAAATGTCCACATTGTCCCAGCGACTTTAATGTCTCCTCCAACCTGAAAAAGCACATCCATTCACATTTGAATATTCGGCTATACGCTTGTAAGTTTTGTGATAAGACGTTTGTACAAAGTAACGAACGAAATGTTCATCAGCGACGACATACAGGCGAAAAGCCGTACCAGTGCGAGCAGTGCGGAATCGGTTTCTTCACGCGAACACTCCTGGCCAGGCACAGTAAGCGTCACAGTGACATACGGGATTTTAAATGTGATCAATGTCCCAAGGCGTTTTACGATGCAGCTACACTGAAAGGGCATCGTCTGGTGCATACCTCGGAGCGACCGTTTAAATGTACAGTTTGTGATAAGAGTTTTGCTCGTCAGAAAGGATTGAAGCAACACTCGTATATTCATTTGGAGGTGAAGCAATTCATGTGTGCGACATGCGGTAAAGAGTTTGCACAACTGTCCGGACTAAAGTCACATGAAAAGATACATTGAGAGTTTTTATTAAATAGTTAAAAAAAATGTTGGGTTTTTTAAATCTGGGATCGACGCTTTATCCCGTTTTGGGCTAAAGCCTTTCTCCATGGTCCCCTCTGTGCGCGCCTCCTAGAAACGGTAGCGATTAAAACTTCTAACGGCATTTGGAGGAAGCATCGCTACGGCTGAATGATGTGTTAACAACTTCAGTGTATAACACTACATAATTGCGATTCGCATCGAATCTCGGGTTTCTGATCTGTGACTCATCAATACACACGTCCCCACTGAAGTTAACGGCCGCCCTTGAAGGAAAACTATCAACATCAGCAACAAAAGCTCCCTGGAGATCTGGGCCTCACCTTTTGATGAGTTCATCAATGTTCAATAGAACACTCCCAACCCAGTAGCTCTGGAGGAGATGGCTATTTTAGGCACTCCAATCCCACTCCATAATAGTAGAAGAAGTTGATTTGGTCATGCAATCATTTAAACGTACATTCGACCGAGGGCGCCTCAGGTCGTTTTTTTGGAAAATTTATGTGGGTATAGTCAGCCCCGGAGACCGACGCCATCCGAGTCTACGGACCTAATTGCGCACCTGTGCGCGTCGGTTAATTCTTTACGGTTTTCTCCCTATCTTTAAAACCCAAGTAGGGGAGATTTCAGTATCTGCGGCGCCAAATTTGAATGATGCCATTTCATTTATGAAATGACGAAATATATTTGCGAGCAAGAATTGTAAAATTTGCTAGAATGAAATTTAAAATGTTATTTTCGGTGCAATGCTCTTGATTCACATCCATATGTAGTAAAAAATACCCCAATTTCAAATTAAAAACTGAACTACCTCATATAAATGTCAAACTTTGACATATTGAATATTAATGAAACGGCATCATCAAAATTTGGCGCCGCAGATACAGCAATCTCGGGTTTACGGACCTAAACTAGGTAGCACGTGTGCGCTTTGGTTATTTCTTTACGGTTTTTTCCCCATGTTTAACATCAGTGTGTATCGTTAACCCAACTAACAATTTGTTAAAGTAAATTGTAAAAGTACAGGGGAAACTAGTGACACTTTTCCGTACCCGTCACTCCCGCACTGAGCTACAGGAAGCGGATGCCGCTGTTCGCTCGTTGAGGAACCTTGCAATAGGTGTGTTTTTTTGGCTATCCCGTGTAGGTTTGGGTAGCGAAACTCCATATAAAAATAATGCCAGGTGGGTCAGCTGGCATTTTTTTTATATGAAGTTTCGTTACCCAAACCTACACGGGATAACCAAAAGAACACACCTATTATCATACAATCCACAAAAAAGGGTGATAAGCTGAAATGTGAGAATTGCAAGGATTGCCGCATTCCGAGCGAAGCGACGCCTTTGAGCGGTATAAAGAACGAGACAAAGAAGAAGAAGATCGAATTCTGGAGAATTCATCCATGCGAGGAAAATCATTGGCAAATATCAAGGCGGCCTTAGACCTTGTCGTTTAAAGACCGATCAGCTCTTTACGGTGAAGCTATTACCTACGTCAAAAGTACTGGGAGTACCTACAACTTATCGTAAATAGCCGATTTCGATACATATGTGTCTACTTTTGAATTTGTGAAATTTTCAAACCGCCAAATTCAAAAGTAGAGATCTATGTGTCGGAAAGCAGGGTCGAAGAAATTGTGATCCTGCGCCCGCGGCTAGCTTCGGAAGAGTTGGGTGACAGCTGTCGGGTGGAGGACACTTTTGATTCTGGCAAAATGAAGATAAACGAGCAATGAAGCAAGCAGATAAGTGGTGTGTTGTGCGTTGTGTGTCGTTTTGTTCAACAAAAAGGCTACCCATCGCCATAACGGTAACTGAGTCCTCATGAGACATAATATTGAATCCATTCATTCATGTGAAATGATAATAATTATATAATCGCGGGGCCTCAGTTCGGGTGTTTATATGCTTATAGTGGGTATACGTGTAGCGACCAGTCGTCATAAATAAAATGACACTTGTAAGCGCCGGCTATATCTTTTTTATAGTTCTCAGTTCTGCTCATTTTAACCCCATTGTATGTATCATCACCGCCGTCTATATATTAAGGCCGCAATGTAGACTCGTAAACGTCAAATCCGCAGTTTAAATTGCATTGCATTGTTGTTGCTTTTCATGACATTGTTGTTGTTTGCCCGTGTCCGACCAACAATCTAATACGGATCCATGACGTCATTGTACAGCTGAGTTGCGGCTATGATATATCTAGATGGCGTTGGTATCATCTACCTCAGGCATGCTATATCTCTTTTTATGGCCTGGATATATCTCGGGCGAAACGAGAATGACATTTTTGTCCGCTGCGAATTTCTCAATGAAAATGCATACTTACTGTCGTGGAATATGTGGGGAATGCTGGGGAATTCCATAAGCTACAATCCGAAAAAAGGTTCCATAATTTTTCTCGGCCATTTTATGTCTGTTCTTCCGATTCCCCGGTTATTTCATCGTGGGCCCTAAGGGCTGAATTAAGATCGAGAGTGAAATTCTTCCCGCTGCGATTTTATCAATAAAAATTCATACTTACACTGTCGTGGAATATGTCATAAACGTTGGGGAATTCCATAATCCGAGACCGGTTCCATAATTCGCCTCGGCCATTTAAGTACTATTTATCGGTTCCCCAGTCATTTGACATTTCACGATGAAATAACCGGGGAATCGAAAAAAACATTATGGAAAATTATGGAACTGTTTTTTTTGGGGCATTCGGTGGCTCAGTGGCAGAGATGTCACTCTATCTCTGAGTTGCCGGTGCGTGGGTTCGAATCCCACTGCGGCCCATGGATGTTTGTGTTGTCCATAAAAATGTTCCTACGGCAGCCGATGTAAATCGTCCCGGAGCTACCCGTTGTTAAAACGACCAACAGCTGCCAAGACCCCCTTCGATTCAAGAGAAAAAAAATCTCTTGAATCGCTACAACAACAACAACATGGAACTGTTTTCGGATTGTAGCTTATGGAGTTCCCCACATATTCCACGACAGTAAGAATACATTATCACTGAAAAAAAAACGCAGCGGACAAAAATTTCACTTTCGATGTCAGTACTAGGCCTTAAATATGAATCGCACTCTGTTTTTTCGTGTAAACGAAGCATTCGATCTCACTTTCTGAACGTTTCCTACTAAACCGCCATCTGACGGTACTTGCTGAATTCACTCTGACATTGACATATTTTCCGGAACATAAACTCAGAAATGTTTGCTGGCGAAACTTGTTAAAAGTTTCAATTTACGGATAAATACCTGAGTGTGTTAGCTATACACTAGAACAAAAAAGTTCCTTGAACGTGGTACAATTTGAAACATCCAAGCATTTGAAGAGAGGAACTCTGGGAACTGTGAATATTTCAAATTTTTGCTATCCGATCGATCGCTTTGGAAGGGAATCTTCTAGGCTACACATTTGTTTTTAATTTGAATATCCCTTGACTGAGGTAAACTCCGTGTAAATTGGTCGAACAAACACATAATCTTACTTAAGATCGGATCAGTGTTTTCTGTCTGTCTGGCACTTGAAATCATTCAACCAGACCTAAATGTTTCCCAAGTGCATTGTTCAAGGATGTGCAGGATCAAAGCGAAATTTCCGAGTGCCGACAGATCCTCCGGTGTAAGATACAAATAATTTACCAAGTAATTATTTTATCTGAATATCTATTTTATTACCTTTCCAGACGTGATCTCTGGCTGGGCATTGTCGAACGTCTAGATCTTGCGCACGTCCCGAGGGTTAGGCATTGTATATGCGAGAAACATTTTCGACCTGAAATGTTTGCAAAGAGCAGATTAAGTCGAACAGCGATTCCGTTTTTAGAAAAGAAACCCGAAAAAGGTGAGCAAGAAACCGGAGCTGGTATAGTGTAAGGTGGCAAGCGACTTTCTTCCATTATTTGGGTGTAAATGCTAAATCTGTTAAGATTGGATCTGGAATGTTTAGCAATCTCATGTTCAATGTATTGTCTGCATTAGAGTTAGAAGGTACAACAAAAAAGGACTGTCACCTATCGCCTTACAGAATAGCTCAGATGACTTGATGAATTACTATTAATCCCATGAATTTTAATTCATTATGCAGATCCAAAACCTAAGGCAATTCTTAAAGTGAGAAAAAATCTAACAACAGACACTTCTGCAATAGACGTCACCAACAATCAGTTGAATACCGTGCAAATTGGTAGCAACAATACGAGCTGTAGTTGGACAGTGGATAGCAACGGTCTGAGAAATGAAAGATGTGGAGATATTCTTGTTAGTTCGAACGGAACATTGACTCTGGTGTGCGCGATGTGTGCAGAACAATTTGTAAACTTGGAAGCTTTTGGATTACACTTACAAACGCAGCACACACTATCCGATCCTATCCAATTTCCGTTGCCCAGATTGGAAGCGCAAACGGTTGAAGCAGTTCTACCCATACCTGTAAGTAATCAATATTAGAAAATGCATACTCATTTGAAGAGGAGTCAGCGTATACCCTAGAATAGATTGAATTCTTTTACCAGTTTGTACTCTTAGTCAAATTTGATCCATTACAAAAAAAACACCTCTTCAACCATTTCAGACAAACAATCTCATAATGCCTGTTATACCAGCCAGTGATACATCTAGACACGTTATCTCAAATACGACAAGTACATTTACTAACCAAAAGGACACTATCAATCAAGTGGATCTCACCAAAGATGATGAAGAAGAAGAAGCAATTACAACAAATTGCAATAGTGGATCCGAAAAATCTTCCGCAGCATCTTTGAATCCTAAGGCAATTGTTATCAAAGTGGATCAGAAGAGTGTACCGGATCTTTTGAAATATATGGAGCATTTGAAAACGCATTCAGAACCCTTAGAACTAACTTGTCCTTTGTGTCCTATGAAATTTTTCACTCGTAGTCTGCGTCCGTTGAGTATACAGCCTAAGACGAGAATGGATTTTGAAAGAGGCGAATTACGTCAATATGCAACCTTTCAATAGAATTAAGTTGAAGTAGAAATAACTGTATGCAACGTTTGTAACGTTAAGGTCATTGTAAGCTAATGTAAATGTACATAGACATTTTTTTTTGTATGATGTAATTAGTTCTTATGTGCTACTGAAAAGTTACCCATAAATGTAAATGTATGAATCTATTTTAACACTTTTTATACAGAGTGTCCCGCAACCGGACGCGACTTTTTGTCGACAACTGTAAACTATAACAAGGGTTTATTATAATCTTCTGAAAGTCAATGAAGAAGAAAACGATATAACTGGGACAAAGGGGACAATTTGCTTTTATTAATAGTTAGCAGTGGTGTAGGGAATTTAGTGTTTGGGGCTGGTATGGTTTAATACTTTATTGCTTGTTCATTGGGTTGAACAAATGTATACCACTCCACGCATTGCAATCCTATTTAAATATATTCTTCGCTAAGCTGACCAGACGTACAGCATTTCGCTGTACAATACAGCATTTTGACCTGTCGTACAGCGTTGGGGAAATGTACAGCAAAATGTACAGCATTCCCAATCCCAATGCCACACAAAGAAACCTAATAAGCTCATTGGTAAGGACTGTTATCAGTCTTGTCTGTTTTCAAAGTGTTTTTTTTTTGCAAGATAATCGCACTTTCATTTGGCAAACGTTTATTTTTGATAACTCGGGTGGTCAATCTTTCTGAAATTTAACGCACTTGTAGAGCTACTTGCCTTACATTTCATCCATATTTTAAAGTCCTACCTATCCGCGTTCGACAGTTACAGGTGCACTTTTCTCTTTTCCAGTCGAAAATTGTCCATAAAATTTGTCCAATAAATTTGAAATTTGGCAAACATGTGGAGAACCGCACTGCCCATATTTGGTGAAAATTTGAATCCTCTAGCTGTCAAGGTACAAAAGTTACAACCATCGGAAGATGCAATTTAAGGTGTAAAGTTTGACTCCGCATATTAGGTATAAATGCCCCTATAGCTGCCAAGGTTCAGAAGTTACTGCCGTGGAATGATAATTTTTTACAAAACAATGGAAAAATCATCAACCTCCATAAGAAAATGCATACTAAAGGACTATTAAAGTTATTTTTTTTCCACAATATGTTCATAAAATTCAATAAAATGGCGCTAAGATCCCAGGGATCCCCGGCGCGTGGCGTCACTAACATATACATGGAAGAATGCATAGTCTGCTCCAGAAACATCGCGACCGGGATAGGCCATTTCATCGCTCTTGAGGTTCTCCTGGGACTCCAATCGCTTAATAATTCTCTGCCCAA
Source organism: Microchrysa polita (assembly GCA_949715475.1). Taxonomy (NCBI): domain Eukaryota; kingdom Metazoa; phylum Arthropoda; class Insecta; order Diptera; family Stratiomyidae; genus Microchrysa; species Microchrysa polita. Next base: position 27,911,886 of record OX454418.1, read on the forward strand.
TGAAGTATCAGTTTACCTATTGAAATAAACAAAATAAAAAAGGCGTTTCAATAAGTAGGTAGGAGGAGGGCTGATTTACCACAACCTGCAACGCCCCCCCCCCCCCCCCCCCCCTGCTATAGACACTACGATCGTGAAAATATGGGTTCGACTCCTAGCACGGCACAAAAATTTCCGCACATCAAATAAAAAACTACATGATTCCTGCCTCAGGGTCTTGGATTGTCAGGGACAGGAAAAGAGTCATCATCATCAGCACAATGCTGCTGAGACTGCAGTGTCGCCCTTATGCTTGTTACGTGTTAAAGCATAGATTTGTTCTTCATATATGCTGATGATGTTTTATCAATGAGGACACTGAGAAATTTATGGGTCCTGTTTAGTATCAACAGAACCTGATTTTCCCAAGGTACATCACATACACTGCGCGACAAATGCTTAGGTTCACACATATTTCCTTCCAGGAAACGGTAAATAAAAAGCTTACCGGTTCAAGAAATTTTATTTTCGAAACTATTAAATATCACAAATAAAATGGATGGAGTGAGTCCCCACAGGACATTTTCCTTAAATTACAGTAATTGATTTCATTCAAAGAGTCGATTTCCACTGCGACAATTGCTTAGGTTCAGGGACGATTTTACCGTTTTACTTAATGTTTTCGCTGAAAAATATTTCAGAAAATTGTCAAGCAGGAGAAATACAAAAAACAAGAGCCACTACTGTATACCTCCCGAACAAGCCACCCCAAATGTTTTCTAATGTGTTAATGCCAGGGGAGTTGGGCCCCCAGTCGAACAAAATCACATTTTCCTCCACAATAAATGATTTAACTACCCTCGCTGTATGAATTGGGACAAGATCATGTTGCAATATCCAAGGATTGCCTCCGTACATGACATTTATCTTATGGATTTCCTCTTCTAAGAGCTGTTTATAAGATGAACCCGTTTGGCGACCTCGAAGGATTACCAGGTCGATAGTTCCATGATGTAATATGGCTCCCCATACCATAACGGGACCTATTCAGGAGTGATGGCGTGACAGGTCGATAGGTTCCTTCCTAATATCATGATAATAGTAGGAGAACCCATTTGGACCGTCCACACAAAACCGTTTTTCATCCGTAAATATTATCTGCCTCCATTGTGATGTCCAGTTCATGAAACTTGAGGCAATTCCAGGCGCTGTAGGCGATGTTGCGGGGTTAAGGCTGTTTTTTTCTTTAACCGTAAACGATTTAAACAAGAAAAAGATCTAAGAACTCGTTGGGTGGTCCTTACACTTGCTGATAACACCAAAATCTCCTCAAGCATACGCGCAGTAAGGGGCGAATTCGAGGCTTCTCTTAAGAAATGTCGCCTTAATGCACCGGAAATCGTTTTTTTTTTACCTCCTGCGTATCGTCGGCAATAATTTTCACTATCTCGTATAAAATTATTAACAACGTTCGAGCTCCGCTGAATCCACATTGCAATTTTTCGGTTTGAATATCCTTCTTCGTTTAGTATGGAAATTGTCGCCTTTTCCTCGGCAGAAAATTGATTTCCTTTTGACATTATCCACTATACGACTCACGGAGTTTAACGCGAAAAAAATGTTTCCACAAACACTTCTCACCAGGACGAGATAACTCTTTATAAGTGAACCTATACAATTGTCGCAGTGGAAATTGCGATTTTCATTTTAAAAAATTCCGTTAGCTATGCGAGTTGTTTGATAGAATTGCAATATTTACTAAAATAACCGTTAATTGAGAGAGCATTATTTAAAAATTATTTCCGATCAGAGTACATAGAAATTATATGATTTTAAACCAAAATCTCCATGAACCTAAGCATTTGTCGCGTAGTGTATTTCCCAGAATATCGGCTACGAAGATATCACTTATGAAAGAAAGGAGAATATGTGGTCGTTTATGACAAATCGGCGTGAAAAGGGGGGGGGGGGATAGTATGACTGAGGGTTTGCCTGAAAACCGAATTCCGCAAGCATTGGACCTTCGGGAGTCTGGTCACCTTTTTCTTCGCAATAGTGTAAATTTTGAGGCTGCCAGTATACAGTCAGGCAACAAGAATGGTGCTGATGAATTAATTCAAAGAATCGGTTTATTTTGAAATTTCGTGTTCAGTGTCCCCATTTTTCCTACGCCCCTACTACAAGGATGCAGCATTTAGCTGTGCAAATGCATAAATTTGTTTACAATTAATTTTCCATATAAAATTCGTATGAGAAATGTTATCAAAACTACAAAATCAAGCCACCATAGAAAATATGTTGGTCCCATAAAAGTAGCATATACAGTCTACTTTTTTGGGACCAAAATATTTTCTATGGCGGCTTGATTTTGTACAGGGCCGGATTTTCCATATGGGCAACTGTCCGGGGCGGCAAATTTTGAAGGGCGGCATATTTCTCTTTCATCCTACCATTGAATCAATGTTCTGTGAAATATACACATTTCGATATTTGAGGAGGCAGTTTAAATAAATTAGAAAAAATAAAGAAAATTCTGCATAAGTCGTTCCTTTGGTCAGTGGCGGACTTACATATCTGACGTCAGTAGACGTTTCGACTTTTACCACCCTGCCGACCTTGCTCCTTATTTGTACAAACTTATAAAATTGGAATAAACTCTGATCACTGAACTATTATTTTTTTATCTGTGCACGGGGCGTTAAAAATGCCGACGTAGGCTTCAGCCTGCCAGTTCACCTACATAGGTTTGGGAATCAGTCGTGGGAGAAGTAACATACACTCGGAACCAAGAAAACCGGACACTTTTAATTTTACCTTATTATAACGAAAGGTTGACCACCAATGAACGGATCTGTTCCCTGGAACCACTTTGTTCCTCCTAGTATAGCATACCCCACCTCCTCCTCCCGGATACTGCAATTTCGGGCTGTTTTCATTAAGTATTGGAAACGACCATTTCGTGGGGCTGCAGCTGGAGAACGGTTATGATTAAGTGAAAAACGACTTAATATCCATTATTTGGGAGTCGCGACCTTTCGATTGACTTCAATTTCACTAAACGTTACGGAAACTCATCCCGTACAGAAAACAATCAATTTAGTGGAATGTAGCGGGGCGGGAGAATGGGGGTCACTCCGGGGAAAAAGAGTTCAGATCCGCTCCTAGGGCGTCAAGACCTATTGTGATAACAAATAATAAATATCGAATAAAAAGTGCCCGTTTTTGGCACAGAGTGTATGCATTTAGTTTTACGAGTATATAGCCAGCTCTAAGGAATCGAATTATTTCTCATCATGTGACCGTCTTAGGGGTTGCTTATGCATATAATGCGTTAATTCATCATATTTTTTCCAAATATTCTTTTCAGCTCTAAGGAGTATCCGTTCCTCCATGGGCATCTAATTTCACCTTCAATGGAGTATCTACACCTATCTTCTGAACACTTTGATTAGAAGTTCAGTCCAAACACCTTTCTAAGAAGTAAATTAACAGCAATTTTCACTGAAGTCCTGCTACTTCCGAAAACGCCTGAAACCAACGTATGTTAAAAAAATTGTACACCTCACATAAATGCGACTGATCTATTTTCAGCTTAAACTATAGTGACGGAGGGCGGCAACTCGACTACTGCCCAGGGGCGCTACCGAGGGTAAATACGGTCCTGATTTTGTAGTTTTGATAGCATTTCCCATACGAATTTTATATGGAAAATTAATAATATAATGTGCATAAATTTGCTTATAATTTATGCACATTATGCGTTGCTCAATGCTGCAACTTTGTAGTAGGGGCGTGAAAAATTGGGACAATGAACACGAAATTTCAAAATAAACAGATGCTTTGAATTAATTCATCAGGACCATTCCTGTTGCCTGACTGTATACTAGCAGCCTCAAAATTTATGCGATTACATACTTGCATTCCCTTTTTATATTTCCTTATTCATTCATGAAAGTACACAAAATTAAAAAAATACATCTCGAACGTTTCGAAGTTTTTCGTATCTTTCGAGATACAGTTTAAATTTTCCGAAAATTTCCTGTTCAACTTTCTAAACTGAAGTTGTTAAACCCATATTTCCTAACGGCACATTGAAGTGAAAACTCTGCAAAGTTGACAAAAGCTAATCATTTCTCAGCTTTCGAATAACATATAAAAAAGGGAGTGCGGTTATCCAGTTTATGAGTAATAATTGTAAAATGGCAACCAGTTTATCCGCAAGAACCCCCTACCAAACAATTACACTAAATTCGTGCTGATAAGTGGACTGTTCCGACTATTGCCTTGTCCAAAGAATTTGAGAAATTGCGGTCGGCTGCTTTTTTATCGAAGAACCATCTACAGAACATAATTCTTCTGGCATAGTCTGTAGTGAGTAGGTCCTCCACTTCCATAAGATGGTATGTGCGACCATTATGGAAATGAAGTGTCCGATGGATCGTTGTTCATGGAATATCTAGCCGAAGCGTTCCTCTTTTTTGTGGATAGGCTAAGATTTTCGCTTAACATCTGCAGAATTTCTTCCTCCCTTCTGATATTTGTACGCCAATGACGTTCGACTGCGTTATGGTTAGGTGTTTTCCAGTGTCTCGCAGAATGCGATAAGAATTATTAAATATTTTCCAGTTCGGTATTCTTCTCTGTGCGAAACGTCGTTGGTATTCTCGAAATGGTTCAAGGCCGTTTCCGCCAGCAACACCATATACGAATATCAGCGTACTCACGATTGGTAAAATCAGCCATCGCAGCGAATCAACTATTCTAAAAACGAAACACTTTTAGGGTATAATTTTAATACATCTACATTTTTAGTAGTAAATCCCAAGAAATAAATATGTAAGTTGTATCCTTTTGAATGGTTGGGAATAAAAAAAAGAGGCTCATTTCGGGCGCGGCTGAAATTTAGATACCCTGCACTTGGACTAAAAGTTTTTTCGGTACGACCTATGAATTGTGTTTTATCATGGTCTCTCTCCGGAAGCTACAGATGGTGGTAGTACTAGCAAGAGCCGAAATGCTACACATATTTGTGGCAAAATGTTTTCCTAGCCACATGAACAAAGAAGATTCAGAAGTTCCAAGGCAGAAGTGGTATCTCATTTTATCAGATTTCTTATTTTTTTCAATAAACCAATCTTTCTTGACGTAGCTCAGCTTCCACCAAATCATTTGGTTATGTCTTTTGTGAAGTATGTGCAGCATCATTGTAGCCCGATTCGGTCTCCTCCGTAGTTACATCTGGCTGAATCGGTTCTAAAATTGGCATATACAGCCTCGACGCGTCTTTTTTTCTTATGTGTAGTTTGTTTTTCTGATAAATAAGAATATTTGCTACGGGAATGAAAACTTCCACGTTAAACTGTTCCAATGGACATTAAAATATGTGTTCATTGGCTCAACTTTCATCATAAAACCGTTTCCGAGTAACTTTTCTTTTTTCAGTTCCTTCGGTATCAATTTCCAAGTTCAACCTAATCATCTTAGCTTATGCTAAAAGAGATTACCACGAATCTCTCAAACAACGGGTATCTTTCAGTAGTATATATACACTACGAGAGCCTATTTCTATTGTCAATTTTGAGTTCTGTAAAATTTTGTTAGTATCATCCAAAGATTGTAGCAGTTACTCTATATAGTTGTCAAAAGGATAAATCGAAAGATTGAAGCCACTTGAATATTGAGTATCTGCTTGGATCTCTGATGGCAAATCCATTTCAACGGCCTTATGAAGCGATTCGACTATACCGCAATAGTTTTTATCTAAAGGCCTGAATAGAGATCGGGCGGAATGAAAATGAAATTTTTGTCCGCGGCGATTTTCTCAATGAAAATGCATACTTACTGTCGTGGAATATGTGGTAAATGATGGGGTATTCCATAAACTAAAATCCGAGAATGGTTTCACAATTTGTCTCTGCCATTTTATGTGTTATTTTTCGATTCCCCGGTCATTAGATAATTTCCGCGATGAACTCGTCGTGGACAGTGAATCGGTTTGACGTTTGCAAAACTCACCACGCCCGACGGAGAATATGCTACAGAGTCGACTCATTTTCACGTTGAAAATGCATTCGGACAATGGGGAAATTATTTTTTTTAGTTATTTTTAAGATTATTTAGGACGTAAAACGCCTTTGTATCAATTTTCGAAGCTAAAATTTTAAATTCACCACGGTTTTTATGCCGGTTCATTACCGTCACCACGGTTTTTATGCCGGTTCATTACCGTTTCATTTTCATTCCGCTCGAACTCTATCCGGGGCTTAAAGGCCTGAATAGAGATCGGGCGGAATGAAAATGAAATTTTTGTCCGCGGCGATTTTCTCAATGAAAATGCATACTTACTGTCGTGGAATATGTGGTAAATGATGGGGTATTCCATAAACTAAAATCCGAGAATGGTTTCACAATTTGTCTCTGCCATTTTATGTGTTATTTTTCGATTCCCCGGTGATTAGATAATTTCCGCGATGAACTCGTCGTGGACAGTGAATCGGTTTGACGTTTGCAAAACTCACCACGCCCGACGGAGAATATGCTACAGAGTCGACTCATTTTCACGTTGAAAATGCATTCGGACAATGGGGAAATTATTTTTTTTAGTTATTTTTATGATTATTTAGGACATAAAACGCCTTTGTAAGAATTTTCGAAGCTAAAATTTTAAATTCACCACGGTTTTTATGCCGGTTCATTACCGTTTCATTTTCATTCCGCTCGAACTCTATCCGGGGCTTATCGGACGAACCGCTTGAATTCTGGCACTCCACCATGTCGTTAATATTGCGCGGAGAGATATATTTGCCGTTTCCTTTAGAGTTTTCCATCTTGCTGGACTAGATGATGGATTGTATTCAATGTCAGGAGAATAATTTGCGACCAACTGCATAGTTGAAAGGAAAAGACCAGATTTGCCATTTTCACGATATCCTCGAACAAGGAGGGCGTTACTTCCCAGATAAAGCACGTCAAGAACGGTTGCTAAAATGTTGGTCAGTTCCTTCCATTTAATGTATAGGTCTTTGTGAATGAGAGTCCGATCGTGATCCTTAATCTTATTATACAATTTTCTCCAATTTTCGGACATATCAGATTGTTGGCAAAAATTTGATGTAGACATCGACAAATTCGATTCAGACCCAGCATTCATAAGGCAGCAGGGGGAACAGTACAATGCCTTTCCTGCTGGACTTCAAACCAACCAGTCTCAAGATATGTTTTCTTTATTGGACAGTTCTTCATGAAAAATATTTACCGGAAATTGCCTGCCAGTAGAATCTCGACCTCGAGAGTAGATTTCAGGAAGTTTAGGAGGCTCTTTAGAAGCTATAAGACCAATTTGCCCTGCATCCACACGACTACGCATGAAGAAATATGCAGCGATAGCCGAATAAAAATGACTGCGAGTGAAAAGCAGTGGGGGTTGATATAATCATGTCACTAATCCCCGGCTCTGTGCGCGCCTGGGTGGGGTTACAAGACACAACAGTTTCGTCTGTTCCGCAAACATGTTAGCGTTTTCGATCCCCTAATCGCCATTTTGCGGATCATAAATAATCTCTCGTTCTTTTCGTTTACATGTTCCACAAAGACGGTTAAAGTATCAGAACGGCAAACAGGTTTGGGAATCAGACGGAACTGTTGTCTTCTTTAAACCTGCCCATTATAAAGTCGCTAGTAGTTAGCTCTAGTAGTATCTGTCGCTTTATTTCGTCCATTTCGTATTCGTTAACGTTACATTCCTAGCACTTCTGGAGTAAAAACTTCCCATAACGTGTCGAGTATCGAACATTCTCTATAAATCGCTATTTTCATAAAGTGGACGATCACGTCCACAGAGCACGGCGTATATTAATATAAATAAACAATATTTTGCATGAGAAATTTATTTTTACTCTTCCGATCAACTAAAATGCCCTTCAAACGTTGTTCTTAACAATGATATAAAGCCACGACCATCACCCACTCCTTCCAAAAAAGTTAAGTACAATATCCAATTTGCCCTCTTGTCAATGAACGCTCGCATAAAAAGAAGTTGTTTACTCGACAAACTGAATTTTCGATAATAATACGATCCAGTCGAAATCGGACACATTAGTTTTATATTCGAATGATTTTTGAACAAATTAAAAAGCAATGCAACAATTTGATTGGTTTGTTGCGAACGTTTCGATGAGCAAACGGAATAGGTATTATTAAATGAAAAATTTATGCGTCTATTAACCGATTGGCTAACACAAACTTGAAAGTAACATGACTTAATTGGCTGCCTGATCCATACGTCGAGATCGATGGAAGTGTTGGACGGATTTATTGTGTAGTTTATTTTCAAATAATCCTCATTGGGAATGATTTGGACTTTTCGAAAAACCGAAATTAGTTCCTGTAAATGAAGATAGTTCATTGTGATTCCCGAAAAAATATTACCAACGTGGCTAAATTACATGCTTACATTTTGAGCCATATAAATGCCCGAAATTAGGTTGAAAAGGACGAATAGACTGTTCATGATGAAATTTCCGTCAACTCTGAGTGAATAGAGTGAAATTGTGGTATAAGATTGATTACGCCATCAATTAAATGCATATTAACAGCAAATATATTGAAAGTTGATACGGTCATGTAGGTTTAGATTTAATTTCGGGCTATTAAAATGATCAACGATAATTAAGATGCACATGCAGCGTTTAAAATTTTGAATAACCCAAAAGTAAAGATAATTTGAAGAACAAATTACTATTCTGATGAATCAAAGGCAGCGCTGGTTCTAGGTCCTATGGCGCCCTGTGCGTGTGTGTTGAAATTCGCTCTTTTCTTGTTGTTTTTTTCTATTCGTGTAATTGGGAAGTCAAATGAGGGGAAAACTCTAATTTCTGGCGAAGCCAACATTTGGATACCCTTCACTTTCTTTAGAGTTAGTAGTTTACCGACAGCCCTATGGCGTAGGGTTACGATTTTATCAGTTACTAGCTGAGAGAGCTCGCTTCGCTCGCTCTCTTATCTAGTGCTCGCTGCGCTCGCGTTGTTCGCTTGGCTCACAACTTTACACTTATTTAACTTTATGAGCGATTTTGAATTTATTGGGATCGACGTAAGAGGGGAATCGGGAAGAGGGTCCGACGACCTTTTAGGTAATTTTGTCGTGAGTTCGGCAACACCTCAACCATGTCGCTCCGCTAAAATCATATCCTTAAGCCGATGTACTCGTATCAACGGATTTCCGAAGTAGTAGCTGATTATGAAATTGCTGTGACCAACATCCAGGATAAATGTTCGCAAAAACGTAGTCACATTTATCTAAGTTACACTGTATTTGACCCAATGACAACTAAATATTCCATACATACAAAATGGAATTTACCGCCACTTCCTTTGAGACTTTCAAAATTTTCTCGGTCTGTAAACTTTCTTCAGCGTAAGGTGGATTAAACAAACAAACAATAATCCGTTATGTGTCCTATCTTCTGTATAAAACGAAGCAGTTTATCGTCAGGATAATCCTAAGAGTTTTTCCTATACTGGAAGTGACGTTATCAAGTGTTCCATGGTAGCCTACCCTACTACAAATTTTCGACAGAGTTGCTCAATAGTGTTAAGCAGTGTTGTTTATGTATTTAACAGTTGATGTACCCACCTCTAATACAGTTAAAACTTCTCTGGATAATTATGGCTCCATTACACTACGTCATATCATCATATTTCTATCATATCCTTAAGCCGGTTCGATTTCATTTAGTACACGTATAAAAATTTAAAGCGTATGAATCGAGTAGGTTTAATCACTTACTCTCACACAAAATGGAATTTCGATATTTACCACCACTTCCTTTGATATTTTCAAAAAAATGTTGGTCCAAAAACCTTCTCCAATGTAAGACGGATAAAACAAAAAAAGAATCATCCAAATCGGTCCAGTGGTTTAGAAGTTTACTGGCAACAGACACAAATACACGTCCATTTTTATATATATAGATAGATTTTGTATATTTTGTAACTTCAGTAGAGACTTATACAGGGTTATTGGTTAAGTCGACCTATTCCCTGCAACACGTTATAATAGGGTCAAAATGCACCAAAATGAGGCCATAAATGTTAGGCCGATTTTCAATGGTCACTGAGATATTTGAATTTTTAGGTGTTTTTGAAATAACCTTGAATTTTACCATTTAAACTAAGAATTAAAGAAAACTACTAAGATAATGGGTTAAAACTTATTTTTAGATTTTAGTCAACACTATAGCAGACATTTCTTAATCATATAAAATTTCAAAAACCCATCACAATTCGAAATTTTTAATTTTTAATAAAAAAAAATTTCTTACATTTTTTTAAAGTTGATTTTTAATGTAGTATTACTAAAAAAATTATATGACACGGAGTCTGCAGACCACTGGAAAAACATACTCGTGTTGTCAGCTTTCCAAAAAGGTATCAATGTCAATATAAATATTTGAAATAATTGAAACAGCTAGCTGCAACTTGTTCGGGGACCATAATTTCGTTTGATAAAAAACGACAAATCCATAACACAATAAAAACTTATCCCTACACCATAGCTTTTATTCCGTTTTTTATCAAGAGAAATTATGGTCCCCGAACAAGTTGCAGCTAGCTGATTCAATTATTTCAAATACTTATATTGACATTGACACCTTTTTGGAAAGCTGACACCACGAGTATGATTTTCCAGTGATCTGCAGACTCCGTGTCATATAATTTTTTTTAGTAATACTACATTAAAAATCAACTTTAAAAAAATTTAAGAAATTTTTTTTTATTAAAAATTAAAAATTTCGAATTGTGATGGGTTTTTGAGATTTTAAATGATTAAGAAATGTCTCCTATAGTGTTGACTAAAATCCAAAAATAAGTTTAAGCCCATTATCTTAGTAGTTTTCTTTAATTCTTACTTTAAATGGTAAAATTCAAGGTTATTTCAAAAACACCTAAAAATTCAAATATCTCAGTGACCATTGAAAATCGGATTAACATTTATGGCCTCATTTTGTTGCATTTTGACCCTATTATAACGTGTTGCAGGGAATAGGTCGACTTAACCAATAACCCTGTATATGTAGGTGAGGTTTGGTTAAGATTGCATAAAAAACTAAATTTTTATAAGAAGAATCTACCTTTTAGGTGAAGTTTCTATGCCAGTCCCATGACCCCATAGTTTATTTCGGTTTGACATATAATAGGTTACATTCAAAGTCAGCCACTCATCAGTATGAGTTCTTTTTTTAACATACATAATTCCTTCAATGAGTTCGAGAGATATTTATAATTTATCAATGTGGCATGATAGTCCGACGTCGGGTCTTGGCCGCCTGAATCGTTGACCTCTAATTGTCGCGGTTAAATTGTCCTCTAAAAACAAGTATTTCCCATAAAATTATAAAAGGAAATATGTCAAAAGAAGAGCTCCACTTTGACTGTGGCTCACTGTATGTTTTGTGGTATTGATTTAGAAGTCCTGGACTCTTTAACTTTGTAGAGGAATGCACGCCGGAATATGCTTTACATCTACATTTTTCAAGAATTTCGATTTTACAACTCAAAATTTCATCGCCGAACTTCTTGGGCTTTTGAACGATAGAGGAGCCCAATGTCGTGACGATTGTCGTTTGTTCCTGACGCGAGACGTACCCGCAATCGAACAGTAGAAAATATCAATTGGTAGTCCCTTCCCATGCATCCATAAGGCAACTTTTGAATCTACTGCTAAGGGCGAAATTGTCGATTTGATTCTCAGCCCGATATCGATCAACAAACGTTCAGCTGATTTTACGGCAACTCTTGTGTTCGAACATAGTGGCTCCTATGATGAGGCGATGGAAGTTGCAGAATTCTACAAACCTCTCACCGTTATAGTTCCGGTTACCCAGATCGTGTATTCCCATCACGTGCCTCATGCTTGAAATAAATTACGCGCATCAGCAGCAGTATCGGCATCGCGAAACGTCAAGCGCAATGCATTTTACATTGCTGACAAAAATGTTGAGCAGAAGACTTGGCATTCAGCATATTTGTCAGCTATGAAATTCTGCCGATGATGCTGCTGATGCGCATAATCTATTTCAAGCATCAGTCTATCGCTGTCGACGCCAACCTTTGCATTTAAATCTCCCGCTACCATAACAATGTCGCCTTTAGGTGTTTTCCATTGGACAGTCTTAAGTTGTTCGTAAAAGAAGTTCCTAAAATTAAAATTTCAGATACGCAAGTTGCTGGTATACATATCCTATCTCTTTAGTCGCCTTATACGACAGGCCGGGAAAACTGTGGTGAATTCTATCCTCTCACTACAGGCACTTACTCGGATAATGCAGGAAAGTGACGCCCCGCGGAGAAACATAGAATTTGGTCAGGGACGTTCAACCTATAAAGCTCCTGTTCACCACAACTGAAAAAGATATATGAATCGGCCGGAGCCTTTCAACCTATATCGTCTCCCCTACGGTAATCGTGAAATGAGCGGAGATTTAAACCGCTTCACTTGTTTTTCATCAATTTTGAAAAGGCTTTGGTGCAGTATTGCATGCATCATTAAACAGAGGAATCCAAAGGACTCTTACATCGTATGTATATCGAAAACCTTGACTACGCGAAGTCGACATTTGCTTTTTCTCGTACACAATATCACAGATCTTTCCACGGTGGCGTTAGAACTGAAAACGGAGGAAAGCAAAGTGATGGCATTTCGATGACCATGTTGAAATATCTCGACCTTCCAGCCATTGAGTATCTCACGGCCGCCTTTAACTTGTCGATGTCCACGCTTGCCATCCCTGAAATCTGGAAAACATGTCGAATTGTTCCCTGTCTCAAGCCAGGGAAGAGCGCAAATCTCGGGGAATCCTACCGCCCCACTACGATACTTTCTCCTGTCGCAAAGACGCTGGAGGCCCTTATTCACCCCACTCTTGTTGCACATGCGAAGCTAGAACCTCACCAGCATGGCTTCAGGAAAATGCATAGTACCACCACTGCCCTCGATGCGATCACTACACGCATTCGTGATGGGCTAAATCAACGCAGTCGTTGTCACAGAACCATTCTGGTGGCAATAGACCTATCAAATGCATTCGATAAGGTCAATCATTCAATGCTCTTAGCAAACTTGTTGAATATGCATCTTCCTGCACAAGAGATGCGTTGGATTGCCAATTATCTAGCTGGTCGGCACTCCTTCACCGAGTTTCGAGGCAAACGTTCTAAGCTTAGGAAAATCAAATTAGGTGTTCCACACTTTGTTTAACATCTACATGTCCGGCCTTCCCACACCACCTGAAGGAATGGAGGTGATTTCCTATGCTGACGATTGCACCGTACTCGCCACAGGGAACGATAAGGATGAAATGCGCCTCCAAATGAATCGCTATCTAGGACGATTACAGGCATTTTTCCAAAGCCGAAACCTCACCATCTCTGCGTCCAAATCCTATGCAACTTTTCTAACCACTTGGTGGGAGGACATCAGATGGGAGATGGATATACGTATTGGCAACAATTCTGTTCCTACTGTGAAAAACCCCAAAATTCTCGGGCTTCACCTAGAGAACATGATGACGTCTGCGAATCATGCAGCTTCAGTTTGTGAAAAAATGCGCAGTAGGAATAACATCCTAAAAGCTCTAGCTGGTAGCACCTGGGGCAAAGATAAAGAAACCATGCTAGCTACTTATAAAGCGGTGGGTCGAGCGGCCGCTGATTATGCAGCCCCAATTTGGACATATAGTTTATGTGACACAAACTGGTCCAAAGTTCAGATCTGCCAAAATGTCGCTCTACGCATCGCGACAGGTTGCCTTCTGATGTCTTCCCAGGATCACTTACATCAGGAGACAAAATTGATGCCAATACGTGACCACAATCTCCTACTCTCAAAACAGTATCTTGTTGGTTGCTATCGTGAGGATCATCCCAATAATCATCTCATGGACCGAGTTCCTCCACCACGACATGTCAGGCGTGGTTTACGAGACCTTGAGAGAGAGGTTCAGGGATACAAACGGGACCCTTACGATGAAGTTACATACCAAGCCGCCATCGCAGCGATCCACACTGAAGAAGTGAATCGGTCTATTGCGAGCTTAGGTGCGAATAGAGTCCTCTCAGAGCGCCCACCACCAATTTCGCCTGAGGAGATTAGGCTCCCGAGAGCCACCAGAGTGACATTAGCTCAACTTCGGTCGGACTTTTGTTCACGCCTTAATTCGTACCTTTCTCGCATAAGCCCGGACATCCAAAACATCTGTCCAAACTGTGATGGTACTCCTCATTTGTTTCAATGCCCCGCTGCGCCCACTGATCTTACCCCTATATCGCTGTGGGAAAACCCTATCGCAGCAGCTATGTTTTTGTCCTTAGACCTCACGGACACAAACATTGACGAACCATAAATCGTACCCATATAGATGCACAGAGGTTTCACACCTTTCTGCACCGCTAAAAGAGGAAGAAGAAAGAAAGCAAAGTTGGGCTAATTATAAACAACAATAAAACCCAGTTATTTAGCTCATCTATCTTCTTCTTGGTTTGCTGTAACTCCTAGTGGAGCATGGTGATTGTGGACTACCTTGTCTAGTCGTCAACGTTTCAACGACACCTGAATTCGGAGCGTGATATGGTTGACAGCCATACAACTACTTCTAGTCGCATTTTTCTGTTCATTTTCCTATGATAAGAAAATTGCTTATCTTTTTCTGAATAATAAACAGGTGACGAGTCATGCCCAGTATTGAAAACTCATGAACAGCTATACGTAGAGAAAATCCAACACCGATCCATATTAATGGAAATATACAGCAAATGGATGAATTTCTCTACCAGGAAAGCTTTGTTACCGAAAATTGAGGTACGGAGCAGAACATCGTTCGTCGTATCAACCAGACCGAAGGTGCGTATAGTTATAAAATGCTGTCTCAAATCTGGAAATACAGCTCATGATGCTTTCAGTACTTTTATATAAGAGCAGTACATGAAAAACTACTTTCCGTTGCAGTAGTTTTTCATGTACTGTTTTTGTGAATTAATACGAAGGCTAAAATCTCAGTGGATGGTAAAAGCCTGCAAATTGAACCTTGTTTTTAACTAGGGCCGAGAGAATATAGGCAGCTGCAATCGGGTGTCCCATAACGTCCTCGGAGTGAGGATAGTGAGTGCAGCGAAGAAACAGGTGGTCGAAGTCATGTGGCGCACCTTCGAAGCTCGAACAAGTGTTCTGGATGCCCGAGTCTATTAGAGATAGATAAGAATTTATGTTCGAACACCAACCTGGCCTAATCTGATCCAGTGTCGGTCGCTCTTGTGGTTATGGGTGGTGGTGGTTCTAAGAGTGAATATCCGATGGCCGGGTGGTATGCTGTACCATCCAAACTATCGGTAGCTCCCCGTTTGTATCTCGGGATTTCTCTCTCGAGATCTCGGGGTCCGCTCCTAGCATGACGTGGAGTATTGTCCATTAGATGATCTCGCATTGGTAAATATGCTGCTTTCCTGGTATAGATAATCCTGGGACGACACCAAGTAGCAACCTGAAACGATACGTAGAACAGCATTCTGGTATGCCTGCATCTTTTCCTAATTTGCGTCACAAGCCACTTGTGAACACTTCGTGCTGCATAGTCGGGAATTGCTCGACCTATCACTTTATAAGTGACCAGCATGATTTTTTTGACCTTGCCTCAGGAGCTGCCGGCATGTGACTTTAGAACGTTATTCCTACTGTGCATTTTGTCGATTTTGTTCTCAAAATGACGATTCAATTTCATCATGATGTCCAAGTAGACCCCAAGGATTTTACCAGTACGCATCGTAAGCTGTTCCGAAAATTCCTGACTTCAGGTGATGAGAAGTATTGCAGTCCATCCATTTCGACAGACGGAGAAATTATTGGGTTCGGGATTCTGAAAAACTGCACCAATTTTCCAATGTAGTCATTTAGTCGAGCACACATACCACCGCTTTCCCCGTGGAGTACGGTGCAATATTCGTTCTCATAGCAAATAATTTCGATGCCTTTCGACGCTATTTTATGAAACTCCCTGCTTAGTTCTCATATGCTTTGAACAATTGCAACGAAGCTCTGTGTTGAAGTACGTAGAGTTTCGATACGCTCTCCAAAACTAAGCCTCAAGTACTCAACGGAAGACTTAGATACTGTGACCGTTCTACTTGACTCTAGTTTTGCGCTTACTAATTAGAGCAGCTTCCGTTTCATGGTCCACCAGCTTCAAACTCACTGATTCCAATGATAGTTTAATGGTTCAGACGGTTGAGACAATTCTCAACCAGGAATAAAGAAGAATCGTGAATAAACAGTAGCAAAGGGTTGCGAACTGGCCGAGCTCCCGAGCTCCGTTTCTTATCAGCTGACTATAGTGCGTTCAATGTGGTTCAATCTGAGATATTTAGAAGAAGTTATAGACGTGACTGTACGGACGCTGTCAACTTCATAGTAATTTCCTTTTCTATACATCTGTATACAAACAATCGGAGAACTGCTCGCAAATATTTTAATATAACATCCAATTATGGACTTTCCAATGGATTACACCGTTGTTAAAGAAGAGTGGATGGACGACGAAGGAGAACAAGCAGTGAATCACCAGAACTCCACCGATCCTTCCATCGTCAAGTGTGGCGAGATCTTCCATCGTGGCACAACCAGTAGCTTCACCTTTATTTGTGCAAGTTGTTCGAATGGGTTCGAGAGTCTTGATGATTTTGGTCAGCACATACAGTACCATATAGATGATGACAAAATCAGGACTACGAGACCCTTTCAGCAGGAAGCACCGGACGATCCGCTTTTCTCTCCACAACATGCTCCTAGTCCTGACGAGGTAATTCCTAAGTGCAACGCTGTATTTCCTATTGGGTCCGAAGTTTGGTAATACTTTACAATTTTTAGGCAAGCGACACAGAATTGCCCATTCAACCCGAGGAAATACAAATAAAACAAGAAAAAGACGAAAGCATGAAGAAATCAAAGAGAAAACCAATTGGAACATTAGTGCCTGATCAAGATGTGGTTTTAGGAAAAAACCATGACCCTATTCCAGTGGACAATAATAAATTTGAATGTCCTAAATGCGGTCGTCGATATAAGCATCGTCAATCATTGCAAGCACACATGAAAAGGGAACATGCCGAGAAGCTGCCCTGTCGTCTTTGCAATGGCACTTACTGGAACCTAAACGCTCTTCGATTGCACGAGAAAGTTGAACATCATCTCTATGACGAGCCTGGCCAGCTAACAGCGTCTGCGAAGCCAGCTGAATTCAGTTCAGAATCACAGGAATCACATCCTGTCGACGCCATAGAATACGACGGAAATCAAGAGTGTCCTAGATGTGAAGAGACTTTTGATCGTCGGAAATCCTTATTGATTCACGTAAGATGCAAACATGGTATCGCTGCATTGATTGAACATTTTACCAAAACTGATGAAATGAAATATCCTTGCAAGTATTGCAATAAAGCCTTTTTACAAGCTGATCAGTTGGAATCTCATGAGAAAAAGCATCACTGGATGGAGCTACTAAACGACGATACGAATGAGGATATTATTGGTGAAGCCACATTTTCATGTATATTTTGCAATAAAAGTTACCCGTACTTGCGCGAACTGCGGCTACACGTAAAAGATGATCACGGATTCAGTTTTATAAGTGCCGATGAGTTGACATGTCGTTATTGCGTGAAAACGTTCCCCACAACGGACGAGCGCAACAGGCACATCGAAGACGACCACGTCGGGCCGGATAAGTTCCAATGCTCGCATTGTCCGAAACTATTCAAAAGCGCAACAAACCTAGCACAACACATTTTCACGCATACAGGCGATCGACCGTTCAAGTGCGATGAATGTGGTGAAGGATTCGCCAATCAATCGAATCTTATAGTTCACGTTCGCGGTCATAGACGAATCAAGAATCACGTATGTTCGTTTTGTCCAAAAACGTTTGTAACGAGCACGGAGAAAAAACGACATGAACAGGTCCACACGGGCGTTCGGCCGTATCAGTGCGAACAATGTGGTGCACAATATCCATGCTTGGCCAAATTGAACGAGCATTCGTATAAACATCGTAATATTAAGAAATTTAAATGCGATATATGTGACAAGAGTTTTTTCACAAAGAAAACTCTTACCGATCATTATGTAGTTCATTCGACAGAGCGACCGTTCAGCTGCGAGATTTGTGGTCAGTCATTCCCACGGAAGCGTGCTTTGATTGTACACGAGAAGCTTCATTCCAATGATAAGAAGTACGTTTGTAACGTATGTGGAAAGGCATTTGCTCAACCGGCGGGTCTATATTGTCATAAGAAAACGCATAGTAATATTGAGTAGCTAGTTAAGAGATGAATGGGGTTAGTCAATTTTTAGATTAAAAATAGGTTTATAGATTGTGATGTGTACATATGGAAATTTTCTTCCTTCTTGTTTCCTAAAAATAAATACATTATTATTATTATTATTATTTATTATGTGCTTTTGATCCATGTGAATTGAAGGATGTATTAGTAGAGTAGATAAGAAATGTAAACGCTTTCTGCACGGGAATGTGCTCCGCAGTCAGCCTCTATTTTAGCCATAGTTCTGTAAGTCCATTGTACCATTTTTGCACCTTCAGGATAATCATTTGATGTAAAGGGCTGAATTAAGATCGAGGGTGAAATTTTTCGCCCAGGGATTTTATCAATAAAAATGGATACTTACTGTCGTGGAATATGTCACAAATGGTGGGGAATTCCATAAGCTGCAATCTGAGACCGGTTCCATAATTCTCCTCGGTCATTTTATGTATTATTTTTCGATTCCCAGGTCATTTGACATTTAACGATGAAATAACCGGGGAATCGGAAAAATACATAAAATGGCGGAGAATAATTATGGAACTGTTTTCGGATTGTAGCTTATGGAACTCCCTAGCATTCCCCACATATACCACGACAGTAAGAATACATTTTTATTGAAAAAATCGCAGCGGCGAAAAATTTCACTCTCCAGGGGCCGGATTCCGCAAAAATGAATTTTTGTGAATGTACACCGACTGAAAATTCAATGTGCAAATTTAGTGATTTTTTAGCAGAGAGTGAGAGTTTAGAAAACATGGATGAAAAAAAAATCACGAAGTGAATTTTTTTTGACAGATGCGGTGCAAACAGGCATTCGAATTCGGTTCGGCTTTTGTCGAAAGAAGACTCGGGTCGTAGAACGTTTAGTTATATCATTTTCAATAAAAATTCCTTTTTTTTCTAAATACAAATTAGTTGCAAGTCAAATGAAATAAACAAGTTTGCAAATATAAAAATGTTTTACAAGTCAAAATAATCTTTCAGAAAATCACTTCTCATTGTTGCGTCGTTGATTTGACTTGTTGAAATAAACTTCTTTTACAAAGTCGTTGATTCCACTTTTGAACGCATTAATTTTTTTTGTGAAACCGTTGATTATATTTGATACATGGTAAATTTTGGTAAGAAAGGTGAATTTGTCTTACAAATGGTATATTTAATTAAAAAATCGATCTTGAGTCAATCCATATAAAATCGATTTGTGTCCGTCCATCCGTCCGTCCATTTGTTCACTAAATAACTCACGAACGACTCAACCGAAGGACATCAATTTTGGTAGATTTGGTAGGAATGTGTTGAATGGTTCATGGTTACAGTCTTCGACACGAATACCTTAGAACTTGGTAGGACAAAGCTAACAGGGTGTCTCCGAAGGGGTGGAAAAGGTGTAAGTTTTTATTTTTTATCAGAGATAAGTGTGTGCGTACTCAAAACAAAACGCACGACGAGTTAATTTCATATCAGGTACTTTTTTGGGGTTTCGGGTAACGTTAAAGTCGTAAAAGTTGAGTTAACGGTATCCCCTCTGTGTCTAAGCCGCTAAAGGTTTCACAGAGGTTGGTCTGTATGAGCATATATATACGTTAAATAGATCCTACATTAAAAAATGTCTGCCTTGATTTGTAAAATTTAAAATATGAGTATGCTTTTTAGGTTTTGTGAAGAATTCCTACACACAACTTTCACTACTTTTGTGAATTTTTCACAGCCGCTCCTAAACTATTTAAAGTGCTAGTGCGGTTAACTTTTTTAGTTTTAAAGAATTTTAAAGAAGAATAATAATTTAAATAACTACAAACCCCCTACATAAAAAACTGATATTACATATCGTTCGCTAAAATTAAAAAAGAGTAATAAATAATCATTTTGCGCAATATTAATTTTTTTCGACCGTCATTTTGTTATTTAGTCACTTGTTGCCATGATTGTATACACGAAAGAAAATTCATTTTAATTCCTCAAAATACACTCAAACTTATCGCGTGCAAAAATCATAAGAAAATGCGCACCGATGATAACAATGAAAATACATTACACCTTTACGGAATACCTCTTTTGCTATTCAGAAAGCTCTCTCGTGAAATTGTTAATATCACTGCACTGCATTTTTACGGAATCGCACTTCGAAATTTGCGATGTACACCGCAAAATGCACTCTAACAGAATTCCTCCCAGTGATAAAAATGCAAGTAAACTGAGCATGATTGCTTTTTGAAAAAAAAAATTCATCGCATACTTGCAGAATCGCATTTTCGACATTCAGCCGTGATTTGTTGAAGAAAATTCATTGCACTTTTGCAGAATTGCATATTTGTCGGTGTACACCGAAATAAGTGTGCATCGCAGAATTCATTCTTGCGGAATCCGGCCCAGGTCAGTACTAGGCTTAATGAAGAAAATTTTCAACGAGAGTTAGCCTGTTCTTCTCTGAAACAGAAGAGTGGTCGGCACGCTTGAGCTACAAAGGTTTCGGTTTGAAGTATCAGTCAAAACATGACGTCAATGCGTAAGAATCATGCTTACTTTCCTCCACTGCGAGGCACAGATACCAAATTATGGTCCGCAGGTTGTATGTTGAACAGCCATGGGCAGTTAACCAAAACGAGCATTGAACGCACTCCACCCAATGTCAATTGATATTTCTATTTTCTACAGCTGTTTGTATACAAACAATTGGAATTGAAAATCTAGCGAATATTTTGCTGTGGCCAAACGGCAAACGATAAAAGAGGTGGGAAAACAACCATCTCGGGACCCTCGGGACACCCTAAAATTGATCACACTATAGTCAAAGAAGAGTGGATAGAAGACGATCCAAAATGGATCACACTATAGTCAAAGAAGAGTGGATCGAAGACGATCCAAAGCAGACACTGGAGAGTCAGCTATCCGGGGATCAGCATACCGTCAAGTGCGGCGAAATACTCCTCCGTGTTAAGGCGCGCCAATTCACCTTTATTTGTGCAGTTTGCACAAGTCATTTCGAGAGTTTCGATCACTTTGGTCAACATATAATACACCACATAGAAAATGACAAAACCTGGTCTGCAGAAAGCATTCGACAGGACGAATCGTCGGACGATTCGATTTCTTCCCCCCAACAAACTCCCAGTCCGGATCAGGTATTTTCATATATTTTTTACAATATATTGCTATTCATCCCAGTTTTGAAATTTTAGGCAAACGATGATGAAACAGAGGCAATCATTCATCTGGAAATTGCCGAACAAGATGATTCAAACGCGGAACCTATTGGAAGCCCATATTCTGCTCCAGAACTGGTCCCAGATCAGTCGTCAGTTGAAACCAAGAAATTCAAATGCCTTAAATGTGGTCTAGGCTATAAGCATTACCAATCGTTGCAAAAACACATGAGAAACCATCATGCGAAAGACAAACTGCCCTGTCGTCTATGCAATGGCACATTCTGGAGCCTCAAAGCTCTTCGGTTGCATGAGAAAGACGAGCATCAACTGTTAAACAATTCTCTGCATCCAGTCAACACCGAGGAATACGAAGGAAAACAAGAGTGCCCGATATGCGAAGACACACTGGATGACCGGAGATCTTTACTGATTCATGTAAGACGCAAACATGGTGTCGCTGCGCTGGACGAATATTTTACGAAAAAAGATGAAATGAAATATCCTTGCAAGTATTGCGAAATAGCATTCATACAAGCTGGCCATTTGGAATCTCATGAGAAAAATCACTGGATGGAGCTGCTGAATGATTATACGAATGAGGCCGAGGGTAGCAATGCGACATGTATATTTTGTAATAAAATTTCCTCGGACTTACAGGAACTCCGGCTACACGTAAAAATTGATCATGGCTTAGATTCTATAATAACCGACGAGTTGACATGTCGTTACTGCTTAAAAACGTTCCCCACTAAAGTCGCATGCAATAAACACATCGAAAAAGGCCATAGCGGTTCTAATAAGTTCCAATGTCCGCACTGTCCCAAATTGAAGTTGAAGAGTGCAACTAGCCAAGCGGAACATATTTTTAAACACACCGGAGAGCGCCCGTTCAAATGTAGTAAATGCCCCAAAGGATTTATCAATCCGTTGAGATTGGATGTTCACACCCAAACCCATATTCGAATAAAAAATCGCCAATGCTCATATTGTCCGAAAACGTTTGCAACCAGTACGGAGAAAAAACGTCATGAACAGGTACACACGGGTGTGCGGCCGTATCAATGTGAGGAATGTGGAACGCAATTCCAGAGCTGGGCCAAGCTGAAGGAACATTCTAATAAACATCGGAATATCAAACAGTTCAAGTGCGATATTTGTGATAAAAGTTTTTTCTTGAAGAAAACTCTTATCGGTCATCAGGCTGTTCACTCGACGGAACGTCCATTTAGTTGCGAGATTTGTGGTCAATCGTTTCCGAGAAAGCGTGCTCTGCGTTTGCACGAACAGCTGCATTCCGATGTTAAAAAGTATGTGTGCAATGTATGCGGCAAAGCATTTGCTCAACCGGCAGGACTCTATTGTCATAAAAAGACGCATAGTAATGTGGAATAGGGAGATGTATGGAGTAAATTGCATTGATCAGTAGAATTATTGTTAAGTGTATAGATTTCTTAGGTTAACACATCTTTCCTCAAAATAAATTGCTGTCTATTCAAATTTTTTTTGTAAGTCGTTTGTACTGGTTGTTTTTGGGAGCCTAATTCCTCGGACGAATTAAGTGATGCAAGCCACTGAGAGAAGTCTGTTCGTACATAATCTCGCAATAGACCGATTCACTTAATCGCTGAGATGGCGCTTTCCATTTTATATTTTCGAAAGTTCTAAATTCCTATTAAATGGCTAATCAGGCGATTCCTACGATGGGAAGTCTTTTTTGACAAATTTGTATGAAATTTACGAATATTCTGTTCTCCTTTAATTTCAATGCCAAATGCTGCTTTACAAAGAAACACAACTAGCATTGTTTCCAACTTGGTAATGTGCACTAAATAACTTTTCCGAAGTGTTATTCCCGGGTATAAGCAACATTTTTGTTTATAGAAAGGTCCCCAAGATATTTTTGACTATAACTGGGACCCCGGAATATAAAAAACCCGCTTATAGTCAACGATTTCGCTTGCCCACTTACGGTTGATTATAACCGGGGTCTACTGTATTCTTCCACTGCCATCTAGATAGACAGGCCGAACTGCAGAAATTTGTTCGTCTACAAGTGGACAAAGTGCGTTCGTGACCAGTGACAGTTGGCATTTGTAAAGCCCACAACCTCCAGTGCTTCTGAACCCAAAAGTTTAAATATGCCGAGCGTTTATTACGAAACAAAGGTTATGGTTTGCTTTAATGTGTTTTTGATGTGCAAGTGGTAAAATAGTATACATCAACATCGTACTTACCATTTTTATCTCAAAAATCAACGCACTGGCATGTGTATATCATAGCAAGTCACACGAAATGACAGGCTGACACAGGGAGTAGATATGGAGTAGACATAATGATGAAACTGCATGTAAAAACAACAACACTACATGGGACGAAAAATCTTGTCCATGGGCTCTCTCGTTCAGCGGTTCACGGTACACTTACGTCAAATGCGACCAGTTTTGCCGCACACAGCGACAAAATCGACTAGTTCAGCCACTCACATCAATACACACACCGACAAAGTCATCCGGTTCTGCTAGTTCTGTAGCACGCGCGCATTCTCTATTGTCAAATTCGGTAAACGCGGAAAACGATCCTCGCCGCGAATCTCGTTTGATTTAATTCGATTGCGCGAAATAGTTACGTTATTGACTACAACATTACGTTGCTCGGGTAATTTGTGGTTGTTAGGAGCTGTTTTATGTCATAAAATGCAAACGTAGTGTGTTATCGACGGGTTGTTTATGATTCACTCATCAATTAATGTACCGTTGTTTTCCTCTCCCATTAAACAAGCAAACTTGTCCCGTCTCATTTTACGTATGCCATCTCCTTCCTTATCTACTCCCTGGGCTGACAGCCACTGATATTTGGATTGTGGACAATTTGTGGATTGTACTGAGCGGTACTTTGGCAGTACTAAGCGCGGACCATGACCAACCATGGCACTACTAGTGTTGCATGACCACTGACAGATCAGCTGATAATCCGGCCTGTCTATCTAGATGGCAGTGATTCTTCCCATTTTTCCTATTCAGGTTGTGTACCACTGCAAATGGACAATATCGTCATGTTCTAGTACGCTGTTATTCGCTATTTGACAACTATCTGACACTTCAGCAGTTTATTTTGATTTTTTTTCTGTTTATGTTTTTTTTTGTATTTTACAAACATTGTGCAAAATAATTTGGATTTCTTGTTTAAATGATTGAATTAAGCCTGTACATGTAGACCGTCATGAGTACATTGCAAACATCATTCCATGATGTCCAGATAAAAGACGAAAATGAATTGGAAAACAAGGATGTGGACTCTTCTTCAGTTCCGGACGCGACACAAATCAACTTTGTAATACCGAAACCCAAATGTGGCGAAATACTTGTTGCATGCACCGGACATTTTACGTTTGTGTGCACTCTGTGTTTGAAGGAATTCGTGGAATTGCAATGTTTCGGCAAGCACATTCAGACGCAGCATATGTCAACGGTGAAAAATGAGGGAAAGGATAAAGAACTAAGAGAAGAGCAACCTGCAGATCCACTTGCTAGTGCAGAGTTGAATGTGGATTTAATGTCGGTGAGTATAATGGGCAAAGTGTTTCGAGCTATTTACCTATAATAAGACAGGTAGCTAACATAACTATTGACCAGTGAAATGTGCATCACGTAGATTGAATCATTAAATTCATTTGGTAAGGGGGCTTTGTCTGTATTTAGGTGTGTGTAGGGTGTCATTCCCAAAGACTATTGTTTAGGAAGTACCTGAGCTAGTGTACTCTTACATCCAAGCCCCTCGAACTTTATGGGCACGATGTTACCAAGTCGAAAGGGGATTTCTCCGTCCAGAGAATCAACTCTCCTTCGAAAAGCTAATCCCGGAATTGCAGCTTTTACGTAAAAACCCACAACCACCTAGAGTTCAACGTCTTGATGGGTAGGGACCATGGTCGTCTGGGCATGCCTATTCCCGTTGTCTGCTCAATAGCAGGTGTGATCCTCCTTCGGCTTCCTTAAAGGGGCTGAGAACCAATTTGCATGTCGCAGGCACATTTGACCTGTTACTACCCGCCGACAAGTAGTGCTGCTTTTCACATCCGGATGACACCTCTAGCACACTAGCCACCAATACGACTCGGTCCGGCAATCGGACATACTCGCTAACTAGCCCCTTCGAGGCTCGGGCTCTGCGAATCCGTCAGTGATTACACCTCTCTTACACAGGTATTATCAAGGATTTGGCGACACCTTTTTTTTAGACAATAATACAAAATATATAAATTTTTATATCTCTTTGTGGATGAATTCTTCCAGTTGTTGCAATTGATTTAATCGATATTGCATTGAATGTAAACATTTCGTGATGGTTTCAGTAAGAAGAGGCCATAGTACACACCAAAAGAGTCTCAATATCAGTACTACGCTGCGAGGTTTGGTGGGGCTCCGTGTCGGCTCGCCCACTTTACCAGCTCTGAATTTATGCTTTGGGGGTTGAAATAGCGCTTTTATGGAATTTAACCAGATTCACGTTGAAACAAGGGTTTACAAAGAAAACATTAGGTTCTGTGTGTCAGCCTGTATTGTCCAAATTTTGCATAAATTATTTGTATTAGCCACGGCATCTGATGAGAGGTGTTGTACCATGAACTGCATGTTTCTAGTATTCTGTGATCAAGTCTTTGAGATGATGCCACCGTTTCGTCCGCTGTTCAATGTGAAAATCTTCAAAACTCTTCATGCTCCTGTAGTACGGGATTTTAGTCTACTACCGTTACACTTCACAATCAAAGAAATACTGGTTTTATTCCCAAATTTGACTCTTCTATGTACCTAGGGGCATTCGGTGGCTCAGTGGCAGAGATGTCACTCTATCTCTGAGTTGGCGGTGCGTGGGTTCGAATCCCACTGTGGCTCATGGATGTTTGTGTTGTCCATAAAAATGCTCCTACGGCAGCTGGTTCTTCGATGTAAATCGTCCCGGAGCTACCCGTTGTTTAAAAAACGGCCAAGAGCTGCCCAGACCCCCTTCGATTCAAGAGAAAAAAAATCTCTTGAATCGCTACAACAACAACAATTCTTCTACCTAAGAAGTTTGCCGACTACACACCGACCGTTATCTCTCGTTGCAAACTGAATGGACAGAATGTTTCCGTGTCGATCGGCCGGAACGGGACGGCAGCAAAATTAGTATTATATCTCTGGCGCTTAATGGAATGGAAGCGTTCTGTTTCGCCCGTAAAGAGCAGGTTGTTTTAGATTTACTAAATTTCCAGTTCCGATAAAGGTAGTAATTAACGTTAAATCTACAGATATTTTTTTATTTATAATTTCTGCAGATTTCCCAAACAAAACTTTTTTTGTTGATGTCCACTCTGGACTAATGCATAGTATGCGTTACTATATTTTCTCTAAAATAGGGCAAAATTGTGGTATGCCTAGGCGACCCGGCAAGATCGTTAGACAATACCGCCTTTTGTCATTGGCAGAAGTCAGCGTAATTTATAGATTTACTGTTCTGTTCTGTTTATCGGTTCACGCTTTCATTAATTTACTGTTTTAATTAAGATTTTTCCCTTGTTGCAGAAAACTCACATCGTATTTTCTCATTTTAGGAAAATGATGATCACCAGATTATGCATACAACCTCGGACTATCCAGAGACTGATGATGAAGATTACGAGCCTCCCGCAACAGAAGATTTACACTCACCTTCACTGGACGATATCGACAGTTCAAAAAGGTCAAACTTGTATGTATGTGACCTGTGTGGCCGCAGCTATTTGCACAAGCGTTCCTATGAAATTCACAAAAAGAAGGTACATGACAAAGAAACATCACATCCGAAATCGATGAGAATCCTCACCGATCTGCCCGTCCTCAATACTCCTCTCGATCAGCTGACTTGCAAATATTGTGATAAAAAATGCGACGACACGGAATCATTACGCACGCATCTAGGCACACACACAGGTCGTAGACGATTCGTGTGCAATTTTTGTAACAAGACATTTTCATGTCGTACAACACGACTTCAGCACTTGTCCATACACACGGGAGAGCGACATTTTAAATGTCCGCATTGTCCGAAAATGTTTTCCGGCCGTTCGAATCTGAGCTGTCACATACGAGCTCATTTGAAAATCAAAAACTATTCATGTGACTACTGTGATAAGCGCTTTGTACAGAGCAGTGAAAAACGAGTGCACGAATTAACCCATACCGGCGAGCGACCGCATCAATGCGAGGAGTGTGGTCAACGGTTTTTCACATCGAATAAGCTAACGATGCATATGCGTCGACATAAGAATATTCGCAATTATAAGTGTGAAATATGCAATAAGGCATTCTATGGAATGTCAGCACTGAAAAATCATATGCCAACGCATACA
Source organism: Microchrysa polita (assembly GCA_949715475.1). Lineage (NCBI taxonomy): Eukaryota > Metazoa > Arthropoda > Insecta > Diptera > Stratiomyidae > Microchrysa > Microchrysa polita. The sequence continues at coordinate 27,939,747 of OX454418.1, forward strand.
GGCGAAAAACCGTTTAGTTGCAATATTTGTGGACAAATGTTTCCGCGCAAGAAATCGTTAAATACGCATAAGCAATTGCATACGGGCGAAAAGAAATATGTGTGCAATAAGTGTGGTAAGGCGTTCGCACAATTTGCGGGACTTTATTCGCATATGAAATCACATGGTGAAAAATCGAAATAGATTTAATTAAATTATGTAGACAGTAAGGATACACTTTATTTATTTATTAAATAAAATTTTTTTTTATAAGTAGTTAAACCCATTTCTTATTAAATTCTATTTATCAGCTGACCCGGCGTATCTTGTACCGTATCAGAATCAATTATCGAAATAAGTGTATTAACCGTGGAAAAAAGAAATTAAAATTCCAATAAACTAACCCAAGCACACCAAAGAGTGGATAATTCAAAACTTCACTTTCACCATATATGTACGATGCTTCACCTCTACAATAAGAAATTCAAAATTTATCAAGAGGTAAGTATCCAATTACATATGCCTAATCATCATATCGAAAACTGCCAAAATAGCTCTATCGCTCTTGGTGCTATCCATGAGAAAAAAGGATACTTCTCATTACCCTGTTGCTCTCATCATCAATGTGGCACGATAGCCCAACGTCGGGCTTTGGACGCCTGAATCGTTGACCTCCAATTGTCGCGGTTGCGTGACCTTGTCCTCCAGTTTCGGAAGCCCAGCAGCTGGTGGGCGTCTTCAACTACGATGTTCTCCCAGCGAGCTCTAGGTCGTCCACGCAACCCTGTTGCTCTCGAAGAACGAAAATCTGGAAATTTTTCAAATGTAATCTTCTAATCATTTCCTTTCTTGCGACTTCCATCTTGTATCCGTTTCGCAGTGAAAAATGTCCGTTTTGGACCTAAGGATCCTAATAAAAGTAGTAAAAATGCTCCAATCTGCTTTGTAGTCTTCTCCATACAGAATATCTCGCATTTTAATATACATATATTGCCATAATATGAATCATCTTTAGTCTGAAGAAGAAAATGTTTGTCCTGAATATAGAGGGTACAGATATAGGCAAAGAAAATCACTACATACTTAATTTCGATTAAATTTGATTTCAGATAAACCCTGCTGATGATGCGGTTTATATTAGGATTTACAGTTATCCTGCGGCTATATCGGTGACGATATTCTACCAAAACTCATCAAATCCATTACTCACCACGTTTTCTCTCGTTCTACACTTATCTCACCCACAGAACGTTTCCGAGCAAAACATGTTTTATTTATCTAAGGATATCTCCGCAAGGGTTCAAAACGTATCCATTAGGAGCGTCGAGAACTGCTTTTGGAAGCCGGTACATATTTTGACACCAATATCATTAATATCCACCCACTAAAATATTCAAAATGATTTTATTGCCATCCCAGAAACTCGTTCTACTGAGTGCTATATCTTGATATCCATAACGCCTAAACGGCACCCCTACAGTATTTTATGGGCAGTAGAACATTTCAAAATGATCATTGTATGTACTAAAATACGTAACACCACACCACAAAACCGTTGCCTGGGAAGAGCCAGTGCAATCAACAGAAAGAAGCATTTTCGTTTACTTCATATCTGAATGAACCGTTATCCGAGTGACAGATAATTTAGGAAATGGATGGACTAAATCGCCGATATTTTGGACACGTCATGTCTATAATTTGACACAGTTTTTCGCGAAAGACAAGCTGTGAGAGCTATACATTTTATGACCTATTCTCACTCCTAGAAAGTATACATACAAATCTAGAGGCCCGAAATAGCCTATAAACGGCTGAGTAAACGCACTATGCCAAGGGGTTACGGTACAGAGAAGATGTGGAAGAAGATATGGTTATGGCTTTGTAGGAGAGGTAGCGATATTTTGAGACCTAGCGATATTTTAAGTGTTCGGATTATTGCAGATTTGTGTGAATCATCATAAACCACTATTTGTCTATTGTGAGCTTAAAACCTACCTGAAGGAAAACGTTAGGTGTGTTCTCCTGGATCCAGCGAATGCTGGTGCGATTGGTATATAGGGGACTGGTCATCAAGGTGTGATGAAAAGGGAATTGTTAAGTTTAGAGTGGGTGCAGTTACGACAAATCCAGGCAAGCAAATCGATGCCTCTATGTTTAACTCACTCTGGAATCCTGTCCTTAACCAAGGTTCACTAAAAGGAAAGGGATGCCGTCATGCGGTCGTGCGGTGGCAACAATGATTACGACGCTATAGAGGTTTCTCGTAGATCAAAGGTCTTAAGGACGGTCATGTGTCGGGGAGTATCATCCTAATAAATTCCTGACTCTTGCTAAATTCTGGTGTGGTTAGCTTCATTATCTGAAAGTAAAAAAACAAGAACACCAATTTCTTATATATTTCTGGTCCTAAGAACATTGAAGTAAGAAAAGAGCCAGAAAGCTCGGAAGTTAATGAAAACGAGTAGAACATATTCATAAATTGTGGAGCGAAATTTTGTATTTGTAGGAAAAATGTTTAGCAAGTTCGAAGGAATAACAGAGGAGTTGCATGAAATTATTTGCCTATTTGGTCCTATTCCTAATATGCCAAGTATATCGTTTCCATTGATTTAATAATTCTATTTTAAAACTTAACAGAAATTTATAATAATGCAACAAGCCTACTCCCTAGATTTTTATTTATGGGGTAACTTAAAAAAATAATGTCTATTCCGAGCAGATTACCTCCCGGGAATAGCTGCTGCAGCGAATTAATGATGCTTGTGATAACATAAAAGAAACCGCTCCTGAAATCCTTCGGGACGTTTCTTCCATGCGCCGAAGGTGTCGAGTCTGCATACAAAATGGAGGAGGCCAATTCCAGCAGCATTATTCCAATTCATCAAACAGACCCATTTAACCATTAGTTAATATTTTTAGTTTATTGGTTATTTCTATATTCAAAACTTTATTTTCATTTTTATTTAACAAATTTTCAAAATTGCGATAGTAAAATATAAAAAATAAATGAATAAAATTTCAGTTTGAATAATCCGATTACAAAATAATTACCTCGTTTTTTTTACATCCAATATGTGTAATTCCAAAATCCCGCAATGTAAATATGAAAAGTGATATACCGTTGGAAAGACAACATGTTGATGCAACTTTTATCAACTTTGCAGAGTTGTACGTATAAAGCACCGTCGTGAAATTACTATGTATTTGAATTTTCGATGAAAAAAATCTATTTTAAAATTTCTATTAAGTTTGAGTAACTGTATCTTTAAAGTGGCGATAATATTGGCAACAGGGAAAACTTCAGTTTTTGTGAAATTTTATGTAGTTTCTGAAACTGAAATCAAATCTTGGATGAAGTCATCAGGAGGGCTGCAAATTGTGATTTTGCATGACAAGTCACGATTTTCGATGACTTTCACAAAAAGAGCGATAACAAGGTAACGGTAAACAAAATTCCGATTGTATTGGTAATTTTCTTGCTGAAACAAGTTGCGCTATCAAACCTTACAGTATTGACCACCTAATGCGGGACACCCTGTATAGTGCTTGCTACATTATATACACTCCGAAATGATAGGCAATGTAACGTACGTTGACTCGAAATTGCCTAAACGGCTGAGTTAACGCACCATGACCCCACATAGGGCTATACGGTAATGAGAAAATCACGAGTGCTCGCTAAGTATTTATTACATACATTCAGGTGCACCAAAACACTTTCGAATCGCACAAAAACCAATTATGTACAAAGAAAAAATATCGTTTTTATTGATTTTAACCTTAACAAGGAACCTCAATTTGCCATTACGCCTAACGGAAGGTTAAAGCACTGTACAAAAATTATAAAGCAAATTGTTTTTACAGGGCCTATAATGCGAACAATATATAATATGTAACAAAGGTCCCGCAATAGTTTCTAGAAGAGTGAGTTAAAACCACGGACATAGTCTGTATTTTGTTTCGGGAGGGACCCAACACTCCAAATTTCTTGACGTGAACCTAACGCAGATTAGGAGCGTTCTTGGTTCTTTTTAACCTTTGCAGTGATTCAGAAGCAACCTATAGCAGGGCAAGGACAAAATTTAATTTTCATATATAAACCGGTTTTGTGCTCGTGTTTTTGTTCCGCGTGTAGATTCACCCACAGAGGGATAGAATTCAGAGAAAAGTTTTTACAAGTAGTAAGTTCAAAACCAGTTGATCTAGGTTTCCATCTGCTCTGTAAATTTTATAGTCTGTATCTATATGAAGTATTGCAGAGGCTTAATACCGGTTATTGTTGCATCGAGATCTAGGTTGGAGGAACGGCGGGAACATGGAACTTAATATGACCTCATAATGCTTGTTGCACGGTAGTAGTTGAAAGTATTACGGACAAGAATAAACAACCATGGACAGTATGCTTCGGCTTCCGCACCTCCCTTCAAATTGCTTTGAGAGAAACCACTTCATTATCTACTAGGAAAAAAATATTTCAAATTTTCTGAAATTTTACCCGTTTCCATTCTAAATACGACTATTTTGGTATGATTACAATTACAATTTGTTAATTACACGGGAGAAAAATTTTGATACTTTTTTCTGTTTTCTTGAATTTTGCACCTAATTTATAGTAAAACGGCCTTGCTGATTTCAAAAATGCTGTTCTTTTTTCCCCTATATGTCAGGTTTTTGAGATACGTTTTTTTTTTAATTTTACGGAAAATTACAAAGGACCCCATTAAAAAAACAGTTTCTAGCACCTATACAATTAAAAGAAAGTAAATAATCGCTACTTGGATTTTTGTGAAATTCTTCGGTCATTTTTAAGGCTCTTTTATGCAAAAAATGTATTTAAAAGCATCTGTTCCTAATATTGTGCTCTTAGCTTGTGTAATGGAAGCCTCTACTATCTCTCGTCGAAAGTGTCTCAACACCCCGGACTCATTGTGCAATATATGTTGCAGTTATACATTTCTAAGTCAGAGGGCAAAAATAGGACCCTTTGTCCAGTAGGCATATCTTACCTACTTCAAACCTCCAATTTGCAATCAGGATAAATGGTGGATCCCTCATAAAGTGTGCAGGTGCTGTGTCTCACATTTGATGTCCTGCACGAAAGCACAACGACTTCAGTTGCCATTTGGTGTGCCAATGATCAGGCGCGTAACTAGAGGACACCCAAGGGGGGGGGGGGGCGGTTTTGGTCGATTTCTATACATGTTGGGAGGAATGCCAATGCATATAAGAGGGCAGTGGTATGATAAGGGGAAGGAGAGTAGAGCGAATTAGAATATGTATTTAGCTTCGCTTCCATTGTTTTTATGTTAAACTATCTAATTCCTGCGAAATTTTTTTATTGTTTGATCATTGGTTTAAAATTTAACTTAGCATTTAACGTAACAAAACAAGCAAACATTATTTGCTTAAGTGTTCTTATTAACTACGGATTTAGAATGTAACATACATTTGTAATTCAGTTTGTAAATATGCTTAAAATTATGTTATTATCTTTTATAGGGGATTCACATTATGGACAGGATTTACTAAAACCACTTAATTAATCGAGTCGAAACCCGCCTACTAGATTAAATCGTATGTCGTTAAATTCAAAATGCATCGTAGAATGTACTTGCATTATTCAAATTGCAGTACAATATGGTACAACTGTCAACTAAATCTAGGATTTAGTAAATCTTGTCGATAGTCTGAATCGCCCCTTAAACTACATTTATCTGGACTTGCACTGTAAGAAATGCACCCATTACACTAAAAACTTACTCTGTACAGCACTCGTTATTAGTGTAATGCGTGCATTTCTCACACTGCATAAACGCGTTTACGGCTCTTAAGGTACGTTGTGCTCGACACGACTGCATCGGCTCTAACGACAGCGACTCGCTCATTTCATATAAAAACTCATTTTTCTCTCATTCTACAAACGAGTTTTTATATGAAATGAGCGAGTCGCTGTCGCTAGAGCCAATGCAGTCGTGTCGAGCACAACGTATCTTTAAAGGTTGGCCAATAAACCACCCCCAAAACGCTTCTTTTGGACTGAAAATGCCACTTTTTTCAATTTCTGTAAAATTTGTCGAAAATGGTGTTTGAAAAAGTCGATGAAGAGGGCATCCAGACCTACATTTTGCTGATAAACCACCCCCAAAACGCTTCTTTTGGGCTGAAAATGCCACTTTTTTCAATTTCTGTGAAATTTGGCGAAAATGGGGTTTGAAAAGTCGATGAAGAGGGCATCCAGACCTACATTTTGCTTAAACTTTAAGGGCCCTAGCTATCACCGTTTAGGAGATACAGCCGTTTAAAGGTTGGCCAATAAACCACCCCCAAAACGCTTCTTTTGGGCTGAAAGTGCCACTTTTCTCAATTTCTGTGAAATTTGGCGAGAATGGGGTTTGAAAAAGTCGATGAAGAGGGCATCCAGACCTACATTTTGCTGAAACTTTGAGGGCCCTAACTATCACCGTTTAGGAGATACAGCCGTTTAAAGGTTGGCCAATAAACCACCCCCAAAACGCTTCTTTTGGGCTGAAAATGCCACTTTTCTCAATTTCTGTGAAATTTGGCGAAAATGGGGTTTGAAAAAGTTGATGAAGAGGGCATCCAGACCTACATTTTGCTGAAACTTTGAGGGCCCTAGCTATCACCGTTTTGGAGATACAGCCGTTTAAAGGTTGGCCAATAAACCACCCCCAAAACGCTTTCTGTGAAATTTGGCGAAAATGGGGTTTGAAAAAGTCGATGAAGAGGGCATCCAGACCTACATTTTGCTGAAACTTTGAGGGCCCTAGCTATCACCGTTTAGGAGATACAGCCGTTTAAAGGTTGGCCAATAAACCACCCCCAAAACGCTTCTTTTGGGCTGAAAATGCCACTTTTCTCAATTTCTGTGAAATTTGGCGAAAATGGGGTTTGAAAAAGTCGATGAAGAGGGCAATCAGACCTACATTTTGCTGAAACTTTGAGGGGCCTAGCTATCACCGTTTAGGAGATACAGCCGTTTAAACGTTGGCCAATAAACCACCCCCAAAACGCTTCTTTTGGGCTGAAAATGCCACTTTTCTCAATTTCTGTGAAATTTGGCGAAAATGGGGTTTGAAAGAGTCGATGAAGAGGGCATCCAGACCTACATTTTGCTGAAACTTTGAGGGCCCTAGCTATCACCGTTTAGGAGATACAGCCGTTTAAAGGTTGGCCAATAAACCACCCCCAAAAGGCTTCTTTTGGGCTGAAAATGCCACTTTTCTCAATTTTTGTGAAATTTGACGAAAATGGGGTTTGAAAAAGTCGATGAAGAGGGCATCCAGACCTACATTTTGCTGAAACTTTGAGGGCCCTAGCTATCACCGTTTAGGAGATACAGCCGTTTAAAGGTTGGCCAATAAACCACCCCCAAAAGGCTTCTTTTGGGCTGAAAATGCCACTTTTCTCAATTTTTGTGAAATTTGACGAAAATGGGGTTTGAAAAAGTCGATGAAGAGGACATCCAGACCTACATTTTGCTGAAACTTTGAGGGCCCTAGCTATCACCGTTTAGGAGATACAGCCGTTTAAAGGTTGGCCAATAAACCACCCCCAAAACGCTTCTTTTGGGCTGAAAATGCCACTTTTCTCAATTTTTGTGAAATTTGACGAAATGTAGGTCTGGATGCCCTCTTCATCGACTCTTTCAAACCCCATGAAAGAGTCGATGAAGAGGGCATCCAGACCTACATTTTGCTGAAACTTTGAGGGCCCTAGCTATCACCGTTTAGGAGATACAGCCGTTTAAAGGTTGGCCAATAAACCACCCCCAAAACGCTTCTTTTGGGCTGAAAATGCCACTTTTCTCAATTTCTGCGAAATTTGGCGAAAATGGGGTTTGAAAAAGTTGATGAAGAGGGCATCCAGACCTACATTTTGCTGAAACTTTGAGGGCCCTAGCTATCACCGTTTAGGAGATACAGCCGTTTAAAGGTTGGCCAATAAACCACCCCAAAACGCTTCTTTTGGGATGAAAATGCCACTTTTCTCAATTTCTGTGAAATTTGGCGAAAATGGGGTTTGAAAAAGTCGATGAAGAGGGCATCCAGACCTACATTTTGCTGAAACTTTGAGGGCCCTAGCTATCACCGTTTAGGAGTTACAGCCGTTTAAAGGTTGGCCAATAAACCACCCCCAAAACGCTTCTTTTGGGCTGAAAATGACACTTTTCTCAAATTCTGTGAAATTTGGCGAAAATGGGTTTGAAAAAGTCGATGAAGAGGGCATCCAGACCTACATTTTGCTGAAACTTTGAGGGCCCTAGCTATCACCGTTTAGGAGATACAGCCGTTGAAAGGTTGGCCAATAAACCACCCCCAAAACGCTTCTTTTGGGCTGAAAATGCCACTTTTCTCAATTTCTGCGAAATTTGGCGAAAATGGGGTTTGAAAAAGTTGATGAAGAGGGCATCCAGACCTACATTTTGCTGAAACTTTGAGGGCCCTAGCTATCACCGTTTAGGAGATACAGCCATTTAAAGGTTGGCCAAGAAACCACCCCCAAAACGCTTCTTTTGGGCTGAAAATGCCACTTTTCTCAATTTTTGCGAAATTTGGCGAAAATGGGGTTTGAAAAAGTTGATGAAGAGGGCATCCAGACCTTCATTTTGCTGATACTTTGAGGGCCCTAGCTATCACCGTTTAGGAGATACAGCCGTTGAAAGGTTGGCCAATAAACCACCCCCAAAACGCTTCTTTTGGGCTGAAAATGCCACTTTTCTCAATTTCTGCGAAATTTGGCGAAAATGGGGTTTGAAAAAGTTGATGAAGAGGGCATCCAGACCTACATTTTGCTGAAACTTTGAGGGCCCTAGCTATCACCGTTTAGGAGATACAGCCGTTTAAAGGTTGGCCAATAAACCACCCCCAAAACGCTTCTTTTGGGCTGAAAATGCCACTTTTCTCAAATTCTGTGAAATTTGGCGAAAATGGGGTTTGAAAAATGATGAATGATGATGAAGATGGGCATCCAGACCTACATTTTGCTGAAACTTTGAGGGCCCTAGCTATCACCGTTTAGGAGATACAGCCGTTTAAGGGTTGGCCAATAAATCACCCCCAAAACGCTCCTTTTGGGCCAAAATTCCACTTTTCTCAATTTCTATGAGATTTGGCGAAAATGGGGTTTGAAAAAGTCGATGAAGAGGGCATCCAGACCTACATTTTGCTGAAACTTTGAGGGCCCTAGCTATCACCGTTTGGGAGATACAGCCGTTTAAAGGTTGGCCAATAAACCACCCCCAAAACGCTTCTTTTGGGCTGAAAATGCCACTTTTCTCAATTTTTGTGAAATTTTACGAAAATGGGGTTTGAAAAAGTCGATGAAGAGGGCATCCAGACCTACATTTTGCTGAAACTTTGAGGGCCCTAGCTATCACCGTTTAGGAGATACAGCCGTTTAAAGGTTGGCCAATAAACCACCCCCAAAACGCTTCTTTTGGGCTGAAAATGCCACTTTTCTCAATTTTTGTGAAATTTGACGAAATGTAGGTCTGGATGCCCTCTTCATCGACTCTTTCAAACCCCATGAAAGAGTCGATGAAGAGGGCATCCAGACCTACATTTTGCTGATACTTTGAGGGCCCTAGCTATCACCGTTTAGGAGATACAGCCGTTGAAAGGTTGGCCAATAAACCACCCCCAAAACGCTTCTTTTGGGCTGAAAATGCCACTTTTCTCAATTTCTGCGAAATTTGGCGAAAATGGGGTTTGAAAAAGTTGATGAAGAGGGCATCCAGACCTACATTTTGCTGAAACTTTGAGGGCCCTAGCTATCACCGTTGAGGAGATACAGCCATTTAAAGGTTGGCCAAGAAACCACCCCCAAAACGCTTCTTTTGGGCTGAAAATGCCACTTTTCTCAATTTTTGCGAAATTTGGCGAAAATGGGGTTTGAAAAAGTTGATGAAGAGGGCATCCAGACCTTCATTTTGCTGATACTTTGAGGGCCCTAGCTATCACCGTTTAGGAGATACAGCCGTTTAAAGGTTGGCCAATAAACCACCCCCAAAACGCTTCTTTTGGGCTGAAAATGACACTTTTCTCAAATTCTGTGAAATTTGGCGAAAATGGGTTTGAAAAAGTCGATGAAGAGGGCATCCAGACCTACATTTTGCTGAAACTTTGAGGGCCCTAGCTATCACCGTTTAGGAGATACAGCCGTTGAAAGGTTGGCCAATAAACCACCCCCAAAACGCTTCTTTTGGGCTGAAAATGCCACTTTTCTCAATTTCTGCGAAATTTGGCGAAAATGGGGTTTGAAAAAGTTGATGAAGAGGGCATCCAGACCTACATTTTGCTGAAACTTTGAGGGCCCTAGCTATCACCGTTTAGGAGATACAGCCGTTTAAAGGTTGGCCAATAAACCACCCCCAAAACGCTTCTTTTGGGCTGAAAATGCCACTTTTCTCAATTTTTGTGAAATTTGACGAAATGTAGGTCTGGATGCCCTCTTCATCGACTCTTTCAAACCCCATGAAAGAGTCGATGAAGAGGGCATCCAGACCTACATTTTGCTGATACTTTGAGGGCCCTAGCTATCACCGTTTAGGAGATACAGCCGTTGAAAGGTTGGCCAATAAACCACCCCCAAAACGCTTCTTTTGGGCTGAAAATGCCACTTTTCTCAATTTCTGCGAAATTTGGCGAAAATGGGGTTTGAAAAAGTTGATGAAGAGGGCATCCAGACCTACATTTTGCTGAAACTTTGAGGGCCCTAGCTATCACCGTTTAGGAGATACAGCCGTTTAAAGGTTGGCCAATAAACCACCCCCAAAACGCTTCTTTTGGGCTGAAAATGCCACTTTTCTCAATTTTTGTGAAATTTGACGAAATGTAGGTCTGGATGCCCTCTTCATCGACTCTTTCAAACCCCATGAAAGAGTCGATGAAGAGGGCATCCAGACCTACATTTTGCTGATACTTTGAGGGCCCTAGCTATCACCGTTTAGGAGATACAGCCGTTGAAAGGTTGGCCAATAAACCACCCCCAAAACGCTTCTTTTGGGCTGAAAATGCCACTTTTCTCAATTTCTGCGAAATTTGGCGAAAATGGGGTTTGAAAAAGTTGATGAAGAGGGCATCCAGACCTACATTTTGCTGAAACTTTGAGGGCCCTAGCTATCACCGTTGAGGAGATACAGCCATTTAAAGGTTGGCCAAGAAACCACCCCCAAAACGCTTCTTTTGGGCTGAAAATGCCACTTTTCTCAATTTTTGCGAAATTTGGCGAAAATGGGGTTTGAAAAAGTTGATGAAGAGGGCATCCAGACCTTCATTTTGCTGATACTTTGAGGGCCCTAGCTATCACCGTTTAGGAGATACAGCCGTTTAAAGGTTGGCCAATAAACCACCCCCAAAACGCTTCTTTTGGGCTGAAAATGACACTTTTCTCAAATTCTGTGAAATTTGGCGAAAATGGGTTTGAAAAAGTCGATGAAGAGGGCATCCAGACCTACATTTTGCTGAAACTTTGAGGGCCCTAGCTATCACCGTTTAGGAGATACAGCCGTTGAAAGGTTGGCCAATAAACCACCCCCAAAACGCTTCTTTTGGGCTGAAAATGCCACTTTTCTCAATTTCTGCGAAATTTGGCGAAAATGGGGTTTGAAAAAGTTGATGAAGAGGGCATCCAGACCTACATTTTGCTGAAACTTTGAGGGCCCTAGCTATCACCGTTTAGGAGATACAGCCGTTTAAAGGTTGGCCAATAAACCACCCCCAAAACGCTTCTTTTGGGCTGAAAATGCCACTTTTCTCAAATTCTGTGAAATTTGGCGAAAATGGGGTTTGAAAAATGATGAATGATGATGAAGATGGGCATCCAGACCTACATTTTGCTGAAACTTTGAGGGCCCTAGCTATCACCGTTTAGGAGATACAGCCGTTTAAGGGTTGGCCAATAAATCACCCCCAAAACGCTCCTTTTGGGCCAAAATTCCACTTTTCTCAATTTCTATGAGATTTGGCGAAAATGGGGTTTGAAAAAGTCGATGAAGAGGGCATCCAGACCTACATTTTGCTGAAACTTTGAGGGCCCTAGCTATCACCGTTTGGGAGATACAGCCGTTTAAAGGTTGGCCAATAAACCACCCCCAAAACGCTTCTTTTGGGCTGAAAATGCCACTTTTCTCAATTTTTGTGAAATTTGACGAAAATGGGGTTTGAAAAAGTCGATGAAGAGGGCATCCAGACCTACATTTTGCTGAAACTTTGAGGGCCCTAGCTATCACCGTTTAGGAGATACAGCCGTTTAAGGGTTGGCCAATAAACTACCCCCAAAACGCTCCTTTTGGGCCAAAATTCCACTTTTCTCAATTTCTATGAGATTTGGCGAAAATGGGGTTTCAAAAAGTCGATGAAGAGGGCATCCAGACCTACATTTTGCTGAAACTTTGAGGGCCCTAGCTATCACCGTTTGGGAGATACAGCCGTTTAAAGGTTGGCCAATAAACCACCCTCAAAACGCTTCTTTTGGGCTGAAAATGCCACTTTTCTCAATTTTTGTGAAATTTTACGAAAATGGGGTTTGAAAAAGTCGATGAAGAGGGCATCCAGACCTACATTTTGCCGAAACTTTGAGGGCCCTAGCTATCACCGTTTGGGAGATACAGCCGTTTAAAGGTTGGTCAATAAACCACCCCCAAAACGCTTCTTTTGGGCTGAAAATGCCACTTTTCTCAATTTTTGTGAAATTTGACGAAAATGGGGTTTGAAAAAGTCGATGAAGAGGGCATCCAGACCTACATTTTGCTGAAACTTTGAGGGCCCTAGCTATCACCGTTTGGGAGATACAGCCGTTTAAAGGTTGGCTACTAAACCACCTCCAAAACGCTTCTTTTGGGCTGAAAATGCCACTTTTCTCAATTTTTGTGAAATTTGACGAAAATGGGGTTTGAAAAAGTCGATGAAGAGGGCATCCAGACCTACATTTTGCTGAAACTTTGAGGGCCCTAGCTATCACCGTTTAGGAGATACAGCCGTTTAAGGGTTGGCCAATAAACCACCCCCAAAACGCTCCTTTTGGGCCGAAATTCCACTTTTCTCAATTTCTATGAGATTTGGCGAAAATGGGGTTTCAAAAAGTCGATGAAGAGGGCATCCAGACCTACATTTTGCTGAAACTTTGAGGGCCCTAGCTATCACCGTTTAGGAGATATAGCCGTTTAAAGGTTGGCCAATAAACCACCCCCAAAACGCTTCTTTTGGGCTGAAAATGCCACTTTTCTCAATTTTTGTGAAATTTGACGAAAATGGGGTTTGAAAAAGTCGATGAAGAGGGCATCCAGACCTACATTTTGCTGAAACTTTGAGGGCCCTAGCTATCACCGTTTGGGAGATACAGCCGTTTAAAGGTTGGCCAATAAACCACCCCCAAAACGCTTCTTTTGGGCTGAAAATGCCACTTTTCTCAATTTTTGTGAAATTTGACGAAAATGGGGTTTGAAAAAGTCGATGAAGAGGGCATCCAGACCTACATTTTGCTGAAACTTTGAGGGCCCTAGCTATCACCGTTTGGGAGATACAGCCGTTTAAAGGTTGGCCAATAAACCACCCCCAAAACGCTTCTTTTGGGCTGAAAATGCCACTTTTCTCAATTTTTGTGAAATTTTACGAAAATGGGGTTTGAAAAAGTCGATGAAGAGGGCATCCAGACCTACATTTTGCTGAAACTTTGAGGGCCCTAGCTATCACCGTTTGGGAGATACAGCCGTTTAAAGGTTGGCCAATAAACCACCCCCAAAACGCTTCTTTTGGGCTGAAAATGCCACTTTTCTCAATTTTTGTGAAATTTTACGAAAATGGGGTTTGAAAAAGTCGATGAAGAGGGCATCCAGACCTACATTTTGCTGAAACTTTGAGGGCCCTAGCTATCACCGTTTGGGAGATACAGCCGTTTGAAGGTTGGCCAATAAACCACCCCCAAAACGCTTCTTTTGGGCTGAAAATGCCACTTTTCTCAATTTTTGTGAAATTTTACGAAAATGGGGTTTGAAAAAGTCGATGAAGAGGGCATCCAGACCTACATTTTGCTGAAACTTTGAGGGCCCTAGCTATCACCGTTTGGGAGATACAGCCGTTTAAAGGTTGGCCAATAAACCACCCCCAAAACGCTTCTTTTGGGCTGAAAATGCCACTTTTCTCAATTTTTGTGAAATTTTACGAAAATGGGGTTTGAAAAAGTCGATGAAGAGGGCATCCAGACCTACATTTTGCTGAAACTTTGAGGGCCCTAGCTATCACCGTTTGGGAGATACAGCCGTTTAAAGGTTGGCCAATAAACCACCCCCAAAACGCTTCTTTTGGGCTGAAAATGCCACTTTTCTCAATTTTTGTGAAATTTTACGAAAATGGGGTTTGAAAAAGTCGATGAAGAGGGCATCCAGACCTACATTTTGCTGAAACTTTGAGGGCCCTAGCTATCACCGTTTGGGAGATACAGCCGTTTAAAAGTTGGCCAATAAACCACCCCCAAAACGCTTCTTTTGGGCTGAAAATGCCACTTTTCTCAATTTTTGTGAAATTTTACGAAAATGGGGTTTGAAAAAGTCGATGAAGAGGGCATCCAGACCTACATTTTGCTGAAACTTTGAGGGCCCTAGCTATCACCGTTTGGGAGATACAGCCGTTTAAAGGTTGGCCAATAAACCACCCCCAAAACGCTTCTTTTGGGCTAAAAATGCCACTTTTCTCAATTTTTGTGAAATTTGACGAAAATGGGGTTTGAAAAAGTCGATGAAGAGGGCATCCAGACCAGGGTTGCCATTTTCAAATTTCTAAGTGTAACATTTATTTGATAAAATTGTAACATTTTTAGGTCGAGTGTAACAAATTTGAAGATATTGTTGTTATCTAACAATTTTAGCAATGTGCGCAAGTCTGAGTTGAATGATTGCTCCACGAATAGTAGCGAGTTATAAATTAAAATGAAGGAGTTTGAAAATGTCTGACTTTTTCCGAAAATTTGATCTGTTCTGTTCCATAAACATTTTTGACGAAGATAGTTTATAGGAGAAACGATAAGTCAAAATTTGTACAATTTGTTTAAACTTGAACCCAATATTTCATAACAGCTCAAAAGCTCACAATTAATAATGACACTACTTGGCACAGAAGCTTAGTTTCCGATTGACTTAAGGGGCAGATCATTTCTTAATGTTGGCGCAAAACGAGATGCTCAAGATTATAGTAGAAAAATATTAAAATATAGTTGATCCCTCCACTCTTGCCGATTGTAACAAAATTGGTCGGGGTGTAACATTGTAACTAGAAATCGAAAATTGTAACAAAATGTTACAATTGTATCACGAGTGGCAACGCTGATCCAGACCTACATTTTGCTGAAACTTTGAGGGCCCTAGCTATCACCGTTTAGAAGATACAGCCGTTTAAAGGTTGGCCAATAAACCACCCCAAGACGCTCCTTTTGGGCCAAAATTCCACTTTTCTCAATTTCTATGAGATATGGCGAAAATGGGGTTTGAAAAAGTCGATGAAGAGGGCATCCAGACCTACATTTTGCTGAAACTTTGAGGGCCCTAGCTATCACCGTTTAGGAGATACAGCCGTTTAAAGGTTGGCCAATAAACCACCCCCAAAAACGCTTCTTTTGGGCTGAAAATGCCACTTTTCTCAATTTTTGTGAAATTTGACGAAAATGGGGTTTGAAAAAGTCGATGAAGAGCGCATCCAGACCTACATTTTGCTGAAACTTTGAGGGCCCTAGCTATCACCGTTTAGGAGATACAGCCGTTTAAAGGTTGGCCAATAAACCACCCCCAAAACGCTTCTTTTGGGCTGAAAATGCCACTTTTCTCAATTTTTGTGAAATTTGACGAAAATGGGTTTTGAAAAAGTCGATGAAAAGGGCATCCAGACCTACATTTTGCTGAAACTTTGAGGGCCCTAGCTATCACCGTTTAGGAGATACAGCCGTTTAAAGGTTGGCCAATAAACCACCCCCAAAACGCTTCTTTTAGGCTGAAAATGCCACTTTTCTCAATTTCTGTGAAATTTGGCGAAAATGGGGTTTGAAAAAGTCGATGAAGAGGGCATCCAGACCTACATTTTGCTGAAACTTTGAGGGCCCTAGCTATCACCGTTTAGGAGATACAGCCGTTTCAAGGTTGGCCAATAAACCACCCCCAAAACGCTTCTTTTGGGCTGAAAATGCCACTTTTCTCAATTTTTGTGAAATTTGACGAAAATGGGGTTTGAAAAAGTCGATGAAGAGGGCATCCAGACCTACATTTTGCTGAAACTTTGAGGGCCCTAGCTATCACCGTTTAGGAGATACAGCCGTTTAAAGGTTGGCCAATAAACCACCCCCAAAACGCTCCTTTTGGGCCAAAATTCCACTTTTCTCAATGTCTATGAGATTTGGCGAAAATGGGGTTTGGAAAAGTCGATGCAGAGGGCATCCAGACCTACATTTTGCTGAAACTTTGAGGGCCCTAGCTATCACCGTTTAGGAGATACAGCCGTTTAAAGGTTGGCCAATAAACCACCCCCAAAACGCTCCTTTTGGGCCAAAATTCCACTTTTCTCAATTTCTATGAGATTTGGCGAAAATGGGGTTTGAAAAAGTCGATGAAGAGGGCATCCATACCTACATTTTGCTGAAACTTTGAGGGCCCTAGCTATCACCGTTTAGGAGATACAGCCGTTTAAAGGTTGGCCAATAAACCACCCCCAAAACGCTTCTTTTGGGCTGAAAATGCCACTTTTCTCAATTTTTGTGAAATTTGACGAAAATGGGGTTTGAAAAAGTCGATGAAGAGGGCATCCAGACCTACATTTTGCTGAAACTTTGAGGGCCCTAGCTATCACCGTTTAGGAGATACAGCCGTTTAAAGGGTGGCCAATAAACCACCCCCAAAACGCTCCTTTTGGGCCAAAATTCCACTTTTCTCAATGTCTATGAGATTTGGCGAAAATGGGGTTTGAAAAAGTCGATGAAGAGGGCATCCAGACCTACATTTTGCTGAAACTTTGAGGGCCCTAGCTATCACCGTTTAGGAGATACAGCCGTTTAAAGGTTGGCCAATAAACCACCCCCAAAACGCTCCTTTTGGGCCAAAATTCCACTTTTCTCAATTTCTATGAGATTTGGCGAAAATGGGGTTTGAAAAAGTCGATGAAGAGGGCATCCATACCTACATTTTGCTGAAACTTTGAGGGCCCTAGCTATCACCGTTTAGGAGATACAGCCGTTTAAAGGTTGGCCAATAAACCACCCCCAAAACGCTTCTTTTGGGCTGAAAATGCCACTTTTCTCAATTTTTGTGAAATTTGACGAAAATGGGGTTTGAAAAAGTCGATGAAGACGACATCCAGACCTACATTTTGCTGAAACTTTGAGGGCCCTAGCTATCACCGTTTAGGAGATACAGCCGTTTAAAGGTTGGCCAATAAACCACCCCCAAAACGCTTCTTTTGGGCTGAAAATGCCACTTTTCTCAATTTTTGTGAAATTTGACGAAAATGGGGTTTGAAAAAGTCGATGAAGAGGGCATCCAGACCTACATTTTGCTGAAACTTTGAGGGCCCTAGCTATCACCGTTTAGGAGATACAGCCGTTTAAAGGTTGGCCAATAAACCACCCCCAAAACGCTCCTTTTGGGCCAAAATTCCACTTTTCTCAATGTCTATGAGATTTGGCGAAAATGGGGTTTGAAAAAGTCGATGAAGAGGGCATCCAGACCTACATTTTGCTGAAACTTTGAGGGCCCTAGCTATCACCGTTTAGGAGATTCAGCCGTTTAAAGGTTGGCCAATAAACCACCCCCAAAACGCTTCTTTTGGGCTGAAAATGCCACTTTTCTCAATTTTTGTGAAATTTGACTAAAATGGGGTTTGAAAAAGTCGATGAAGAGGGCATCCAGACCTAAATTTTGCTGAAACTTTGAGGGCCCTAGCTATCACCGTTTAGGAGATACAGCCGTTTAAAGGTTGGCTAATAAACCACCCCCAAAACGCTTTTGGGCTGAAAATGCCACTTTTCTCAAATTCTGTGAAATTTGGCGAAAATGGGGTTTGAAAAAGTCGATGAAGAGGGCATCCAGACCTACATTTTGCTGAAACTTTGAGGGCCCTAGCTATCACCGTTTGGGAGATACAGCCGTTTAAAGGTTGGCCAATAAACCACCCCCAAAACGCTTCTTTTGGGCTGAAAATGCCACTTTTCTCAAATTCTGTGAAATTTGGCGAAAATGGGGTTTGAAAAAGTCGATGAAGAGGGCATCCAGACCTACATTTTGCTGAAACTTTGAGGGCCGTAGCTATCACCGTTTAGGAGATACAGCCGTTTAAAGGTTGGCAAATAAACCACCCCCAAAACGCTCCTTTTGGGCCAAAATTCCACTTTTCTCAATTTCTATGAGATTTGGCGAAAATGGGGTTTGAAAAAGTCGATGAAGAGGGCATCCAGACCTACATTTTGCTGAAACTTTGAGGGCCCTAGCTATCACCGTTTAGGAGATACAGCCGTTTAAAGGTTGGCCAATAAACCACCCCCAAAACGCTTCTTTTGGGCTGAAAATGCCACGTTTCTCAAATTTTGTGAAATTTGACGAAAATGGGGTTTGAAAAGTCGATGAAGAGGGCATCCAGACCTACATTTTGCTGAAACTTTGAGGGCCCTAGCTATCACCGTTTAGGAGATACAGCCGTTTAAAGGTTGGCAAATAAACCACCCCCAAAACGCTCCTTTTGGGCCAAAATTCCACTTTTCTCAATTTCTATGAGATTTGGCGAAAATGGGGTTTGAAAAAGTCGATGAAGAGGGCATCCAGACCTACATTTTGCTGAAACTTTGAGGGCCCTAGCTATCACCGTTTAGGAGATACAGCCGTTTAAAGGTTGGCCAATAAACCACCCCCAAAACGCTTCTTTTGGGCTGAAAATGCCACTTTTCTCAATTTTTGTGAAATTTGACGAAAATGGGGTTTGAAAAAGTCGATGAAGAGACCTACATTTTGCTGAAACTTTGAGGGCCCTAGCTATCACCGTTTAGGAGATACAGCCGTTTAATGGTTGGCCAATAAACCACCCCCAAAACGCTCCTTTTGGGCCAAAATTCCACTTTTCTCAATTTCTATGAGATTTGGCGAAAATGGGGTTTGAAAAAGTCGATGAAGAGGGCATCCAGACCTACATTTTGCTGAAACTTTGAGGGCCCTAGCTATCACCGTTTGGGAGATACAGCCGTTTAAAGGTTGGCCAATAAACCGCCCCCAAAACGCTTCTTTTGGGCTGAAAATGCCACTTTTCTCAATTTTTGTGAAATTTGACGAAAATGGGGTTTGAAAAAGTCGACGAAGAGGGCATCCAGACCTACATTTTGCTGAAACTTTGAGGGCCCTAGCTATCACCGTTTAGGAGATCATCATCAATGTGGCACGATAGCCCGACGTCGGGCCTTGGCCGCCTGAATCGTTGACCTCCAATTGTCGCGGTTACGTGACCTCGTCCTCCAGTTTCGGAAGCCCAGCAGCTGTTGGGCGTCTTCACCTACGGAGTTCTCCCAGCGAGCTCTCGGTCGTCCACGCAACCTCGCTCCGTCAATTCGTTGTGCGTTCATCACTTTCTTTGGCATGCGATTATCGTCCATCCGTTGTAGATGCCCCGCCCATTGCAAACGTTGAAGCTTCACGATTTTCGATACTTCCAGCTCATCGTACAATTGATACAACTCATGGTTGTACCGGATACGCCATTGGTCTCGCTCGCGAACGGCCCCGAAAATTCGCCGAAGGACCTTTCGTTCGAATCGGTCTAGCAAAATTTCGGAGGCTTGGGTGAGGGTCCATGTTTCGCAGCCATAACATAGCACGGGTCGGATGATCGTTTTGTACACGCGGAGCTTCGTGTTCCTGTGCGCAAGTTTCGAATTAATTATAGGGAGGACCGAGAAATATGTCTTATTGGCTAGTTGTATCCGTCGCTTAATTTCGTCGGTTTCGTTGGCGTCCTTTGATAAGTTACAACCCAGATAGTTGAAGTTGTCTACATACTCGATATTAAGGTCCCCCACTGTGATGCTTGAATTTGCTGGCGTCCTTGTTTTCGATTGCATCATGGCCTTTGTTTTGCTTTCGTTGATATGTAGTCCAACTTCCTTTGCGGCGTTATTGAGGTTATGCAGAAGGCTTTCTGCATCACCCAACCTTCGAGACATGATGTTGATATCGTCGGCGTACGCTACTAATTGAGTCGACTTGATGAGTAGCGTTCCGCTGCTGTCCATATTCATGGCTCGAATTACATACTCCAAAGCAAGGTTGAAGAGCGTCGGCGCCAGCCCGTCGCCCTGCTTGAGTCCAGTACGAGTTTCAAATAGGTCAGTGAGTCGATTCTGCACTCTGACCTGCGAGACGGTATTAGTCATCGTCATCCTTGTGAGTCGCACTAACTTTGCCGGTATACCAAAATTCAGCATAATGTTGTACAGTACACTTCGATCGATACTGTCGTATGCCTGCTTGAAGTCGACAAAGATTTGGTATACGTCGATGTTATATTCCCAGCACTTTTGGAGTAGTAGCTTCACTGTGAAAAGCTGATCGGTCGTTGATCGACCAGGTCTGAAGCCGCCTTGATACTCGCCAATGATTCGTTCTGCGTACGGATTAATTCTCTTTTCAAGAATTTTGGATAATATCTTATAGGCCGTACAAACTAATGATATGCCCCTGTAATTCTCACACTTCAGCTTGTCACCCTTTTTGTGGATTGGGCAGATTATGCTTTTGCGCCAATCTTCGGGGATTTCCTCGTCGTTCCATATTTTCAGCAGTAGCACATGTATTGCGTTGGTCAGGCACGTTCCACCATGCTTCAGCAGTTCTGCTGGGATCTCGTCAGCGCCGGGCGCTTTATTATTTTGAAGCGACTGTATGGCAAGACTCACCTCCTCTACTGTTGGGGGTAGAACGGGAGGGCCTGGTTCGGCTAACTGCTCAAGAGCTGGCTCCGCGGGGGATGTTGATGGTGCATTGAGGAGCTCTTCAAAATGCGAGGCCCATCGTTTGTTGACGCTTTCGATGTCGCTGATGATGTTACCATCCTTGTCCTTACATAGGCTTGTCCTGGGTTGATATCCGTTCTTAACATT
The DNA here is from genome assembly GCA_949715475.1 of Microchrysa polita. Classification (NCBI taxonomy): domain Eukaryota; kingdom Metazoa; phylum Arthropoda; class Insecta; order Diptera; family Stratiomyidae; genus Microchrysa; species Microchrysa polita. Next base: position 27,960,858 of record OX454418.1, read on the forward strand.
ATTTATAAGTTTGTACGCCTGTCTAATGTTCTTATTGGCTAATCTTTGGTTTATTTGCTGTAACTGCTCGTCAAAATGTTTGCGTTTCTTACGTCTAATTAACTTATTAGATACTCGCCGAAGCTCGTTATATCTTTCTTTCTTGGCTCGGGATGCGCGTTGTGTGTATTGGCGATAGGCTTCATTTTTCGCCTCAATCGAGGCCCTGCATTCTTCGTCGAACCAGTCTGCTCGTCTGCGCCGGCCTTTATAGCCCACGACCTCTTCTGCGACCCCCTTGATGCTGTCTTTGAGCTCCTCCCAGAACTCATGGATGCCTAAATTGTTGATGTCATCAAGCATGGGCGACAGTTTTTCCTCTAGTGCTGTTGTATACGCAGCCGCCGTGGCATCATCAATCAAATTGTCAACCTCGAAGATCTTGGCAGGGTTGATTCTCGTTAGGTGCACCGAAGAGATTCTGCACCTGTAGGTTGCCTTCACCAAATAGTGATCGGTGTCGCAGTTGGCTCCTCGATAGGATCGAACATCTAGGACATTAGAAGCCCATCTCTTGCTGGTCAGTACGTGGTCGATCTGGTTCACGGTGTATTCATCTGGAGACTTCCAGGTCTGCTTGTGGATTCGTCGATGAGGGAAGCATGTAGAGCTTATTACCAGGTTTCTGCCGCTCGCGAAGTCGATAAGTCGCTGACCGTTGTTGTTGTTTTCGTCGTGGAGGCTATGACCTCCAGTAGTTCCCCTATGCCAGCTTTCATTTCCGACTTTGGCGTTAAAGTCTCCTAGCAGCAGCTTGACGTCGTTTGATGGAAGTGAGTCGAAGAGTGTTTCTAGGTCGTTGTAGAACTCGTCCTTAATCGCGTCTTCTTTTACTTCTGTAGGGGCATGCGCATTAATGAGCCAGAGATTAGCGAAACGGGTCTTAATGCGGATCGCACATAGCCGCTCGTTGATGGGTTTGAAGCCGATAATGTGGTCCTTGAGCTGCTTATTCACGATGAAAGCTACTCCAAACTCCTTGTTGCCCTCCTCTTTACCACTCGTAAAAATAGTGTGCGAATTGAGGTCGTTAATCTCGCTTTTGAGCCATTTAGTTTCCTGGATTGCAACTATGCTCAGCTTGTATTGTTCTACCTGATCCAGGAGAGCCCTTAAGGCCCCCGGTCTATTCAGGGAGCGTACATTCCAGGATCCGAAAGAGTAATCAGTTGTTCGTTTGCGGGGTCGTCGTTGTTTTGTATCCGTCCAATCCGAGGCTTTTGTTTCAGGTTTCTTGACTTGAAGTTTTTCTTAGGATGAGTTGTCGGCACATCGCTAAACCATGATAGGGTTTAATCGTTGAGTAAAGGCCATCATGGGCATGCCTCGAAGATGCTGCTTTAGTGGTTGACTTAAATGTTTTCTGTCACCTATCACGTTAAGTAACCTGAGACGCTGCAGATGTTAATGCAGCACTCAGGCGCAGCGGTTACTCGGATAATGCGGGAAAGTAACGCCCCGTAGAGAGACATAGGAATTGGCCGAAGTCCTTTTCCTATGAAACTCCTCCTGCATAGCTAAGGGTCCGCAGTTATGCCACAACTGAAGAAGATATAGGAATTAGCCGAAGCCTTTCAACCTTTATCTTCCCCCTTACGGGGAAGATACAGCCGTTTAAACGTTGGCCAATAAACCACCCCCAAAACGCTTCTTTTGGGCTGAAAATGCCACTTTTCTCAATTTTTGTGAAATTTGACGAAAATGGGGTTTGAAAAAGTCGATGAAGAGGGCATCCATACCTACATTTTGCTGAAACTTTGAGGGCCCTAGCTATCACCGTTTAGGAGATACAGCCGTTTAAAGGTTGGCCAATAAACCACCCCCAAAACGCTTCTTTTGGGCTGAAAATGCCACTTTTCTCAAACTCTGTGAAATTTGGCGAAAATGGGGTTTGAAAAAGTCGATGAAGAGGGCATCCAGACCTACATTTTGCTGAAACTTTGAGGGCCCTAGCTATTACCGTTTAGGAGATACAGCCGTTTAAAGGTTGGCCAATAAACCACCCCCAAAACGCTCCTTTTGGGCCAAAAGTCCGCTTTTCTCAATTTCTATGAGATTTGGCGAAAATAGGGTTTGAAAAAGTCGATGAAGAGGGCATCCAGACCTACATTTTGCTGAAACTTTGAGGGCCCTAGCTATCACCGTTTAGGAGATACAGCCGTTTAAACGTTGGCCAATAAACCACCCCCAAAACGCTTCTTTTAGGCTGAAAATGCCACTTTTCTCAATTTTTGTGAAATTTGGCGAAAATGGGGTTTGAAAAAGTCGATGAAGAGGGCATCCAGACCTACATTTTGCTGAAACTTTGTGGGCCCTAACTAACACCGTTTAGGAGATACAGCCGTTTAAAGGTTGGCCAATAAACCACCCCCAAAACGCTTCTTTTGGGCTGTAAATGCCACTTTTCTCAATTTCTGTGAAATTTGGCGAAAATGGGGTTTGAAAAAGTCGATGAAGAGGGCATCCAGACCTACATTTTGCTGAAACTTTGTGGGCCCTAACTAACACCGTTTAGGAGATACAGCCGTTTAAAGGTTGGCCAATAAACCACCCCCAAAACGCTTCTTTTGGGCTGAAAATGCCACTTTTCTCAATTTCTGTGAAATTTGGCGAAAATGGGGTTTGAAAAAGTCGATGAAGAGGGCATCCAGACCTACATTTTGCTGAAACTTTGAGGGCCCTAGCTATCACCGTTTAGGAGATACAGCCGTTTAAAGGTTGGCCAATAAACCACCCCCAAAACGCTTCTTTTGGGCTGTAAATGCCACTTTTCTCAATTTCTGTGAAATTTGGCGAAAATGGGGTTTGAAAAAGTCGATGAAGAGGGCATCCAGACCTACATTTTGCTGAAACTTTGTGGGCCCTAACTAACACCGTTTAGGAGATAGAGCCGTTTAAAGGTTGGCCAATAAACCACCCCCAAAACGCTTCTTTTGGGCTGAAAATGCCACTTTTCTCAATTTCTGTGAAATTTGGCGAAAATGGGGTTTGAAAAAGTCGATGAAGAGGGCATCCAGACCTACATTTTGCTGAAACTTTGTGGGCCCTAACTAACACCGTTTAGGAGATAGAGCCGTTTAAAGGTTGGCCAATAAACCACCCCCAAAACGCTTCTTTTGGGCTGAAAATGCCACTTTTCTCAATTTCTGTGAAATTTGGCGAAAATGGGGTTTGAAAAAGTCGATGAAGAGGGCATCCAGACCTACATTTTGCTGAAACTTTGAGGGCCCTAGCTATCACCATTTAGGAGATACAGCCGTTTAAAGGTTGGCCAATAAACCACCCCCAAAACGCTTCTTTTGGGCTGTAAATGCCACTTTTCTCAATTTCTGTGAAATTTGGCGAAAATGGGGTTTGAAAAAGTCGATGAAGAGGGCATCCAGACCTACATTTTGCTGAAACTTTGTGGGCCCTAACTAACACCGTTTAGGACAACGGTTCTTAACCGGTGGTCCGCGGACCACTGGTGGTCCCTGAGGTGACCCTAGGTGGTCCGCGAAGCCTTTGTGGTTCCCTCAGAACCCGATACGACAATTCTCGAATTTCACGCAGCTCAATATTAACTTTCTAATAGAAACTTGAACGTTGGAAGCGGATGGGAGTCCGTTTTGACTGAGCAGACTGTTTTCATTGAAATTTTGACCGCTGTACACTGTGTAATGCATTGTAAAAAGAAATGTGAGTGTGGCTTATTACCATGAAATGAAATACCCGTCAAAATTTGTTTTATATGCTTCTTTTTTAGGTGACGAACGCAAGATGATTACAATGTGCAAGAAAACGAAGACGGCCGAGAGCTTGATAGGAATGTTCACTTTATGTGCAGTAGCTACGTGTCTTTATAGACTTGAGGATTGTCATAATTGTAATGTAAACTGTTCAGGTGTTTAATACGAGGAATATTTTGAAAATCTATTCTTTTTCGGCCAGACCATAATAGTCGTTGTTGTAGTAGCGGCACAAATGGGGAAACATTTAATCTAAGTTGCACATTGTCATTCGAAGATGGTGGGCATGCCATCCTCGAGGTCTAGATTTAAGAAAAAAGCTGCTTCGATGGGTTGTGTCCATAACGCAAGTGGTGTGAGATGCGTAGGAGCAGCTGAACAATCGAAAATATGGTCCACGTCATGTGGACTGGTTCCGCAGGCTGGGCAGGTGTTGGCGACTTCATTATTTATTCGTGACAAGTAGGAGTTTAGTCGCGGGCACCAGCCGGATCAAAGTTGAGCTAGGGTGGTACGAGTTGCTCTTGGTAGTGATTCTTCATCTGGAGATATGGCAGGAGGTTTAATGCCAAGTACACGGTTGTTCGTGAGACTTTGAGTAGCTTTATGAACTTCGGATGTGTGTAAGTCTGCAATGGCCGCCTTGTAGTCGGAGTCATCGAAAGGAACTTTTTTGTAATGCTGGACTTCACGCTCTTTGTCCCTGATTGAACGTCTGATTCGACGTGGCGGTGGTGTTTTGTCCATGAGTAGGTTGTTCGGGTGGTTTGTTCGATAACATCCGACTAAATATTGCTTAGTGAGAAGTTCATTATGGCTCCTCAAAGTCATTATTTTTGTTTCCTGGTGTAGATGATCTTGTGAAGACATCTTAACACAGCCGGTGATGGTGCGTAGTGCTGTGTTTTGGCAGGTTTGAATGTGACTCCAGTTGGTGTTGCAAAAACCATTTGTCCACTTTAGTGCTGCGTAATTGGTAATTTACATTGCTGAACTAATGTAATTAAGCTATTATTGATCTTCGGTGGCACTTCTAAATAGGTTTCTGTTGGTACAACATGCACCAAAAATGCCATATTTATAGGAGTCTATTTAAAAATTCTTGTTCTTACAGTAAGAACTGCAAGGAAGGGCTCAATAATCTGATAAAAAAACTGGATTTAAAAATTATGAGCCATCTCTGGATGAAACAAACCGAAATATTGGGCAACACCCTTTACAAAAATTAATGAAGGTTTTGAAATTCGTTCAGACTTAGCAAAATCACACCCAGAGTCCTTTGCAAGACGATCTCTTCTATCGACTTTTTCTGGATGCAGCAATATCCGTTTGGCGTTATTTCCACATTTTTCTAATCGAAAACGTCAACTGACAACACAACAATAAGTTGCGTTCCAAAGGTAAATTGAATTAATTCTATTAGTATTCCTATTGATATTACCAAGCTACAGTACGGTCACCGCAAGAAGTAGTCTTCGGTACAAGATTTCATGATATGAATTGTTCTTATCACAATTGCAATTTGGTGGTCCGCAACAACTAACGAGTTTGATCAAATGGTCCGTCATGTGCAAAAGGTTAAGAACCACTGGTTTAGGAGATACAGCCGTTTAAAGGTTGGCCAATAAACCACCCCCAAAACGCTTCTTTTGGGCTGAAAATGCCACTTTTCTCAAATTCTGTGAAATCTGGCGAAAATGGGGTTTGAAAAAGTCGATGAAGAGGGCATCCAGACCTACATTTTGCTGAAACTTTGAGGGCCCTAGCTATCACCATTTAGGAGATACAGCCGTTTAAAGGCTGGCCAATAAACCACCCCCAAAACGCTTCTTTTGGGCTGAAAATGCCACTTTTCTCAATTTCTGTGAAATTTGGCGAAAATGGGGTTTGAAAAAGTCGATGAAAAGGGCATCCAGACCTACATTTTGCTGAAACTTTGAGGGCCCTAGCTATCACCGTTTAGGAGATACAGCCGTTTAAACGTTGGCCAATAAACCACCCCCAAAACGCTTCTTTTGGGCTGAAAATGCCACTTTTCTCAATTTCTGTGAAATTTGGCGAAAATGGGGTTTGAAAAAGTCGATGAAGAGGGCATCCAGACCTACATTTTGCTGAAACTTTGAGGGCCCTAGCTATCACCGTTTAGGAGATACAGCCGTTTAAACGTTGGCCAATAAACCACCCCCAAAACGCTTCTTTTGGGCTGAAAATGCCACTTTTCTCAATTTCTGTGAAATTTGGCGAAAATGGGGTTTGAAAAAGTCGATGAAGAGGGCATCCAGACCTACATTTTGCTGAAACTTTGAGGGCCCTAGCTATCACCGTTTAGGAGTCACAGCCGTTTAAAGGTTGGCCAATAAACCACCCCCAAAACGCTTCTTTTGGGCTGAAAATGCCACTTTTCTCAATTTCTGTGAAATTTGGCGAAAATGGGGTTTGAAAAAGTCGATGAAGAGGGCATCCAGACCTACATTTTGCTGAAACTTTGAGGGCCCTAGCTATCACCGTTTAGGAGATACAGCCGTTTAAACGTTGGCCAATAAACCACCCCCAAAACGCTTCTTTTGGGCTGAAAATGCCACTTTTCTCAATTTCTGTGAAATTTGGCGAAAATGGGGTTTGAAAAAGTCGATGAAGAGGGCATCCAGACCTACATTTTGCTGAAACTTTGAGGGCCCTAGCTATCACCGTTTAGGAGATACAGCCGTTTAAACGTTGGCCAATAAACCACCCCCAAAACGCTTCTTTTGGGCTGAAAATGCCACTTTTCTCAATTTCTGTGAAATTTGGCGAAAATGGGGTTTGAAAAAGTCGATGAAGAGGGCATCCAGACCTACATTTTGCTGAAACTTTGAGGGCCCTAGCTATCACCGTTTAGGAGATACAGCCGTTTAAACGTTGGCCAATAAACCACCCCCAAAACGCTTCTTTTGGGCTGAAAATGCCACTTTTCTCAATTTCTGTGAAATTTGGCGAAAATGGGGTTTGAAAAAGTCGATGAAGAGGGCATCCAGACCTACATTTTGCTGAAACTTTGAGGGCCCTAACTATCACCGTTTAGGAGATACAGCCGTCTAAAGGTTGGCCAATAAACCACCCCCAAAACGCTCTTTTTGGGCCAAAAGTCCGCTTTTCTCAATTTCTATGAGATTTGGCGAAAATAGGGTTTGAAAAAGTCGATGAAGAGGGCATCCAGACCTACATTTTGCTGAAACTTTGAGGGCCCTAGCTATCACCGTTTAGGAGATACAGCCGTTTAAACGTTGGCCAATAAACCACCCCCAAAACGCTTCTTTTGGGCTGAAAATGCCACTTTTCTCAATTTCTGTGAAATTTGGCGAAAATGGGGTGTGAAAAAGTCGATGAAGAGGGCATCCAGACCTACATTTTGCTGAAACTTTGAGGGCCCTAGCTATCACCGTTTAGGAGATACAGCCGTTTAAACGTTGGCCAATAAACCACCCCCAAAACGCTTCTTTTGGGCTGAAAATGCCACTTTTCTCAATTTCTGTGAAATTTGGCGAAAATGGGGTTTGAAAAAGTCGATGAAGAGGGCATCCAGACCTACATTTTGCTGAAACTTTGTGGGCCCTAACTAACACCGTTTAGGAGATACAGCCGTTTAAAGGTTGGCCAATAAACCACCTCCAAAACGCTTATTTTGGGCTGAAAATGCCACTTTTCTCAATTTTTGTGAAATTTGACGAAAATGGGGTTTGAAAAATTCGACGAAGAGGGCATCCAGACCTACATTTTGCTGAAACTTTGAGGGCCCTAACTATCACCGTTTAGGAGATACAGCCGTCTAAAGGTTGGCCAATAAACCACCCCCAAAACGCTCTTTTTGGGCCAAAAGTCCGCTTTTCTCAATTTCTATGAGATTTGGCGAAAATAGGGTTTGAAAAAGTCGATGAAGAGGGCATCCAGACCTACATTTTGCTGAAACTTTGAGGGCCCTAGCTATCACCGTTTAGGAGATACAGCCGTTTAAAGGTTGGCCAATAAACCACCTCCAAAACGCTTATTTTGGGCTGAAAATGCCACTTTTCTCAATTTTTGTGAAATTTGACGAAAATGGGGTTTGAAAAATTCGACGAAGAGGGCATCCAGACCTACATTTTGCTGAAACTTTGAGGGCCCTAACTATCACCGTTTAGGAGATACAGCCGTTTAAACGTTGGCCAATAAACCACCCCCAAAACGCTTCTTTTGGGCTGAAAATGCCACTTTTCTCAAATTCTGTGAATGGTTGGCTAATAAACCACTCCCAAAACGCTTCTTTTGGGCTGAAAATGCCACTTTTCTCAATTTCTGTGAAATTTGGCGAAAATGGGGTTTGAAAAAGTCGATGAAGAGGGCATCCAGACCTACATTTTGCTGAAACTTTGAGGGCCCTAGCTATCACCGTTTAGGAGATACAGCCGTTTAAACGTTGGCCAATAAACCACCCCCAAAACGCTTCTTTTGGGCTGAAAATGCCACTTTTCTCAATTTCTGTGAAATTTGGCGAAAATGGGGTTTGAAAAAGTCGATGAAGAGGGCATCCAGACCTACATTTTGCTGAAACTTTGAGGGCCCTAGCTATCACCGTTTAGGAGATACAGCCGTTTAAAGGTTGGCCAATAAACCACCCCCAAAACGCTTCTTTTGGGCTGAAAATGCCACTTTTCTCAATTTCTGTGAAATTTGGCGAAAATGGGGTTTGAAAAAGTCGATGAAGAGGGCATCCAGACCTACATTTTGCTGAAACTTTGAGGGCCCTAGCTATCACCGTTTAGGAGATACAGCCGTTTAAACGTTGGCCAATAAACCACCCCCAAAACGCTTCTTTTGGGCTGAAAATGCCACTTTTCTCAATTTCTGTGAAATTTGGCGAAAATGGGGTTTGAAAAAGTCGATGAAGAGGGCATCCAGACCTACATTTTGCTGAAACTTTGAGGGCCCTAGCTATCACCGTTTAGGAGATACAGCCGTTTAAAGGTTGGCTAATAAACCAGCCCCAAAACGCTTCTTTTGGGCTGAAAATGCGACTTTTCTCAATTTCTGTGAAATTTGGCGAAAATGGGGTTTGAAAAAGTCGATGAAGAGGGCATCCAGACCTATATTTTGCTGAAACTTTGAGGGCCCTAGCTATCACCGTTTAGGAGATACAGCCGTTTAAACGTTGGCCAATAAACCACCCCCAAAACGCTTCTTTTGGGCTGAAAATGCCACTTTTCTCAATTTCTGTGAAATTTGGCGAAAATGGGGTTTGAAAAAGTCGATGAAGAGGGCATCCAGACCTACATTTTGCTGAAACTTTGAGGGCCCTAGCTATCACCGTTTAGGAGATACAGCCGTTTAAACGTTGGCCAATAAACCACCCCCAAAACGCTTCTTTTGGGCTGAAAATGCCACTTTTCTCAATTTCTGTGAAATTTGGCGAAAATGGGGTTTGAAAAAGTCGATGAAGAGGGCATCCAGACCTACATTTTGCTGAAACTTTGAGGGCCCTAGCTATCACCGTTTAGGAGATACAGCCGTTTAAACGTTGGCCAATAAACCACCCCCAAAACGCTTCTTTTGGGCTGAAAATGCCACTTTTCTCAATTTCTGTGAAATTTGGCGAAAATGGGGTTTGAAAAAGTCGATGAAGAGGGCATCCAGACCTACATTTTGCTGAAACTTTGAGGGCCCTAGCTATCACCGTTTAGGAGATACAGCCGTTTAAACGTTGGCCAATAAACCACCCCCAAAACGCTTCTTTTGGGCTGAAAATGCCACTTTTCTCAATTTCTGTGATTTCTGTGAAATTTGGCGAAAATGGGGTTTGAAAAAGTCGATGAAGAGGGCAATCAGACCTACATTTTGCTGAAACTTTGAGGGGCCTAGCTATCACCGTTTAGGAGATACAGCCGTTTAAACGTTGGCCAATAAACCACCCCCAAAACGCTTCTTTTGGGCTGAAAATGCCACTTTTCTCAATTTCTGGCGAAAATGGGGTTTGAAAAAGTCGATGAAGAGGGCATCCAGACCTACATTTTGCTGAAACTTTGAGGGCGCTAGCTATCACCGTTTAGGAGATACAGCCGTTTAAACGTTGGCCAATAAACCACCCCCAAAACGCTTCTTTTGGGCTGAAAATGCCACTTTTCTCAATTTCTGTGAAATTTGGCGAAAATGGGGTTTGAAAACGTCGATGAAGAGGGCATCCAGACCTACATTTTGCTGAAACTTTGAGGGCCCTAGCTATCACCGTTTAGGAGATACAGCCGTTTAAAGGTTGGCTAATAAACCACCCCCAAAACGCTTCTTTTGGGCTGAAAATGCCACTTTTCTCAATTTCTGTGAAATTTGGCGAAAATGGGGTTTGAAAAAGTCGATGAAGAGGGCATCCAGACCTACATTTTGCTGAAACTTTGAGGGCCCTAGCTATCACCGTTTAGGAGATACAGCCGTTTAAAGGTTGGCCAATAAACCACCCCCAAAACGCTTCTTTTGGGCTGAAAATGCCACTTTTCTCAATTTCTGTGAAATTTGGCGAAAATGGGGTTTGAAAAAGTCGATGAAGAGGGCATCCAGACCTACATTTTGCTGAAACTTTGAGGGCCCTAGCTATCACCGTTTAGGAGATACAGCCGTTTAAAGGTTGGCCAATAAACCACCCCCAAAACGCTTCTTTTGGGCTGAAAATGCCACTTTTCTCAATTTCTGTGAAATTTGGCGAAAATGGGGTTTGAAAAAGTCGATGAAGAGGGCATCCAGACCTACATTTTGCTGAAACTTTGAGGGCCCTAGCTATCACCGTTTAGGAGATACAGCCGTTTAAACGTTGGCCAATAAACCACCCCCAAAACGCTTCTTTTGGGCTGAAAATGCCACTTTTCTCAATTTCTGTGAAATTTGGCGAAAATGGGGTTTGAAAAAGTCGATGAAGAGGGCATCCAGACCTACATTTTGCTGAAACTTTGAGGGCCCTAGCTATCACCGTTTAGGAGATACAGCCGTTTAAACGTTGGCCCATAAACCACCCCCAAAACGCTTCTTTTGGGCTGAAAATGCCACTTTTCTCAATTTCTGTGAAATTTGGCGAAAATGGGGTTTGAAAAAGTCGATGAAGAGGGCATCCAGACCTACATTTTGCTGAAACTTTGAGGGCCCTAGCTATCACCATTTAGGAGATACAGCCGTTTAAAGGTTGGCCAATAAACCACCCCCAAAACGCTTCTTTTGGGCTGAAAATGCCACTTTTCTCAATTTCTGTGAAATTTGGCGAAAATGGGGTTTGAAAAAGTCGATGAAGAGGGCATCCAGACCTACATTTTGCTGAAACTTTGAGGGCCCTAGCTATCACCGTTTAGGAGATACAGCCGTTTAAAGGTTGGCCAATAAACCACCCCCAAAACGCTTCTTTTGGGCTGAAAATGCCACTTTTCTCAATTTCTGTGAAATTTGGCGAAAATGGGGTTTGAAAGAGTCGATGAAGAGGGCATCCAGACCTACATTTTGCTGAAACTTTGAGGGCCCTAGCTATCACCGTTTAGGAGATACAGCCGTTTAAAACGTTGGCCAATAAACCACCCCCAAAACGCTTCTTTTGGGCTGAAAATGCCACTTTTCTCAATTTCTGTGAAATTTGGCGTAAATGGGGTTTGAAAAAGTCGATGAAGAGGGCATCCAGACCTACATTTTGCTGAAACTTTGAGGGCCCTAGCTATCACCGTTTAGGAGATACAGCCGTTTAAAGGTTGGCGAATAAACCACCCCCAAAATGCTTCTTTTGGGCTGAAAATGCCACTTTTCTCAATTTCTGTGAAATTTGGCGAAAATGGGGTTTGAAAAAGTCGATGAAGAGGGCATCCAGACCTACATTTTGCTGAAACTTTGAGGGCCCTAGCTATCACCGTTTAGGAGATACAGCCGTTTAAAGGTTGGCTAATAAACCACCCCCAAAACGCTTCTTTTGGGCTGAAAATGCCACTTTTCTCAATTTCTGTGGTGAAATTTGGCGAAAATGGGGTTTGAAAAAGTCGATGAAGAGGGCATCCAGAACTACATTTTGCTGAAACTTTGAGGCCCCTAGCTATCACCGTTTAGGAGATACAGCCGTTTAAAGGTTGGCTAATAAACCACCCCCAAAACGCTTCTTTTGGGCTGAAAATGCCACTTTTCTCAATTTCTGTGAAATTTGGCGAAAATGGGGTTTGAAAGAGTCGATGAAGAGGGCATCCAGACCTACATTTTGCTGAAACTTTGAGGGCCCTAGCTATCACCGTTTAGGAGATACAGCCGTTTAAACGTTGGCCCATAAACCACCCCCAAAACGCTTCTTTTGGGCTGAAAATGCCACTTTCTCAATTTCTGTGAAATTTGGCGAAAATGGGGTTTGAAAAAGTCGATGAAGAGGGCATCCAGACCTACATTTTGCTGAAACTTTGAGGGCCCTAGCTATCACCATTAGGAGATACAGCCGTTTAAAGGTTGGCCAATAAACCACCCCAAAACGCTTCTTTTGGGCTGAAAATGCCACTTTTCTCAATTTCTGTGAAATTTGGCGAAAATGGGGTTTGAAAAAGTCGATGAAGAGGGCATCCAGACCTACATTTTGCTGAAACTTTGAGGGCCCTAGCTATCACCGTTTAGGAGATACAGCCGTTTAAAGGTTGGCCAATAAACCACCCCCAAAACGCTTCTTTTGGGCTGAAAGTGCCACTTTTCTCAATTTCTGTGAAATTTGGCGAAAATGGGGTTTGAAAAAGTCGATGAAGAGGGCATCCAGACCTACATTTTGCTGAAACTTTGAGGGCCCTAGCTATCACCATTTAGGAGATACAGCCGTTTAAAGGTTGGCCAATAAACCACCCCCAAAACGCTTCTTTTGGGCTGAAAATGCCACTTTTCTCAATTTCTGTGAAATTTGGCGAAAATGGGGTTTGAAAAAGTCGATGAAGAGGGCATCCAGACCTACATTTTGCTGAAACTTTGAGGGCCCTAGCTATCACCATTTAGGAGATACAGCCGTTTAAAGGTTGGCCAATAAACCACCCCCAAAACGCTTCTTTTGGGCTGAAAATGCCACTTTTCTCAATTTCTGTGAAATTTGGCGAAAATGGGGTTTGAAAAAGTCGATGAAGAGGGCATCCAGACCTACATTTTGCTGAAACTTTGAGGGCCCTAGCTATCACCGTTTAGGAGATACAGCCGTTTAAAGGTTGGCCAATAAACCACCCCCAAAACGCTTATTTTGGGCTGAAAGTGCCACTTTTCTCAATTTCTGTGAAATTTGGCGAAAATGGGGTTTGAAAAAGTCGATGAAGAGGGCATCCAGACCTACATTTTGCTGAAACTTTGAGGGGCCTAGCTATCACCGTTTAGGAGATACAGCCGTTTAAACGTTGGCCAATAAACCACCCCCAAAACGCTTCTTTTGGGCTGAAAATGCCACTTTTCTCAATTTCTGTGAAATTTGGCGAAAATGGGGTTTGAAAAAGTCGATGAAGAGGGCATCCAGACCTACATTTTGCTGAAACTTTGAGGGCCCTAGCTATCACCGTTTAGGAGATACAGCCGTTTAAACGTTGGCCAATAAACCACCCCCAAAACGCTTCTTTTGGGCTGAAAATGCCACTTTTCTCAATTTCTGTGAAATTTGGCGAAAATGGGGTTTGAAAAAGTCGATGAAGAGGGCATCCAGACCTACATTTTGCTGAAACTTTGAGGGCCCTAGCTATCACCGTTTAGGAGATACAGCCGTTTAAAGGTTGGCCAATAAACCACCCCCAAAACGCTTCTTTTGGGCTGAAAATGCCACTTTTCTCAATTTCTGTGAAATTTGGCGAAAATGGGGTTTGAAAAAGTCGATGAAGAGGGCATCCAGACCTACATTTTGCTGAAACTTTGAGGGGCCTAGCTATCACCGTTTAGGAGATACAGCCGTTTAAACGTTGGCCAATAAACCACCCCCAAAACGCTTCTTTTGGGCTGAAAATGCCACTTTTCTCAATTTCTGTGAAATTTGGCGAAAATGGGGTTTGAAAAAGTCGATGAAGAGGGCATCCAGACCTACATTTTGCTGAAACTTTGAGGGCCCTAGCTATCACCGTTTAGGAGATACAGCCGTTTAAACGTTGGCCAATAAACCACCCCCAAAACGCTTCTTTTGGGCTGAAAATGCCACTTTTCTCAATTTCTGTGAAATTTGGCGAAAATGGAGTTTGAAAAAGTCGATGAAGAGGGCATCCAGACCTACATTTTGCTGAAACTTTGAGGGCCCTAGCTATCACCGTTTAGGAGATACAGCCGTTTAAACGTTGGCCAATAAACCACCCCCAAAACGCTTCTTTTGGGCTGAAAATGCCACTTTTCTCAATTTCTGTGAAATTTGGCGAAAATGGGGTTTGAAAAAGTCGATGAAGAGGGCATCCAGACCTACATTTTGCTGAAACTTTGAGGGCCCTAGCTATCACCGTTTAGGAGATACAGCCGTTTAAACGTTGGCCAATAAACCACCCCCAAAACGCTTCTTTTGGGCTGAAAATGCCACTTTTCTCAATTTCTGTGAAATTTGGCGAAAATGGGGTTTGAAAAAGTCGATGAAGAGGGCATCCAGACCTACATTTTGCTGAAACTTTGAGGGCCCTAGCTATCACCGTTTAGGAGATACAGCCGTTTAAACGTTGGCCAATAAACCACCCCCAAAACGCTTCTTTTGGGCTGAAAATGCCACTTTTCTCAATTTCTGTGAAATTTGGCGAAAATGGGGTTTGAAAAAGTCGATGAAGAGGGCATCCAGACCTACATTTTGCTGAAACTTTGAGGGCCCTAGCTATCACCGTTTAGGAGATACAGCCGTTTAAACGTTGGCCAATAAACCACCCCCAAAACGCTTCTTTTGGGCTGAAAATGCCACTTTTCTCAATTTCTGTGAAATTTGGCGAAAATGGGGTTTGAAAAAGTCGATGAAGAGGGCATCCAGACCTACATTTTGCTGAAACTTTGAGGGCCCTAGCTATCACCGTTTAGGAGATACAGCCGTTTAAACGTTGGCCAATAAACCACCCCCAAAACGCTTCTTTTGGGCTGAAAATGCCACTTTTCTCAATTTCTGTGAAATTTGGCGAAAATGGGGTTTGAAAAAGTCGATGAAAAGGGCATCCAGACCTACATTTTGCTGAAACTTTGAGGGCCCTAGCTATCACCGTTTAGGAGATACAGCCGTTTAAACGTTGGCCAATAAACCACCCCCAAAACGCTTCTTTTGGGCTGAAAATGCCACTTTTCTCAATTTGGCGAAAATGGGGTTTGAAAAAGTCGACTAAGAGGGCATCCAGACCTACATTTTGCTGAAACTTTGAGGGGCCTAGCTATCACCGTTTAGGAGATACAGCCGTTTAAACGTTGGCCAATAAACCACCCCCAAAACGCTTCTTTTGGGCTGAAAATGCCACTTTTCTCAATTTCTGTGAAATTTGGCGAAAATGGGGTTTGAAAAAGTCGATGAAGAGGGCATCCAGACCTACATTTTGCTGAAACTTTGAGGGCCCTAGCTATCACCGTTTAGGAGATACAGCCGTTTAAACGTTGGCCAATAAACCACCCCCAAAACGCTTCTTTTGGGCTGAAAATGCCACTTTTCTCAATTTCTGTGAAATTTGGCGAAAATGGGGTTTGAAAAAGTCGATGAAGAGGGCATCTAGACCTACATTTTGCTGAAACTTTGAGGGCCCTAGCTATCACCGTTTAGGAGATACAGCCGTTTAAACGTTGGCCAAGAAACCACCCCGAAAACGCTTCTTTTGGGCTGAAAATGCCACTTTTCTCAATTTCTGTGAAATTTGGCGAAAATGGGGTTTGAAAAAGTCGATGAAGAGGGCATCCAGACCTACATTTTGCTGAAACTTTGAGGGCCCTAGCTATCACCGTTTAGGAGATACAGCCGTTTAAAGGTTGGCCAATAAACCACCCCCAAAACGCTTCTTTTAGGCTGAAAATGCCACTTTTCTCAATTTCTGTGAAATTTGGCGAAAATGGGGTTTGAAAAAGTCGATGAAGAGGGCATCCAGACCTACATTTTGCTGAAACTTTGAGGGCCCTAGCTATCACCGTTTAGGAGATACAGCCGTTTAAACGTTGGCCAATAAACCACCCCCAAAACGCTTCTTTTGGGCTGAAAATGCCACTTTTCTCAATTTCTGTGAAATTTGGCGAAAATGGGGTTTGAAAAAGTCGATGAAGAGGGCATCCAGACCTACATTTTGCTGAAACTTTGAGGGCCCTAGCTATCACCGTTTAGGAGATACAGCCGTTTAAACGTTGGCCAATAAACCACCCCCAAAACGCTTCTTTTGGGCTGAAAATGCCACTTTTCTCAATTTCTGTGAAATTTGGCGAAAATGGGGTTTGAAAAAGTCGATGAAGAGGGCATCGAGACCTACATTTTGCTGAAACTTTGAGGGCCCTAGCTATCACCGTTTAGGAGATACAGCCGTTTAAAGGTTGGCCAATAAACCACCCCCAAAACGCTTCTTTTGGGCTGAAAATGCCACTTTTCTCAATTTCTGTGAAATTTGGCGAAAATGAGGTTTGAAAAAGTCGGTGAAGAGGGCATCCAGACCTACATTTTGCTGAAACTTTGAGGGCCCTAGCTATCACCGTTTAGGAGATACAGCCGTTTAAACGTTGGCCAATAAACCACCCCCAAAACGCTTCTTTTGGGCTGAAAATGCCACTTTTCTCAATTTCTGTGAAATTTGGCGAAAATGAGGTTTGAAAAAGTCGGTGAAGAGGGCATCCAGACCTACATTTTGCTGAAACTTTGAGGGCCCTAGCTATCACCGTTTAGGAGATACAGCCGTTTAAACGTTGGCCAATAAACCACCCCCAAAACGCTTCTTTTGGGCTGAAAATGCCACTTTTCTCAATTTCTGTGAAATTTGGCGAAAATGAGGTTTGAAAAAGTCGGTGAAGAGGGCATCCAGACCTACATTTTGCTGAAACTTTGAGGGCCCTAGCTATCACCGTTTAGGAGATACAGCCGTTTAAACGTTGGCCAATAAACCACCCCCAAAACGCTTCTTTTGGGCTGAAAATGCCACTTTTCTCAATTTCTGTGAAATTTGGCGAAAATGGGGTTTGAAAAAGTCGATGAAGAGGGCATCCAGACCTACATTTTGCTGAAACTTTGAGGGCCCTAGCTATCACCGTTTAGGAGATACAGCCGTTTAAACGTTGGCCAATAAACCACCCCCAAAACGCTTCTTTTGGGCTGAAAATGCCACTTTTCTCAATTTCTGTGAAATTTGGCGAAAATGGGGTTTGAAAAAGTCGATGAAGAGGGCATCCAGACCTACATTTTGCTGAAACTTTGAGGGCCCTAGCTATCACCGTTTAGGAGATACAGCCGTTTAAACGTTGGCCAATAAACCACCCCCAAAACGCTTCTTTTGGGCTGAAAATGCCACTTTTCTCAATTTCTGTGAAATTTGGCAAAAATGGGGTTTGAAAAAGTCGATGAAGAGGGCATCCAGACCTACATTTTGCTGAAACTTTGAGGGCCCTAGCTATCACCGTTTAGGAGATACAGCCGTTTAAAGGTTGGCCAATAAACCACCCCCAAAACGCTTCTTTTGGGCTGAAAATGCCACTTTTCTCAATTTCTGTGAAATTTGGCGAAAATGGGGTTTGAAAAAGTCGATGAAAAGGGCATCCAGACCTACATTTTGCTGAAACTTTGAGGGCCTTAGCTATCACCGTTTAGGAGATACAGCCGTTTAAAGGTTGGCCAATAAACCACCCCCAAAACGCTTTTTATACCCGTCACTATGTGAAAGGGTATATTAACTTTGTCATGAAGTTTGCAACGCACAGAAGGAAGCACCTCCGACGATATAAAGTATATATATTATTGATCAGCGTGACGAGAGAAATAGATTGAGCCATGTCCGTCTGTCTGTCTGTCTGTCTGTCTGTCCGTCTGTCTGTCCGTCTGTTGCAACGCAAACTAGTCCCTCAGTTTTGAAGCTATCGAGCTGAAAATTTGTATGCAAGTTTCTTTTTAGTGTACGCTGTATACAGTGGGGTATTTACAGGGGGGGCACAGGGGGCACGTGCCCCCCCCCCCCTGTGAGCGCATCAAACTTTTTTCACACCATACTAAAAATGGCAGTACCAAATGTTCCCTTTTTATTTTAAGCGTTTCTATTACTAAACGTTGTAAATCTTTTTCGAAACATTATCATCATATCATCTTCTCAATTCGCCAGATGTCCTCGTTGATGAACCCTTTCCGTTTTTCGAACAGGTTGAGTTTATTTTCATAGACGCGTGGTTTCAAGAACAAGAACTCTCAGAGAATAAGTACAAGATATGATTATGTCGCGGCAACGAGGTGGTCATGAAACGTTGCCCAATCTCGACATGAATCTGTTCGGAAACAAGGACTGCTATTGAAAGTCTCGTCATGTGTGAAGTGACGAAGTGACCCCATCTTATGTTGATATAAGTTGAGGAGATATTGTTGCGGAATCGATGTCTTGGAAGCCGCTGAATTGATAAATATTTGAAACAATCGGTCTGATTTTTCGATCGGGCTTGTGTATTTTAATTTGACCGTTAATTCGTGTTGGGCTGCTGTAACGGTATTTAAACCAGATGCTTCTCTTTCTGTTAAAATGCTAAAAATTGAAGTGTTTTGGTGGGAAAGCATTTTTAGCATACATTTTCGAATTCCTACGGTTCGGGGTCTGTGGTGCCCTTCCTGGGGTACTTTCTTCAATGCTTCAATTTTAACGAAGTAAACATCATCGTAGCCATTCCTTCTCATTTCTATTTCGTAATTGATTCGTTAAAGCATGTTGCTTCAGCTTCATCTAGGACACATTTTAAAAGGTATTGCAGATACTATAGATTTGAAGCTAGTGTAGCATACATATGGAAATAACAAACAATCATACCTTCCTGCTTACTTTTGTTGCTTCATTTTAATTAATCGATTGATCACTTCCCGGCTCTATGCCAGCGCCAGGGATAGTTCCTATACGGCTGAAAATGTTGGTGTAATTTTTATAAAAAAATATATTCATACATTTCCATATAAAAACTTTACCAAAAGTATAATTGAACTATATTAAAAGTATAAGTATTCTTGATAAAAACTTTACTCTTCAATAGTATAAAATTGATAAGCTAATTTATACAAACCGCTCGAAAAAATAAAAATTGTAATACGAGTGCAGTCGGCTTCGAATCCACAATTCTGTGATTTGTAGGCAAGCGCGACCAGACAGACTACAAATCAATAGATTAGGTTGAATGGGTTTCTTGCGTTGATCGTCTAGAATTGATAACATTGTAGGATTGAGAGGAGAGTAGGATTGATTCTACCCTTTTATGTTATAACAACATTCAATGCAATTTATTCTATCCCGAACGGTATAAAATGTATAATACTAAAAGGGTATTTGGATAGTTTTATTCTGTAGCGGTTATAATTAATATAATTTTTGAATAAACTAAAATTATAAGTTGAAAAGGATCCAATTTGATTCAAGTTTTTGGAGTTTTGAAGTTATACTATTTTATTTATAAAACTTACTCCCGGTTTACACCACAATTTACAACCATGTAGTATTCTGGATTGTACTTGTAAAATATTATTCGGCACTTATTACGATTTTACGGAATCTGATACTAGATTTTTGACAAAACATACAAAGGCCTCTTTTCAGTAAATCCAATTTATGCATTCAAATTCGCTTAAGCTTGCCATGGAATTCAAGACCACAATGTCAGCCAACAACTGTTGTATCAGCTTTTCATCTGTGTTTCTTTCAAAAGTAAGCAGAACCACTTTTTGGCGGAATTTGGCCGAAATTTGGCAGAATTTCGAACGAAGTATGAAATTTCTCTTCCAAAGAAAAGTGTTCCGCCTGGAATCCGTTTTGTCATATGGAAACAGTATCTTTGGTCATTGCATTAATTCCATAGCCAATTAAGTACATATTCGTTAAATTCCTTTTCGGCTTCAGGCTCGAGCTACAGTACGCAAACTTTTTTTAGGCCCTCCGTATTTTGGTTCAGGAAAAGCCAAAAGTAGTTAATGAGTGTTATTCTAAGATCTGTCAGGAAAACTAAACTTTTAGTGTAATAAACCTGAAATGCAAAGGACTCTCAGGTCCGTATTTATAAACATACCTTAACTCAAGGAGACCTTGACTTTTCATAGAAATCACTTATATTCACGAGTCAATGCATCCTTGATTTAAGGAGAAACTCAAGGAGACCTTGAAATTTTCTATAGTCAACCTCACTTGAAGTCAAGGTAGCTACCCACCTACCTTGAAATATTATATTTCAAGTCTATTGAAAACTTAAGGTCTCCTTGAGTTTCGCCTTAAATCAAGGATCAACGATCCCTCAGTCTTGCCAATGTTTTTTCTATGTAGCTGCTCTTGGGTATCCCCACACCAAAACTTGTAATGTAACAAATTAGCCCCGTACTCTGTGCCCCCACTTTGAGAATTTTCTAAATACGCCACTGGCTGTATATATGTCGGAACGAATGGAATCGGACCATGGGGTCATGGGGCTGCCCCTGAAAATTAGGTTTTTCTAAGAACAACTTTTTTCTTTATGCACCAATCTTAACCAAATTTCACCCAAGTGTGTTCCTAGTATAGCCTCAAAAGATATCTAGAAACGGATGGAATTGGAACATTATGTCATAGGGCTACCATACAAACGAACTATTGAAAATTAAGTTCTTCTAAGAAAAACTTTTTCCTTTTTAATCCGACCGTAACCAAACTTCATCCAAATGTGTTCCTAGTAAAGCCTCAAAAAATATCTAGGAGCAGATCAAATCGGAACACTACATCATAGGGCTGTCATACAAACCAACCACTGGAAATTAGATTCTTCTAAGAAAAACTTTTTTCTTAATGAACCAATCTTAACCAAACTTTGCGCAAATGTGTTTTTAGCAAAGCCACCAAACATATCTAGGAATATATGAAATCGGAACACTACGTCATAGGGCTCTCATACAAACCAACCGCTGGAAATTAGGTTCTTGCATGAACAACTTTTTTCTTTGTGAATCAATCAACCAAACTTCACCCAAATGTGTGGCCAGACGTACACCATTTTGCTGTACAATACCTAAAGCATTTTGACCTACAGCATTAGTAAATGTACAGCATTCCCAACGTCACACCAAAGAAGCCTAAATGACTTCATAAAAACCTCCTCGGTGAGGCCTGTAGTCAGTCTGTTAGGTGTTATTAGCAGGATAATCGCACTTTCATGTGGCAAACATTCATTTTCGATAATTTCGAAACTCTTTGGTCAATCGTTCTGAAATTTAATGTACCTAAATGTAAGCGCCAGGTAGCTCCACAACCTGGGGATTACATTTACTTACATTTCTCCATATTTTAGGGTCGCCTATCTGCGTTGGACAGTTACAGCTGCCCAAATCGCACTTTCGTCTCCAATAAATTTGAAAATTGGCAGACTTGTGAACATTTCAAGGCTCTAGCTCACACTTGTAGCTGTAGAGCTATACTTGGCGCTCACCGCTCACATTGTCTCCAAATTTCAAGGTCCTAATTATCTGCGTTCTATAGTTCAATCGATTTAATCGAAAATTGTCCCTAATTCGGAAATTTTGGAGCGTAAAATTTTGAAATTTGACAGCCATGTATAGAGGACCGCACTGTCCGTATTAGGTGAAAATCGCAAGCATCTATAGCCGCCAATACTCAGAAGTAACAGCCGTGTAAAGATGCGATTTAATTTTTTCACAAAACGATGGAAAAATTACTGTACTCCATCCGATTCCCCTATCAACCTCTTTAGGAAAACGAAAATTCAAACTAAAGGACTCTGCAAGGATTTCCCCTATATGTTAACTCAATCCAATAAAGTAGCGATAAATCCCCAGAGAGTCGCCATCCGCTTAAGAATTCTCTACGCAATGAGGTATTAATTTATCTATTGTAATAAACAAAACGAAACTTTTAAATAGGTAGGTACAAGGAGATGTAATTTTCATACTTCAAATAAACAGCTTCATGATTTTTGTCTCAGGGTCACGGATAGTCAGATATAGGGAAAGGGCCATCATCATCCCAACAATGCTGCTGAGACTGCAGTTTCGAACACTGAAATTCAAAAGTTGAAAAATACCTATTTCTAACCCTAAAAAAAATTCGGGTTCATTGTGTTAAACAAATGTTGGGTTTGCCCCTTTTAAACGAGATCCTGGCTACACTTCCCCCATGCCTGTTATAACTTTGCGTCTTAAAACATACATTTGCACTTCACATGCTGATGATGTTTTGTCAATGAGAACATTTAGAAGTTGAGGGATCTTTTCTGGGTCCCGTTTAGTACCAAACCAACAGAACCTTGCTAGGACGTAGGCAGGATTTAGCCAGATATCAGAAATTATGACATTATTAGAATCTTGTTGTTAATTGTGAACACTAGTTTCGGCGCTGCCCCAATGCATAATATGCCTCCTGTCCCACTGTTTCTGTGCCGAATCCAATTTTATCGTTTGACGAGGCTGGACGAGCACGAGTGCACGCACGATTACTTAATTGCTCCGCTATCATCGGAAGCAAAGAGTGCCACGTCTACAACTCCAAAGACTTCTTTTCTGTACAATTATAGAAGGGCTCGTGGGCCATGGTATATGTACGAACCAGCAATTATGGAACTATAGAAAGTACGATCGCGTATTCGGTGCCCGCGTCATGCTGCTTTTGCCTTCCCTTCGCACGGCTCAAAAAAAAAATTCTTCATCCTACAGGGAAATATTTTATTTCAAACTGTGTAGCCTGTATGAGTTCTTACGAAATTTGTTGAAGTTTCCATTATGAAAAACGATCCCAATTTTGGGTCACCAGATTTTTTGTGTGTTCCAAATTGTTTATTATATAGTCACTACTTTCGTCCAGATGACACAATTTATCTGACTGCAAGCTTAATTTCGGCAGAGTTTTAGGAATGAATGAATTAGAAATACTGTAGGAAGTTAGAGACTCCTGGACCCCCTACTCTGGCTTGCTTTCCCAAGGTTCACCACACATTTCCCAGAATAAAGGCTACTATTCTTGCTGTATTCCGTTTAGGAAGATATCACTTATGAAAGGATGGAGAATATGTGGTCGTTTTATGGCATCCGTCATGGTGGTAGCCTCGTGACATGCAATCGACGCCACTTAATGCGATCACATCGGGATCTTGCTGTTTTGATAACATTAAGAGAATGATAACAAATAATAAAATAGTACGATTGAGGGTTTGCCTGAAAACCGAATTCCGGAATGTGTACTGCATTGGGCTTTCGGGAATCAGGTCACCTTAGGCTAGTAAATCTTCAAAAGATATTTAGGAATGGATGAAATCGGAACATAACGTCATAGGGCTGTCATACAAACCAACCCCCAAATATTGGATTCTTGTAAGAACAACTTTTTTTCTTTTTGAATATTAACCAAAATACATCCAAGTGTGTTCCTGGATTAACCCCAACGTATCCAGGAACAGATGGAATCGGAACACGTTATTGGGCTGCGGTAGAAATTTTTAACACAAAAGGAGCTTCAGTTTCATTCAAATGTGACGGGTATTCAAATTTCGGCCGCGCCCGAAATTAGCCTCGGTCTCGTTTTAGAATAATTTAGAATTTGTGCAAAATGCTTTATGCCATTAAAGCACACTAAATAAGTCAAAGAGCCGCATGTGGCTCCCGAGACGCCGTTTGTCGACCGCTGATGTAGTGAATTAGGTTTCAGTGTGTGGCGTTGTACATTTCCCAAGGCTGTACAACAAGTCAAAATGCTGTACGTCTGGTTATGCTAGGGTGCATTCATTAAAAATTAGTGAATGGAAAATTTGTAGCACTTAACAACATATTAAAATTTCCTAACGATCCGGCAGCTCCTGTAGGAACCACAAGAGTTCCCACTTTACAATAAAAATATTTTTTTTTTGGGAATTCTTGTGAATAACGGTAATTTAATCTGTTGTTGTTGTTGTAGCGATTCAAGAGATTTTTTTTTCTCTCTTGAATCGAAGGGGGTCTTGGCAGATCTTGGCCATTTTAACAGCGGGTAGCTCCGGGACGATTTACATCGAAGAACCGGCTGCCGTAGGAGCATTTTTATGGACAACACAAACATCCATGGGCCAGAGTGGGATTCGAACCCACGCACCGATAACTCAGAGATAGAGTGACATCTCTGCCACTGAGCCACCGAATTTAATGTAATCTCATAATAATCTCTTCAAAAAAAATGTATCGAATAAAATGCCAAAACTTCTTATATAAGAGTGTTTAAAAAATGAAGCAAAAGTCGATCTTTTAATTCAGAGGCCATTTTGGATGAAGTTTTTCCAATCCATTTGGGATTCTACTTCCCATCGATGTCTATCTAACTTTTAATCCAATGAACTGCCGGCCGGTCGTCAGATTCGCAACCAATACTGCGAACATTCAAAAAGTGTTTGCGAAAAAATTGGGTTCAACATTATCGCGATGTTTCATTTATTTGTTGCATTTTTTGTATACATTCGATTGCTAGCTCTAGGCAATTTTAATCTTAATCAATTTAACAGCCTATTATTTGTAAGATAAGACATCCCATCATCATTCGATTGAAAACAACAATGTCTCTCTATACTGAAAAGCGTTGCATATTAAACTAGCCGGTAGCCGCACGACATCATCAATTTGAAACTGATAGCAATAACAAATGGAAGCTTATCTAAGCTATTTTCACGATGAGCAACCATTGACACTCTGTCTTCATAGGCTATTGATTTTCTTGATACCTAAGCATTTTCTTTTGTGAATAATAATGTTTACTGATTGATGAGACCATCCGTGATGCGCTTGTGAGATGGTGTTACCAGGACAGTGAGTCGTGATTTTATAACAGATCGAGTTTTAAATCGATGGGTTCAGGGAAGAGGTAGATAAACCAGAAATACACAATTTTGGACAGCGATGTTATTTTAAAAAAAATAGGATCAACGCCATACTTTCTAACGAGTAAGTATTGACTCCCATAAATGGGTACTCAAACTCCTTCAACATCTGAGTGGGATCGGAGTTCGTCACATGGTTCTATTACGAGAACCATTACAAGATATGCTCCTCATCAGTGGGCTTAAAGCTATTGGCTATTGAAGATAAATTCAAACACAGTCGGTAACACTGAAATTAGAAAAAAAAACAGTTTAAAAGGTTCGCATTAAGCAAAACCGTATTCTTTATCAAGACAACAAAAGTTCAGATCATTCTGAATTGATAGAGCTTCTCATCTCAGTCAGTCTTCTCCACCCATCCACCCAAGTCACATCACATCATAAATCGTTTGTTGAGTGAACATTTCCTGTACATTCTATAAAAATTGTTCGAGTGAAGTAGTCATGAAAGTGTTTGCATTTCTTCTTCTTCTGCTCGGAGTGGCCAAATCGAGTTTCATAAATCCATATCCACGCTATGCAGAATATCGTGATAATGGCGATCCAGGTGAACCGTTGTTCCTTACGCCACTCATCAAAAATGGATCTATAGAACAGGCACAAAAAGCCGCCCTCGTAACCGAAAAACCTTTCGACTCGCTCAAGAGCTATGCCGGCTATTTGACCGTCAACGAACAGTACAATTCCAACATGTTCTTTTGGTACTTCCCATCTGAAACAGATCCGGCCAATGATCCCGTTGTCCTGTGGCTGCAAGGTGGACCGGGCGCTTCATCTTTGTTTGGCCTATTCACCGAGAACGGACCATTTTCCGTATCGAAAAGTGGCTTGGAACCGCGCAAATACTCCTGGCATAAGAATCACAATCTTATCTACATTGATAACCCTGTTGGCACAGGGTTCAGTTTCACCGACGATGATCTCGGCTATGCGAAAAATGAAAAAGATGTTGGTCGCGATTTGCATGAAGCCGTGAAGCAATTGTTTATGATGTTTCCGCAGTTCCAGACTATGCGTTTCTATATAACGGGTGAGTCGTATGCCGGTAAATATGTTCCCGCCCTGGCGTATTCAATTCACAAGTCGAAGCTGCGTTACCAAAGGCGTCATAAGAAGGATCCGGTACCAATTACTCTAACCGGTCTGGCGATTGGAAACGGATTGTCTGATCCGATTCATCAGCTCAAGTACGGCGACTATCTGTATCAGCTAGGTCTAATCGACATTAATGCACTTGCGACGTTCCACGAATTCGAAAACAAGGGCATTGACTGCATTAAAGCACACAACATGAGCTGCGCTTTCACAACATTCGATGAACTTATCAATATGGATCAATTGCCGCAAGGATCGTTGTTCAAAAACTACACCGGCTTCGAGACCTACTTTAACTATCTGAAAACTCGAAATGATGACTCCGACCAAGCGATGGGTGAATTCGTTCAAAAGTCATCCACCCGGAAAGCTATTCATGTCGGCAATAAGACTTTCCACGATTTGGCCGGAGAAAATAAAGTTGAGGAGCATCTGAAGTTGGACGTTATGGACACGGTGGCTCCTTGGATTGCCGAGCTGTTGGACAACTATCGCGTTTGTATATACAACGGTCAACTGGATATTATTGTAGCCTACCCGCTAACTTTGGGCTATCTGCAAAAATTGAAGTTCAGAGATGCCCATATCTATCATAGTGCACCGCGATATATTTGGCGTGTGGATGGCGAAATTGCAGGATATGCCAAGGAAGCGGGGAATTTGGTTGAAGTACTTGTTCGGAACGCGGGACATATGGCACCGGCCGATCAACCGAAATGGGTGTTTGATATGATTACGAGACTGACGAATGGTAAGGGTTTTGCGTAGAAGGTACATAATTAGAGAAACAAAAAAAACATAAATTTACATGTATTCACTTAAAAGTATAATAAAAAATGATTGAAACTGATTTTTTTTAAATGTAGTGATACTTCTTTTAGCAGAAGATTAAGATTTAACAGATGTTCTAGGGGGAACTGTTGGACTTTCCTTTTGCGATGTTGTTGTTTGGATTATTATAACGATAGTTTCTATTAAATACTGCCTAACTATAAAGGTTTGTGTAGTGTGGTTAGTGTTGTGGTTAATGCGCACACCTTTGTTGCACAGGGTCGTGGGTTCAAGTCTCACCGTGAACCAACTATGATCTCACTCAGATGTTAAACGAGCACCCATTTATAGGAAATAAATAACACTGCTGAGCGTGCTCTTGATCTGAACACCTCAACAAAAAAACAGTTAAGATCTTGAAAATTGGATGTCACTGGGTGGGGTTCCAAAACGAAACAGTTGCGTATGCCATTCTTTGCCATTCTGATCCGCTAACTGCGATTTTGCGGGTCAGAGATAATCTCCGGTTGTTTTCCTTTGTCTGTCTTTGTGGAATGTGTTAACAAAACAACCGGAGATTATTTATGATCCACAAAATGGCAGTTAGGGCATCAGAATGGCAAACATGTTTGCGGAACATACACAACTGTTCCGTTTTGAAACCCCACCCGCTAACACATCTGCGACCTTAGTCTAATGTTGGACCTTCGCGCCTGTTATTTATCGACTAGACTGGCCCTTTTTTCAGTTTGGTTTCGATTTGCTGGTCATGGCAAAATTATGAAGAAAGGATGAGCGGTATGGTGCCCGCGTCGGGGTACTAAAACAACGGTTCTTATGGTGATGGTTATGATGGTCGGCGGACCACTATAGAGGTCACTGAAGCCATCAGAAGCGGTAAGTGGAGCTTTTACTCTGGCTATCCCAAATCTGTACCAACACAAGCATTCTCGTCCTTTTTAGAACCTAGAAATTCCACTGTTTCGACTGCTCATGTGTCACGTGCACAGCTTCTGCAAGCTCGTGGCCTCTAGTCGTTCCTCCAACTTTGCCGACTATTTTAATTATTTCTGGCTATTCGTTTGAACTGTAACCATGGGAGGGGTCCAGGGGGGTCCGAACCCCTCCCGAAATGATTTCAATGGACTTTGAAGTTTCAGTAACCCGTACTTTATTTTTATTAACGGACAAATATAAATGTCCTTTTTGGAATATGTACACGATAATACGTAGTTCATATACAAAAACTTTATACAATCAAGGAAATGCGAAAGGGCACTTTGACTCTGACCCCATCTTGCTGAAACTTTTAAGGGCAAATAACGCGAAGCAATTAAAATGACAGGCAAAACAACAACATTGGTCGAAATGTTCATCCAATAACACTTAAAATAATAATAATCGGCTGGGCAGAATTGAGGCCTCTGTTTCCGCAAACGGCTCTAATTATGAATTTTTGAAACACCCTCTGTAATCGTTCCAATATTGACGTGAGATCATTATGAAGTCAACGCGAAATGGATTCACGGTACTGATTTTTTGCATGAATTAGAAATATTAGGTGACGGGTTCCGAAAGTGCGTACAACTTATTAATTTCCCTAGAATGCGGTTAAAGTTGGATGTTGGGTATCTAAATTTGCAGTGAGTGTTAGTGTCATCTGGACAAAACTGAACTCAACAGTAAATACATAACACGGGGCAACAGCATTTTGTTTATCGATTTGATATTAATTTCTAGCTAATTTTTGGTCGTAGAATCCAGAAATGCTAACCGTTTTCTCCTATACGTCGAAATCGCTCTCCCTGGTCATCACTCACAGCTCCAAGATTTTCCGGAAAGATGACTGTAAAAAGTGGACTTTGCTCATGTTACAGCCAAGCCTTTGAAAACTGTCCAACAGTTGCTCGACTACTATCGCATAATTCGATGCACATATATTGCCTAGAAAGTTGTTGATATTCTCAATTGCCAGCCATGCTGTCTTTTCATTTTATTCCATTGACTCCGCTCGTTCTGTTTAAATCCTTTATGTTGGTTGCTAGCGCTGAGTTCGGAGTGTGATGATGGAGATGGAGATACTTGATATACTGGCACTGGAACTTCAGCAGAATGAACAACTGGTCTTTTCGCCGATGGGGATAGTGTATCTTATTTTTGTATTTGTGCATACTTCTGATGTTTTAGTACAACAAAATACGAGTAAACAATCGCTTGTGTGGTTTGAGGGCTCTCGCCATATCATTGGCAGTGGCGTAACTAGGAGGGGGGGGGGGGTGTTAAAACCCCCCTTGCAAGTAGGAAAAAAATATAAAAATTTTAAGGTAAAAAGGCATAAGGAAAAACAGTTGTAAAAGGCGAGTGAGTGAACTTTTTAAACAAAGGAAAGAATATGCTGAGACAAAGTTGGGTATGTAAGTTCATTCGAAACTCCTAACCATTTTTCCGGTGTTGAGCAGCTTGCCTTATGTGTGAGATATGTTTTTGAGAATACTTTGCATGAAGAATTTTTAGCGTTTATTGATGTTAGGGATATGTCTGGGGAGGGTCTTGGTGCTGCAATTGTTAAGGGTCTCAGAGATGTAGAAATAGAAACTCGAAATATGTGCGGGCAAGGTTATGATGGTGGGAGTAATATGAAAGGAAAATTCAGGGGCGCACAGTCATTCGTCAAGCAACTTTCAGAAGCCCCTCTAGCTATATACTTGCATTGTGAGTCTCATAGTTTTAATTTAGCAGTATCCAGTGCATGTGACATCAGGGAAATCAGTCATTGCTTAGCAATTGTTAATTCTATTCAAGTCTTCTTGAAGACACCGAAACGAAAAGAAGCCCTCCGAAAAGCTATTGCCGAGGCTACTGATGGCGAATCTCGAGTTCGAGGACTTATACCATATAATCCCACAAGATTTATTGAAAGGCACACGTCAATTGCGCGTTTCTGGGACCAGCTCGGCTCCATCCTGACCTCTATGTCGGTGATAAGTGAATGGGATAATGCAGAAACTGCTGCCGATGCTAAATCCAAATATAATTCTTGTTTGTCTCCACCATTTCTCGTTGCGTTGCAGTGTATCGTTTCCATTTTCGCTGTATGTCAACCTATAACTCGGCAGCTGCAATCGAAAACTATGGATCTCAGCAAGCTTCAGCCAAATTTTGAATGAAGTTCAATCTCTCTGCGCCACATTTGGCTTAGAAATTACTATGCCACGAACGACCGGTCGTCAGACGCACAGAAACAATGTCCCAGCTGATAACGCTGAAGATTTTTACAGACGATCAGTGTATTTGCCATTTCTGTCTACAGCAATAGTCGAAATACAAGAACGGCTCACAGCCCATCGCACTGTATTGTCATGCTTTTCTTAAATTCTCCCGGGAGAAGGGCTTGTTACAGATGGCAAACAATTATTATCGGAGCAGTGCCTAAAAGAGAGTAAAGTTCTGTTCGAAACCTACCAATCCGCAGGCTTCTTGAACTTAAGTCTACTCCTCTAGAATTCGAATGTGAATTGCTTCAGTGGCACATATTTCTAGAAAAATGTGAAGATACGTTGAAGGCATCTGTGATGTGCTTGTATAATCTGAGTTCGCTGCAGGCATTTCTTAACATCAGTATGCTGCTGCAGGTGCTAGCTACTTTGCCAGTGACTTCGTGCACACCGGAAAGGTGCTTCAACACTCTAAAGCACCTAAAATCATACCTCCGTTGCACAATGTCCGAGGAGCGACTAAACGGGCTCACTCATCCCTACGTTTATGAAGGATTATGCTCTGAGAAGAAAGTGGTAGACTATATTGTCCAAAATGGCAGCCTTAAGAAGCTTGGTTATCATTTTAAGTAAAATATACTTAGGTACTTAAACGGCTGTATCTCCTAAACGGTGATAGCTAGGGCCCTCAAAGTTTCAGCAAAATGTAGGTCTGGATGCCCTCTTCATCGACTTTTTCAAACCCCATTTTCGCCAAATTTCACAGAATTTGAGAAAAGTGGCATTTTCAGCCCAAAAGAAGCGTTTTGGGGGTAGTTTATTGGCCAACCTTTAAACGGCTGGATCTCCTAAACGGTGATAGCTAGGGCCCTCAAAGTTTCAGCAAAATGTAGGTCTGGATGCCCTCTTCATCGCCTTTTTCAAACCCCATTTTCGCCAAATCTCATAGAAATTGAGAAAAGTGGAATTTTGGCCCAAAAGGAGCGTTTTGGGGGTGGTTTATTGGCCAACCTTTAAACGGCTGTATCTCCTAAACGGTGATAGTTAGGGCCCTCAAAGTTTCAGCACAATGTAGGTCAGGATGCCCTCTTCATCGACTTTTTCAAACCCCATTTTCGCCAAATCTCATAGAAATTGAGAAAAGTGGCATTTTCAGCCCAAAAGAAGCGTTTTGGGGGTGGTTTATTGGCCAACCTTTAAACGGCTGTATCTCCTAAACGGTGATAGCTAGGGCCCTCAAAGCTTCAGCAAAATGTAGGTCTGGATGCCCTGTTCATCGACTTTTTCAAACCCCATTTTCGCCAAATCTCATAGAAATTGAGAAAAGTGGAATTTTGGCCCAAACGGAGCGTTTTGGGGGTGGTTTATTGGCCAACCTTTAAACGGCTGTATCTCCTAAACGGTGATAGCTAGGGCCCTCAAAGTTTCAGCAAAATGTAGGTCAGGATGCCCTCTTCATCGACTTTTTCAAACCCCATTTTCGCCAAATCTCATAGAAATTGAGAAAAGTGGCATTTTCAGCCCAAAAGAAGCGTTTTGGGGGTGGTTTATTGGCCAACCTTTAAACGGCTGTATCTCCTAAACGGTGATAGCTAGGGCCCTCAAAGCTTCAGCAAAATGTAGGTCTGGATGCCCTGTTCATCGACTTTTTCAAACCCCATTTTCGCCAAATCTCATAGAAATTGAGAAAAGTGGAATTTTGGCCCAAACGGAGCGTTTTGGGGGTGGTTTATTGGCCAACCTTTAAACGGCTGTATCTCCTAAACGGTGATAGCTAGGGCCCTCAAAGTTTCAGCAAAATGTAGGTCTGGATGCCCTGTTCATCGACTTTTTCAAACCCCATTTTCGCCAAATTTCACAGAATTTGAGAAAAGTGGCATTTTCAGCCCAAAAGAAGCGTTTTGGGGGTGGTTTATTGGCCAACCTTTAAACGGCTGTATCTCCTAAACGGTGATAGCTAGGGCCCTCAAAGTTTCAGCAAAATGTAGGTCTGGATGACCTCTTCATCGACATTTTCAAACCCCATTTTCGCCAAATTTCACAGAAATTGAGAAAAGTGGCATTTTCAGCCCAAAACAAGCGTTTTGGGGGTGGTTTATTGGCCAACCTTTAAACGGCTGTATCTCCTAAACGGTGATAGTTAGGGCCCTCAAACTTTCAGCAAAATGTAGGTCTGGATGCCCTGTTCATCGACTTTTTCAAACCCCATTTTCGCCAAATCTCATAGAAATTGAGAAAAGTGGAATTTTGGCCCAAAAGGAGCGTTTTGGGGGTGGTTTATTGGCCAACCTTTAAACGGCTGTATCTCCTAAACGGTGATAGCTAGGGCCCTCAAAGTTTCAGCAAAATGTAGGTCTGGATGACCTCTTCATCGACATTTTCAAACCCCATTTTCGCCAAATTTCACAGAAATTGAGAAAAGTGGCATTTTCAGCCCAAAACAAGCGTTTTGGGGGTGGTTTATTGGCCAACCTTTAAACGGCTGTATCTCCTAAACGGTGATAGCTAGGGCCCTCAAAGCTTCAGCAAAATGTAGGTCTGGATGCCCTGTTCATCGACTTTTTCAAACCCCATTTTCGCCAAATCTCATAGAAATTGAGAAAAGTGGAATTTTGGCCCAAAAGGAGCGTTTTGGGGGTGGTTTATTGGCCAACCTTTAAACGGCTGTATCTCCTAAACGGTGATAGCTAGGGCCCTCAAAGTTTCAGCAAAATGTAAGTCAGGATGCCCTGTTCATCGACTTTTTCAAACCCCATTTTCGCCAAATTTCACTGAATTTGAGAAAAGTGGCATTTTCAGCCCAAAAGAAGCGTTTTGGGGGTGGTTTATTGGCCAACCTTTAAACGGCTGTATCTCCTAAACGGTGATAGCTAGGGCCCTCAAAGTTTCAGCAAAATGTAGGTCTGGATGACCTCTTCATCGACATTTTCAAACCCAATTTTCGCCAAATTTCACAGAAATTGAGAAAAGTGGCATTTTCAGCCCAAAACGAGACCGAGGCTAATTTCGGGCGCCTAAGGTGACCTGATTCCCGAAAGCCCAATGCAGTACACATTCCGGAATTCGGTTTTCAGGCAAACCCTCAATCGTACTATTTTATTATTTGTTATCATTCTCTTAATGTTATCAAAACAGCAAGATCCCGATGTGATCGCATTAAGTGGCGTCGATTGCATGTCACGAGGCTACCACCATGACGGATGCCATAAAACGACCACATATTCTCCATCCTTTCATAAGTGATATCTTCCTAAACGGAATACAGCAAGAATAGTAGCCTTTATTCTGGGAAATGTGTGGTGAACCTTGGGAAAGCAAGCCAGAGTAGGGGGTCCAGGAGTCTCTAACTTCCTACAGTATTTCTAATTCATTCATTCCTAAAACTCTGCCGAAATTAAGCTTGCAGTCAGATAAATTGTGTCATCTGGACGAAAGTAGTGACTATATAATAAACAATTTGGAACACACAAAAAATCTGGTGACCCAAAATTGGGATCGTCTTTCATAATGGAAACTTCAACAAATTTCGTAAGAACTCATACAGGCTACACAGTTTGAAATAAAATATTTCCCTGTAGGATGAAGAATTTTTTTTTTTGAGCCGTGCGAAGGGAAGGCAAAAGCAGCATGACGCGGGCACCGAATACGCGATCGTACTTTCTATAGTTCCATAATTGCTGGTTCGTACATATACCATGGCCCACGAGCCCTTCTATAATTGTACAGAAAAGAAGTCTTTGGAGTTGTAGACGTGGCACTCTTTGCTTCCGATGATAGCGGAGCAATTAAGTAATCGTGCGTGCACTCGTGCTCGTCCAGCCTCGTCAAACGATAAAATTGGATTCGGCACAGAAACAGTGGGACAGGAGGCATATTATGCATTGGGGCAGCGCCGAAACTAGTGTTCACAATTAACAACAAGATTCTAATAATGTCATAATTTCTGATATCTGGCTAAATCCTGCCTACGTCCTAGCAAGGTTCTGTTGGTTTGGTACTAAACGGGACCCAGAAAAGATCCCTCAACTTCTAAATGTTCTCATTGACAAAACATCATCAGCATGTGAAGTGCAAATGTATGTTTTAAGACGCAAAGTTATAACAGGCATGGGGGAAGTGTAGCCAGGATCTCGTTTAAAAGGGGCAAACCCAACATTTGTTTAACACAATGAACCCGAATTTTTTTTAGGGTTAGAAATAGGTATTTTTCAACTTTTGAATTTCAGTGTTCGAAACTGCAGTCTCAGCAGCATTGTTGGGATGATGATGGCCCTTTCCCTATATCTGACTATCCGTGACCCTGAGACAAAAATCATGAAGCTGTTTATTTGAAGTATGAAAATTACATCTCCTTGTACCTACCTATTTAAAAGTTTCGTTTTGTTTATTACAATAGATAAATTAATACCTCATTGCGTAGAGAATTCTTAAGCGGATGGCGACTCTCTGGGGATTTATCGCTACTTTATTGGATTGAGTTAACATATAGGGGAAATCCTTGCAGAGTCCTTTAGTTTGAATTTTCGTTTTCCTAAAGAGGTTGATAGGGGAATCGGATGGAGTACAGTAATTTTTCCATCGTTTTGTGAAAAAATTAAATCGCATCTTTACACGGCTGTTACTTCTGAGTATTGGCGGCTATAGATGCTTGCGATTTTCACCTAATACGGACAGTGCGGTCCTCTATACATGGCTGTCAAATTTCAAAATTTTACGCTCCAAAATTTCCGAATTAGGGACAATTTTCGATTAAATCGATTGAACTATAGAACGCAGATAATTAGGACCTTGAAATTTGGAGACAATGTGAGCGGTGAGCGCCAAGTATAGCTCTACAGCTACAAGTGTGAGCTAGAGCCTTGAAATGTTCACAAGTCTGCCAATTTTCAAATTTATTGGAGACGAAAGTGCGATTTGGGCAGCTGTAACTGTCCAACGCAGATAGGCGACCCTAAAATATGGAGAAATGTAAGTAAATGTAATCCCCAGGTTGTGGAGCTACCTGGCGCTTACATTTAGGTACATTAAATTTCAGAACGATTGACCAAAGAGTTTCGAAATTATCGAAAATGAATGTTTGCCACATGAAAGTGCGATTATCCTGCTAATAACACCTAACAGACTGACTACAGGCCTCACCGAGGAGGTTTTTATGAAGTCATTTAGGCTTCTTTGGTGTGACGTTGGGAATGCTGTACATTTACTAATGCTGTAGGTCAAAATGCTTTAGGTATTGTACAGCAAAATGGTGTACGTCTGGCCACACATTTGGGTGAAGTTTGGTTGATTGATTCACAAAGAAAAAAGTTGTTCATGCAAGAACCTAATTTCCAGCGGTTGGTTTGTATGAGAGCCCTATGACGTAGTGTTCCGATTTCATATATTCCTAGATATGTTTGGTGGCTTTGCTAAAAACACATTTGCGCAAAGTTTGGTTAAGATTGGTTCATTAAGAAAAAAGTTTTTCTTAGAAGAATCTAATTTCCAGTGGTTGGTTTGTATGACAGCCCTATGATGTAGTGTTCCGATTTGATCTGCTCCTAGATATTTTTTGAGGCTTTACTAGGAACACATTTGGATGAAGTTTGGTTACGGTCGGATTAAAAAGGAAAAAGTTTTTCTTAGAAGAACTTAATTTTCAATAGTTCGTTTGTATGGTAGCCCTATGACATAATGTTCCAATTCCATCCGTTTCTAGATATCTTTTGAGGCTATACTAGGAACACACTTGGGTGAAATTTGGTTAAGATTGGTGCATAAAGAAAAAAGTTGTTCTTAGAAAAACCTAATTTTCAGGGGCAGCCCCATGACCCCATGGTCCGATTCCATTCGTTCCGACATATATACAGCGTACACTAAAAAGAAACTTGCATACAAATTTTCAGCTCGATAGCTTCAAAACTGAGGGACTAGTTTGCGTTGCAACAGACGGACAGACAGACGGACAGACAGACAGACAGACAGACAGACAGACGGACATGGCTCAATCTATTTCTCTCGTCACGCTGATCAATAATATATATACTTTATATCGTCGGAGGTGCTTCCTTCTGTGCGTTGCAAACTTCATGACAAAGTTAATATACCCTTTCACATAGTGACGGGTATAAAAAAGTATTTACTGTAATCTGCTTAAAATATATAGCCCCGAATGATCATGGTAGTATAAAAGTCATAGCTCGTGTTCCACTATCTGTTTGGTTTTTTTTTTGTAGAAATTCGCAGAATCAAGGAACTTACAAACGCGCAGTTAAAGTTTCGAATGTGCATCAAAATATGTATGAATTTTAGCACCTGCTTTCTGTGTTCTTTTGTAGGGCTGCCAATTAAAAACGATATTTTAAAAATAGTGCATGATCCAATTTTGCTGTTGTTGCAGCGG
This sequence comes from Microchrysa polita, assembly GCA_949715475.1. Lineage (NCBI taxonomy): Eukaryota > Metazoa > Arthropoda > Insecta > Diptera > Stratiomyidae > Microchrysa > Microchrysa polita. The sequence goes on from OX454418.1 coordinate 27,997,064, forward strand.
TCCTAGTGATTTTTTTCACTGAAATCGATAGAGCCTGGCAATTTGTTGAAAAAAAAACAAAAAACATCTCCCTCCGCCCCAACGTCCTCTATATCGGCCGTTTCATCCCCGCTCTATAAACAAATTTCGAAAAATAGACCCCCATTGTCCTTGATACCCTCTATGGAATTTTATTGGTTTTGGGTAGCATTTTTGAAAGGCTGAACCTTTTGAACCGAGACGGCTAGGACTCTGAAATTTTCATCAAATGTGCACCCCAAAATCCTCTACATCGACCGTTTTATCCTCGCTCTATAAAAAAAAAATTTCGAAAAATTGTAAAACGCAAACGGATCAAAACTTCCCCCTTCGGTAAGAACTGACTATTTTGTCATCAGTCCCTAACGCGATATTCTGAATTGGACATTGCATTTGAAGCAATTTAAATGAAAATGTCTAAGGAAATTTTAAAATGATTAACTTTAATAAAGATTAGACACTTAATAAACAGATAGAGAAAATGACGTACGGGAAATTTTAGGAAAATTATTCGCGGAGCCATCTGAGGGAAGTCTTGATCCATGCCGTAGCCTGATTCAATTTTCCAGATTGTCGTTTTGTATGGGATTTCCAGTAAATATGAAATTGATCCACCAAGTCAAAAATCACTTATGAGATCTGACCCGCGAATACGCATTGTAACAAAAATTTTTTATGCCAACCCATGTAGGTTAGGCGTTGTACAAAAACAACAAAAACGAGACCGAGTTCTAATCGTGCGAATAGCACGATGAGTGTATACCCTATACCCATGTACAGACCTAGAAGGCACGCAAAACCCAAAATATTCAATTTCATATTTTTTGTGGGGGAGGGAGGGGTAGATGGGTCGGACCTGACACATCTTTATTACCTTGTCAAGGCATCCAACGGCTACCATTTCATACTAATTTGAAGTTTTTCGTGATATTCTATCAAAAGATATGGCTGAATATAACTTTGTAGGGGAAGTAGGGATAGGGGTAGTCGGACCTACTCCACTTTCCATCAACTCAAACTATATGTCAGAATGAGACATTGATCAAAATTTCCAAGTCGATAGCGATATTCCACCGAAAGTTATGGCCGAATTAAAATATCAAGGAGGGGTAGTTTGTATGGGAGGTAGGGGAACCCGTGGTCCGATTTGGCCCATTTTCAATACCGTCCAAGATTTTAGCAAAAAAAACATTTGACCAAAATTTCAAACCGCTAGCTTTATTATTTCGGGAGTTATCGTGGTAACAGACAGACACACGGACAGACAGACAGACATGGCTTATTCGATTCAGGGACCGACCCTGATCATTTATATATGTATATACTTTGCCATACCTCCGATGGCTCCTTTGAGGTGTTACATAATATCAGCGTAACAAAAACAATATACCCTATACCATCTTATGGGTATAGGGTATAAACATGGTGTTGTTGGACGGTGAATGTATCATGCTCAAATAAATGTATTTGAGATATCCACCGTCCAGTTTGTCCATAGTGGGACTACACCTGTATGCATACTCCAACATTGATGCGGCACACACTAGTGTATTTCGAGCCGGTTTCGACTAATAGTACATGGCGCGCTGCATCTCTCATCAGATGCCTCTACTTATGCAGCGCGTCATGTACTATCAGCATCAGGAGAGGCATGACCGGTCTCAACCAGGCTGTGTGTACGATCCTCTTATATAGGACTAGGCGCTCACATTTTTTAATAATTTCAAGGTCCTACATATCAGCGTTCATAAGTTACAGCGGTCGAAATCGCAGAAATCGCAGTTTTGTGTTTGTCCATAATTCGGAAATTCGTGAGACTTGAAGAGCACCGTACTGCCCATATTTGATAGAAATTTCAAAGGAACATTCAGGACTTTAGGGCTCTCTTATGGGTCCAGTTTAGTACAACAGAACCTTGCCTTTTCAAAGTTCACCACATATTTCCCAGAATATTGGCTCAATTATGTTTACAGAAATGAAGGTAGAATAATATGAGACAGGGAAGTAGTCAGGATTTTGTTTCGGGAGGGGTGCAGCGCTCAGTTTCAAAAATTTTGACATTATTAGAAATTAGAATATTGTTAACTGTGGAAATTAAGTTTCGGCGTTGCCCCATTGCAGCACATGCCTTCTCTCTCACTGTTCATGTACAATTATTATCGAAGGGCTCGTGGAGCATGGTATCAGTACGAAGCAGCAAACCTAGGCCCGGCCCCCTGGACTTCTCTCATGGCTACATCCCTGATATGAGGTCGTATTATGGCATGCATCATAGTGGTAGCCTCGTGAAGCATTATGTTTTCTCCAAATCAGCGTGAAGGGGGAGGGGGGGGGGGGGGTGGATGGTTGAGAATTTGCCTAAAAACTAAATTCCGCCAGCATGTGTACAGCATTGGGCCTTCGAAAGTCTGGTCAGCTTATGCTAAGGTACAGCATTTTGACCTGTCGTACAGGATTGGGAAATGTACAGCATTATCCATGCCGCACAATGAAATCTACTTCACTACATAATAAGCTCCTCGATAAGACCTGTGATCAGTAATTTCTATGTCTGCGTTTATGGTGCGTAAAATTCGACCCCTGTACGATCGAAATTTAGCAAGATAATCGCATTTTTACGTTTGGCAATCAGTCATTTGCAACAGCTTGGAAACCCTTCTCGATCTTTCGGAAATTTGGTATGCTTGTAGAGCTACCTAGCGCTCACATTTCCTTCAAATTGCACGGTTCTATCGATCCGCGTTCGGAAGTTACGGGTGCCCAAATTGCATTTTGAGTTTTCTAATTGAAAATTGTCTACCACACAAAATTTCGCGAGTGAATAATTTTGGAATTTATGAAACTTATAGAGCACCGTACTCTTCACATTTGGCGAAAATTTCAAGGCTCTAACTGTCAACGTTCAGAAGTTACAGCCACCGAAAAATGCGCTTTAAGATGTTAAGTTTGACGTTTGACCCGATATTTAGCGAGATAATAACACTTCAATCCTTCATTTTCAATAACTCGGGAACCGACCGAAACTTCTGAAATTTATAGAAATTCTGTAGAGCTACTTGGCGCACATTTCATCTAAGTTACAGCTTCTCAAAATGCACTTTATGTTTTCTAACGAAAAATTGCCCATAACTTGACCAAATTCTTGAGCGGAATTGTGAAATTTGGCAAACCTGTAGAGCATCGCACTGTCCATGGTGAACATTTCTAAGCTCTAGCTACCAATGATCTAGAGTTACAGTCGTCAAAAGGCATCACTAATACTCTCCTCCGGAAATCTCGAAACCAGATTATGCTATCCTTCCACCGCTCTGGAGGTTCTCCTTAGATTCCACTCCATAGCTACGTTGAAACTGTACCTGGCGCGAAGGGGAGGGAAACGTAGTATGGCTGAAGATTTGTATGGAAACCGAATTCCGCAAGTATGTGTACAGCATTGGGCCTTCGGGAGTATGGTCACCTTACCTTAGCATATACCTTAAAAAGTAAAGGGCAAATGTCAGGAACACTCTATAGCATAAATCCGCCATTGACTGTAGCTACACGGGAACAACATTTCGAGAACTAAACCGGTTTTTATATGAAAATTGAATCTTTCCTTGCCTTGCTCCTCACGAATCTCTTCTAAAAAAAAACGGTTTTCATCTTTTTCTTGTTCCGCGTGTAGACAGGCCCATTTGGATTCGATATTTTTTCGTCTTCTTCACACAATCGTTTTCGTATTCAAAAATGCAGATTACTTTTTTATAAGTAAAAACACTTTTATTAAACTAACTTTAATTTTATTTGTGAGATTGTAAAGACATTATTAGCCTATGGATTGTACTTAGAGCCTGATTCGAATAATACCTCAGGTGATACCGATTGAGAAGATGAAGATATAACGCTGGTTACCATACTGTCATTACATTATCAAAGCACAAGCCCATCTTCGTATATAAAACTATTTTACAGAATATGGCTGCATTCGGCGAACGAAATTCACTGAAAAAAAAACACTGGGATGGGAATGATACAAGAATTACCCACACCGATTCCGTTCTCCGCCAAGCGGAAATGAGGAGCCAATTGAAGTATAACGTTTCTGCTACATTTTTCGTTCGCTGAATGCAGCCAATGTTGTCAACTATACAGTAGTCGAATTCGCACAAAATTTTTTTTTTACAAACTACCAACCATAAAATCTCGTAAATAAGTGCCTTCATCGCTTGTCGATTTGTCGGCTATGATGCAATTTGAATTACTTTTCGCCTGTGCACGGCCCTCCTCGATGAATTGCTCAATTAAATCGTCCGGAAATTGTAAGCAAATATTGTGTAGAATACAACAAGCCATTATAAAAAGTGGAATATCCTCCACTCGGTGCATATCTACATATTTCATGCGTTGCCATCTTCCGAAGAAAAGTGCGAAAGCCCGTTCAACGATTGAACGCATTTCAGAGTGCACCTCATTGAATTTCTGTTGCGCCGCGGATAATGTTCCGCAATCATTGAACGGTGGGATACACCAACCTGTTAGTGGATAAGCTTCACATCCCAAAATAACCGAATTTTCGGGGAATAGACTACTTGTATCCTTCTCAGCATTTGCGTAAATTACCGTGTTCTTAAAGACTCTGGAATCGTGGACAGCGTTGTGATATCCCACCCAACAATCTAAGAAGGCCATTCGGTGATCGCAAACTGCTTGCAATGTTATAGGATCAACATTTTTTCCGTCGACGTTTAAATAAGCCTGATTTTTCGACGCTTTCATTAGAACGTATGTCTCGTCAACCACCCCGACAACATTCTTCAACTTTCCATTTTTCTCAAAGGCCTGTTGTATAGCGATCGCTTCTTCATCGTTGGGCCATGTTATAATATGTGGTGCCAAGTCATTGAGAACTTTAATGGTTCTAAATACTGCTCTGGATAAGGTGGATTTGCTCATTTTGAATCTTTCGCTAACTGATCTGTAAAAAGTAACGTTGGAAATAAATTAAAATAGTACATATCATATCATATGTTGCATTTCTTTGGGCATTATCACATTATCCTGTATATTGGATCCAAAGGAACGCAGGTATTAATATATATTTTATACAGAGTGTTCCCAAAGTCAATGTCAAGCCAGAGGCGAATGATAGCGCTTATGATAACCGTTTGAATAAAAGATATTAAAAAAAATCAGTCACGGAAAGATCCACACCACCTCCTCTATTAATTACAACTTAACCCGAAAATAACTGTCGAACTCAAACTCAATGTTTTGTCTAAAAGTTCAAATACATAACTCTACACCAATGAAAATGCTTCAAGGATCGGTGCACAGAGTCGTGGGTTCGAGTCTTACCGGGAACGAATCGGACACACTTATGGGCACTATATCCGCTATCATTTGCCTCCAGCTACACCGTTCATTTTTGGGACACCCTGTACATGAATCATAATAACTTTTTTATTTACTAGTATTCATTTACCTATAGCAATCCGGTGTTGCCAATATCCAAATGGTAGCTAGTAATTGCACTTCGATGTCTCGCTGAGGACGACCCTTTTCGGACAGTTTGTGGCTATTTTCTTTCACCAAATGGAGTAAAAATTCGAAAGCAGCTCTCGACATTCGAAAGTTTTTGGTAAATTCAACAGACGTATACTTGGCAACAACTTCTGTATAATAGTTTCTAGAAATTGGCTTGGGCTTTGATCTTTTAACCAACCGGGTAATATCTTTATCTGTTAATTGGAAATCGTCGGTGGTATCAAATTGTGTGATATCAGGCTGTAAATTAAAAAATGGGATATTATTTTTTAAACTCATGTAAAGATGTATTTTATTTAAATTTTCCTGTTTAGCAAAAAACAACTTAACTTTGTATTTAATCTATTGAAACGTTTACTAACTTTCGATAACGAGGGATCCCTCAATAACCGTTGCTCCTGCAAGCTGATCGACCTCGTCCTCAAGTAGAGGGCATAAGTGCCCGCAAGCCGGTCGGTCGCTCTGAGCGCCAAATTTTTGGGCGGCAATTTGGCTAGCTAATAGAAACAAAACTACAAGAAAGATGACACGTGAAATTCATGTTCGGTGTAAAAGTGAAAGCACTACCAAATTAATGATAACTTGAAATCAAACCAGTGGACTTTTTTTTTTATTTTTACTGACAAAGGATAGTATGAAAGCAACGAAGAAAACTGACTTCTACGTGTTAGACCTAGTGATGCAGGTATCAATTTTAAAAGGCGTCGAATTCAAGGAAAAATTAATAAAAATCGTTTTTACTCTGGCCAAAAATTTGGCCAGAGTAAAAACGATGCTTCCCTCATCGACGAATCCATAAGCAGACCTGGAAGTCTCCAGATGAATACACCGTGAACCAGATCGACCATACGTACTGATTAGCAAGAGATGGGCTTCTAATGTCCTAGATGTTCGATCCTATCGAGGAGCCAACTGCGACACCGATCACTATTTGGTGAAGACGACCTACAGGTGCAGAATCTCTTCGGTGCACCTAACGAGAATCAACCCAGCCAAGATCTTCGAGGTTGACAATTTGATTGATGATGCCACGGCGGCTGCGTATACTACAGCACTTGAGGAAAAACTGTCGCCCATGCTTGATAACATCAATAATCTAGGCATCCATGAGTTCTGGGAGGAGCTCAAAGACAGCATCAAGGGGGTCGCAGAAGAGGTCGTGGGCTATAAAGGCCGGCGCAGACGAGCATACTGGTTCGACGACGAATGCAGGGCCTCGATTGAGGCGAAAAGTGAAGCCTATCGCCAATACACACAACGCGCATCCCGAGCCAAGAAAGAAAGATACAACGAACTTCGGCGAGTATCTAATAGGTTAATTAGACGTAAGAAACGCAAACATTTTGACAAGCAGTTGCAGCAAATAAACCAAAGATTAGCCAGTAGACAGACAGACAGGCGTACAAACTTATAAATAATATCAAGAACGGATATCAACCCAGGACAAGCCTATGTAAGGACAAGGATGGTAACATCATCAGCGACATCGAAAGCGTCAACAAACGATGGGCCTCGCATTTTGAAGAGCTCCTCAATGCATCATCAACATCCCCCGCGGAGCCAGCTCTTGAGCAGTTAGCCGAACCAGGCCCTCCCGTTCTACCCCCAACAGTAGAGGAGGTAAGTCATGCCATACAGTCGCTCCAAAATAATAAAGCGCCCGGCGCTGACGAGATCCCAGCAGAACTGCTGAAGCATGGTGGAACGTGCCTGACCAACGCTGTACATGTGCTACTGTTGAAAATATGGAACGACGAAGTAATCCCCGAAGATTGGCGCAAAAGCATAATCTGCCCAATCCACAAAAAGGGTGACAAGCTGAAGTGTGAGAATTACAGGGACGCCATATCATTAGTTTGTACGGCCTATAAGATATTATCGAAAATTCTTGAAAAGAGAATTAATCCGTACGCAGAACGAATCATTGGCGAGTATCAAGGCGGTTTCAGACCTGGTCGCTCAACGACCGATCAGAGTATGTAATTCGAGCCATGAATATGGACAGCAGCGGAACGCTACTCATCAAGTCGACTCAATTAGTAGCGTACGCCGACGATATCAACATCATGTCTCGAAGGTTGGGTGATGCAGAAAGCCTCCTGCACAACCTCAATAACGCCGCAAAGGAAGTTGGACTACATATCAACGAAAGCAAAACAAAGGCCATGATGCAATCGAAAACAAGGACGCCAGCAAATTCAAGCATCACAGTGGGGGACCTTAATATCGAGTATGTAGACAACTTCAACTATCTGGGTTGTAACTTATCAAAGGACGCCAACGAAACCGACGAAATTAAGCGACGGATACAACTAGCCAATAAGACATATTTCTCGGTCCTCCCTATAATTAATTCGAAACTTGCGCACAAGAACACGAAGCTCCGCGTGTACAAAACGATCATCCGACCCGTGCTATGTTATGGCTGCGAAACATGGACCCTTACCCAAGCCTCCGAAATTTTGCTAGACCGATTCGAACGAAAGGTCCTTCGGCGAATTTTCGGGGCCGTTCGCGAGCGAGACCAATGGCTTATCCGATACAACCATGAGTTGTATCAATTGTACGATGAGCTGGAAGTATCGAAAATCGTGAAGCTTCAACGTCTGCAATGGGCGGGGCATGTACAACGGATGGACGACAATCGCATGTGCAGGCAGCACCCTAGTATGTACCACTTGATTCACTTCTCTAATTGAGCTACCTCGCTGATAGGATTATGGTAGTTCCTGAAATGTATACTTACGGACAAAAGTATCGACTCAACCTATAATCGCGTGTATTTGTGCGTGTTTTTTGAAAAGTACGGTAGTTATCCATAAAAATCGTATGTCATTCAAAATCTTGAGACCTCAGCTTTATTATGGTACCATTTTAACCAATATTTTGTGAGTACTTTGAAAGGTATTGCTCTTTGAACGAAATCGTAGTGAAAATGGGAAATTATAAAAATGGTTTGTGGTTAGGTTTTTTGAAAATAAAACAACAACTGTTGGAAAATAATTTAAGTATTTATTATTTTAGTATTTGGTATTGCCTCCTCTTGCTGGAATGACACCTTCCAGTCGATTCTTGATTGATCTGATCAAGTTGTTGATGGTATATTGAGGAATACCGTTCCACTCCTCTAATAGGGCTGCCTTCAATTCTTCAGTGAACGAAGGGACTGGATTTCTAGCTCGAACTCTTCTCTTGAGCTCGTCCCATAAAGGCCTGAATATACCTCGGGCGGAATGAAAATGAAATTTTTGTCCGCTGCGATTTTTTCAATGAAAATGCATGCTAACTGTCGTGGAACATGTCGGTAATGATGGGGAATTTCATAAGCTACAATCCGAATATGGTTCCAAAATTTTTCACGGCCATTTTATGGATTATTTTTCGATTCCCCCGTCATTAGATATTTTCCACGGTGAAATGACCGGGGAATCGAAAAATAATACATAAAATGGCCGAGAAAAATTTTGGAACCATATTCGGATTGTAGCTTATGGAATTCCCCATCATTTCCGACATTTTCCACGACAGTTAGCATGCATTTTAATTGAAAAAATCGCAGCGGACAAAAATTTCATTTTCATTCCGCCCGAGGTTTATACTGCGCTTAAGTGTTCAATGGGATTGAGAATATTGTTTACGTATCGATCAGCTGCCAACGCTCCTCCGAGCACGAATACGAGCTCCGTTTTTCCCTCTAAGGAAATGCCAGCCCACATCATACAGGAAACGCCGCCGTATGCAACCGTTTCAGTGAAACAGCACTGCGCAAATCGCTCACACGGACGCCTGTAGACTCTGCATCTTCTATCACTGCCATGCACACACATTCTCGACTCGTCAGTGAACAATACTGAGCTCCATTCCCTAACGCTCTAATTCAGATGATCTCGAACAAATAAGAGGCGCGCTTGTCGGTGTCCTGCAGTCAATTTGGAGCCCGTGGCAGGCCGTCTTGGAGTAATATTCGCTACCCTTAATCGTCTCCTCACTGTCCAGGCACTGTAGTGACGCCCCCGCGTACCCAGTTAAAGGCTAGCAGTCCTGGATTACAGATAAATCCTACTGTCGCAGTGCCTAGCACTGTGAAATGTCGACCAAAGCATTATAAATTTGGTAGCACGGGTGTGGGGAGCCCTGGAGAATTCACACCCTCCACCCGACAGTTGAGGTAGGCCCCCTTGTGGGAGCATCGTGCTGGTTGTGGTTTAATGCCCATATCGCGGGAAGAGTGTTCTAACAACATCAGAGCATTCGGCGTGGAGTTGCGTTTTCAACCGGGAGCCGTGACCCCAGATCGGCAGAGGTTTGGAAAGTGCCTCGCATCCAACAGTATGAATGCCGGTTCCTGCAAACTGGTATAAAACTGTTACCCTTTGTGCTTGCACATTGGGGGCGTCAATTGCGCATCGTACAATTCGTGTCTTAAGAAGACCGTGTGTTAAAGGCGTACCGCCAGGTGATGCACGTTAAATCTTGGATATCATCCTAGGGTGATATCCTCCAGGGACTTGTCCAGGCACTGTCCCGCAGGGGAGTGTGTGTCCTTGTGGCACACATTTTTGGTGAGTTGCGCCACCACGTACCTGAGCAGCGCAGGGAGGCCCCTGGTATGGTTGATACGCCATGGCGTGGATCTGTACAAAGACCGTCGGGCGATGACGTTCCCGAGCTCCCTAGTCATGTATGGGTGACACAGCATGGCTTGACTTTTTCCCTATTCCTTCGAAGAGTCAGCCATACAAGCTTACACGACGCAGTGCTTCCTCGTAGGGGAGAAACCACATACGTGTACGTGTCCAGTCTCGGAGCTGGCGGCTTCGCATAACCCAAGCCTCGAAGGGGCTAGTTAGGGAGAATGGCATTTGCGCCTATACCTAGCTAGTTTGTGGATTGATGACCACACGGCCCGAATCAAATTGCTGCTTAGTAAACGGATGGGGGCCACCCCAATGTGAACGGTAGCGCTACGAGTCTGCTTTAAGCCGACGAGTAGTAAACAGGTTTAACGATCCTGCGGAGGCATGCCGAATTCGTTAAGTCTTCCGAAAGGGGGCCAAAGGAGGATCACACCTGCTATAGAGAAATCTTTAGCGAATAGTGTACCTCGGGGATGGGCGAGCCCAAGGGACCATGGTCCCTATCCATCTAGGCGTTGGACTCGAGGGGGTTTGTGGTGATAGACAAGCCGACCAGCTAGAGTCGCATCCCAAGGTGGGGATACAAAGGGAAGCATCCCGGCGGAGAACACCATTCCGGCTTTAAGCCGGATAAATTCTCGTCGTCCCGCAAGGGAGGGAGGTTATGGCCGCCTGGCTCAGGTACTCCTAATGGCGATTGCGAGGTAGACGCAGGATGGATGTCCAGGCACTGACGGCTACTCCGCGAACACGCTTCAGGTTCTGCTGCGCAGCAACACCCGTGAGGAACCGCTTTCGTAACATTCTTGTAACAATGAAACGGTCGTCTCTCTCTGAAGTGGATCGAGGGCGGCCCGTTCTTGGTCTCGAATTAAAGCTACTCATTCCAAGACAATGAGCGACGGTTCGCTGACTAAGACCTTCAGACAATAGAGCTACAACTTGAGCCGCTTTATCAGGCGCCGTATCCATGGATGAAAAACATTGATTGAAATTACCTTAGATGTAAGTAAGCTAACTTTCCAGATGCAGCTGATAATGCGTAACCGATTACGGGCGCTTTTGTAGGGGTAATTTACCTGACAGTTAGTCACCATCAAATTCAATTTTTTTTTTAGTTTTTTGTTTTTGGGATTAATTCAAAAAGTACGCAGCAAAAATTGATAAAAAGGGTACCAACAGGTAGCTAAAGTTTCAAACATTGAAATAACATACATACAAGTTTTCTGAATAACTATCGTACTTTTCAAAAATATACGTACAAATATACGCGATTATAGGTTGAGTCGATACTTTTGTCCGAAGTGTAGATTATGTCAGAATACGAGATCAGACAGAAAATTGGCTATTTTAATACAGCGCTCAAGCACGAGGCTATGTAGGGAGTATGTTTGAATTGGAAATGAATACTCGTCCGGAAAGCTAGATGTCCGGATTCGAGCTTTTTTCGGCTTACGCGAGTTTTTATAGAAACGCGATACTTAGGCCTAGCAAGACAATCGAAGACATTGGTGTTATTTTGTCATATCCTTAAATAATCATAAAACCCTCAACAAAATTGAGTTGAACATTCATCATAAGATGATGTTGGCAGAATATTTAGCTCTAGCACAACAACAGAACGATTTAGCACAACTCAGACCGGAGGTAAATATACAGTTCGCTAAAGAACTTCCAATCGATTGAACAATCTTTTTGATCGTCAGATAAATTGGAAGGTGTATGTGACCATCCAATCCAATTTTTTTTATTGGACGTGTGGAACATATTGCCATGCAATCTTTCATACAATCTGATTACTGATTTTTTCAAATAAACCGGTTGTCATTGTTCATGTTGTGGCTGTGACGATCATTCTCCATCGAAAGTAGCAATGGATGTCAATCTTTCATCGCCACAAAATATATAATTTTCGCTGTTGCGTCGTGTGGATCGTGAGACTGTCAATTTAGATTGCACGATAAATTGTATAGTGTATGTGCTGTACGGGCGTCAGATCGATTGGACCGTGTACGGCGAGCTTACCTGACAAATTACCGTAACGATTTTTGTCTAGTAAAATACATAATTGTCAGCAGTAGTATAAAATATCGTTTATCTCTCTTAGAGTCGGCATACATTAGCCAATCGATTGAGAAAGCTCAGTTTTTAGGTTCCACTACCGAATTCGCAAGAGAAAATTAGCTTTCTCCGCAGAAAATGTGCTTTCAACAAAAATGTGCTTTAATTGTTCAATTAATCGTAAAGTCTATGGCGCCCTTTATACGTCCTTAGAAATCTAGTATGTATTTCTAAGTGCGATTCAAATTTAAATTGTAACAAATAACATCCTGCCTGATGGAATTCAATCGACGCACCCCTTATTAATGATAAATATATGTGCATACAGCTGATAAGATCCACCACGGTGGAACAATGTCGAATTTGAACAACAACAACAACCTGCAATAATTGCGAGTGACTTCAAGGCGTGGGGCACTGAATATGAGAGATGGGACACAAATAAGTGCGGCAGGTTTCGGCTGGACGCATTTGCGCAACTAGATGTGGTATTAATGAATTCGGGTAGTTACAACTTTAGGAAGGAAAATGTAGTACGCATTATTGATTTAACATTTGTCAGCAGCTCGTTGGAACCAGTTATGGATTGCTGTTGCTAGAGACGACTAATGCGATGATCTCTCAGCGATAGTATTTTGCCAATATTTTTAATGTGGCCTTATTTGGTTATATTGGAAATATATGCATATAGTGTACAAAACACATTTTGTCTAACTTCGATCGCTGAGTGATCATTCCATGAGTCGTTTCTAGCAACACACTACTTTACACTAAAAGTGACCGCCAAGTAATTCTCGAATATCGAAGAAACGTAATCACATCCGCTGTGGAATGGTCTAGAAAGAAATTAAACGAAGTGACGCGACGCGACTTGTACGAGTATTCCCGCCATAACTAAACAAGAACTTCGACAAAATGCTTCCAGGCTGGAGGATGGGGAAGCTCCAGGGCCGGATGGAGTCCCCAATAAAGCGCTGAAAATATCAATTGAACAACCTGTCGTGCATCAAAGTTTTAGTAAAATTTACCCTGTTGGTACCTGTTTCCCCCTTTTCTATTTTTTCTTTGTTCATGGGTCGCAAGAAAAAATTTACCTCGTTTACCCATGGTCCCCCCATTGCTAGTTCTCGTTTTTAGCATCGGTGTTTCACAAGGGTTCGTTCTTGGCCCGCTGCTGTGGATCATCATGTATAACAGCAACCTGGAATTCCCCATGCCTGGTAGTAGCAAAGAATTCAGAGTGCTCCGAGGTTGATGCTAATGAAGCGATCACAACTTCATTTAGAAATTTGGTTGCAAACCGTAGGTCTTGAACTTACCAAGACCAAATAGCTCGTTTTATCGAAGATGCGAATGGAACCACCTCCGTACCTATTATGAGAGAACAATAATAAAACAATTTTTTTTTTGTTTTCACTTTAGGTTTAATGAAGCATGATAGTGATGTGGGTGTCATAAATATGTTCCTAGTAACATTATACGTGTATGTACTTATAAAAATATGTAATAAAATAAATAACAGGCGCGACAATCCAGCATTAGACTAAGGCCGCAGGATGTGTTAGTGACATCCTATTTCCAAGATCTTATCTGCTTTTTGTTGAGGTAATGAGATCAGCATCACGCTCAGCAGTGTTATTTATCCCCATAAATGGGTACTCGTTTAACATCTGAGTGAGATCATAGTCCGTCACAAGCTCGTGAGTTCGAAAAACACCATGGAACACGGTGAGATTAGAACTCATGAGCCTGTGCACCGAAGGTGCGCGCACTAACCGCTAGACCAGCCAGACTACATACATATGTAGTTGGGTTATCATATGTCCCCGAACAAATTTAGGGACCTCTTTTTGAAAGGTACAGTTTTAGAAGAAACGCCATGCGCAGTTCTGGGTAGGATATTGGAAAGTGCGCCCGGAATTTCTAAAACAAAAAAAAAACAGCCATGACACAGGATCGTTTAGGGCACTCTACAATCGCACAAAAGGCGTAACGTATGTGAGTCGCCTATTGCCTCGATCGCTTCTTTTTCCTCGCTCTGTCCTACCTTACCACTTCCTGGCGTGCCTATTGACACGCGCGCCGTCTATTTTGGCAGTAATTTCTCAACTTATAAGTACATGCACATCTATCCAGGATCTTTTCGTTGCGTTATATATTTATCTGACACAGCCAAATATTTTTCCTGCAACCTCTTACAATGTACGCTTTAGGTCCATATATTGAAGTCGCGATTATCTCGGCGGAAGTGCAATACTCATGCATTCTTCGGTTTTAATCCTTTCCGGTGATCAATATATGAACCTGCCTCGTATCTGGGTACTTTCGATGTCATCCTATTTGGTACCACTAAGGCCGCACACGCTCGGAAATTCCGTGGATTCCGAATTCAACGAAACTCCAGACAAAAAATGTTAACTTGCCCAGTTGTCATTTTCTTATATAGAGTTTCGTCGGATTCAGAATCCATGGATTCTCTGCGTAACGATAGGCGAGACCATCATGCCATCGATAGTGTATCGGTTACCTATGTTTTGTAGAATACTCTACTGTGGGACCGATCTAAGAGATTGATGGTGGAAATAATCACCAAAAACCAATAAGATCAACCGAAATGGATAAAAATGCGTTTAACATATCAAATGAAAAATTAATGATTTCATTTACAATTTTTACATTAATCATTATTCTATCACCTATTACTGCTTGTGTACTTTTTTCATATGTAAATAGAGTCCTGCATGTTGAAAATATTGCTTATCACACTTTGTGCAAGCATATTTCTTCACGTCCGAATGCAACAATCGGTGCGATCTTAGCGCACTCTTACGCGGAAAAGATTTTCCACAAGTCTCACAAACGAACGGCCTCTCACCGGTATGTAACGGCATGTGATTTCGCAATTGTTTCTTCGTAAAAAACGCCTTGGTACAAACTTCACACTTATAATTGCGAATATTCCTGTGCTTCCGCAGGTGTTCTCTTAATGCATTTCCGGTTGGAAATCCTTTACCACACTCCTCGCATTGATGCGGCATCTCTTTAGTGTGCGTGAGCTCATGCACCTTTTTCTCGGTCGACTGAACAAAGCGTTTATCGCAATAGCTGCACGCATATTTTTTGATATTCAAATGTGATCGTATGTGATTGATCAAATTCGAACAGGACGAAAAGCTCTTTGGACAATGCGGACATTTGAAAAAATGCTCGCCCGTATGTGTGGTTATATGTTCAAGACGCGATTGTCTACGTTTGAATGTTTTATTGCAAATTTTGCATATGTAAGGATATTCACTGCTGAGGTGAGTAGCATGGTGCAATCGTAGCGATTTTTCGTCTTCAAACTTATCGTCGCAATATTTGCAAGTTAGGGGAGGGACCGGAGGCAACATTGTCGGCAACCCGTGAACTGTGTTTTTGTGAGATTTTAGCGTATCCGAACTGGGGCATACTTCTCCGCACACCAGGCATTCATATTTCTGCGGGCTTTGGCGTTTCTTGCCAATCTTGTGAATCTTCCGTTTGTGCGTTAACAGTGTATTTCTGCTGGAATAAAAGCGATTGCATATATCACAAGATAATTTTTTATCAAGGTCCGGATAGTCTACTTTAAAGTTTTTCTCAGACTCCAGTGCCATTTCCTTGGTCACTTCGACGCCATGAACTTTTTGTTGATGGTTTAAGAAAGTGCGAACATGTGAGTAATTGTTACAGCATATTGGACATGTGAATATCTTTTTACAGTAGACAGTGGGTTTTGTTAATTGCATTAGTTGGTCTTCATCACGGTCCGCCGCTGGCTCCAAGTCTGAATCTTCGGTATTCTGTGGCTTTTCAGCCGCCTTTGGTTCCATGTCGTGATATTCGTTATGATGGGATAACAAACTGCGGAAACTTTTAAAACTTTTGTTACACATATTACAAATTAGGCATTCAGGTTCGGGGTCTTTTCGTTTTTTAGGCTTTGCATTAGGTCCATGCGAGTCGCGTTTGTGCATTAAAAGGGACTTTTTATGCATATAACTACGTTCACATCCCGATATATCGCATTTGAACTTCCGCTTATTTTTTTTATCTCCAGGTATGGAATTTGATTGGTTTTCATGACTTTTGGTGGAATCTTTATCCGCGGTGTCGAGCATTACTGTATCGATTTCAGGCGTTGATTCGGGATGAGCATCATTCTTGTGTGTCAGTAGAAATCGTTCATCTAGATCGACTGATTTGCTTTTTGACTCAGAGGTTTCTATACTGTCGTCAAATTCAATTTTTGAAGAAATATATTCATACTCGTAGTGTTCGTCATATCCCTACATGGGGAAATAAAAACATATAAATTGTAATGTAATGTTTAAAATTTAAACATAAACTTTTTTTAAACGCAATACTAGTTAGAAATCATAAGTGCTAGTTTTAGCTTATCTCCAATTCGCTTGTCAGCTTCTAATTCTATGTCTCTCTGTAAATAAGCTAACCATTTTTGATAATTATACAGCCTTGTGAGTAAATCTATAAAAAATGTTGAAGAATTTCCTGCTCCAATTAAGCTACTTACAAGACAAATGACGAAGGATACAAATGACACTATACAGTAGACAGAGCGTACGAAAAAAAAACACGAAACCGATAGCAGCTGGATATTAACTTTAAGGACAAGAAGGGTAGCTGTATCAGCGACATCGACAGTCTACGCAAAGGGAGTATATAGAGAACAGAAACGTAAGTAAATTTACTATAGGCAACAAAGTTAGGTCCAAGCACCAACAATAGACAACAAGTTAATGTTGCCATACACTCCCAATGCTAATAATAACGAAATAAAGCGTCGAGGTTATCAAATACCAATACTGAGTACAATTTAATGCTGCCATTTGTTATACCAGCCAAGTAAATACAACTGCCAGAGCCTTAAACTAGATTGTGAACCACTGTCCTAAACCCTCATCATGATGTAAATGTGCACTGAACGACGGTAATCCGTTGAAAAATCGAGATGAGTTGCAAACTATTGAGCAGAATGGTATAGTCTAGCTAGGGCAATGCTTCCCGAGTGGGGTTCCTTGGAACACTATGATTCAGCGAGGTGCAGTTTACCAACTGTTCGGTTAATCTAACACCGAGATTCGTTCAGTACCTTCATATTAACCATCGAGTTTATGAGCGTAGCCCATGAATTAAAAAAAAAAACCCTTATCAATAATGTCCTTATTAGTAAGGCGACTTCCATTTTATTCATTTTCCACAACTGTTCTGGACATCCTGTTATCTTCTTCCTACCAACTTCTAAGGTATTTGTGCCAAAGACTGTAACCATTCCACACATTCCTACCTAACTTCATGACAACCGGTTGAGCCGTTCGAGAGTTATTTAGTGAACAGACGAACGGATGGACGGACAAAATCGATTTCATAAGGGTTTTTTGAAAAAATTCTAAAAAAAAACCCTAAAAACCGATTTGGACGCTTCGTGTGTGAACGGCCTACCAGAAATTTACAAAGAAAAAAAATATAATTTTTGTACACACTAGCATACAACGTGGAAA
Source organism: Microchrysa polita (assembly GCA_949715475.1). Lineage (NCBI taxonomy): Eukaryota > Metazoa > Arthropoda > Insecta > Diptera > Stratiomyidae > Microchrysa > Microchrysa polita. The sequence goes on from OX454418.1 coordinate 28,014,846, forward strand.
CTGCACTTCAAGGTCCATCTTGATTAGTCGCCAAATAGCTGCGCGTCCAAAAACTGGCACCTCCTAGCGCTCGCACAGACTCCCAATTTTTTTCTGCATTGCCGCGGACCTTGGAATTGTCCTCATTGACTACTTTATGAAATCATGCTTTATAGTCTGAAAATATTCCTTCATTGGGTTACAAACTTCATGATAAAGTGAAAAGCACTTACAAAGTGTAGAGGGTATAAAAATAGCCATAAGCTATCGTAGAATGCCGAATTGAAAAAGCAAGACGAACCAAATTGTTGACGATTTTTAACTTCAGGAGACGAGGTTTTCTATCTACCGCGGCGTTTAGCATTTCGGGCTGCAATCTTTAAAATTACAAACATTATTGTCCTTTTTTACAACATTTTTATTGCACCACGTGCACTTAAATACATATGTATAATATAAAATAAACAATTTTTTTTATTCCATGCCTGAACAAGCCAGAATTTACATTGTATGCATCAGAAAGGAATAATAAGAAAAAAGTAAATCAGCCCTATCAATGTCAGCTTCATGTGGGTAAGATCATTCATCCCAGCATTAATGTATTAGATAGTGTAACAAGCCATGGACACAGACCAGCAATACTCTGACCAGAGACATCAGATCCGGATCCTCCTCTTTTATGGCATTTCCATCTCCTTTTTATGCGTTTTCATATGCGAATAGAGTCCACCGTGTTGAGCGAATCGCTTATCACACACCGTGCAAGCATATTTCTTTTCATCCGAATGTAAAAGCATGTGCGATCTCCATGCGGTTCGACGCGGAAAACTTTTTCCACAAGTCTCACACTTAAATGGCTTCGCCCCCGTATGCACAGGCATATGATTCAGCAATTGGCCCCTTTCAAAAAACGCCTTGGAACAAACTTTACACTTATACTTGCGAATATTCTTGTGTCGGCGCAAGTGAAATTTCAATCTATTCGCCAAAAGGAATCGTTCACCACATTCCTCGCATTGATGCATCTTCTCGCGGGTATGTGTAAGCTCATGGACCTTTTTCGCGCTACTCTGCACGAAACGTCTATCACAATAGCTGCACTTATACTTTTTTATTTCCAAATGCGATTGTATGTGACGAAACAAGTTGGAACGGCAGGCAAACGATTTTGGACAATGCGAACATTTAAAATGATATTCGCCGGTATGCAAGGACATATGTTCGAGGCGTGTAAGTCGAGATCTGAATGTTTTCTTGCAAATTTTGCATGGAAACTGATAATTAGGATGTGTGGCCTCATGGGACGTAAGTAATTCCTTATTTTCAAACTTTTCCTCACAATATTTGCATTGCAACGGGTCCAGTGGAGGCAAAACTGTAATTGGAATTCCATGAGCTGCAAATTTGTGGGCTTTTAGTTTATCTGTATTTGAGAACATTTCACCGCAGATGGCACATTCCTTTCCCTGTACAATCGGAGACTCGTTTGTCGGCAAAGTCGGAGGCGGCGGGATGACTTTATGGTGACCTTTCTTTTTGTGCTCGACAAGTGAACTTTCATATAAATAAACGCGATTACATTTATCACAAGGGAATTGTTCTTTTGCGTCGGGATAGACGATTGTATAATTCTCTTTAGATTGCATTGCCATGGCCTTGGTCATCTGGATGCCATGAGCTTTACTTTGATGCGTAAAAAGATTGGTGAAATTTTGGTATCTCTTGTCGCATATCTTACAAGCGAATTGCTCTTTTCTACGTTGATCTTTCCAGATTCCGTGCATTTTTCTCTTATGTCGTAAAAGGGAATTGTGACTTTTATAATCATGTTCACAGTCGGGCACATCGCATTTAAATTTCTGCCCATTAACGGACACGGAACCAAGTGATTTTTGTTGATCCTCGAGTGTTTCCACAGGTTTGTCCTTCGGTTCGGTTTTAGAATCCATAGAACCGTCACAGCGATCATCGGATCCCTAGATGGGAAATGTAAATACATAAATGATGTTAATGATACAGGAACGAGTAATGCTGGAAACATTGTGTTCACACCCCGAAATTATCGAATTCACTTGTACTTGTACAAAACACTCTTTTTCCGTATGTTACGGGAAACACATAAATCGTTAAATTTTCTGCTTATTTTCTTCTCTTAAGACACATTTCTCTGAAAGACCCATATGACACAAAATGGATCGTCAATCCAATTTTTGGTCCTGAAACTTCTAATCACAATATTGAGATGGTAATTAATTTTTTTTTTTATTAATCCGAGAGTTGTGACTGTAATAGGATTTTAGCGATTCTGTCCAATCTGTGCACGACTAGCGACCGTATATTCGCATAGAGAGAATACATGTAACAAAAAAATTGTACTCAAAGCTGGAGCAGCCTATTGTAAAATTGTTCCTACTCTCTTTGGCCGCACATACGCGGAATCCATGGATTCGCGGAACTAAATTCCATATCAACAGCCATGGATTCCTCTATGTTTTTCTTTATGCGCACGGAAATGCAAGCAATGTCAATAGCACACTGTACAAGTGAATTTCTTCTTACTAGTAGACAACAGAGAAGAATTTTTTAATTATATGTTTTTTTGTCAACACTCACCGCCTCTTCCTGATCTGACACTTCCATTTCTTGGGGGTTTTCAACGATCTCTGTTTCCACATTGTCGTGAAAATCCTTTATATGCGCCAACATCTTCCGCTTTTGCACGAACCTTCGGTTACATATATTGCAATTGAAATTCGGTCGTTTCGGTAGTCGCTCGGAAAATTGATGCATTTTCATTTTGTGTCTTATCAGAGAATAACGATGCAAATAAGTACGTTCACAAATATTGCATTTTAATGTCTCTTCACTGTCATCAATATGCTCCGATTCGGATTGGTCCACGTTGTCTTGGGCTTCATCTTCAGAAATGAAATTTTCTTCGGTTTCGTGAGCGCTCCTGACCGATTGAATAATTTCGTCAAAGTTGGGATCCAGCGATTTACTTCTTGACTGACTTAATGATGTTACAGCTTTAATCACCAATCCGGGTCTTGATTGAATAGAATAAACTTGGCAGTTTTCGTTTATCTGGATTGGAAGAATAAATAGACATAAATTATGCGCTTGTCAAGCTGGAAGAAACGATTAATTGGAAGGATGTTGGATAGCTTAATGCAAAGTCACTTGTAATTTCGGAAATTGCCCTCTATTTCGTTGCTTTGTCTTTGAAAGTTTATTTTTTTGTGAAATTAATTTGTCTAATCAACTTTTCTCAATACATAAATTGATTGGCTGGCCTGTGTTAAGTGAGCCAATGTCCTCTGCTTTACATTTTTTTTTTCGCAAAAATATTATTGCAAAAATAAACCTTAGGCAGAGGGCATCGATTCATTTAACACCGGCCGACCATCGCATGAACAACATTTCACTTCTGTGGCAGTCTGGTGTTTCCACCTCAATTTGAACCTATTTTAAGGTGACCCGAAGGACCAATGCTGTACACATACTTGCAGAATTCGGTTTTCAGGCAAATCCTCAGCCATACTTCGAGATCCGGTATGTCGTAAAAATTTTGGCTAATTCTCTAATGCGCGACAGACAGAGAGAGGTCTGAGCGAAGCGAAGGGCGAGCCACAGGTCCATAGCATAAGTAATCATACGTACGAACGGTCTAAATTTCACGAACTGCCATCCATTCGCTCACTTCGGTCACACCTCGCCTTATCATTCTTCGTACCAGCATTGCGTCGAAAAATGTTGACGAATTCTGAAAAGCGCGACCGACAGGGCTAGACAAAAGATTTAAGTAAACCTAAGGACGAGCCAGAGTAAAATCGTACCAATTGCCTTTCATCGGCCCACCACTCGTTGCGCTCGCACCTTGCCTTAAATATTTTCCACCAGCGGTTGCCGCAAGGATGTTGGCGAATTATCGAAACCGCGACAGACAGAGCGAAGCCAAGGGTGAGCCACAGGATCTGACTTTTGACAACTGTAACTTCTGAACCTTGGCAGCTAGAGCTTTGAAATGTGCGGTGCCCTAAAAGTTTGCCAAAAGTTATGGACAATTTATTTCCCTGCTCGCTTCACCCAAACTTCAGTCCGCGGACATGATACGGAAAACATATTACATGTAACCGACACATCTTGCCCTTGACTCCTAACGGCTAAACGGATCAAAGTTAGGGGTACAACCCAGAACCTTGGCCCGTTCCTAACACCGGTACGTCAGTTTGTGTCTAATCAACACCGGTACCAATATTTTTAAATACCGACATTATGGTTTTTCTAACCATGGGCCTATTTTTTCAGGCTTTAAGCACTTATCCAGTAGCAGGTTTTTTTATCACCTGTTAAGTTCCTCGGTTATATTGAGTTACCAGGTTTCGTTAGAACCGGCTCAGTATCGGTATTTTGCAGTTCTTTTAGCACATATTTAACACCAAATAAATTGTCAGGATTTTTTAGGTTTATTTATATGTTATTTCATCATTTATGCCGGTTCGTTTTCATCTGTTTAATACCCTAGGAAATTTAGCATTTCACTTCGGAAAAATTAGGGGAAAACTGGATTTTTGCATGAACCTTCCTTTTGAGTTCCTAAACAATACCCCAAGTCTATACGAGTGCAGCTAGCTAGGTTTTTCTGAATATCTCTATAACGGTAACTTTTGCTAAAAAATGGGAGTAAAATGCCAGAAGTCCCATCGATGGTTTTTTTTAACGCCTAAATTAATATCAAAAAATTCAGATCGATACGTACAGTACTAAGGGAGTTATGTGGGTTCAAACCATTTATAATAATGGCATTTTTTTCATAATTTCGTAAATATGTATACATATTTATAACGGTAGCGTATGCGGGAAAGTGTTCTACAATAAATGTGTTTCTTCTATAGATCCAAATCCTGAAACATGTAAGGAAGATATGATTACAAGACCATGCGCCAATTTTTAAAAGAATCGTACAAGCACCTCGCCTTGGCAGAAGTTGAAGAAAATTGAGATGGAAAAATACGAGGGTGGTCTGAAAAGTTTCCGACCTCAACTCAAAGATGGCGCCACTCGTCAATAAAAGCTAGTGAATGTAGTTGTGCATCTTTTAACAGTTACTCACCAAAGTTTCGACCATTTTGGACGCGCAGTTTTTAGTTGACAGTCGTTTGAGTGAGGCCTGCAAAGTGGGCCTCCGTGGCGGCGATTACTTCCTCATTCGACTGAAATTTCTGCCCGGCGAGTGACTTTTCCAAGTTTGGAAACAAAAAGAAGTCACTCGGGGCGAAATCTGGAGAATACGGTGTATGGGGCAGCAGTTCGTAGCCCAATTCGACCAGTTTGGCGTTGGCGGGCGGAGGTGTGATCCGGTGCGTTATCATGGTGGAAGAGAATTTTTTTCTTTGCCAAGTGGGGCCGTTTTTTCTTCAATTCGGCGTCGAATCGGCCCAATAATTCGGCATAGTACAGCCCTGTGACCGTGTTTCCCTTCTGCAGGTAGCCGATGTTGATCACACCTTATGAATCCCAGAAAACGCTGGCCATCACCTTTCCGGCCGATGGAGCAGTCTTCGCCTTCTTCGGAGCACGTTCGCCGGCTGAAGTCCACTGTTTCGACTGTTCCTTGGTCTCTGGTATGTACCAGTGTATCCAAGTTTCGTCGACTGTCACGAAACGACGTGATGGTTCCGTCCCTTCCAAAACAAGAATCGAATCACCGGCCGATATTACTCTTTTTCCATTTTTCTAAAATCGGCGGACACTCCAGCTTTCACACGTGGCCAAAGCAAAACTACGAGTCTGATCCGGCAGAATTTACGACAGTTGCCGTCTAGAAGAATGTACTACACGATAGTAAATTGCTCTTGCGATACTGACACCATCAGGCGGGGAGGCTGAGTACTTATCAGACTACCCTCGTATATTGTTTTTGAATCAAATAACAAAAAATTGACTTTGAAGCTCTATAAAAACGTTTTATACTGACTTAGATATTTCACACACTTTTATCACCTTTTATCACGCTGCATGTAATCAAGATGAAGGAAATGTATATCTATAAATGTAAGGAGTAATGGCGGAGTACCATACATCATGGTCTTCCTCTTCTTCTTCTTCTCTGTACCGTAACCCCATTACATTGCATATAATTTCGGAGTGTATATAATGTTGCAAGCACTATATACATATTTCCTATCCGCCCATGTACGGACATTTTAGACCATGCCGAGACTCGATCTCCGAACCTCTAGATTACTAGCATCGTAGAGTGTAACTCAACCAAGTGAGCCATAGAGCGTGATTATCGTCTTACGACTATCAAAAAGATGCAATTCACGAACAGATGAAGAGCATACGATCACTTCACGAGGAAATACTCATGTTGGACAACGAGTACACCCGATTCAACATATCAGTGTTCGAAAAGATCGAAGCTGCGGTGAAAGACATCATGGCGATACTACACAAACCATCACTGAGAGGAAGAATGGCCGAAAATTCCAAGGAAATCCCTCCCGACTTTTGAAGGAAACTTCAACAATTAAGACTCCCAGTTCCCAAGGTTTTCCGATTTTCTCTACGACAAACGGTGTAATAATACTAGGGCCAATTAAGTTCGCTGATGCGGAACTTAAGGACAAAACAAAAAAAAACATTTTTAGCAGCCTATTTTAGAATGTAAGTTGTTTTCTCGCGAAACGGCGCGTTAGAAGCACTACAGTAGTTTTGAGTGGCAGTGGCTGATTCCAAACTTGAGGTAGAAAAAGAAACAAAATGTGTTGCGTTTTCCACCCCAGTTTGGTACACAAATTATCTCCAGGAACAACATGTATCAAACAAAATACCTGGTAAAACTGCAGATGAATCATTTCTGAATTGCTGAAAAAAAAAACGTTACCGATCAGGTAACCCGGCATTGAACAGGTGCAAATAAAAACGGTACTGAACAGGTGCTAAGAAACAAAAAAAAACGGCATTGATTAGGTGCTAAAAACCCTCCCGGAACTGATGCTAAAACTCTAAAAAATGGTACAACACAGGTGCTAAAAATCTGAAAACCGGTACTAAAAATTTGCTAAAAGCCTGAAAAATGAACAGGTGCTAAAAACCTGAAAGAAAACCAGCTATTGTTTAAAAAAAGGGAAAGGAAAAAAAAATTGCGAGCACCGGTGCACCGGGTGTTGAACAAAACGGGAAAACTGTACTGAAATCTTAGAGCCAAACAGACATAACATAGGGAATAGGATATAACAATTTGTAAAGAATAGTGAGAGCTACGCCTGCCATTTTAAATGGGTGACGTCATTTTACTTTTGGCTACGACAGTCCGTCGTAGCAAAGAAATAATTGGTTGATTTGGCAAATGTTTTTGAAAACTCCTTTTTTGCATGTACATAATTTCAATTAATCATATAAAGTATTATAATTAGTCTCCAAAGTCCACCTTTGGCCCGCGGACCACCTGTTGGAAAACAGTGATAGAGAGTTTTGACAATCACAAGACCTAAAAATGAACGAGTAAATTTTATGTTCGTAGAAATTACTCATGCGATTATAGTGAAAGGTTGGCGTTACTCGAAACAACTTACGCGGTGATCGCTGAACGATTATAGTTCGGGGGTACTATAGCATTCTTTGCGTACCTTTTGTTTAAATCTGTGTTCGTAGTATCTACTATGGCTGAAAGCTACACAATTCTAAAATATCATTGGTTTTTCCCCAAGTTCTAGGGCATCAATGAAAAATATAATCTGATACTATAATATAGTATCGACTAAAGCTTGAAGAAATGCATCTCAATCCAAAATATATGTAAATAGAGCTCCAGCACTTGTAAAACAACAATAATCGTTCAGCGATCGTCGCATGAGTCGCCTCGATCAACATAAAGTTTAATTAATCACCGCGATGTCCAAGTATGTGTTTCTGAAAGCGAAAATAGGCATGTGTTTTGATGAAAAGGGGGGTGGGAGGTAAAAGTTCTTTCTTGTTTGGCGATGTTTGTAAGTTGACTGTCGAAACAGTCAATCCGCGAATAATGGCTGAAGCCAAAACTCATGGACAATCTATATTTTTTTGCTATGCCGATGTAGTGAAGACTTTTATAAGAATCGTAATAACGTAGTCTGGCTGGTCTAGCGGTTAGTGCGCGCACCTTCGGTGCACAGGCTCATGAGTTCGAATCTCACCGTGTTCCATGGTGTTTTTCGAACTCACGAGCTTGTGACGGACTATGATCTCACTCAGATGTTAAACGAGTACCCATTTATGGGGATAAATAACACTGCTGAGCGTGATGCTGATCTCATTACCTCAACAAAAAGCAGATAAGATCTTGGAAATAGGCCTTAGTCCAATGCTGGATTGTCGCGCCTGTTATTTATTTAATAACGTAGTTATAAACTGCGGAAATTTTAATGCAAATACACCATGAAAATTGGAGGCAGATAGAAGAATTCAATTCATTGATTTTATAAATTGGCTTGTGCAGAATCGGTCCCTGATACATACTACCTTAATAACAATGCATTTAATTACAGTGGCTTCGCAAAGGCATGCGCATAATATTTTGCAGAAGAGCTTATTGCGCTTCGGTCTTGAGTCTTCCTGAAAAAAAAAAACACTATTGCTGCCAAAGTGCCAATTAATTCAGAGCCAGTGCCTTTCCCAAAAGATCCTCTCATGGGCTCCACAAAATTACCCGAGATAAGAGAATAAAAGCGTTTGCTAGTCAGGAAAGCATATTTTCTCATTGAAAGTGAGGTACATATAGATTAACCGTCTTTCCATTGTGAATGAAATATGTATCTAGAAAATGGAAAATTTTTGTAAGGCCCTGATAATAACTAACCCGGTCATCAAGCATGAACCTCGACACAGGCATTTATCGTTTTATACAAAAAACGTACGTCGAAATATTCGGGAGAGCCCAGTACGATCGGATATTCTAGACTTGCTGACCATTTCCAAATCAATAATTTGCCTAGTTTTTCTCTATTTTCACTGGTCAACCATACATTTTTAGGCTGCTATTCTTCTCTGTTAATACTGACTGCAAAACTAAAATGCAAATTAACTCATTGTCGCAGTCTGAATCTGAAGTAGAAAAATTGCTCAGTCTCAATTAGGTGCGAGGCAAAGTCCCCTCGTCCGCCACTTCTCTTCAAAGGAAGCAGATTCACTCTCCTTACTCATAGACCCTGATTATTTTTCTGCACTAAGTTGAAAGACTGCCAAGTTTTTTCAAGCCATGCTTATATATAAAATAGGCTTGCAATAGTAATGGGAATCCCTGCTTGGTTTAATTTTGTAATTATGTGTTTCATTCGTAAGGTGAACCAATAAAAGTTTGAGCCTCGAAGTTTTCTTCGAATTTTTTTTTTCAATTCAACATACTTCACTTTTAGTGCTGTACTGTCACCTTAACATAATGCAAAATATATGCTTCTAGCCGCCAAGCGATGATCACTCGGAGATCATCACGTAGGTAGTTTCAACGAACATACAACTTTAAAGAGAAGAAAGAAATTAAACGAGACCGAGGCTAATTTCGGGCGCGGCCGAAATTTGAATACCCTTCACTCTCCTCGGGCTAAAAGTTTTTTTCAGGCGAACCTATGACTTGTGTTTAATCCTCCCCGCCCATCCTTTTCCTTCCGTTTTCACATAGGTTCCGTGGCGTCGATAAAGCAATATTTGTGTAAAGTTTGGATGGAATAAGTGGGAAAATAAAAAAAAATCTCAGAAAACTTTATTGGGGGGATGCGGGAGCATGAACCCGTAGCACGATTCCATTTGTTTTGACCTTTTTTGCTGCTTGATAAAGACACATTAATTCAAGGTTTTGTGAAATTGGATGTAAAAAATGTTTCTTAGAAGAAACAAAATGGGGGGAGGGTTCGTATGACAGCCCCATGACCCCATGGTCCGATCTGATCTATTCGTACATATATTTTGTGTCATCAATGGAAACTCATTTGTGTGAAATTCGGTTGAAATTGGTACACAAATAAAAAAGTTTTTCTTAGAAGAACCTTATCTGGGGAGTTGGGTTTGTATGGCAGCCCCATGACCCCATGGTCCGATTTGATACACATACATTATTACATATGTTTTGTGTCATCAATAGAAACATATTTGAGTGAAATTTGGTTGAAATTGGTGAGCAAATAAAACAGTTTTTCTTAGAAGAACCTAGTCCGGGGGTTTGGGTTTGTATGACAGCCCCATGACCCCATTGTCCAATTCTATTCATTTTTACATATGTTTTGTGGCATCAATATAAATACATTTGTGTAGAGTTTGGTTGAAATTGATGCACAAATAAAAAAGTTTTTCTTAGAGAAACTAAATTGGGGGATTGGGTTTGTACGGCAGCCCCATGACCCCACGGTCCGATTTTAGCGATTCAAACATAAAAACTGCCTGCAATAAAAATAAGCATGTGTGCAAAATTTCAGCTCGATAGCTTTTAAACTGGCCGAGTAAAACGCGTAGCAACAGACGGACAGACGGACATCGCCCAATCGACTCAGCTCGTCATGCTGATCGTATATACATATACATATTTTATATGGTCGGAGATGCTTCCTTCAATGCGTTACAAGCTTCATGACAAAGTTAATATACCCTTTACTCTACGAGTGAAGGGTATAAAAATTTAAAAAAAAAACGACTGTGATTTTATTTTTAAGTTTATAATGTAATTCTAATTATGTTTTAACCTAACCTTAGCTTACATTTCCATTGATTACAATAATTCCTGGTTATAATGTAGAAATAGTACTTCATCAATATGCTTTCCTTTTATCCTCTTTCGTCTTTCACTCATCATCTGGCCTGCTTTCGAAAATAGCTTTTCACATGGAACTGAAGTGACCACAACTGATAAATATTTTTTGGCAAGTTTACTTAGACCCGGATATAAAATTTCCCTTCCCTTCCACCATTCCAGGGGACTGTTTTTTCGTTCTAGGAGTGGTTCTTCCAGATATTTTCTCAATTCAGCATCTGCCTTTGTTGAACTTGTTGTTGTCATGTTGGCTGATGTTCTGTCGAAATCTTGCCAGACTGATTCATCACATGTAAAATCCAAAATTGACCCGAGACATAAATTGGCATCCGTGTCCATTTGTCGATCCAAGAGCCCGATCAGTTCATGTCGAATGATTTCCTGTACGGCATTGAATACGCCAGGAGAACTGAATGTCCTATATTTAAATCTTGGATCCAAGAAGCTGGACTTGGAAAACGTTGAATTTGACTCCACCAAAGCGAATTTATTTGAAATTGATTCAATAATGTTTTCAACCAAATTTATCGCAGGCGTTGTAATCACTCGCATCCTTACTGAAGTGAGTGCCGATTGAAGTCCGCGAACAAGTAAAATAATTTTCGATGCAGTGAGGAATTTATCTGAACATATCTCTTGAATTACCTGTTCAATTGGATTTAAAATCAAAACAAATTCCTTTACGACAGACCAATCTTCCTCTTGCAAACAAGGAACAGGATTATGCAGCAATTCTAAAGCTGAAATCACTGACTCCTGCTTTTCTACTATACGTCCAAACATTTGGAATGTTGAGTTTGATCTTGTTGTCGAATCATTTAACAGTTTCAATGACTGTGCCTCTGGAAAGATTAGCCTTTGAACTGACAAAAATTGAAAGTTTGCTTTTGAATTGTGATGAAAATATTCAACGATACGTTTTACTTTTGTACGTATTGTTTCGATTTGCCCAAGACTGTCCTGAACAATCAAGTTCAGTGTGTGGGCAAAACAGGGTAAATGAGCCCATCCACATAATTGAACGTAACTTACTATATTTGACGAATTGTCAACTGAAGCCGTGACTATCTTTTCCTCTAGCTTCCACTTTTCGGTTACACGTTTTAGTTCAGATAATATTTTTGAATCTGTGTGACATGGATCCAATTGAAGACAGCCTAGCATAGAAGACTGAAAACGCCATTCACAAGTAATGAAATGTGCCGTGATACTCATATAAGTCTCATTTTCAATTGATGTCCACGAATCGGTCGATAATGATACGAATTCGGCAGAGGCTAGCACGGATTTTAACTTATCAACCAAGTTGCTATAACTTTGAGGCAAAAGTGATGATGTGAATGTGGCGCGAGTTGGAAGATTATACGTGGGCTCCAGTTCCCGAAGCAAATTCCTGAAGCCCCTGTCGTTTATGATGGAAAACGATTGCAAATCCATGACTATCATATCCAGGACTAGTTGATTTATCTTTTCGTGCCTTGGTAGTGAAATAGACTGATTCAGTATTGGCCGCTTGGGGGGTTCTGCTTCTCGTTGGCCCGTTATTGACGGATTCGTAAATTGCCGAGCTTTAGCAGTCGGAGAAGAGTTCACTGAATTCCGTTGTTTTGCATTTTGTGCAGCCTTGGCATCTGTTATTGGGTGCTTCATTGCAGCTGGAGATAAGTTGAGAAAATTTTAATTCGCACACATCTTAAATTCAAAGTATGAGTATTACCTGACGAAGGGATTGCTTGTACCGACGCTCTAAGTTTAGTATCTATTTGAAGAAATATTGTGCGATGTCGAGATCTTAGATGCTTTCTTAGGTTGGATGTTGTTCCGCCTTTATAGGAGAAGGTTAACTTACACAGATTGCATTTGGCTCTGTCAGCCGAAACGGAGGTGAAATGCATCCACATTGGGCTCTTCTTTGATCTTTTAATAGCCTAATAAAAAGTAAATTGTAAATTTGTAAGTACCACAGAATTCCCGTTCATATTGAAACTGATTTAATTAAATTTGCTGGTAATAATTGGGATGAGAGCAGCCCGAGCTTAGTTGGACGAGTATTGTTCTGGTGACTTATGGGAGCCCTGTCTCTTAAATCGAAGTCTTTTTTAATCGATGCGCATCACAAATGAAAGTGATGGAAACAGCTGTTACGATAATCAGAAAGAGCAAACGACTTCAAACAGGTACATAGTTGGTCGATCGCTTTTTTTCCCGTGGGTATTCGGTTTCAATAGGAATCATTGATCTTTTTTTCTTCTACCAAACAATTCAGACTTTAGAATAATATAATATAATAATAATTTCTTCAAATTTTCATAATTTTGTAGAAGCCCAATATCTCGCTCTCATATTTTGGGCTCGCTTTGCTCGTATTAGCACCCCTTACTGAAATCCTCAACTATAAACAAAATTGCGCAAAAAAAAAAATCCTTTTTAGGGGTGGGGTTTCTAGGGTAACATCATGGATTCTTCGTCCGTACCCGGGCATGTGTTTAAAAAAAGCCTAGTTAAGTGATGTTCAGTTACGATTGGTCCATAAAGAAAAAGTGTTTCTTGGAAGAATTCACTTTTGGAGAAAGAGTTTCAATGGAAGCTCCATGACCCCATAGACAGATTTTGGTTGATTTTTACAATACATTTTGTTACTTCAATTTAGTGTTAGTTTGTTGATCAAAAAGAAAAAAAAAATCCCTTTCTAGAATTACTTACTTTTTGGGGTGAGGTTTCAGTGACGCCTCCATCATGCTTTGGTTTCAATATACCTACATACACTCGTCGGCATATATATTTTGACACCTCGTACTTTTGATCTTCGACATTGAATACTTATAACTAGAGAGGATAATAGTGCCTTCTTTAAAACAAAATTAAAGCGCATAACAACAGCAATACATATGCTATATATTTTCCCTGACGACAGTTTAAATTTATTCTTCTTCCCAAATCAAACATTTTGCTACCCATGAAGGACTCGAAAATCTATTCTCCTTTAAAAAGCTCAGTAAATGTGATCCCATGTTCCGATTCCACCTCTCCAGAATACAACACAAATCCAGATAGGATGGATTATGATACTGTGAGCGTATTTTTTTTAAACCCTAACAAGTAACTATCGGAGAAAAAATATTCTTTGATTAAATTCACCCTACGTTGTTACAATGATGCTCTAAGCCTCTTGTCGTTTGTGTCCAAACTGTCCGAGAATTGATGGCCTGTAGAATAGTGACACAACTTAAAATTTTTAAGTTTTGAGATGATGGTACTAACAATGATAGTCTTCTACACGACCTTTCACCTGTAAAAATCATATCAAAATATTTTGCCTTGTGTATGCTAGGGAGCAACATGTCACACTTTTTATGCTTCTATGTATGAGCACAATTATGCAATACTGTCAAATATTGGTTGTTCTCTATCGTTAAAGCGAGAATTTTTTGTTTGTCGGATCCAGAAATCTATTCAATTTTAAGGGCCACATCATAAATTTTGTCTATATTTCTGCCTAAGATGAATACTACACAAATGGCGAAAACGGAAAAGTTCAATCATTCGCACAGTTAATTTCTTAGACTTTTAAAACTTGCTAATTTTCATTTTGGCCTCCCCTAAAAAAATTGTTTTTGAGTTGTGTCACTCTTCATGTTGACAGACGAATAGTGACTTTAGCTCTAGACCCAAACATCCAAAAAAAGAGGAAAGTTTTGATGCCAAATTGTTGCGCACCCTCCCCTCTATACGGACTAAAAAGTTACACTAATTTGAGCGTCAAAAACTGTTAGTCCTACCGCAAAATGTCCTAAAAACGAAATAAACTACATTTAATTTCCTTTGCAATGATATACAGTAAAAGCTCCCGTGGACGGACACTCACGGTTCCAGCATTTTCGTCCGGTCACGGGAGATGTCCGCTTGCGGGAGAGGGTTTGAAAATATTACTTTAATGTGCGTAATTATTTATACGCAATAATTCAAACATTAAAACAATAAAAGTGTTGTTTTTATATGCATCTGTTTTAATTTATTTTTGGTTTACAAACCTCCACAATGTACAATGCGCAAATGCACATTTACCAATAAACTGTTCCAAGCTTCCATAGCGAAAACTAGTAGAAAAATGTTAGCTTCAATTACGAATTTTAAAAACCGCCCAACGGTGAGATGCTAAAAGTAAAACTTCTTTTAATTGGCAGTGTCGCCTGGTTTAGAGAACGTCGACTGAGTAAGTCTACATCGACTTACAATTCTAAAGAAAAATTATGAAAAGCAGTTCAGCAGGGAGTGCAGTTTTACCGAAATTTGTAAAAATTTAATTTGGAGTAGAGCGTGATTTGCGCACCTTGGCGCTTTAATCCTTTCAATATGACTCGCACAATATTATCCCGTGCATGCTCTGCTTCAGACACATTTCCTCCCGTAGACGCAAAATTATCCTCCCAGATGATCAGTCTCGGCATCGAAATTAACGTGGAATTTCTGATGGGCCTATAAGATCAACAAGGAATCGAACTATATTTGTGTAATCTCCAGACGGTGATAAGTCCTTTATTAAGGAAAATTTTGTTTGCTAATAAACTGTTTTATGACGAACAGATTATAGCACACAAAACAATAAATGATTCGTTAATTCCAAAAGGATGATCTTGATCTGCATGGTTGATGGGGCGAAGACAGTGATCTCCTTCTGCATACGATCGGCAATACCTGGGTACATGGTGGTACCACCCGACAATAATTTGTATGTTTTTACACAAAAATATTTTTTTTTTCTAGTAGACACAACAGTTGAGACTTTGAAATTAAAATTCCGATTAACCGAAAAGTTGAACGGTTGACCGGGTTAAAAAACGGAATACGAAAAACCGAGCAGGTTGGTCGTCCCTTCTTGAAGATGAGTTTTGGTCCAACCCTCCTGTTTCTGTATCCTTATTTCAATACACAAATGCATGGTATCCGTGCAGCCAAAAATCTTCAAAAACAAAACACTAAATGCATTTCTGTGATCGTATCCAGTTTTCATTAATTTCAGCAAGTCCACTATAAATTAAATTTGTGCGCTTACGGGAGATGATTCATGAGAAATGCAAGTAGGAATAGTGTCCGTGTCCGGCCAGTAGAGCGTCCGGCTACTGGAATGAATTTTGTTCTAAAATATGAAGGAAAAGGTTGGGACTAAGAAAATTGTCCGGCTACGGGAGATGTCCGCCTGCGGGAGCTGTCCGCGAACGGAGCTTTCACTGTATAATACTCTAGACCACTTCCTAGAAAATTATATCCTAGACCCAAAAGTATTATGTGGAATTTACATTTCGCACTGTAACTTTTAATAGAGTAAAGGTAGAGTGATAAGATAGTGTTGATGTTGCCAATTAAATGTACTTAACTTATACAAAAAATGAGGTTGCACTGGGCAAGGACACCTCCCACGCCGCAGTCAACATTTCTCAAAAAGGCATGCCTGTAACTTCTCTCTAAATTACGTCAGACAGATACAAATACATTGGTTAAGTGCCTAGAGGGAGCCCCTTTATACTTTCCACCAAAAATTACATCGATTGGATTAAAACAAAGGGTATCTCCCATATAAAGTGAACCCGAAAGCTGCCAAATTGCACATTTTCTTCTCTTTAGAACCCATCTAAAATAGAAAAACAATATTTATCTGTTCGATCGTCACTATAACAATTAATTATAGTCTTCTGAATATATATTCAAAAGTTCGTACCAAGTTGTGCCCTTAAAGTCTCCACAAATCTGGTTTGAAGTTAAAGTTTTCATAGATCATCGACATCGACCTTTCAACCCAGTTTTCCGACGCTTGTAGTGCAAACCTTGGTACGAGCTTTTGAACATACATTTAGAAGACTATGATTAATTGTTATAGTGACGTTCTGAGGAGAAGAAAATGTGCAATTTAGAAGATTTCGGGTTCACTTTGTATGGGCGGTACCCTTAGTTTTAATCCGATCCAAATAATATTTGGTGGAGGGTCTAATGGAGCTTAACCTTAACGTTTACCAAATTCACCCCCCCCCCTGCTGTGATTCGGCGATAAGTTAGCATGTCTTTTTGAGAAATGTAAATAGGGGAAATATGGGTATGCTTTGTCGGAGCAGCCTGAGTTTCCGTGTGAGCCAGCTATATGTTGATAGGAATAGTTATCCCAATTACCATGGCTCCAATTGAATTACTTCAGGAGCTAGAGCGCCAAATAGTCCAGTACAACTGGTTCAAAATAGGCCCAAACCTAAACATCTAAAAAAAAAAAGAAATTATTGATGCCAAATTGTTGAATACACACTGCCTAATATACGCAGTAAAAAGTTACACTAATTTGCGCCATGGGTTAAGAGGGGAGGGGGTGGCAAAGGGGTGAAAATTCAGTTTCTTGCAAATATCTGGAAAACGATGAGTCTGACCTTAAAAATGTGCTGAGGACAAAACAAACTACATAAAATTACCTTTGTAATGATATGTAACACTTTTGTCATTTTCTCAGAAAATTATGCCTTAGACCCAAAATTATTATAGTAAATTTACATTTTTTGAGTTTTACATTTCGCACTGTAACTCTTGACTCTTCGGTCATAAGATCTTGTCCATATATTGCTAACAAAATTTATTTAATTTGGAATGCTCCGACCATTGACGCCCCCCTCACTCCTCCTAACATTTTTCAAAAAGGCATGCCTGTAGCGTCTTTTTAAATTAAGCCAGGCAGATCAAACTTGGTGGGGTGCCTAGTCTAAGCATTAGTTAACTAAATATTAAGAGAGTTTTAGCATGTCTAGCATGTCTAAGCGTTATCGGGTGGAAAGGATGACCCCTTCTTTCTGTCGAATCGAATCAATAAATGGCTGTAGTATTGCTCTATCACCGTTAATTTCTTCTGCAGAAAAACTATTGTATGCATGGCTCTACAAATTCATACCAAAAGTATGGTTACAGAATTTCTAGCCAATGCGATCAATCGTTCTGGCTGCTGCTTGGACTCTAGTGTGGATCGACCACAGACCACAAGTTGGGAGATCCTCTTCTATTTTTCACTGATGTCCCCAGCTAAGAAAAATGTGTGATACGTGTGCTTTCAAATAACAAACTATGTATTTGGTTTGGTTTTTATTATAATAACTTTAATAGAGCACAAAGAAAACATTTTTTTTTTGTAATTCAATCTTAATATATATATTGTTTCATTACAGTTATGTAGTTAAGCTAAAAAACTACAGATTATAGTCGCTTTTTATTACATACTTGATTTTTTTTAAATATATACTTTTTCCAAAAAATAACAAAAAATTGTTCAGTGCGTTAAACTAAAAAAAATGCATAGATAGTTTACGAATTTTTCAAATTAATTTGTTTTTTCGATATAAGTAAAAATACAAACAAAAGGTCAACCATCTCATTAATCCTAAACACAAAACAGAAACAACTTCCCCAATAATTCAGTAGCTTGTTGTATGAATACGAGGGGAGAACTTGCTATTTTGTGCATGTGCACAAAATTGTTAAAAGATAATTATAATTATATTATTATTTTTTTAAATAATAAACTCCAAACAGGTGTCAACAATGATTTGATAAACTTTGTCTGAACGTTTCAATGCGGTTTTATGAGTTTATCTAATCGCTGCTAATGGATCACTAAAGTTTATAGATAGTTTTAAACGGTTGAACAATAAATTAGAGCCGGCATTTTGTAAGGCGATCGGTGACAGGCGACAATCACTTTCATTTGTTTGGTGTAGTATAACGCTGAATCTGGCTAGACAATGAACCTGGAATCGTCAAAGGTAGTGGATCATAGGCGATACATAGCAATTTCATATTTATTATATCGCCAGCATTAGACTTAGAAGTTATGTACCAAAAAATTAAAGTGAATGTCCCTGTCTTACTATCGTCTTACAGAATGCCAACTGAGGACTACTACCAGGATGGCTTGTCTTTTGTAAAGCGGGAATTTAATTTACCATGGAATCCTTTGCTTTTTTGGAGACTATGTATTTGAAGAAATTTATGAATATGGGGATTTTCCTTCATTTGGGAATTTTATAATTGTGAATTTCGTATGGTAATCTATTTTAACCTATTTTGAATACCGTTACCAATGAAAACGTTTTTTTCTTAAGCTGACTTTCGGAGTGTACTGTTCAAGGCGATTAAAATGTATTTATAACGACAAAAAGAATAATATTTATCCATATTTCATATTACTCGTCCATATATTGTAAAACCGATTCCACACTGTGCGTTTTCATATGCAAATAAAGTCCGGCATGTTGGAAAAATCGCTTATCACATATCGTGCAAGCAAACTTCATTTCGTCCGAATGCAAATATTTGTGCGCTCTCAGTGCGTTTCTACGTCGAAACGTTTTCCCACAAGTGTCGCATGAAAACGGCCTCTCGCCGGTATGCATCGTCTGGTGGGATCGTAATGCTACCCCTGTAAAAAACGCCTTGTGACACACTTGGCACTCGTGTGGACGAATATTATTGTGCCTGCGCAAATGATTTCTTAATTTAGTGCTGGTCTTGAATCGTTGACCACACTCCTCGCATTGGTGCGGTGCCTCTTTCGTATGCGAAAGTTCGTGATAGTTTTTATCCGAAATCTGAACAAAGCGCCTATCACAGTAGGCACACGAATATTTTCTTATATTCAAATGAGCTCGTATGTGTGTGACCAAGTTCGAACTAGAGGCAAAACTTTTCGAACAATATTGACATTTAAAGTGATGTTCACCGGTATGAGTGGAAATATGCTCGAGAAGTGTTTGTCGACCTTTAAACGTTTTGTTGCAGTGTTTACATAAGTAACGATTTCCGATAGTACCGTGAGTAGCAATATGGGCCAATAATGACTCCTGATCTTGACACTTTTCCTCACAATATTTGCACGTTAGTGGATCAAGTGGAGGCAAAAGGTCGGGAAATCCATGTTCTGTTATTTTGTGCTGTCTGAGTGCGTTGCCATCGGAACATAATTCTTCACAAATATTACATTCATATCTCCTTGCCACATTTTTAACTGATGGGTTTGGGAGGTGTATATTGTGAGCTACCCTTCTGTGTCTTAGCAGTGAACCGTTCGTACGGTAAAGGTTATGGCATATGTCGCAAGCAAATTTGCCAATGTCGTCCAAGCCATCTCTAGACTGTATTATTATCGTCTCTTTCGTCGTTTCGATACCATGAACATCTCTTTGATGCACGACAATGCCGCGATAATTTACATAGCAGTGCAAACATATTGCACATTTGAATTTGTGTTTGGAGCTAGCAAAAGTTGAAGCTTTTTGGTTTTCATCGACATTCGCCGCCTCTTCCGAACTGGATTCATCCATTTCTGCAGCAACTTCTTTTGCCTGCGTGCTGTGATAATTTTTTTGATGCGATTCCACATCGCGCTCACGCACAAAACTTTCATCACGCATATGCATTACTGCAGCAACTTCTTCTGCTTTTATGTTGTGATCGTCTCTTTGATGCGATTGCATATCGAGCTCATGCCCAAAACTTTTGTCGCTCACATTGCAAGTGTTCTCTGGTTCCGATTCTTCTTCTGAACTTTTCGAATTTTCAAGATTTGAAATTTTAGGGTTCTTGAGAAATATTTTATGAACTTCCCTCCTGTGTTCCAGAAACATCTTTCTCGAATTGAAAAGGTTATCGCATAAGTCGCAAACAAGCTTGTCGCCGATTTCTGTCAAATTTGGTCTGGAGTATATGACGGTTTCCTTTGTCGTCACGATGTTATGAGCTTCTTTTTGATGCGCCATTAGACGACGATAATACGAGTATTGGTGATGACATATTGAGCAAGTGAATTTCTTCTCACGGCTAGCAGTGGTTGAAACGGTCTCTTGCTCATCATCACTCCCCTTGGCCTTTTCTGGATCAGATTCTTCTATTTTCTGAATCTTTTTAGCCACCTCTGTTTCCTTATCCTTTGCCGTTTCGCTGCTATGACATTTCCTTCGATGTACTATCAGACTGCGATAATTAACAAAAGGGAGCGAGCATATAGCACAAGTGAATTTCTTTTTCGAGTCGTCATGAGTTGGAGTGGTTAGGATTTCGTCACAAACAATCATCACTTGATGGAAGAGCGGCTCTTCAATATGTTGTGGGCTTTCAGCCTGCTCTGTCTTCAGGTTGTGACATTGCTTTTGATGCGCCAACATGTTACGCTTCTGTATGTAACTTTTGTCACATATATTACAATTGAATCTTTGGCCTGCAACAACATTTCCGATATCCTTGTGATGCTTCCTTTTGTGAGTTGCAAGAGTTTTATAAGCTAAATAACTACGATCGCAACCCGGTATATCGCATTTGAATCTTTTTTGGCTGTTATCAATATTGCTCGATGGCGATTGTCCAGTGGTGGTTTTACTTGCGGAATTTGCCTTCGACTTTGTTACATTATCCTGTAACGGGAGCGACGGAACCTTTGGCTTTACAGTCGAATTTTCGGAGTTCATGTGATGTTTTCGCATGTGTACTAAAACCTGTTTATAAGCTAAATAGCTACGCTCGCAGCCAGGTACATCGCAATTGAATCTTTGTTGGCTGCCCGATTGAGACTGTTGCCTACTGATGGTTTTACATTTGACACTCGAATTTGTTTGTTTATCGTGAGCACTCCCCACGTGTGCTAGGGGTGAAGGTTTATAGCCACAGCGATCCTCATATCCCTATAGATTGGAAAAATAAATATATGTAATGGGTGTTTTTTCAGCGCAGTGGATTTTAAATTTAAATAAACACACAATTGAAGTAAATGACCATACATTTAATGATGATTTTCTTATCATTTAATGATTAAAAATTATCTCGGGCATATGACTACAACCACTACGAATTACAGTCTATCAGTCAAATTTTCTTGACCCGTTCAATTCAAATTTCCCATGATAAATTGACCACTGACAGCTGGTTTTGAAGTTGTCCTAGGAAAAATCCGGACACTATTTTAAAAAACACCCTATACGTATCAATTGGCCAAGAAAGGTGACTTAATACTATAATACTGAGGTGGCATTCTGTAAGGCGATAGGCGCCATCTGCGCACAGTTTGAGGATCAGTGGATTTTCGAAGACAGTTTCGAGCTATTGTAGCGACATGACAGCAGCGAACGTATGTAGTGACACGATGCTTGAAATACATTTGACGCGTCAGCATCAGCAAAAACATTTCAATTTAGAACACATGCACAAAGTGCACAGACGCACAAATCTCCCTCACCGGCACCGAAAATGAGGTTAGATCGATAGCCACATTTCGCTTGCCACCCTTTAGGAAGGCACGCCCCGTTTTGTGATTCGCTCGTATAGAATCGCAGTTCCGCACACATCGTGTTTCAAAAGATGAGGCGAAATTCGGTAAAGTTGTCGGTGACCTCGAGAATGACATTCTGAATCAGGTCGCCGACATTGTCGAAAATCCTCCGAAAGAGGACCAGAAGTACGGCAGCATTAAGCGCCGAATTATTAGTGCGTACGCCGTATCGGAGGAAAACATGCAACTCGGCGATGAAACAAGGTCGTAGAGTCGGTATTGAAATCATTGTGGCTCCAGCGCGATAGCTCACAAAGCAAGTTGTGCTACTACCATCGGAAAGTTCGCCACAACGAAATACAAGTGCACCCGCATTCGATTTTAAGTTATTTGCGGCAAACGAGTCAACCATTAAGAGTTCACATTCGTTATGGCGGACGTTACACGCCCAATTCTTGATGCCGATTTCATCAGACAAAATGTTCCTGATCCAATCTCTCAGCACGTAGCTTTCTTAGTTCAGCCGATTACCAAGCCTTATCTAGAATTGTCGGATATTCCCCTTATCGCCAGCTCCTGAAGGAGTTCCCTAACGTCACTAACCCTTCGATTCACGCCAGTGCCCCACACAATGTCCGACATCATATCGTCACCAAAGGACTTCCGGTCGCGGAGAAGGCTGATCGTCTCAAACCTGAAAGCTTACAGACGGTACGCAAGGAGTTCGAGTACATGCTCCAAAGTACATTTGCCCCTAAAAAAAAGACGGAACGTGGAGGCCGTGCGGAGACTTCCGCAGGCTAAATGCTGTGACTAAACCGGATCGCTACCCCATCCGACCCATCCAAGATATCGTCTCTGGTCTCGCCAGCAAGCAAATATTTTCAAAAATAGACTTGCTTCGAGACTTTCCCCACGTACCCATAGCCGACGAGGATGTTCCAAAATCGATTCGATTCGTTTGGCCGAATATCCACAGCGATATACGTCAATGGTCACGCACATGCCTACAGTGACCGTTTTTTTGAGGTAGCCGGAGGTGATACCCATTCCGAATCAGTCATTCGCCACGGCTTTCTTTGCCAATTGGGTGTCGCGATATTGTGCGTCAGCAGTAGTCACAACCAACCAGGGAACGCAGTTCGAGTCGGCATTGTTCCGATCACTATCGACACTCCTCGGTTATAGCCGCACATCTCTCAAATAATAACGGATGTGTCCCAAGGCCACCTCAGTGCGGACAGAAACCACACATAAAGCATGGGACGTCTCCTTATCACCCAGCTTCAAATGGAGCCCTGGAGAGGTTTCATCGTTCTTGGAAAGCGTCCATCATGTGCCATGAGTTCGACAATGACTGAGTCGAAGCATTCCCAGCTGTTTCATTGGGTTTGCGAAACAGTATCAAGGAGGACATCGGTGCATACCCAGCAGAAATGGTGTTCGGTTCGTTGTTGCTCCTTCCAGGTGAATGGTTCACCGACGATGACCCACCGACCCTATCGAATTTTTAAAAGTCATCCGGCAGCGAGTGAAGCAGAATCGCCCTACACCTTTAGTACATCGCAACCCGAGGGCGACTTTCGTCTTTAAGGACCTACGAGCATGTACGCACGTATTTTTGAGGGTCGACTCTGCGAAAAGGTCGTTGTGTCAGCCATACACAGGAGCACATGGCATCATCAAAAGAGTATCACCGCGATGGGAAGACGCGGCGCATTATATTTTGAAATTGCAACCCAACATTTCCTTACAACAACGGCCCTACTTATGGCAGTTCATCAATTTGGATCAAAGCTTCCAAGGAGAGTGCATGCAACAGACTCAACAAATTAAAATTCCATGGTACATCATAATACATCAACGATCATATGAGACAACATACCGGCGGATGCGCGAAATGTTATAATTGGGCATAAATCATTCTAAACTTTCTTCGTACTTCGACAACGTGATCTGCAGTGGGCTGTCAACTCGCAGATTAATTCTACATCTGGATTTTGCCTAAACGAAGCTGTTAGATATAACTCGTAAATGTAATTATTAAGGGGATCCCGGAGGTTGAGAACAGCGTCGAAGAATTGGAAGAAACTGTACTGGAGATAATGAAAGATATAAATATCACATTAGCTGAATCTGATATTGATATTATAAAGCGAATTGGAAAGATTTCAACTGACAGGCAGCACCCCAGACCGATTGTTCTGAAACTTACGACAGAGCGAAAGAAAGTTTGCATCTTGAAGAGCAAAAACAAACTGAAGAACGTTAAAGGGAGATCGAAGGTGTACATTGATAACGATTACACTAAAGGGCAATTGATTAAACGCACTGAAAGTCGTAACCAACAAACAACAGGTAAACGCAATAGATCAATTAGTGGCACTACGGAAACATCAAAACGAGCACGTTCATCCGAATCTATGTTGCAACGGGAGGAGCAACCACGGTATTCAGCAGATATTGGCAAATAGCAACCCAATAATACAGAAACAATAAAAAATGTATGTGTAATGACTATGGTGGAAATTAATATACTTATTTGGAATGTGAATGGACATAATAACCTTAATAGACTTAATAGGGAACAAATAAAAGAAATTTCTAAACATGATATAATTTGCTTTTATGAAACATGGCATTTAGCTTCAATGGATAGTGGAAACAACAATAAACAATTTATAGTATTTGAATCTCTAGCAACTAAAGACAAAGTAAAGGGCAGGCCCAAAGGCGGCATTGTGATAATGATCAATAGACTATTGGAAATAATAAGTGTTACTACTCGTAATGTGAATGATAAGTGGCTAATAATATTAATTAAAACGAATAAAACGGAAATATTATTGGGTTGCTTTTACCTTTCACCGTCTCTCAACGACTCTGCTCTCATTCATTTATTAGAAGACGATATTACACCGATCATACATCAACACAATAATGTTATTTTACTGGGCGACTTCAACGCAAGAGTTGGTAAAGCAGATTGGGAATGCGAAGAGATTCCTTGGGTGAATCTGGATCTTGCCGATTGTCGCAACAATAAAGATCGAACAACGAACAAAAGAGGTAAACTGCTATCAAATTTATTTCATTCGTTTGGTTTAACATTAATAAATGGTCGAACAAAAACTGATAAGGAAGGCGAGTATACATGTATAAAGTCAAACGGCAGCAGCACTGTCGATCTGGTATGGACTAGCCCAGATATTACTGAAAAAATTACGGATTTTGTCGTGAATGATTTTGTCCACTTATCAGATCACCTACCGTGTACGTTAAAATTGCGAAACTTAACGATTAACCGCCGAAGTAAAGCACAAGAAGTTAGTTATGAAAAACTGCAGTGGAATCCTGAATTAACTGAAGCATATAAGGTCCAATTGGAATGGCTACCGACACGCATATCACTGAATATGATCAAAAATGTCGTAACATCTCATGACAATAACAATCAAATGCATAGAAATAACTGGTATACAGCTGACTGCTTGGAGAAAAAACAAAAAGTGAAAATTGCATATAAAAGTATGAAAAAATGTTACTCTTCCGTCAATGTGAAGGCCTATCAAATTGCCAGAAATGAGTACAACCAGCAAATCAAAAACGCCAAAAACCAATATAATCAGCTTGCTATGAAGAATCTGAACGACCTAAAAAGCAGCACAACATTCTGGGCTGAAATAAAAAAATTAAGAAGAAAAACTGTCAATGAACCAGTAATAAATACTGAAATGTGGACCAAACACCTGAAATCTATATATACACCCATAAATTTTACTGCTAAAGCTCTCCCTTTCATAGTTGATACCAATTTAGAAAAAGATATTAGCACAGACGAGGTAAAAAGGGCAATACAAAGACTGGGTATGAATAAAACTCCAGGTCCTGACGGTATACCTAACGAATTCCTTCGAAACTTGCCATAAAACGGTTTGTGCACAATCAAAAATATCTTTAATGAGATCAAGAATCAGACAAACGTGGAAATTGTTGGCAATGCTAATCTAACAATGGTATTTAAAAAAGGGGACCCAAATGATGCAAACAACTACCGACCAATCGCTCTGGAAAATGGTCTCTTCAAACTGATGACAAGCATACTAGCGGATAGGCTTAACAATTTTGCTGAATCACAACAACTTTTGCCTGAACATAAATCTGGGTTCAGAAAAAATCGCAGCTGTATGGACAATCTCTTTACGATCAGATCGTTAATTGACAGACAAATTACAGAAAAGAAAATTCCATTATATGCAATATTCATCGATTTTAAGGGTGCATTCGATAGTATCGACCATAACTTGTTGTGGCAACACCTAGCATCAAATAAAATTAGTAGAAGAATAGTAGATCTAATTCGGAGAATATACAGCTCAGCTACAGTGAGTGTTAAAAACGGCCAAGATTACTCACAAAACGTTAAGAGTTACAAAAGGCGTACTTCAAGGCGATCCATTAAGCGCTTTATTATTTAACCTGTATATCAATGACATCGAAATATTCTTAAGACAGAATGGCTTCAAAGGAATTAATATCACATATAAAAAAGATATAATGATGCTTGCATATGCCGATGATATTGTAATCTTTGCAAACTCGACTGTAGATCTACAAGATAAAATAAACCACCTAGAAACTTACTGTTGTCGCAAAAAGCTAACTGTCAATGTTGAGAAAACAAAAATTATGATTTTCGAGAAGAAAATAAAAACGAAAAGAAGGAAGAAATTTTATTACCAACAAAAAGAAATCGAGATAAAATCTGAATTCACATACCTTGGCAGTACACTTTATCGAACTGGTAACTGGCGTAATGAAATTAATAACAGGAAGAAATCAGCAGCTGCTGCAATATCCAGCATGAATAACTTATTATACAGCCAACAAATTGGATGGAAAGCCCAAATTAAATTATTTGATTCCATGATAGAAGCAGTTGCATTGTACGGTGCTGAAGTATGGGGAGTCGATGGATTTCAGAAAATTGAAAAGGTTCAACAAGATTACATAAAGAGGTTACTTTATTTACCGAGAAACACATCAGCCCATATAGTGAGAACAGAATGCGGACGAGTACATCTGAAAGTCAAAATCATGATGAAAACATTAAGATGGTTGAGTAGAGTATCAAGACTACCAAATGAACGATATCCCAAATTATGTTTGAGCCAGCAACAGAACGAGGTAGAGAGAGGGAATACCACCAATTGGCTTGGTAAACTGAAAGCTGAACTTTCGATTGAACTTCGTGACTATCTGCACCTGATGGAGAACTGCGCAGAACAACGAAATATCGACGAAATAATAAATATTCTAAGTGCGAAATCGCTAACCAGTGACTACAGTAGAGCCATAGCCAGCACCTCAACATGTTGGTACCAATTTTCAAGGGAAGAAGTAGCGAGATCAGCGTGGTATCTTCTTCAAAACATTCCTGCTCACCAGAAACGCTGCATAGCGCAAATCCGGATGTGCAACAAGTATAACCAACGAATTTGCATTGCTGGGAATACTTATACGTTTAGCATGAGCAACATATGTACACTGTGCAATCACCGGCAACGAGACACCATCGAACATCTGATGATTCAATGCCCAATAAATAGCCAATTAAGGAAATACTACCTACCTAACTTGAGTACACTAGCTACACTTATCGAAGTCCTTAATTCTAGAAACAATGAAGAAATAAGAAAATTGTACTTATTCACATTAGAATCAGTCAAATTAAGAAGTTTTTGTTTGAATGAATAGAACATTTCTTTTTTGTTTTTTATGAATTTTTTTTTTTAACTTAATTTTTAACTTACATTTTCATA
This sequence comes from Microchrysa polita, assembly GCA_949715475.1. Taxonomy (NCBI): domain Eukaryota; kingdom Metazoa; phylum Arthropoda; class Insecta; order Diptera; family Stratiomyidae; genus Microchrysa; species Microchrysa polita. The sequence goes on from OX454418.1 coordinate 28,042,714, forward strand.
TATCCTTCTGAATTATTTTTATGAATTAATATAGAATTTTGATGAATTACTTTTGAAATATTATAAAACACAATAATATAACAATATGTAAATTACACCAGAACCCCTGTAATAAGACTATGCCTTCAACAGTATCTTAAAATAAATAAATAAAATATAACTCGTAGCCGGATGATAGCTGTCATCCATGAATCTGTAATCCTACTGGCAACCATTGCTTCACGACAATTTCAAGCTTCTCCGGACCACACACGTTTGTTTGTTCTGCAAATGGCCAAGAGTTGCCAAAACGCCTCCCTGGCAAGTTCTCGTTGCAAGAAGCTTGTGTATGTATATATGACAGGAGCTACCCCTGCCCCTCAAATTGGGTTCTCAAATACGATATCAGGATGCACCCTCGGCGTATAGCGTTACAGTGGAATTTCCATATGGGTCATCCGCTCCGATGGATGAAATTCTACCTCGAATTTCGTTTGCCTAATAGAGTGAATGTAGCTACAGCAAAGAAACTAAGAGTGCGTCAAAGTCGCTAACGAGGCGATTACAACCATAAAGCCTTGGCTTAAAATGGTTAACGTTGCAGAAAACGAATCAGTAAGCGCAGAAAAAGGTGCTCTCCAAATATCAAAGTTGGAAGCAATATCATAATATTATTTGACGGTTATGATTCGATTCGCGATTCCACTTTGGGAAGCATCTGAAGTATGTATGCGGATTATGCTGAATATAGCCCGCCCAAGATCAAGCAGAAGATTGGTGTTGACAAAGGTTGTTGAACCCCTACTAAATTTACCTCACCAGTTTAGGCTATTTCGTCGTGCTCTGTGGCCGTGATCGTTCGGTCGCCACTCTGTGAAATAGACACTCATAGAGAAACGAGTTTCCAAACTCGGCACGACTCGTCGCAAGTTTATTATTCAGAAGAAGATGATAAGAAATATTCTTATCGTAGAATAATAAACTAACAATGCGACTAGGAAGTGGTATGGCTGACAACCGTATCACACTCCGAATTCAATTGTCTTTGTAACGTTGATGGACTACACACGGTAGTCATCAACGCACCATGCTCCACTAGGAGTTACGGTAATCGAGAGAGAGAGAGAGAGTTTAGGCTATTTTACTAGAGTCCTCTAGGAACGTCCAGAAGCTCGTTTTACGATAAGGCACACTGAGTGTTTTCTGCGTACCGAATTCCTTCGCAGGAAGCTGCTTACGTAGTTGGTGAAATTACAATGAAAATTCCGATTCTGGTGGTCGACGCAACGACGATTTGCGGATTTGGAAACTCAAAAAAGCTTGAAAAGCCTGGAAAACAGGCTAATGGCTAGTGCGAGAAAATGATACTGTATCTGGTAGATGGACTCACTCTCCAATTCCTGATGTTGCAAAAATGAATCAAATGCAAACACTGCGAGGTGAGCCACTTTTTTACTCAATTTCTGACGGGTCATATGTATGATGGATACCGGCAATACCGTTTCGAGCAGGAGTGTCCTAGCTGCAAGGGGATTGCAGAAAGCACTTATTTTCAGATTGCTTTTATTTACCGAGCGGCCGGCGCACGCCAATAAATGTGAAATGGAGAAATAATAAGGCAACGGAATGGGGTCATTTTTATACCGGTGCCAACGAAATTAGGAGATAGTGAGTGAGTGAGTTAGTCTAGAGCGTTTACCGGAACTTCAAAGAAAAGAAGCTTGACGGCAGTCAGCAAATCAGCATAAGGTGTAATTAGCCGAAGATGTCCCTGCAAAGTAATACTGAGAGGTGGTCTGGTTTTAGTTGATAGGAATTAACAAATAACATCTGCACGTACAACATATTCAGATGCGACTCCCGGAACAGTCGATCCCAACAAATCATCCAGGGCGGGCTGATTTCATTCCTGACTAAGAGTAGTAGGAGCTTTGCTTAATAATATCGCCAGTGATAAGTGGACCACTAGGGATCGATTTAAAGGCCAACATCCACTACTAGTTTATATAGTCGAAACCGGTGCGAGTGCGTCACAAGATTGCAGCACTAACGACTCAACAGTAGGCTGTAATTTGCAGCCAACTCAATCGCTGTACTGAGCAGATGCCTACCGATAATATTGAATTTATAAGAAAGATAGGAAAGCAAAAATGGTAGTGGATAGAGCATGAACAAAAATGATAATTGGGTTGACTTCCATGCCATGCAACGCAATCCCGTCTATAGTCAAGGCCGACTATAGAAAGAACCAGAGTTGGCATTCTGGCAGGCGATAGGCGACAGCCATTTTAATTTTTTGAATTCGTCTAACGCTGAATCTAGCAAAATAATGGACCTGCCAATTGCCAAAGATAGTTGACCACAGACGATATGCAGTAATTTCACATTAACTACTGCCACCATTCTAGTTAGAAGGTTAGAAATATACGAAACAGACAGTCACCCATCGCCTCGCAGAATGCAAGCTCTAAATTTACATGGCGATGATTGAATGCAAGAAGAGTGTCAGAAGTTGGGTACATCGATCGCAGTTCCTAGTCCAAAGCAGAGAGCGATGGTGCACCGGAATAGTTGAAACACAATGCCAAACATACAATTAGGCTAAAATATAATTACAATTAATTAATTTGAATAAATGTTATTTATAATGTTATCTTAATATATAGGTATACACGTTTACTGTATATTTAACTAAGTGCTACAGATTTTTGTTGGTTTCGGTTTTTGCGTCTTATTAATTGAATGTTAAATAGCTCGAGTTTCCCGTGCTCATCCATGTAATTGTAGTAATATAGTATTTCAAGCGATTTCAGTGTTTTTATGTGGAGAAAAAATGATTCACATTATCCGTATCCGAATAAATCAGGAACATTAATCCAGTGCGGAAATCAGATACTTATATCATGCTTTATGCATGCTTTAAAATAATAACCAAAACACTGACGGCCAATTTCTCGTAATCTTATTTGTTGGTTGGTTAGTCTTATCATATAGACAAGATGCACACCATTCTCAGGAAGCTTTTACATTAGATTGAATTGAATTTCTGTTTATTTTGCATAGAATCGACGTATTTTGCTTTGCATTGTATCTCACTAAAATTAATTTAAATTATTGTGAACCCAACTTTTCGCCGTGGGTTTTCATATGCAAATAAAGTCCGGCATTTTGGAAAAATCGCTTATCACATATCGTGCAAGCAAACTTCATTTCGTCCGCATGCAAAAATCTGTGCGATCTCAATGCACTTCTACGCCGGAAAGCTTTCCCACAAGTCTCGCATGTGAACGGCCTCTCGTCGGAATGCGTCGGCCGATGAGCAGTCAATTGTTTTCGCGTAAAAAACGCCTTGTCACACTCCTGACACTTATAGTTACGAATATTCCGGTGTTTGTTCAAGTGATCTCTTAGTTGAGTTGCCGTTTGAAGTCGATCACCGCACTCCTCGCATTGGTGCGGTGCCTCTTTTGTATGTATAAGCTCGTGAAGCTTCTTAGCACTGCTCTGCACAAAGCTCTTATCACAGTACGCACAGGCGTATTTTTTTATATTCAAATGAGATCGTATGTGTGTGACCAAGTTCGAACTAGAGGCAAAACTCTTGGAACAATGAGGACATTTAAAATTATGTTCACCGGTATGTGTTGAAATATGTTCGAGACGTGCTTGCCGCTGACCGAATGTTTTGTTGCAATATTTGCATAGATAACGTTTTCCCGTGGTACCATGTGTAGCCTTGTGTGACAATAATGATTGTTCGTCGTCACATTTTTCATCACAATATTCGCAGGTCAGGGGATCAACTGGTAAAATGAAGCAAAGTCCATGATCTGTTATTTTGTGGGACTTTAGTGTCGTTGCATCGGAACACGATTCACCACAGACATTACACTCAAATGTATCCTTTTTTACCGTGAGGTAGATCTGATGAGCTAGTTGTTGGTGGTGTCGAAGTGCAGTTTTTGACATATAAATGTTATTACATATGTCACAAACAAATTTTTCAGCAGTGTCGTCCAATGCAGAGTCTTGTGTCCCCTGTATGACCGTTTCCTTTGTCGCTTCGATGCCATGAACTTTTTTTTGATGCACAACGAGACTGTGATAATTTTTATAATTGCGGAAACATACAGCACATTTCAATTTGTTGTTAGAATTGGCAGGCGTTGAAATTGTTTCATTCTCATCAACAATGCCCGCCTCTTTCGAGTTTGACTCATCCATTTCTGCCACAACTTCTACTGTGTCCATGTCATGATAGGCTTCTTGATGTAATTGCAGATCTTCCTTAGACATATAATTTTCGTCACAAAAACTGCAAGTGAATATCTCCTCGTCCGATTCTTCCTCTAAACTCTTATTAAAAAATTTCATATTTGAAATTTCACGGTACACCTGGTGAATGTTTCGTCGGTGGAATTGAAGTCCACTATGAGTTTTATAAAAGTTATTGCATAAGTCACAACGGAATTTGTCACCAATATCGTCGTCTGGTGTATAATCTTTAGGCGTGAGTATGATCGTTTCCTTTGTCGCTTCAATGCCATGAATTTCTCGTAGATGAACAACGAGACTACGATAATATGAATATTTCTGATGACATACTGAACAAGTGAAAGTCTTCGCACGATTGACAGAAGTTGAAAGTGTTTGGTTTTCGTCATCCCTACCCGCTTCTTCTGGGACCGTCTCTCCCATTTCCTGGGAATTTTCGGCAACCTCTGTTTCCAAATTCGCTGTTGACTGAATATTTACTTCTGTACTATTTGTGGTTTTAGTTTTCTTGGGATATGTTATTTGGTGTTTTGTAATTTTGTGTTTTCGGAGTGCAGTTTTAGAGAGATAAATTTTATTGCATATATCACAAGTGAATGTCTCTTCAATTTTGTCTTCTGTAAGATTTGCCGTTGCAATTGGCCGTAGCTTTTCAGAGACTTTCGTTTCCATGTTGTGATAGTGTCTTCGATGCGACAACATGTGACGCTTCTTTTCCTTTGACTTTGCCTCAGAATTTAGCTTTCTGCGTATAGATTTTACAAGAATATTGTGAGCTTTCCTTTTGTGTGATACAAGATTTCTATAAACTAGATAACGGCGTTCACATCCAAATATACCGCATTTGAATTTGTATCGCCCGCTTTTGGATTTATTTTCAGAATTCGAATTTGCTTGTTGATGGTCGTTGGGACTCCACATGTCTGCCTTGAGAAAATCGTTAATGTCACCGTCATCCTCCTCACATCCCTATAGATTGGAAAAACAATACATGTACAAAGCTTATAATGGTCAAGAGGCGTGATTAATCACTATAATACTGTTTCTAGCCGATTTTAGCTTAATTTAATTCAAAAACATTGGTAATTAGAAAAAAGTCACATTCATCGTTTAAATTAAAGCTTTTCAATTGTCTTTTCAATCTATAACGGCTTTGCATAATGGTAAACTATCTAGTCCACTTTAGAAAAATAGTGGAGTGCTACAGTGGAGTGCGCGCCATCACCTGCACTTAATTACCATGAACACAAAGTACTCTACGACGACGCTCGTATAAACCCAAACGTAATCAATGAGGGCAAGTTAAATCTTAAGCGGTGAAACTACAACCAAATCCGTTAGAAAAATTTCAATCCATCATATGTACCATCACACAATTTCAGTGTTTACTGACGATATCAACTGCACAACTGTTAGATGTACAGACCTTTTATATGTAGTTAAGAACAGTGAACGACTAAAAGGGCATTATCGGGCCAAACCGAAAGTTCGGGCTAATACATTTCTTCAACAGACCTGCGACATGGTATTTCGATTGCATTCGTTTCGGGATATGTTTTATGATGTTACTAGGGACACATTTACATAAAACTCCAACAAGATGTTCGTCCCAATTTTCTTTACATTGATCCGGAACCCTTTTTTTTTGGAAAATCGACCTGTTTCTGTTTGATCACTCCTTTGCGATTGTTTTTGTCCTTGGGTCGCATGAATACCAATACCAATTTGTTCAATGCAATATACTCAATTCAGGATAAACACTCACGAGTAGCCATCCACTTTAATACAACCTCCCAGACCAGTGACATCCGGTCTGATGAAGGTTTTGAAGTGTCCCTATGTTATTGTTCCCATATAACTTCTAGACCAGTGTTTTCCAACTCAGAAATGTCTGCGGACCACTTAGCTTGAAAATTGATCACGGCGGACCACAATTCTTGGTGTTATTCAATTTTGGATAAACCTACTTTCGCCGTAGTATTTTAGTCTGGTCAAAGAGTAAAATAGGAAAATTTTCTATGGCGACTCTTAGTTTTCATTGGCTGCGGTATTCCATGAATAATTTTCCCTGATTTCTCTGATTGATGATTTTTTGCATTGAGAGTTTCAGATGGTTAGTTACTGCTACGATGATGTCTTCAAATAAGACTTCAAAATTGAATGAAACAAAAAGTATAAGGCTGAATTTCAATCTGAGAGTGTTATTCACCTTACTGTTCAGAAAGCTATAAAGCCAAAAATGAGCCTCATTTAAGATTATTATTTATGAAAAAATCCAGATTCGGCTTCTATTTCTTTAAAGACGTAGTCCGACAATAATTAGCGAGGAATTTTTTTGAGTTCTGGCAAACGTATTCGAATGTTGATTTTGAATAATTTCGAAATTAATGTAAGCATGTCTGTAACCATCGCCTTCGCACAATTTTAGACCTATAATAAGAGAGCGTGTGTTTAGCAAGTGACTTTTATTAGTCACAAGAAATTATAACTTTTTTCATAAGTAGACTCCTCCCCGCGGACCACCTACGACTCTCTCGCGGACCACCTCCGGTCCGCGGACCACCTGTTGGGAACCACTGTTCTAGACAGTGGCGTGCACAGCGATTCCATGTAGGGTAGGCAGTCCAATAACCTTGAAAAAACAATACCAAGTACATACATAAGTTAAACTATCAAATCATGGCACTGCTCCACAATACATTGCAAGTGCTACACTTCCTATTGCTTTTATCAGCATTTACGCAAATATTCTCAACCGAAAGTCGTAAAATAATATTTTTAATATGAAATGTAGTTCCTTCTTTTTATGTATCTATTTTAACGCTCTTTTCTGTAGTGTGGTTTGTGTATTATAAAATTAACAAAAATAACATTCGCCAAACAGGATTCGGAAGTTGGTATTCACTTCTCACAAAAGTCTCCGCACATTTTTTGTAATTTTTTGATCATAAAAGCTTCGTTTTATTGGCTCTTACACTTAATCTTCCATGAAAAATTTGTCATTAAGACCTTATATTCAATTTTCATTACTATGAAATCTTTTCAACTCGGAATTAAATGCAGATTTATTTTCGTCCCAAACCTTAAAAAAAAATATGCGGAGACTTTTGTGAGAACTGAATACCAACTTCCGAATCCTCTTTGGCGAATGTTATTTTTGTTAATTTTATAATACACAAACCACACTACAGAAAAGAGCGTTAAAATAGATACAATCCAAAAACATACATACAGATTCTAATTTATTCCATTCCATGTATTTCCGCATTTAAAACAAAGGTTTAGATAATTTAACCATCTACTGTACTCTGTACTGTACGTGTTTGAAGTTCATTCACAAAAATACGTTGCCTGGACCGGCAATATTTTTAGATGTACGGGCGACTGGTGTTTTCGTGGACATCTCTTTATGTAGCAAATGGACAGAAACATGCTAGGAAAAAAATCCAAGCAAATTCCCATGCTCCCCTAAATTAGTCGGAGAAAATGCTCCGGCTGCGTATCCTCGTCTCCTTCACTCTTTTAGTTTCAACCATTTATCGTTGATGTTGGTTTTGTCTCTATTTCATTGCTGCTACAAAATTTCCCCTCTGCGAAAATCAAGATACAGAATAGATAAGAGACTCGCCGCAAAATTGAATGTTGTATGCGCTCCCATATAATGAGAAAACAGAGAAAGAGTTTGGAGCGAAAGGCATGCTTACTTTTCCATATAGTTTATGCTGCAGTCCAATTGACATGTGTATGTAAATTGTCTATCCGTACACAGGTTTGCGTGTCATTGTATGCGTATATTGAAGGCAGAAGCGATTATGCCTGTTCTGGCGACTTGAAAGCTTGGAGGAGGTGCAGAATTCGCCGCCTTTTTATAAATGAATGTATGTAGTATTACAGTGATACACAAGATGAATAGAATGTTGAACTTTACTGTTGTAACTTCTTGTAGTATGTACTAAATCATTGAACGCACCCATGTAATAGACGTAAGTGACAGTTGTCAAAATAAATGACTTCCAATTTAACATTTTGGCGACGAGGATGGCGGGAACTTCGCTGTGTAAAAATTAAACTGCAATTTTCGAGCTTTCGACTTAAGAAGGATGTCCACCACTGCCGAAGCAAGTAAGGCGGGAGCCTCTACATCAACTGCATCGTCCAAAAACCCCTCTACATTACCTGGATCATGCAACAATACAATACAAGGTAATTTCAACTTCGAGTTTTTCGATGGAGTGAGATGCCCATGGTCGCGATGGGTCGAGCGATTGGAGACCGTTTTTACCATTGTGGGAACGCCCCAAAATTTACAAGCGCCGTTTCTTCTACATTATATGGGGCAAGAGACTTATAACAAGTTGTGCGATAAATTAACCCCTGAGAAGCCTTCTTCGAAATCGTATAAGCAATTGGTGGAAATTCTAACGGCACATTTTGAGCCGAAGCCGTTAGAGATTGTGGAGAATTACCGTTTTCACCTGAAAAAGCAGAGTGATTCCGAGAATGTTGAACAATATTTAGTCAGTTTACGGAAGTTGTCCATTAATTGCAACTTTGGGGCATATCTGGAAACGGCTTTGCGCAACCAATTTGTTTTCGGGTTGAAAAATGCAAAAATTAGAGGCCGTTTGCTAGAGACGCAAAACCTAACCTTACAATCGGCATTCGATAAGGCCCAGGCAATGGAATTGTCAGAAAAGGGAAGTGCCGAGATCGGGACGACTGTACCACATCCAGTCAATACAATCCAGCGGAAAGATCCACGGAAAAAGGAGCCGAAGCCCGAGCGTAATTGCTATCGCTGTGGGTCGAAAGATCATTTGGCAAATTCTTGCCGCCACATTAAGTCCAAATGTAGATTGTGCGGAAAAGTAGGACATTTATCTACAGTTTGTTTATCTTCGAAGTTAAGAAAGCCTGGTTTTAAAAATAAAAGTGCAAATAATGAAACTAATTACACGGAATTATGTAACAATTTTGAAGAAATTTTAAATATTAATCTCGAAAATCAAAGTACTCAAAATACTAGAGAGAAAATTGTTGTAGACATTAATGTTAGCGGTAAATTGTTAAAATTTGAAGTTGATAGTGGATCTCCCGTATCTATTATAAATGATGAGACCCGAAATAGGTTTTTTACACATTTTCAATTGCATTCGACTAACCTAAATCTCGTAAGCTATTGTAATAATAACATTACACTGCTGGGTTATATTGTAGTACGCGTTGAAAATGACTCAAGTCCTTACAAGCTTTACGTTGCTAAATCTAATCGATTGCCACTTTTAGGTCGCGAATGGCTTCGAAATTTGAATCTTAATTGGAACAAATTACTTAGTTTGCATCACGTTTCTATTTCAAGTCACACAAAAATCAGTGACCAGTTAAAAGCACTTAAAAATAATTATAAATCATTATTTTCAGAATCGTTAGGGAGAATCCAGGGTGTTCAAGCCAGACTTAAATTAAAAAGTACAACCAATCCGGTTTTTATTAAAGCGAGGAATGTTCCTTTTGCCATAAAAGATTTGGTGGAGAAAGAGTTAGATGAATGGGAGAGAGACGGTATCATTACTAAAGTTAATCATAGTCGTTGGGCTACGCCTATAGTACCCGTTTCGAAAGCTTCTGGAAAGATCAGAATTTGTGCTGACTATAAGGTAACTGTCAATTCTCAATTAATCATTGATAGACATCCGATTCCAACCATTGAGGAATTGTTTGCTTCAATGTCCGGTGGTGATAAGTTTACTAAAATAGACTTATCAAAAGCTTACTTGCAGCTCGAGGTGCATCCCGAAGACCGTGAAATGTTAACTATTAACACTCACAAGGGCTTGTACCAGCCAAATCGACTTATGTACGGTGTTGCTTCTGCACCAGCAATATGGCAAAGAATAATTGAGCAAATTCTTCAAGGCATTGAAGGCGTGTCCGTCTTCTTTGACGATATTAAGATCACAGCACCAAATGATGCTTTGCATTTAGAACGATTGACTGAAGTATTTAAAAGGTTTCAGCATTATAACATCAGAATTAATCACGATAAATGCGAATTTCTTGCTGATAAGATTGAATATTGTGGATATATTATCGATAAAGATGGTATCCATAAGGTAAAAAAGAAAGTTAAGGCAATTAGCGAAATGCCCGCTCCTAAAAATAAAGAGGAAGTACGTGCCTTCTTGGGACTGGTTAATTATTATGGAAGGTTCTTTGAAAATCTAAGCACCACTTTACAGCCTATCAATAATTTACTAAAGAAGAATGTAGTTTTCAATTGGAATACCCAATGTCGAAAAGCGTTCATGCGAATCAAAGATGAAATTCAGTCTGATTCATGCTTAACTCATTATAATCCTAAGTTGCCTTTGATGCTTGCTACTGATGCATCACCTGTAGGTGTTGGCGCTGTTCTAAGTCATATTCTTCCTGATGGAACTGAGCGTCCAATTCAGTATGCATCCCAGTCACTATCAGAAGTTCAAAGAAAATATTCTCAAGTCGATCGGGAGGCATACGCGATTATTTTCGGAATTAAAAAATTCTACCAATATGTGTATGGTAGGAGGTTTGTACTGGTTACAGACAATAAGGCTATTACACAAATATTTTCGCCAGATAAGCAGTTACCGATACTTTCAGCACATCGAATGCAGCACTACGCAGTGTATTTAGCAGCATTTGATTATGAAATACGGCATCGCGTATCGAAATTGCATTCTAACGCTGATGGATTATCGCGTTTACCTTGTTTAGAAACCAATAATATTTTGGAGGAAAGCGATGTTGTCATAATGAATAACATTGATTTGTTACCTGTTACAGCTGAACAAATCGGTAATGCAACTTTACAAGAAAAAGCAGTTAAGAATCTGATACATGGTTTACGTAATGGGCGAACAGTTGATCCTGCTGATAGATTTAATATAGATCAACATGATTTCAGTTTAAGGAATAGTTGTATTATGCGCGGTATCAGAGTGTACATACCTGAAGTATATAGGAAGGCGATTCTTAATGAATTGCACATAGGTCATTTTGGAGTAACTAGAATGAAAGCATTAGCTAGGAGCTATTGCTGGTGGCCTAGTATCGATAAAGATATTGAGGTACTAGCTCGTGATTGCCGGGAGTGCCAGAGTATCAAGGCAAACCCTCGGAAAGTTATTCACTGTTGGGAAGATCCGAAAGAACCATTTCAGCGAGTTCATGCTGACTTCGCTGGTCCTTTTCTCGGAGTTTATTTCTATATAATGGTAGATGCGTACACAAGGTGGCCTGAAGTGTTTGTTGTTAACGATATTTCTACATGCACTACTATAGAAAAGACTCGCGAATATTTTAGTAGATTTGGCATTCCTTCAGTATTTGTCAGTGACAATGGTACGCAATTTACAGCATTAGAATTTGAAGAATTCCTACAGAATAATGGCGTCAAACACAAAAAGACAGCTCCTTATAATCCCGCTACAAATGGGCTGGCTGAACGCTACGTAAGGACGGTTAAGGAGAAATTGAAAGCCATAAAATGCAGAAAACCCGATTTGAAAAAAGAATTAGCAAATATCCTTCTTTTATACAGGAAGACTATTCACCCTTCTACCGGTAAGTCTCCTGCAATGCTGGTATTCAACCGACAAATTCGAACAAGGCTCGATTTAATAGTGCCGGGACAAGAGGAACGTTCGGGGAAATATGTTCCACAGAAAGTTCGACAATTGGAGGTGGGAGATCGAGTTGCTGTTAGGAATTACTTGTCACAAAATAAATGGGAATATGGTAATGTAGTAGATCGTATTGGTGATATCCATTATACAACAAAACTTGATGATGGTAGGATGTGGAAGAGACACATTAACCAAATGCGCAAGGTGGGACTATCTGCCCAAGATACCGCTGATACCCCAAAGGTAACTCAAGATACCACTGATATCCCAAACATCAATCCTGTTCTTGAAAGGGATATTCCACGTAATTTGTTTGATAAAATAATTAATGATGGAAAATATGATTTCACCGACAATGCTGAAAATAATGAAAATCATTCTAAGGGAAGCAGTGATGTTTCTAAGTATAACGTTCCAAATAATTCGAATTCAGAAAACCTATCAATTCCAAATAATTCGAATTCAGAAAACCTTTCAATTCCAAATAATACTTTGGAAAAGCCTAGTTCGGAGAACATTATTTTAAGAAGATCTGCTAGAGTAAGAAAACCTCCTGAAAGATTTTGTCCAAATGAGAATTAAAATTTCAAATGATTTTAATATTTTTGATAATTGCTTATAATAAGAATGAAATATACATTATTTGAATCATATATTTGAATTGCTGTTAAATATTAATCTAAGTCTTGAAAAAAAAAAAAACAAACAACAATGAATTATATAATTTGCATTTATACATGAAATGTTATGAATTTGTTATACTTATATAATATGTTTATTATTAAGAGCGGGAGAGATGTTGTAACTTCTTGTAGTATGTACTAAATCATTGAACGCACCCATGTAATAGACGTAAGTGACAGTTGTCAAAATAAATGACTTCCAATTTAACATTTACATTGGGAAACGTTTATGGGAAACTTATTTTTCTTTTTTTAATAATCTCACTAGGGTAGGCAGTGCCTTTTTGCATGTATGGAGTGCACGCCACTGGTTCTAGACTATGGAATACGCTTAGATCAATTAAAAAGTGTCCCAACATCTGGGCAAACTTTTTGGGTCTTAAATCTATAAATCATACGATCACTGGTCTAAATATCCGAACCGTCAAATTTGACAGCTCTCTGTGGTATCCACAGCCACACGGGCTGCCAATTGGTAGCTCGCGAAGTGAATTGGAAACAGTCAACACCAGCAACAATCTCACGCGCTGCAAAATTTAGATATCCAATTAATTTATGCAATGGTGTATCATTCAATTCTCAATTGTACAGCGATGCACCATTTATCGAATACACAGTGACAATTTTGCAACATTTGTTCGTTTTTTTTTTGAAACTATAAAATTGCCGAATGGCCTAACATTATCACACGCACAGTGTCCGATTTTGATAAATAAATGTATGAAAACTCTCAAAATTTTTATTGCATCATTTTTCGGCCCGTGTGGATGCTGTTTTGGTACGAGAACTAACAGTAAACACCTCGTCTACTAATAACATTTGAAAATCTGGTCTAAATATGCAAAAAGTTTACCCAGATGTTGGAGCCACTTTTTGATAACATTTTGTTATTGTATGCGCATTACATGTACTAGAAATTCAATATTTGTTCCTTATCTGAAAAAATACAGTGAAACTTCTATAACTCGTAATTTTCGGCCTCGATTACTCATAAAACATATATGTATGTATTATAATCCCCTCGATAACTCTTAATTTTTCGCGAGACAAATTGATGAAAAAACCTCTATAGCTCGTAGTGTTCATCCAAAAGCCTTTGATAACTCGTAATAGTGGTTTTCCCAGTGCCAGCAATCTAATGTACCCCTTAGCGGACATTTGTTAAAGGAAAAGGCTAAAGTGGATGCATCTAAGATGTGGTGAGAGTGCCCACCGTTGATAGCAAAGTCTGCACGAAATGGATAGTCAAACTAGGTAAGCTAATCGAGAACTATGAGGCCAGGAATGTATTCAATGCCAACGAGACCGGGCTCTTCTACAAGTGTCTCCCAGAACCGACCATGGCTTTAAAAGGTGGAGGCTGTCATGGAGGCAAACTGAGTAAGGACCGTGTGACTCTCTTGTTGGCTTCAAATATGAATTGCATCGAAAAATTAAAACCACTAATGATGGGAAAATCAACAAAACCCAGATGTTTCAATAACATCAAAACATTCCCTATGACTTATCGGGCCAGTAAAAAAGCTTGGATAACTCTAATATTTATTCAGCGAGTGGCTACAAAGTTTGAATAAAAGTATGGAAAAGCAAAATCAAAGGATTTTACTATTCGTAGACAATTGTCAAGCGCATAATGTGTAAGAAAACGTGAGTCATGTGCGAATTTGCCAGCCAATACTACTTCAACACTCCAGCCACTGGACAAACATTGTATCGCAAGGAGGTGGTATTGCGAATGATTGACACCATTGAAGATGGAAATGTGTTTAAACTGACAATTTATGATAGCCTGGAATAACGTCAGCACTGCGAGGTTTAGGAATTGTTTTCGCGCTTGTGGCTTTCTAAATGATTCAACCAATATTATGATACAACATGATGAAATTCTTAATATAGCGGAGTGGAATCGTATCCCGCGGAACGAAGAATCTTTCATTACTTTCACTGAGTAGATACACTTTGACGACGACCTAGTTGTAACAGGGATAATCAACGACGACGAAAATTTGGAGCTCGACAATGCTACCGAAGAAGAAGAGACAATTGAGTTTCCATTGATTACTGCCAAGGACGCGAAAGTTTTCATTGAAACTTTGCGTAGGTATTTCATGGCATCAAGCGTTGAGGATAGTGTTTTCGCAGATCTTGTAAGGTTGGATAATACGATCGACAAAGTACGGCAAAACAAGAGCATTCAAAAACAAATCACCGATTTTTTTTTTTAAAGTTTATTTCTAAAATATGAACATAAATTACAATTTGTCTATTATGTTTGTATGTGTTCAATGGAGTAAAATTTGTGCTATTTTTGATATGTATGCTTGTAGTTTTAGTTGTTAAATGAAGTACACATGTGCTTTTTATTGTTAAAATTGTTTAATTTTCGTAAATGAAAAAAACTCGATATCTCGTATTTTATTTATTTGCCTCGATTAGTGGAAAACCTCGACAACTCGTAAAAAACACAAGCAATCGAAGTTTGACTGTATAGGGAAATGTAGAGGAACAAATTTGTATATTTCCATTTGATGAAAATTGTCAGCTGATGGAAAATTTCCTTCGGTAATTGAGGGTAAACCTCCAAAAGGAGGTTCCCCTAAAAACATGACAGAAGTTGGCATAGTCCATGCTCAGAAGAATTGACAAAATCATGAAGAATAATGGCGGATATTCTGGATTGCTAAACTTTTTTAATTCTTTTGGAATAATTAAGAAAATACGTGATAACCATACGCGTTTGGAAAATAAAATGAGTACACCTATTATTTTGTCCAGCAGTGTATGTGTAAACTAGCCTTTATGTCTCCTGTTAAAAATTTAATCAATCAGTGTCAAACGACCGACATGTTACTATTTTGTCACTAAGCTCCGAAGTTTTAACCACTTTAATATATCAAATTAACTTGCAACACCATTCAAAGTCATTGAAAATGGTTAATAATAATTGTGCTACACGCAACGCGATTCTTTAAGACCGATTGCATTATGTGCACAATTTGCAAAAATTATTATCACACGGCCAGTTTGCAGTATCACCACAAATGTCAGGGAGCTACGAAAATTGATCCTGGATATGATTCAAGTGCGACTCATCAACAACTGAATATGGGTTCATTAAATATATTTACGTTTGCACTCGAAAATAAATTGCTAGGGAATCTTGTGTAGATCACTTGTTTGTCAAATGCCAAAATCAATTCTCTTTTACGTCGGCAATCTTTATCACGTACATAACAGACCACTTTCCAATAGGGCAATCTTATTGATACAGAAAGTAAAACATTACGTATATGTGCAAATACAAATAACAATTAGAAAGCTGTACACTTTTTAGAATTAAACAAAAATTAGAAATGGAAACCTGGTTGAAGCTAGACAAGGGACTTAAGTGTCTAGGTGTGTTCCTCAACCTGCAAAAGGCATTTGATACGGTTGATCACAAGCTTTTGCTTCGGTATTGGGATAAGAGGGTGAGCTCTTTCACTGCTATCTTGAAGGAAGAACACACGTAGTACGTGTAAATGATGCTACCAGCAGTGCATTAAACATTAGCATTGGAGTACCTCAAGGCACTGTCCTAGGACCAATCCTATTTATAATATATATTAATAGCGTACTCGATTTAAATTTAACAAATTGTGCTCTTCATGCCTTTGCACTTTTAAATCTAAGTTGCATTTTTTTTTGGGTGAAAATTGCATGCCGACAGTATCGTTCGCCAATGACGGCATAAAACAAATTTATGATTGGTTAAGTTTGAATCTTTTAAGTCTGAATGGCAGCAAAACAATAGTGGTTCCATTTTCCATTAATTTTAATGCATGATCACCGTTGCATAGAACCAACTGCAACTGTCCTTCACTTCCTGTTAGAAACACTATACACTAAATATCTAGGCATAGTTATGGATAGACATTTGCGTTGGGACGAGCACATTTCTTATTCGTGCTCTCGCCTAAGGAAAACCATCTATAAATTTGTAGAGCTAAGAAGAATTCAACACCAAATAGGATACGTATGGATTTTCTAGCTTTAATCCAGGCGGTAATAGAGTACGGTATTCTCAGCTGAGAGGAGTGGCTACAAGCATTTTGAAACCTCTTGTAATTCAACATAAAAAATTACTAAAATATGCTTGATATCCCTTTTTATAAAGAAATTGGTTAATTAAACATAAAACAAAGTTACAAATACAAAGTTTTAAAATATATATGCACCCGTCAATTTGAGTTTCCTCCCGAAAGGAGTATACGCATTTTGAAACGCGTAGACGAGAAAAGAGAATACTTTTTGAGCTAAAATGCACAACGAGTATGGCAGCTAATCTCATTTTTGATTCAGGGCCCATATTGTACAATATTCTCCCCAGAAATATCCTCGATATTGTAAATTTCAAAAGATTCTCAAAAGCAGTGAGAAATTATCTTTTGGAGAACCAATAATGAATTAACACTTTTTAGCTCCGTTGGCATTAATTTGAAATTGATTTGATAGCATAACTTATTCGAGAATCATAGTTTTCATTTTTAGTGTAAGCAAAAACATGTGAGCATAAATATTGATCTATCTTTAGTGACATCAACTAATTATTATTATGGATATTAATATTTTGTTAAATAAAGTGTTACAAGTAGTCTGGCTGGTCTAGCGGTTAGTGCGCGCACCTTCGGTGCACAGGGTCATGAGTTCGAATCTCACCGTGTTCCACGGTGTTTTTCGAAATCACGAGCTTGCGACGGACTATGATCTCACTCAGATGTTAAACGAGTACCCATTTATGGGGATAAATAACACTGCTGAGCCTGATGCTGATCTCATTACCTCATCAAAAAGCAGATAAGATCTTGGAAATAGGATGTCACAAACACATCCTGCGGCCTTAGTCCAATGTTGGATTGTCGCGCCTGTTATTTATTTTTATTTAATATTTTGTTAAACTAGATTCTTAGACCCACTTCACGAGCTAAGTTCATCGTGAGGCTACCAACATTAAGTAAACAAAATTATTATATAACGACAAATGATCAATCACAGATGGTGAAATTGTATTAATGAAGTATGAATTAGTTGGAAAAAAATTGAATTTAAGATAAATGTGCATTCCGCGGCGATACATTCAATGTTGCCTGAACACTCAGAAGTAAAACAATGCCGAGTTCTAATCGTGCGAATAGCATACCCATGTATACCATGTATGTATACCCTATACCCATGTACGCAGGCAAGCAAAACCTGAAACATTCAATTTCAAGTTGTTTCGAGGGGAGAAAAGGGTAGATTGGTCGGATCTGGCCCATCTTCAATATTGTATAAAGACACCACAACAGCTACCATTTCACACAAATTTCAAGTTTTTCGCGACATTCTATCAAAATATATGGCTGAAGATAGCTTTGTAGGTGAGATAGGGGTAGCGGTAATCAGACCTACTCCACTTTCCATCAACTCAATGTATATGTCATAATTAGGCATTGACGAAAATTTCAGGGAATATCGCAATTCGGTCGGAAATTATGACCAAAATGATTAAATGATCATGGATGGGTCATTTTTATGGGAGGTAGGGGAACCCTTGGTCCGATTTGGCCCATTTTCAATACCGTCCAAGATTTCATCAAAACAATCATATTATTTGCGAAACAATTATAACTATGTTGAATTCCATGCCATGAAACGGAATCCTGTTTATAGTCAAGACCGACTATAAAGAAAACCAGAATTGGCATTCTGCAAGTCCATAGGAGAAAGCCACTTTCATTGTTTGAGTATCGTCTAACACTAAATCTAGCAAGATAATGAACCTGCCAACTGCCAAAAGCCGGCCCCACACCGACCAGAGTGTGGCACACACCGCACAAAAGACCGGTTCCAAGAATGATACCTTGCAGTCGCTCAACCACACTGCTGCACTGCTGCTGCACGATTTTTCGTATCAATCTTTTGTGCGGTGTTTGCCACACTCCGGTCGGTGTGGGGCCGGCTAAAGATACATAGTTACATACATTAACTATGGCCAACAATCTAGTTCGAAGTATCCAAACATATAAAAGTGACAGACGCCCATCGCCTCGCAGAATGCCAGCTCAGACTTTACATGGCGATGGTTGGTAACAAAAAAGTGTAAGAAGTTGGGTGCATCGTTTGCGGAGCTGCAGCTCATAGAATAAAGAATAAGACCAAATATAGTTCAGATGGTTTCACATTACAATTAATTAATTTTAAGTTCTTATTTTATTTATAATTTTATCCTCATTATAGATGTTTACTGTGTATTTAGCTACGTGATACAGAGTTTTGTTGGATTCGCTTTAGCGTCTGATTAATTGAATGTTAAATAACTCGATTTTTGCCGCGCTCGACCATGCAATAGTAGTATTGTAATGAAAACTATTTGAAGCGATTTCCGTGTGTTTATGTCGAGAAAAAATTATTAATACAATCCGTATCCGATTAAATCAGGAAAATTGTAATCCAGAGGAGAAAACAGAAATATCATTTATGTATGTATGCTTTAAACTAAAACTAGATTAAATTATCGTGAACCCAATTTTTTACCGTGGATAAATTTCATATGCGAATAGAGTCCGGCAGATTGGTAAAATCGTTTATCACATATCGTGCAAGCAAACATCATTTCATCCGTATGCAAAAATCTGTGCGATCTCAATGCACTTCTACCCCGGAAAGTTTTCCCACAAGTTTCGCATGCGAACGGCCTCTCGTCGGAATGCGTCGCCCGATGAGCATTTAATGTTGCTGCCGTAAAAAACGCCTTGTCACAATCCTGACACTTATAGTTACGAATATTCCGGTGTTTGTTCAAGTGATCTTTTAGTTGATATGCGGTTGGAAGTCGATCGCCACACTCCTCGCATTGATGCGGTGCCTCTTTCGTATGTGTAATCTCGTGAAGCTTCTTAGCACCGCTCTGCACAAAGCTCTTATCACAGTACGCGCAGGCGTATTTTTTAATATTCAAATGAGTTCGTATGTGTGAGATCAAATGCGTACTAGAGACAAAACTCTTGGAACAATGAGGACATTTAAAGTATTTTTCACCGGTATGTGTGGAAATATGTTCGAGACGTGCTCGTTGATTATGGAATGTTTTGTTGCAATATTTGCATAGATAACGTTTTCCCGTAGTACCATGTGTAGCCTTGTGCGACAATAACGATTGTTCGTCGTCACATTTTTCATCACAATATTCGCAGGTCAGGGGGTCATCTGGTAAAGTGAAGGAAAGTCCATGATCTGTTATTTCGTGTGACTTTAGTGTCGCTGCATCTGAACATGATTCACCACAGACATTACACTCATATTTATCCGTATTTGCCTTGAGGTACATCTGATGAGTTAGCTGTTGGTGCTTTCGGAGTGCAGTTTTATAAAGATAAATTTGATTGCATATATCACAAGTAAATATTTCTTCATTCACATCTTCATCGTCTTTTGTAAAATTTGTCGTTTTCCTTTCAGCGACTTCTGTTTCCATGTTATGATTTTGTTTTCGATGCCATAACAAGCGACGCTTCGCTGTGTAACTTTTGTTACATATATTACAAGTGTATCTCCGTGGTTCCGATTCTGATGAATTGATCTTTTCCTTTGGCTTTGCCTCAGAATTTACCTTTATACGTCTAGATTTTACGGTAATATTGTGAGCTTTCGTTTTGTGTGCTGTGTATCGTCCACTTTTGGGTTTATTTTCGGAATTCGAGTTTGCTTCTTGATTATCGTCAGGACTGCACATGTCTGTCTGGAGAAAATCTTTAATGTCACATTGATCCTCCTCATATTCCTATAGATTGGAAAAACAATACATGTACAAAGCTTATAATACTGTTTCTAGCAGATTTTAGCTTAATTCAATTAAAAAAACATTGGTACAGTCAAACCTCTCTAACTCGAATTATGACTTGACCAAATGTTCGAGTAAGGGAGAGTTCGACTAATGTGAAACCATAAACATCATTTCGTAATTTTATAAAAAAAAGTATAAATGCAAAAGAGTCAAACTGTTTTCTAAAAGAGTTTCAAACATTTTCAATTAATCTGAAATAACCAAATATAGGGACGGGAATGAGGGGTAAAGAACTTATGAATATGGAAGACTCTCGTGTTCTGAACATCCAGCCGTTGAATCCAGGAACTATGTTCTTGCATATATTTACTCTTCTTTCTCGTTACCGTGATACCTATTCTTGACTTTGAATAATAACGAGAAATGGAACTTGCTTCGATTTAAGGGAAATGAAATAATGTGGAAAAATTATGTAATATTGTTTGAGTTAAAGAGGTTTTCGACATAGATAAGTTTGACTTAGAATTGATAGAAACGCCAGTGAAACATTTTTGTTCGGGATAAGAGAAAATTGCAGACAAAGAGATTTCGACTTAAGGAGGTTTGATTGTAATTAGAAAAAAATCCAAACATTCATCACTTTGAACTGCACAAGTAAAGCTTTTCAACAACTGCTTTGCGATTGTTTTTATCGCATAAAAAATGATATCTTTTGCAATTGTTTCCCCCGTTTGCATTCTCGCAACTGTTACAGTGATGTCAACTTTAGTTACATGTCAGTAATCGGTGATATGCGTTACATTTATTTCGAGTAATCGTTACTTAGTAATCGTTGCTTAGAAACACATAAAAAACTAAAACGACGATTGATACCTTCGATAGTACTCGTATTCGCGGTTGGTCGCATACATAGTAGAGAAGGTAGGAAGGTTTTACTCATTGTTCGGACTGTTTTACACAAATAAATTGCCCTTTTGTGGCGAGTCCGGCGACACTCCGATCGTATCGCTCGATCGAAGAGTTGCAGAGATTTCGAAGAGTTTCTTCCTTGCCTCGTTCTTTATACCGCTTCATGGCTTCGCGTTGCTCGACCTGCGGTGTAGGCACATCGCCAGATTTGACGATAATATCTCAGCATTTTTCTACAGGCAGCTCTATCTTGGATCGTGTCATCGCCGAGACCAATGCGTTGTTGTTGCTTTTTCATTTGACACATCCAGGTGTTCTTCGGTTTGCCTCTGGCCTTGGGTCCATCAAGTGGAACTTCCATTGATATCGGTTTCTTTGCGGAGTTCTCAGGCGGACGCCTTTGGAGATGGCAATACCAATCCATATGTGGGTCTTCGAGCTTTTCGCTGATTGGTTGGTCTATGGACAAGCTGCCTCAGATGTAGCTACTGTTGATGTGGTTCCTTTTGGTTACACCAACTGACATGCAACATTTTCATTTCATTCGCTGTCATTTCTTTCGCGTAACCTTCATACATGGTCCAGCATTCTGATCCATGCATGAGTGCGGGACGTACAACCGTTTTGTACAACTTGCCCTTTAGCTTCAGTGGCATTTTCTTATCGCAGAAAACTCCAGAGTTTTCTCGCCACGTTCCACCCAACCTTTGTGCGATGTTTGATGTCATCATCGCATGTAGCTCCGTTGTTCACCATCGAGCCAAGGTACTTGAACTTGGTACAAGACTTAAGCTGCTCTCCTTTGACGTACATATCTGGTATCGGTGCATCTGGGTCTGAGAATGGGCAGCATAAGAAATCAGTCTTTGTTATACTTACCCTCAGTCCATGCTCCTCCAGAATGTCACACCATTTTGTAAGTGCAGCTTGCAAGGTAACGATGTTTGGGCTACTGAGGACTATATCATCGGCAAAAAGAAGAGATATTTCTAGGCCGTCGAAAATACGTGTTAATAAGTAGCACATGAATGTTGAAGAGCAACGGACTCAATACACTGCCCTGGTGTAATCCGACATTCACCGGCTGTGCATCTAACCCTAGTCGTAGCTCCTTCATACGTGTCTCGTATCATCCTGACGTATGCTCTCAAGGCCAACCATATCAGATCACGAGGTACTCTATCAAATGCCTTTTCCAAATCGATGAATACAAAGTGCAAGTCCTTTCGTGCTGCTCTATACTTTTCCATCGCAATACGAATGCACTGAATCGCATCGACTGTAGATCGACCTTCAACAAAGCCGCATTGATTGTCATTCAACCGCACAATCCTTCTCAATCGATTGCAGTCAACTCGCTCGTAGATCTTCAGTGTATGAGGTGTTAACTTTATAGCCCTATAGTTGTTGAGTTTACGCGAGTCTTCCTTGTTCTAATAGAAAGGAAGAAGAAAACTTTCCCTGAAAGCATCAGGCATCGGTTGCCCACCTTTGATTTTGTTGAAGAGAACTGTGAGCCAACTAAGCCAGAAATTTTCCATTTTCAACCAAAATTCCTCGGGGATTTTGTCCGGTCCGACTACCTTTCCGCGTTTCATCTGATGCATTGCCTCCATCACCTCTTCCTCTGAGATATCTTCAATATTTGTGGTATTCGGCTCAACATCTTGAAATGCTGCTCGAGGAAATTCTTCATTTAGCAGTTCGTCAAAATACTCTCACATCCTGCTACAAATTGCAATTAAAACGCCGGATGCGGACCGCTGAAGAGGACATACACAATCAGCAACAGCTGAATCGAAAGCTAAAAATATGTTGGGACGAGATATCAAAAGAAAGCGTCGATCGGCTTATTGAAAGCGTTTGCACTTTTTTTGGGTGAAAATTGAATGAAGACATCGTTCGCCAATGAAGGCATAAAACAAATTTAAGATTGGTTAAGTTTGAATCTTTTCAGTCTAAATGCCAGCAAAACAATAGTAGTTCCATTCTCCATTAATTCAGTGGGCGTTCCGAAGAATCTCATTGATACTAAAATGCATGATCACCGTTGCATAGAACCAACTGCAACTGTCCTTCACTTCCTGTTAGAAACACTATTCACTAAATATCTAGGTATAGTTATGGATAGACATTTGCGTTGGGACGAGCACATTTCTTATTCGTGCTCTCGCCTAAGGAAAACCATGTAGAGCTAAGAAGAATTCAACACTAAATAGGATACGTATGGTTTTTCTAGCTTTAATCCAGGCGGTAATAGAGTACGGTATTCTCAGCTGAGAGGAGTGGCTACAAGCATTTTGAAACCACTTGTAATTCAACATAACAAAATAACTAAAATATGCTTGATATCCTTTTTTATAAAGAAATTAGTTAATTGAACATAAAACAAAGTTACAAATACAAAGTTTTAAAATATATATGCACCCGTCAATTTGAGTTTCCTCCCGAAAGGAGTATACATTTTGAAACGCGTAGACGAGCAAAGAGAATACTTTTTAAGCTAAAATGCACAACGAGTATGGCAGCTAATCTCATTTTTGATTCAGGGTCCATATTGTACAATATTCTCCCCAGAAATATCCTCGATATTGTAAATTTCAAAAGATTCTCAAAAGCAGTGAGAAATTATCTTTTGGAGAACCAATAATGAATTAACACTTTTTAGCTCCGTTGGCATTAATTTGGTAGCATAACTTATCATTATTCGAGAATCATAGTTTTCATTTTTAGTGTAAGCAAAAACATGTGAGCATAAATATTGATCTATCTTTAGTGACATCAACTAATTATTATTATGGATATTAATATTTTGTTAAACTATATTCTTAGACCCACTACACGAGCTTAGCTCATCGTGAGGCTACCAACATTAAGTAAAAAAAATATTATTATTATATAACGACAAATGATTAAATCACAGATGGTGAAATTGTATTGATGAAGTATGAATTACAGTGGAAACTCGATAAGTCGAAGCCCAAGGGAACCAAACTTTCGTTCGAGTTATCGAAATTTCGACGTAAAGAGATTTCGAGATATCGAGTTTATTTGGTAGAAAATTCGACTTATAGAGTTTTTTCTTTGTAGGTATTTTTATAGTTTGGTATTTTTGCGACATTATACCCTTATAAAATAATACATGCATTTTTTCCTCTCTTTTCCGATAGATGACAAAATGTTTTTTTTTTTTTCATTAAAATCGTAGAAAGCGTACCTACTAACCGGAATTTTAATTTTGGCGACTATACCCTTTTTTTCGACCTCCTGCATCAACCGCTTTTATAAGTTCTTTCTTCTGCTGAATAGTCAGGGTTTGTAGCGTTCTTTTTGACGCAGATATGTTTAATTGGCTGAATTCCTCAAACTGCACGAAACGATTATTCTTTTGACAGTAACAACCTTACGATGAACGCTATATTCAAATGCAAACTGAAACATTTTATCGCAAAAAAGTACCGTTATTCTCGTTTCCGGAATATGCAGCAATAAAATTCAAATTTCAAACAGAAAAATCGCCTTTGGAGGAATAAAAAAAATCTACTTATAGAGTTTCGCATAGCAAAGCTTTGACTTATAGGGTCTCGCCCGTTTACCGATAAGAAATTTTAATTTGAACTGGAGAGTATCTGAAATTTTGACTTATAGAGTCTCCAATATCAGCACTTCGACTTATAGAGTTTCACAAGCAGTGAAATCAAAAATTTCTCCTCGAGTAAAAGAGTTTTTGGTTTGAGTTATCGAGTTTGTTATTCATTGTTTTTTGTTCAAATGTGCTGAGGAAGCAGATTTTCTTCGACTTAAAGCGTTTTTCGAGTTAGGGAGTTTCGAGTTATCGAGTTTCCACTGTAGTTGGAAATAAATTGAATTGAATTTAACCTTCGGGCGGGCGCAATGCATCTGACAGATTAAGTGACCAGTTTTTGTTGCGCCAATCAGCGATATGAAAAGGGAGAGTTCTGAAACTCACAGTAGCTTAATCTTTATCGATCAACTACCCAAAGCAGTTTTCAGTTTCTATCTACCATATGTCTGAGGGGTGGGAGGGGATAAATTAATCTCTCAGATGTATTGCGCCCGATTGTGTTATTTTCTCCTTTTCTATGAAAATTTCCACTTGTTACTCTTCCCATTGCGTAATAACGTTGTGTTGACTTTTAGGCTCACCAAATCGATCAATAGTGTGTTTTTAGTAAAATAAACTCAAATTTTTTAAGCGGTCGAGTTGTTGGAGGTTTTTTACATATTGAAGCGATTGAAAGCGGAATATTCCTAGAAAATTGAAAATGTGAAGGGTATCAAACTTTGTGAGCCAGTTTTTGTTTCTAAAATTTCGTAGAACTGTTTCAAAAAGACATTGCAATAATAAATAAGAGTCTAAAATATACAGAAACTTAGTTTGATCCTTTTTGCTGCACTTAATCTGTCAGATGCATTGCGCCCGATCGTGTTAGGATTAGTATTGCGCCCGCCGGAAGGTTAAGATAAATGTGCATTCCGCGGCGATACATTCAATGTTGCCTGAACACTCAGAAGTAAAACAATGCCGAGTTCTAATGGTGCGAATAGCACGATGAGTGTATACCCTATAGCCATGTACTCAGGCCAGCAAAACCTAAAACATTCAATTTAAAGTTTTTTCGAGGGGAGAAAAGTGTAGATGGGTCATCTGCCCCATCTTCAATATTGTATAAAGACACCACAACAGCTACCATTTGACACAAATTTCAAGTTTTTCGCGATATGCTATCAAAATATGTATAGAAGATAGCTTTGTAGGTGAGATAGGGGTAGCGGTAATCAGACCTACTCCACTTTCCATCAACTCAAAGTACACTGCCTGTCATAACAATAGCCGCACCATAAGACAGACTGATCCTTGGAAATTGAAAGAGAGCACAGTTATTCCACATATTATATACTTAGGGCATATTAAAAAGACAAATAGTTCCAAAAAAAATTTCCTTTAATTTCATACCGTTATTCTTCTGTAAAGGAAAATCTAAATTTCCGGTCCGTCATAACTATAGCCGCACTTGGAATCAGTATAGTAAAAACTGTGAAAAAAAACCTAATTTAAGGAAATTCATAACGGGAAAAATCTTTTTAAATAAAATTGACTCTGAGGAATTATTTTGTTTATTTCTCAATAAATCATTATAACGGTTTTTCACGATTTTTGCTTATTGACTTCTCAGTATCAATAACCATTTCTTTTACATAGAAAACTGTTTGAGATTGTATTTATTTTATGAATTTGACGTAATAATGTTTCCTAAAGATTTCCTGTCTAATTTTGATAAAGGAGGGACGACCTCCGTAACATTTGTTTCATTGGAACCTTCTTGAAGTGCAATGATTGGCGAGAGATTATGCAATCTCTTGTTAGAAAGTCCGTTATGTGCCATGTCTTCTGTATTAAAATTAAAACAGTTTATCGTTAGGATATTCCAGAGAACATTTTACTGTATTAGAGGTTGTTACATCAACTTTTAAACACATTGTCAACCCTGCTTAACACTATTAAGGAACTCTGTCCAAAATTTGTATTGAGATCTATGAAAATCTGGCAAGTGCGCATTAAAAGCATTGGACAGGATAGTCTACCTATAGAATACTTGATTTCGTCCCTTCCAGCATAGGAAAAACTTCATAGGATTGTCCTGACGATAAACTGCTTCCATTTTATACAGCAGATAGGAGGACACATAACGGATTTTAAAGCAAGAGATTGCATCAACTCTTACCAGTCGTAGTACTTAAAGTTGGTTGCAATGTTTCAAATGTTCGAGAGGAACCTCCCATTGATCCAAATGAGACAGGAAACCTTCGAGAAACATTATAACGTAAAATTTAGTAAAAAAAACACAAGTTCAGACAGTTTTCTATGTAAAAGCAGCGATTGACGATGCTAACAAGCTAATAAGCCTAAAACTCGAAAAACTGTTAAAATGATTTCGTGAAACATAAACAAACCCATCTCCCAGAGTCCATTTTATCCGAAAAGGATCTCTCCCGTTATTAATTCACTCAATCTCTGCTTTTTAATCAGTTTTTGCTATAATAATTCCAAGTGCGGCTATAGTTATGACAGACCGGAAATTTAGTTTTCCCTTTATAGAGAAATAACCGTTTGAAATAGAAGGAAACGTTTTGTGAAATTATTTGTGTTTGAAGTATCCCTTTTGCTTATAGTATGTAGAATAACTGTGCTCTCTTTAAATTTCCAAGGATCAGTCCGTCTTATGGTGCGGCTATTGTTATGACAGGCAGTGTATATGTCATAATTAGGCATTGATGAAAGTTTCAGGGAATATCGTAATTCGGTCGGAAATTATGACCAAATTAAATGATCATGGAAGGGTCATTTTTATGGGAGGTAGGGGAACTCTTGGTCCGATTTGGCCCATTTTCAATACCGTCCAAGATTTCATCAAAACAATCATATTATTTGCGAAACAAATATAACTGTGTTGAATTCCATGCCATGAAACGGAATCCTGTTTATAGTCAAGACCGACTATAAAGAAAACCAGAATTGGCATTCTGCAAGGCCATAGGCGAAAGCCACTTTCATTGTTTGAGTATCGTCTAACACTGAATCTAGCAAGATGATGAACCTTCCTTCCAACTGCCAAAGATAGTTACATACATTAATTATGGCCAGCATTCTAGTTAGAAGTATCCAAAAATATAAAAGTGACAGACGCCCATCGCCTCGCAGAAGGCCAGCTCAGACTTTACATGGCGATGGTTGGTGACAAAAAAGTGTAAGAAGTTGGGTACATCGTTTGCGGAGCTGCAGCTCATAGAACAAAGAATAAGACCAAAATATAATTCATATGGTTTCACACTACAATTAATTAATTTTAAGTTTTTATTTTATTTATAATTCTATCCTAATTATAGATGTTTACTGTGTATTTAATTCAGTGATACAGAGTTTTGTTGGATTCGGTTTAGCGTCAGTATACCCGACGTCAGGAAAATTTAAATCCAGTGCAGAAATCAGAAATATCATTTATGTACTAAACTAAAACTAGATTAAATTATCGTGAACCCAATTTTTTACCGTGGATAAATTTCATATGCGAATAGAGTCCGGCAGATTGGTAAAATCGCTTATCGCATATCGTGCAAGCAAACATCATTTCATCCGTATGCAAAAATCTGTGCGATCTCAATGCACTTCTACCCCGGAAAGTTTTCCCACAAGTTTCGCATGCGAACGGCCTCTCGTCGGAATGCGTCGCCCGATGAGCAGTTAATGTTCTTGCCGTAAAAAACGCCTTGTCACAATCCTGACACTTATAGTTTCGAATATTCCGGTGTTTGTTCAAGTGATCTTTTAGTTGATATGCAGTTGGAAGTCGATCGCCGCACTCCTCGCATTGATGCGGTGCCTGTTTCGTATGTGTAATCTCGTGAAGCCTCTTAGTAGTCCTCTGCCCAAAGCGCCTATCACAGTACGCACAGGCGTATTTTTTGATATTCAAATGAGATCGTATGTGTGAGATCAAATGCGTACTAGCGACAAAAGTCTTGGAACAATGAGGACATTTAAAGTATTTTTCACCGGTATGTGTGGAAATATGTTCGAGACGTGCTCGTTGATTATGGAATGTTTTGTTGCAATATTTGCATAGATAAGGTTTTCCGGTAGTATCATGTGTAGCCTTGTGTGACAATAATGATTGTTCGTCGTCACATTTTTCATCACAATATTCGCAGGTCAGGGGATCATCTGGTAAAGTGAAGGAAAGTCCATGATCTGTTATCTCGTGAGACTTTAATGACGCTGCATCTGAACATGATTCACCACAGACATTACACTCATATTTATCCGTATTTGCCTTGAGGTACATCTGATGAGTTAGCTGTTGGTGTTTTCGGAGTGCAGTTTTAGAAAGATAAATTTGGTTGCATATGTTACAAGTAAATATCTCTTCATTCATCTCTTCATCGTCTTTTGTCAAATTTGTCGTTTGCAAATGCGACCCTTCAACTTGCCGTGGCCTTTCAGCGACTTCTGTTTCCATGTTGTGATTTTGCTTTCGATGCCATAACAAGCGACGCTTCTCTGAGTAACTTTTGTTACATATATTACAAGGGTATCTCCGTGGTTCCGATTTGGATGAATTGGGTTTTTCCTTTGGCTTTGCCTCAGAATTTTCCTTCGTTCGCCTAGATTTTACAATAATATTGTTAGCATTCCTTTTGTGTGCTGCGTATCGCCCACTTTTGGGTTTATTTTCGGAATTCGAATTTGCTTCTTGATTATCGTCAGGACTGCACATGTCTGCCTGGAGAAAATCTTTAATGTCACATTGATCCTCCTCATATTCCTACAGATTGGAAAAACAATACATGTACAAAGCTTATAATACTGTTTCTAGCAGATTTTAGCTTAATTCAATTAAAAAAACATTGGTACAGTGAAACCTCTCTAACTCGAATTACGACTTGCCCTGACCAAATGTTCGAGTAAGGGAGAGTTCGACTAATGGAATTAAACTGTGAAACCATAAAAATCATTTCGTAATTTTATAAAAAAAGTATAGATGCAAATGCAAAATAGCCTTGAAAAACTGTTTTCTAAAAGAGTTTCAAACATTTTCAATTAATCTGAAATAACAAAATATAAGAGCGGGAATGTGGGGTGAAGACCTTATGGATATGGAAGAATCTCGTGTTCCTAACATCCAGCCGTTGAATCCAGGAGCTATTTTCTTCTTGCAAATCTTTACTCTTCTTTCTCGTTACCCTGATACCCATTCTTAACTTTATAACGAGAAATGGAGTTTGCTTCGATTTAAGGGAAATAAAGTCATAAAAAATAACGTGGAAAAATTGTGTAATATTGTTCGAGTTAAAGAGGTTTTCGACATAGAAAAATTTTACTTAGAGGTTGCATTTTACATCCAAAATAATGAGAACGCCAGTGAAACCAAAAAATTGTTCGGGATAAGGAAAAATTTCACTTAAAGATGTTTCGACTTAAGGAGGTTTGACTGTAATTCGAGAAAATATCAAAACATCACTTTGAACTGCCCAAGTAAAGCTTTTCAATCGCTCCTTTGCGATTGTTTTTGTCGCATAAAAAGTTTATACCTTATGCGGATTTTAACGTTTACAAAGATCGCCAAGTTCAAAAGCAAGTATCGAAGTATACATATCCGAGATATGTATACGTACTTCGATACTCAGAGACTGAAATATGATCATGTTAAGAAAGCATAAGCTCACTAAACTTCAAAGTTTCGTTTAAGCTACTTGCTCTGCCTAAGGTGTGTCTGATTCATTGAAATTGTTAAGAAGTTTCCCACTGCCACAGATACTCTTACGAGGGGACATTCTATTACTGTCAAATATGGCCAGATCAGCACAATAGGGCGCAAGAGTACAATTGGAAGGTGTCTGGGTGTTAACTATAACAACAAACAAATAGCGATCTCTCAGACAGCCAAGCGACTATTAAGGTACATTTTCCTCGACACGACTGCATCGGCTCTAGCGACAGCGACTTGACTCACTAAGTACACCGTGACGTCAAGACTTGTTCAGTGCAATCAACTGGACTCCTATAACAGAATAACACTGTCCTGAGTCCCAGGTCACATGGCACATGGGCAGCACAGAGAACGAACTGGCTGACGACCTGGCACGCATAGCTCCTGTATCCCACTTCCGTGGACATGAACCCTTTTGCAGCATCTCTGACTGAATAATAAAGAGGCAAATCTAAGACTGGGAACAACTCAAGGCATCTGGGATAACTCACCTGAACTCAGGCAATCAAAACTATTCATAGCACGGTACTCCCATAAAAGATCGGCTGAGCTCCTTAACTAAGCACAAGTAAGGTACGAACCATGTGGGATTCTTACTGAGATCACATCTGCCTGCGCACTATAAGACTTAGACAAGACGTGAGATGTCGATTTTGCGAAGAAAACGTCGAGACTTCAACCCACGTCTTGTGCGGTTGCAATGCTCTAGCCCAGACGTCTCAAACTCGCGGCCCTCCTCGTAGTTCTGTGCGGCCCGCGGCCATGTCAAAGCAGCACAATCTATAACAACACAAAAATTGTGAAATTTGAAAGGTGAACAAATTAAGAAATTGAACTCAAGTCTACAAAAATTACTAAAACTCGTCAGTGACTTATGCAAGATTATTTTAGGTTTTTTTCTCCAGATACTACCAACAATTCCAGGCTGGTTATTTGATTTTATAAGACAGCTCATCTTTTTTGTACAGGACGATACTAAGTCTTTTCATGGAACTGTTCCCCCCGAAATGCAGTTAATAAAAAATTGGTTGGCTTTACCGAACATGAACATTTATTTGGAAAAATTACAAAGCTTTAAAAACTACGGAAATCTTGGAATTGGTGACTAAATCACCTGGATGTGAAATTCCAACATAATAATTTGAGACAAATGCCTGATTTTTAGACCTATATGCATGAGTTTGTTTAAAACCATATCACAAACAACTTTTTGTCTCTTTTTGCCACCTTTCTGCTGAAATTAATTTATTCTGACTATTTTGCCTCCCAATGTTATTTTGGGCGACCTCGGATGACTGGTGCTAAACATTTTTTATCATCTCTTCAAAATTTGGCGCAAATCATGTAATTGTGGTTACTTGAAGATCAATCATATTTTCACGTTTTTGCTCCTTAATTTTTTAACCATCTTGAAGTACATTTTCGAAAAGAGAAGTTCTCACGGATAATCCCGAAGCCTCTATAGTGATCTAGACTCTCTGCTATATTTTAAAAGTAATATTCTGTAATCAACTTTCGTAATGCGGTTACATAAAAGTTTTTGAAATTTTTCAAATGCGACCCACCTAAACCTGAGGAGAGTCTTATTTGGCCCGCGCCAGGTTTTGAGTTTGACACCCCTGCTCTAGCCCAACGCTACTGGACACTCGGAGTGGCCTATCCAGACACGGACGAAATTGCTTCGGCTACAATTAGCAAAATCAACTCCTTCCTTAGCACGATCGACCTTGATCGCCAAGCATAGTTCTTCCCCTTTCAACTAGGGTGATAGCACAATAGGTACATGGCTTCAGTGCGACGAACAAGACTTTAAAGGAACTTTTGATTTGACAGCCCAAAGTACCGTTACGGAATTATGGTTGGAATTTTCAACGAAAAGTTAATTTCATTTTTTGGTCGTAGATGAATTACTCTCTCTTGAAGTGCAGGGTTTCTTCGCCATTAGCTACGTTGACGATATTACTATTGTGATTAGAGGTAGATTAGAGTCCGTTTTTACGGATTTAATGACGACGGCCCTAACGATAGTCAACAGATGGTGCACAGCAACAGATGGTGCACAGCAACAGGGCTCAGTATCAACCCAAACAAAACAGTCCTAGTACCATTCACAAGGAAACTTGCTCCTACACTTGAGCAAATATACTTAACGGTGGTGCCTATTGCCTACTCCAACGAGGTCAAATTCCTTGTCATCACACTCGATGGTAGATTAAACTGGAATAGCCATATGGAGAATGTTCTTAGTAAGGCCACGCGTGTCATGTGGACTTGCCGGAACTTCTATGGCAAGACTTGAGGCCTTTTGCCCTGAATGACGGAGTGGTTATACAGTACGCTAGTATGACCTGTAATCACGTATGCTTCTCTAGTGTGGTGGCTAAAAACACTGCAATGCAACACCATCAAGAGCTGTAATAAGCTTCAACGACTTGCCTGTCTTGGCATCACTAGTGCTGTGCCATGGAAGCTATATGTGTAAAGACGCCACCGCACATCTTCATACGGGAAACTGCAGCCCTAAACGCTTTGGAGATCCACTTATCGTATGATACTCGTATCAGTGATCGGGGACATATGCGTATCTTGCGACCTGCCTGATATCAGATTATAATATCACGGAACTGCGCTTCGGCAGGAAGCTCGCCCTTCACATCCCAGTCAGGCGGAATGGGCTAATGACATCCAGTGCATTGATCCTAGAAGCATCACTTGGCTCTAAGACCGATCACAGTGTAGGTGCTGGAGTCTTTGGACCCAATACCAGGATCTCGGTTGCAATGGGCAAATGGCCCAGCGTCTTCTAACCCGAAATTCATGCCATCGGAATCTGTGCCAGAGATCCTGGGACGGGGTCTCCATGGTGAACATATCGCCATTTGCACTGACAGCCAGCCGGCAATTAAGGCGTTACCTTCACACAAGTTTACTTCGAAGTTGGTTAGCGAGTGCTTTGACCTCCTTCAGGACCTCTCCATCCGTAAATCTGTCTCAATCTATTGGGTTCCGGGTCACAGAGGTGTTGAGGGAAATGAATATGCGGACGAACTAGCAAGAGAGGGGTTCATCCTCTCTACTTATCGGTCCTGAGCCCTTTTGTGGAATTAGCTGGAGAGCTGCTAGAGGCGTGATTGGCAACTGGTCATCGGGCCTGAGCTTGAACTACTAGACGACACGCACCCTGGCCTAAAAGTTAAAAAGTGCTAGTGTGCCGCTTCAGCTACTTCAACATTAAATGTCTGCACAGAACAGAGCTAAGACTATTAATAGGCTTTCTTACGGGTCATTTTGGTCTCCGCTACCATCTCCATAAAATTGGTTTATCAAGGGAGACCCT
The DNA here is from genome assembly GCA_949715475.1 of Microchrysa polita. NCBI lineage: Eukaryota > Metazoa > Arthropoda > Insecta > Diptera > Stratiomyidae > Microchrysa > Microchrysa polita. The sequence continues at coordinate 28,076,658 of OX454418.1, forward strand.
ATGCCGTCTTTGCCTGGAGGAAGCAGTGAGAAGGTTCCAAACATATGAAAGTGACAGTCGCCCATCGCTCGCATCGCAGAATGCAAGCTCTGAAACACTTTACATGGCGATGGTTAGAGGCAAAAAAAAGTTTAAAAAGTTAGTACATCGTTCGCGGAACAGCGATGGTGCAACGTTGACGCACAATGCCCAACAAAGAATTAGGCCAAAATATAATTCATATGATTTCACATTAAAATTAATTAATTTTAAGTTTTTTTTTTATTGGTTATGTGTTCTTAATACATTTATAGACGTTGACTGTGTATTTAACTAAGTGCTATAGTTTTGTTGGATTCGGTTTTGCGTCTGATGAATTGAATGTTAAAAAACTCGCCGCGCTCCACCATGCAACTGTAGTATAGAAATGAAAACTATTTCAAGCGACTTCAGTGTGTTTATTTCGAGAAAAAAACACTTTCCGTATCCGAGTAAATCAGGAAAACCCTTGGTTTGCATGGTGGTGAAAACTACCTTAAAGTGTATGGTGGAGTCCCAGGGACTCCTTACTTCAATCTTAATAAAAGCAAAACCAATGTTGTTTTCGTAAAATTATCTATATATAGTTAATATTGTCCATCAACAATAGATTTTAACTTACATTAGGAACTTTTAACGAATTTATTTTCTAGAACTTCCAGTTAAATTTACAGTCTCAAAAATCGCATAAAAGAATGCTCACTCCTTAAAAATAGTAAAATTTAAACTTTCAATAAAAACAATTTCCATTTTTTAATAATTTTGAATAGATAAACGTATCCAATTATAAAATAAACATAAATTTTCTCAAATAGCATCTAAATAAAAAAAACGTGCATTGCTTCAATTCAGATAATGTTCTGTGAATTTTCTTCATACTTTTTTGATCATGACGGAAATATTGGTTTGTAATAAGAGTTGCGAATATAAATTGTCTTCCTCCATTATTTGTTTCAGCATGAGAAACAGTATATTCTCTGATTCCGAGGAATTTATCACAACTCCATTATCAATTTCATCAGTTAGAAGGTTTACCTTTAGGGTTTCTAATGCTGTGAGCCTGTTGTTCTGGGCAACATTGTATGTATTGTACATACGTGAAGTCAGGTTAGCTTTTTCAGTTGTGTAATTAATTGTGTCAGGAACTAAAGTCTTTATAGTTTTGGGCATACATTTTAAGATTAATTGAAGACATAGGGATTGATTTCACAAATGTAGAAAATAAGAAACATAACTACTATATGTCATCGAAGAGTACGACGGCTGCATGAAAAAACAGTGTACATATTGCATCTAATTAACCCTTGGTGTAATTATAATATACATAATTATAATTTCTGGTTAATTTGTCTCAGAAACAAAAGTGTGGTCATGGTGATAGAGCACAATACAAAAATCGACAATTGCTCTCATTGCATAACACAAAGTGCATGGTGGAGTCCCACGGATCCTTCTACCGTTATTACTCACCGAAGCAAATAGCGCAAGCACACGTCGTCTTCTGTCCAAGTCCACCGCGCTACTGGAGAAAGGTACTAAAACACTGAAACGTATTTGCCTTATTATTAAAGTTATTGATAAAAGTAATCTGAGGAGGAGTCCCTGCGACTCACCATGCAAATTAAGGGTTAATCCAGTACAGAAATCAGAAATATCATTTATGTATGCTTTGAAATAACAACTCAAAGACTGAGGGCCGATTTCTCGTGATCTTATCGGCTGGTTAGTCTTATCATATAGACAAGATGCACACCATTCTCAGCAAGCTTTTACATTATATTGGATTGAATTTTTGTTTATTTGGCATAGAATCGACGTATTTTGCATTCCATTGTATCTGTATCTCACTAAAATTAATTTAAATTATTGTGAACCCAACTTTTCGCCGTGGGTTTTCATATGCAAATAAAGTCCGGCATGTTGGAAAAATCGCTTATCACATATCGTGCAAGCATACTTCTTTTCGTCCGAATGCAAAAATTTGTGCGCTCTCAATGCTTTTCTACGTCGGAAAGCTTTCCCACAAGTCTCACATGTGAACGGCCTCTCGTCGGAATGCGTCGGCCGATGAGCAGTCAACTGTTTTTGCGTAAAAAACGCCTTGTCACACTCCTCGCACTTATAATTACGTATATTCCGGTGTTTGTTCAAGTGATATCTTAGTTGAGTTGCAGTCTGAAGTCGATCACCGCACTCCTCGCATTGGTGCGGTGCCTCTTTTGTATGTATAAGCTCGTGAAGCTTCTTAGCACCGCTCTGCACAAAGCTCTTATCACAGTACGCGCAGGCATATTTTTTTATATTCAAATGAGATCGTATGTGTGTGACCAAGTTCGAACTAGAGGCAAAAGTCTTGGTACAATGAGGACATTTAAAATGTTTTTCACCGGTATGTGTGGAAATATGTTCGAGACGTGCTCGCCGACTGTCGAATGTTTTGTTGCAATATTTGCATAGATAACGTTTTCCGGTAATACTCGTACCATGTGTAGCCTTGTGTGACAATAATGATTGTTCGTCGTCACATTTTTCATCACAATATTCGCAGGTCAGGGGTTCAATTGGTAAAGTGGGGATAAGTCCATGATCTGTTATTTTGTGGGACATTAGCGTCGATGCATCTGAACATGATTCACCACAGACAGTACACACAAATTTATCCGTATCTGCCTTGAGGTACATCTGATGAGCTTGCTGTTGGTGCTTTCGAAGTGTAGTTTTTGAACAATAAATGTTATTGCATATGTCACAAACAAATTTTTCAACAGTGTCGTCCAATGCAGAATCTTGTGTCCCCTGTATGACCGTTTCCTTTGTCGCTTCGATGCCATGAAGTTTTTTTTGATGCACAACGAGACTGTGATAATTTTTATAATTGCGGAAACATACAGCACATTTAAATTTGTTGTTAGAATTGGCAGGCATTGAAATTGTTTCCTTTCCGTCAACATTCGAAGTTGCCTCATGCATTTCTGCATCAACTTCTACTGTTTTCATGTTATGATAGACTTTTTGATGTAATTGCAAATCGTCCTTATGCAGATAACTTTCGTCACAAAAATTGCAAGTGAATCTCTCCTGTCCCGATTCCTCCTCTAAGCACTTATTAAAAAATTTCGTATTTGAAATTTCAGGGTACACCTGGTGAATGGTCCTTCTGTGGAATTGAAGGTTACTATGAGACTTATAAAAGTTATTGCATATGTCACAGCGGAAGTTGTCCCCTACATCGTTGTGTGATGACAAATCTTTTGGCGTGAGTATGATCGTTTCCTTTGTCGTTTCGATGCTATGAACTTCTTTTTGATGCACGAGGAGACGACGATAATATGAATATTTCTGATGACATACTGCACAAGAGAAAGTCTTCCCCCGATCGACAGAAGTTGAAAGTGTTTGGTTTTCGTCATCCCTCCCCGCTTCTTCTGGGACCGTCTCTCCCATTTCCTGCGGATTTTCGGCAACCTCTGTTTCCATGTTCGCTGTTGACTGAATATTTACATCTGTACTACTTGTGTTTTTAGTATTCTTGGGATATGTTATTTGGTGTTTTGTAATTTTGTGTTTTCGGAGTGCAGTTTTAGAAAGATAAATTTTATTGCATATATCACAAGTGAAAGTCTCTTCAATTTTGTCTTTTGTAAAATCTGTCGTTTGTCGTGGATTTTCAGCGACTTCCGTTTCCTTGTTGTGATAGTATTTTTGATGTGCTAACATGTGACACTTCTGTGCGTAAGTTCTGCCACATATATTACAAAGGTATCTCTGTGGTTTTGATTCTGATGAATTGGTCTTTTGCTTAGAATTTAGCCTTCCACGTATATGTTTCACAATAATATTGTGAGCTTTCCTTTTGTGTAATAAAAGATTTTTATGGGATAGATAGCCCCGTTTACATCCATATACATTGCATTTGAATATGTATCGCCCGCTGTTGGGTTTATTTTCGGAATTCGAATTTGCTTCTTGATGATCGTCAGGACTCCACATGTCTGCCTGGAGAAAATCGTTAATGTCACAGTCATCCTCCTCATCTCCCTATAGATTGGAAAAACAATACATGTACAAAGCTTATAATGGTCAAGAGGCGTGATTAATCACTATAATTCTGTATCTGGCCGATTGTAGCTTAATTCAATTAAAAAAACATTGGTAATTAGAAAAAATCTAAACATTTACCACTTTGGCCAAGGAAAGCTTTTCAAATGTCTTTTCAATCTATCACATTATCAGGTTAAACCCAAAGTTCGGGCTTATACATTTCTTTAACAAACCTGCGACATGGTATTTCGATTGCATTCGTTTCGGAATATGTTTTTTGTTGTATGATGCTACTAGGGGGCACATTTACGTGACACTCAGTAAGAGTAAATTTACAATTTTGAGAAAAATGCCAGCTAAAATAGGTAATTTTAATGTTAATGGGTTGCATCTCCGAACAGCTGTAACTTTTGAACGCAGACAGCTAGGATTCTGAATTCTTTAACAAAATGTACAATCCAATTTTCTTTACATTTTTTTAATGAACCTGTTTGCCCTCCTTTGTGATTGTTCTTGTCCTTGGGTCGCATAAAAATTGATGAAATATACTATATCCAGGATAAACTCACACGAGTAGCCAACCACTTTGAATCAACCTACAAACCCAGTACCTCCCACATCAGTCTACGAACGTAGCAGTAAACTATAGGTGTATCAAGATTCCTATTGCGGCCGGGTCTATGTCCCGGAACCAACCATCCATGCATTTCATGCATGGCCAAGAGCCGCAAAACGCCCTCGACACAAGTGGGGGAAACACAAAATTATGACCAGTCACTCAGTCGTTTTTACTCGACTGGAGCAACTAAAGCCGCCCAGTTGCTCCACATGTTGCTTATATGCGCCGACATCGAAACTAATCCAGGTCCCTGGATGTGTTGCATCTGTGGTAAAAGGATCTACACAAATGTAAAATCAATTTACAAAGAATTTGAAACTATAGAAGAAAGAAACTATAGAATCTGCGGTCAACAGTAATCATCAACTTCCCAACAACACACTAATCAGGATCAAAAGCCATCATCTGTCACCCCCACAGTTTCTACTCACCCTACAACAGCACGATATACTCTCACTCCAGCACCACCACTACAAGTTGTAAATTACTCCACCACGAAATACATAATACAAAAATAAAATGCAATGGTTTACGAACCAAAGTCGTCGAGCTAACTGACTTTATGGCCAGACATCACATCCAAGTTGGTGCAGTTCAAGAAACGAAGCTAAACGCCGACTCATCGCTAACTTTCTACGGAGGCTAAAACATCATCCGAGGTCTTGCTTTCTTGATCCACAGTACGTTGCCATACACAGTAATTGACATCACCGCCGCCGATACCACCACTGAACTACAAGTAATATCTATCAACTCGGGAAATGTTGATATAAAAAATAACAGGCGCGACAGTCCAACATTGGGCTAAGGCCGCAAATGTGTGACATCCAATTTCCAAGATCTTAACTGCTCTTATGTTGAGGTGTTGAGATCAACAGCACGCTCAGCAGTGTTATTTATCCCCATAAATAGGTACTCGTTTAACATCTGAGTGAGATCATAGTCCGTCACAAGGGTCGTTATAAGCACCATAAACTGATCTCGTTCACGGTGAATCTCGAAGCCACGACCCTCTGCACCGAAAGTGCGCGCACTAACCACTAGACCAGCCAGACTACATGTTGATATAGATATCCTATATATATATACATATATATATATATATATATATATACCATCAGCCTCAAGTTATCCATCTGGTCATGCTCATCATAACTTATGGCACTCTTAATCTCGACAACGACACCAGCGGCAATCTAATCGCAAGTCAACTGGATGAATTCGTTTTCTGTCCATTAAACGACGATATGCCAATCTGCGTTACAGGATCATGCAGAAGCTCAACTGACATATCCATTACCAGTCCTGGGTTCATACACAACATCACATGGGAACCATTCATCACATTTCCATCTGACCACCTACCAATTGTTCTCACGCTCTATAAACGTCCTCAATACACACAAACCTTTGGAAAACTGTGCATGCACTTTCCAACCCCATCAAATCGAAAGGAAAGGTAGCCATAAATTTCGGTGATAAGACTTACAGCAACGACGGCAAATGCGCTCACAAATTTAACCAACAGTTCGTTGAATATCCCGAAAAGGACAACTTCAAGCGCGTAATTAACAGAGCTATCCGTATCAGCAAAACAGTTCAGCATCTCCAGGTTACCAATCAAGTAATGCTTGTAATAAAAAATGCCAAAATGATCATGCTCAAGCACCTTGACTTACCGGCTATTGAGTATATCACTGCTACGATGAACTTATCCCTAAAATCTTTCATCATGGTTAGGTTAGGTACAGGAGGCCGCCAGATTTGCACTTATACCAGAATTTGGTCCATTGTGATACCACTGACAGAATCATGTCTCTACGAACTGCCTCTACTAGCCCGTGCTAACAATATATTTATTGAGCAGTATTGGGCTCACATCCCGAACTGCCTCTACCAGCCCGTGCTAACAATATATTTATTGAGCAGTATTGGGCTCACATCCCGAAGATCATCGGTATCGTAAAAATACCTTGAACCCAGAAAACGCCACCGTTTCTCAGCCGGGGCAGGACAATAACAAAGTAAGTGATACACACCCTCTTCCTCTTCTTCGTCATAACAACTTCTGCAAAAGCCTTCGTTGGAGTCTTCTAACGTGCTCGCCAATAGGGCAGTGCCATGTTACTACTCCCGCCACACTGCGAATATGTTTTCTGTCAAAGGAAAGTAGCACGGTAGAACGGACATTGTCTAGCTTCGGCCAGATCATTCTCGTCGCTGCGCAAGTTCAGCCATGGATCCATATTGCGTTGGTCCTGTGTTCTGCAGCGGCCTCTATTATCGATGCGCAAGCGACAATAGGTGTTTTTAAGTTGACGTAGCCGTCTTCAGCGGTACCTGCTAACGCATGCCGGGCTAAGTCATCTGCATTGCAATTATGACCCGGTATCCAGCATAGCGTAATGTTGAAGAAGCGACCAATCTCTCTAAGTAATGAGCAACACTTCTCAGCAGTTCTTGATGTGGTCAGCACTGAATCAATTGATCGAATTGCAACCTGACTATCAGTAAATGAAAAGACGTCCCTTCCAGTGACGACGTGACAACCCAACCAAGTTAGGGCTTCCAAAATCGTTGAGACCTCCGCTTGGAGGACGCTACAGAAATTGGGGAGGCGAAAAGACAGATTAATACCAAATTCATCGGAGTGGATTCCTATACCAACTCCTGCATCTGTCTTGGAACCATGAGTATAGATTGAAATAGATCCACTGACCAGGCGCCTGTTACTATGCCAACAAGCTACAATGGTTCCTACCAAAAAATAATATGGAACAGTACCTATAGTCAGTCGCTGGGGGCAGGCTAAAGTTACGAAGTATCGCTGAATGCCCATAGTTCAGCGCTCCCGACAGGCCAGTTTCACGTAGGCGTAAGGCCATGTATGCAGCCATTCGTTATCCAAAAATGTCCAATTGGAGCAGTCCCAGCACCATATCTAATCTGAATGAAGGTGTAGTTCGAAAAGCTCCTGTTATGAGAAGAGAAGTCAATCTTTGAACTTTGGCGAGCAAATTATAATAGGGATTTCTTTCATCATACTGGAGTTAATTATGGAAAAAAGGCCGCATCACCCCCACACCCAAACCAAGTAAAGACCACACGCTTGGAGAATCATGCCGTCCAATAACGCTTCTGTGTCCTGTGGCCAAAATACTTGACCCGCTAGTGTTGCCGAAACTCCTAGAGCACAATTACCTTGCAAATCACCAACATGGTTTTCGAATCATGTACAGAGTTTAGGAACGGGAAGTCTAAGCTCAGAAAAATTAAACAAGGTGTCCCCCAGGGTTGAGTTCTATCTCCCACCCTTTTCAACCTTAACAAGTCGGGACTTTCTACACCACCAATGGGACTTGAAATCATTTCCTACGCCGACGACTGTACCATAATGGCAACCGGCAATGACATTCCCAAAATATGTGATCTCATCAATGAATACCTGCTTGTTCTTAACGCTTTTTTCGTGAACAAAAATCTGAAGCTAGTCCCAAGTCCTCCGCCATATTATTCACCAACTTCAACCAGAAGTATAACACACAAATACTAATCTACATCGATGACGTGGGTCATACCAACTATACCTACTCCCAAAATCCTTGGTGTCACGTTCGACAACTCCGGCAAGTTCAACACCTATGCTGAAAACATCTGTGCTAAACTTAGGAACAGAAATAAAATACTTAAGGCTCTTGCCGGTAGTATATGGGGTACAGACGAAGAAACGCTCAAAACCATTGGTCGCCCCCTAGTTAATTATGCAGCACCGACGTGGACAAATGTTCCCTGCAACATAAAATGGAATCATATTCAGACATGCCACAACGCAGCACTACGCACCATCACCGGCTGTCTTAAGATGTCTTCACAGGATCATCTACATCAGGAGAATAAAATCATGACTTTGAGGAATCATAAACAGCTTCTTACTAAGCAATATTTAGACGGATGTTATCGAACTAACAACTCGAACTACCAACTCATGGACAAAACACCTCCTCCGCGTCAAATTAGACGCTCAATCAGGGACAAAGTTCCCTTCGATAACTGCGACTACAAGGCGGCTGCAAATATCCACACTTGGCACCAAACCACCAGCCATATCTCCTGATGAAGAGCAACTACCAAGAGATAATCGCACTACCTTAGCTCAACTCCGATCCGGGTTGTGCCCGCAACTAAACTCTCATCTATCACGCATAAATAGCAAAATCACCAACACCTGCCCGGCCTGCGGAACCAGTTCACAAGTTGTGGCCCACATTTTCGATAGTCGGGCTGCTCCCAACGCAATTAAAACCTCATGCGTTATGGCTACAGTCAATTGAAGCAGCCTTCTTTTTAAATCTCGACCTCGAGGATGGGATGCCCACCATCTTCGAATAAACAATGTGCAACTATTTTTGATGTTTCTCGGTTTGTACCGCTAAAACAACAACAACTTGGTAGTCAAAATCAATTTTTGCTCAGTGATTGGGTGGGTTAAAAACTGTATGAGAAAATGATCGGCGCATTCGATGGCCCAGTGGGTAGAGTGAATGGGTACATAGATGGGTCGGATCTGGCCCACCTTTAATATTTTATATAGGCATAATAACATCATGTCTCGAAGATTGGGTGATGCAGAAAGCCTTCTGCATAACCTCAATAACGCCGCAAAGGAAGTTGGACCACATATCAGCGAAAGCAAAACAAAGGCCATGATGCAATCGAAAACAAGGACGCCAGCAAATTCAAGCATCACAGTGGGGGACCTCAATATCCAGTATGTAGACAACTTCCAACTATCTGGCTTGTAACTTATCAAAGGACGCTAACGAAACTGACGAAATTAAGCGACGGATACACGTAGCCAATAAGACCTATTTCTCGGTCCTCCCTATAGTTAATTCGAAACTTGCGCACAGGAACACGAAACTCCGCGTGTACAAAACGATCATCCGACCCGTGCTATGTTAGGCTGCGAAAACATGGACCCTCACCCAAGCCTCCGAAATTTTGCTAGACCGATTCGAACGAAAGGTCCTTAGGCGAATTTTCGCGGCCGTTCGCGAACGAGATCAATGACGTATCCGGTACAACCATGAGTTTTATCAATTGTACGATGAGCTGGAAGTATCGAAAATCGTGAAGCTTCAACGTTTGCAATGGGCGGGGCATGTACAACGGATGGACGATAACCGCATGCCAAAGAAAGTGATGAACGCACAACGAATTGACGGAGCGAGGTTGCGTGGACGACCGAGAGCTCGCTGGGAGAACTCCGTAGGTGAAGACGCCCACCAGCTGCTGGGCTTCCGAAACTGGAGAACGAGGTCACGTCACCGCGACAATTGGAGGTCAACGATTCAGGCGGCCAAAGCCCGACGTCGGGCTATCGTGCCACATTGATGATGATAATAACAGCTAGTCTGGCTGGTCTAGTGTTTAGTGCGCGCCCTTTCGGTGCACAGGGTCATGGGTTCGAGATTCACCGTGACCGAATTCAGTTTATGGTGCTTTTCGAACTCACGACCCTTGTGACGGACTATGATCTCACTTAGATGTTAAACGAGTACCCATTTATGGGGATAAATAACACTACTGAGAGTGATGCTGATCTCATTACCTCAACAAAAAGCAGATAAGATCTTGGAAATAGGATGTCACTAACACATCCTGCGACCTTAGTCCAATGTTGGATTCTCGCGCCTGTTATTTATAAAAACAGCTACCATTTGACACTAATTTCAATTTTTTCGCGATATTCTATCAAAAGATATGCCTGAATATAGATTTCTAAGGGAGGTAGGGATAGTCAGACATACTCCACTCTCCCATCAAATCAAAGTGTATAAATGTATATAATTTCAGGTCGCTTGTGATATTCTGTAACCAATGATGGTCTAATTGAATTATGGATGGGTCATTTGTATGGGAACCCTTGACCCAATTTGGCCCCTTTTCAATACCGTTCAAGATTTTATAAAATATATATTATTTGCAAAAAAAAAAGATAACTGTTTTGAATTCCATACCATGCAACAGAATCCTGTCTAGCTAAGGTCGACTATACAGAGAACCAAAGTTGGGACTCGGCAAGGCGATAGGCGAAAGAAAGAATCAGGCTAAAATATAATTCATATGGTTTGACATTACAAAAAAAACCGTTTTATTGTAATTTTAAGTTGTTTATTTATAATGTTATCCTAACACATAAACGTTTATTGTGTATTTCACCAAGTGCTATTTCAGTGTGCTTATGTCAAGAAACAAATATTAACATTATCCGTATCCAAGTAAATCAGGAAAATATTAATGCAGTGCATAAATCCGAAATATCATCTAGCAATGCTCTAAAATAACAATTCAAAGACTGAATCCTGATTCTCACTAAAATTCAATTATTGCGAAACCAATGTATCACCGTGCGTTTTCATATGCGAATAAAGTCCGGCAGATTGGAAAAATCGCTTATCACATATCGTGCAAGCAAACTTCATTTCGTCCGAATGCAAAAATCGGTGCGCTCTCAATGCATTTCTACGCCGAAAAGCTTTCCCACAAGTCTCGCATGAGAACGGCCTCTCGTCGGAATGCGATGCCCCATGAGCATTCAACAGTTTTTGCGTAAAAAACGCCTTGTCACACTGCTGACACTTAAAGTTACGAATATTCCGGTGTTTGTTCAAGTGATATCTTAGTTGAGTTGCGGTTGCAAGTCGATCACCGCACTCCTCGCATTGATGCGGTGCCTCTTTCGTATGTATAAGCTCGTGAAGCCTTTTAGAATAACTCTGCACAAAACTCTTATCACAGTACGCACAGGCATATTTTCTGATATTCAAATGAGATCGTACGTGTGCGATCAAGTTCGAACTAGAGGCAAAACTCCTGGAACAATGAGGACATTTAAAATGTTTTTCACCGGTATGTGTGGAAATATGTTCGAGACGTGCTCGCCGATAGTTGAATGTTTTATTGCAATATTTGCATAGATAACGTTTTCCCGTAGTACCATGTGTAGCCTTGTGTGACAATAATGATTGTTCGTCATCACATTTTTCATCACAATATTCGCAGGTCAGGGGGTCAACTGGTAAAATGGGGGTAAGTCCATGATCTGTTATTTTGTGGGACATTAGTGTCGTTGCATCTGAACATGATTCACCACAGACAGTACACACAAATTTATCCGTATCTGCCTTCAGGAACATCTTGTGAACTTGCTGTTGGTGCTTTCGAAGTGCAGTTTTTGAACAATAAATGTTATTGCATATGTCACAAAAAAATTTGTCAACAGTGTCGTCCAATGCAGAATCTTGTGGCCCCTGTATGACCGTTTCCTTTGTCGCTTCGATGCCATGAACTTTTTTTTGATGCCCAACGAGACAGTTATAATTTTTATAATTGCGGAAACATACAGCACATTTCAATTTAACAGATGTTAAAATTGTCTGGTTTCCGTCAACAGTCAAAGTTGACTCATGCGTTTCTGCATCAATTTCTACTGTTTTCATGTTATGATAGACTTTTTGATGTGATTGCAGATCGTCCTTATGCAGATAACTTTCGTCACACAAATTGCAAGTGAATCTCTCCTGTTCCGATTCCTCCTCTAAACTCTTATTAAAAAATTTCGTATTTGAAATTTCACGGTACACCTGGTGAATGGTCCTTTTGTGGAATTGAAGGCCACTCTGAGACTTATAAAAGTTATTGCATATGTCACAGCGGAATTTGTCACCTACATCGTTGTCTGATGACAAATCTTTTGGCGTGAGTATGATCGTTTCCTTTGTCGGTTCGATGCTATGAACTTCTTTTTGATGCATGACGAGACAACGATAATATGAATATTTCTGATGACATACTGCACAAGAGAAAGTCTTCCCACGATCGACAGAAGTTGTTTGGTTTTCGTCATCCCTCCCCGCTTCTTCTGGGACCGTCTCTCCCATTTCCTGGGAATTTTCGGCAACCTTTGTTTCCATATTCGCGGTTGGCTGTACTTCTGTACTATTTGTGTTTCTAGTTTTCGTGGGATATGTTATTTGGTGTTTTGTAATTTTGTGTTTTCGGAGTGCAGTTTTAGAAAGATAAATTTTATTGCATATGTCACAAGTGAATGTCTCTTCAATTTTATCTTGTGTAAAATCTGTCGTTTGGCGTGCCTTTTCAGTGACTTCCGTTTCCATGTTGTGATAGTATTTTTGATGCGCTAACATGTGACACTTCTGTGCGTAAGTTCTGCCACATATATTACAAAGGTATCTCTGTGGTTTTGATTCTGATGAATTGGTATTTTGCTTAGAATTTAGCCTTCCGCGTTTGTGTTTCACAATAATATTGTGAGCTTTCCTTTTGTGTAATAAAAGATTTTTATGGGATAGATAGCCCCGTTTACATCCATATACATTGCATTTGAATATGTATCGCCCGCTGTTGGGTTTATTTTCGGAATTCGAATTTGCTTCTTGATGATCGTCAGGACTCCACATGTCTGCCTGGAGAAAATCGTTAATGTCACAGTGATCCTCCTCATCTCCCTATAGATTGGAAAAACAATACATGTACAAAGCTTATAATGTTCAATAGGCGTGATTAATCACTATAATATTGTTTCTGGCCGATTGCAGCTTAATTCAATTAAAAAACATTGATAATTAGAAAAAATCTAAGCATTTATCACTTTGAGCTGCCCAAGTAAAGCTTTTTAATTGTCTTTTCAATCTATAACGGCCTGGCAAAATGGTAAACTGTCCAGTGCTCTTTAGAAAAATAGTGGAGTGTTACAAGGCTGCGTTCTATCACCTGCCTCTTGATAACCATGAGCAGAAAGTACTCTACGAACATCTTTTAGAACAACAACTGAACAACTGTTAGATGTACAGACCTTATATGTAGTTAAGAATAGTTAGCGAGAAAAATGACATTATCGGACCAAATCGAAAGTTCGGACTAATACATTTCTTTAACATACCTGCGACATGGTATTTCGATTGTATTCGTTCCGGGATATGTTGTATGATGCTACTAGGGAGGTTCATGGGATGCATCTCCGAACAGCTGTAACTTTTGAACGCAGACAGCTAGGATTCTGAATTCTTTAACAAAATGTACAACCCAATTTTCGTTACATTTTTTTAATGAACCTGTTTGCCCTCCTTTGTGATTGTTCTTGTCCTTGGGTCGCATAAAAAATTGATGAAAATACTGTGAAACCTCCCTAAGTTGACCATTCTGTAAGATGACCACCTCTTTAAATTGACCATCTTTTTTCCGCCCTTGTACATTCAACATTACGCTAAACGAGTATCTAAGTTGACCACTCTTTCTATCTTGACCAAAAATTGTCCGCCCTTGGGTGGTCAACTTGTGGAGGTTTTACTGTATACTATATTCAGGATAAACTCACACGAGTAGCCAACCACTTTGAATCAACCTACAAACCCAGTACCTCCCACATCCGTCTACGAACGTAGCAGTAAACTATAGGTGTATCAAGGTTCCTATTGCGGCCGGGTCTATGTCCCGGAACCAACCATCCATGCATTTCATGCATGGCCAAGAGCCGCAAAACCCCCTCGACACAAGTGGGGGAAACACAAAATTATGCACATTGACTCAGTTGTTTTTACTAGACTGGAGCAACGCGCCGGCATCGATACAAATCCTGGTCCCTGGATGTGCCGCGTTTGTGGTAAAAGGATCTACATAAATGTTGTTGTAAAAGGATCTACACAAATGTAGAATCTTTCGTGCAATGGTCGTGCTGCAAAGAATGGTGCCATTTTAAGAACTGTTATGGGAATGGGCTCAACAATACTGATCTACGGTCAGCAACTACGATCAACAATTTTATATGTAGTACCAAACTAAAGAATCTGCGGTCAACAGTCATCATCGACTCCCCAACAACACACTAATCAGGGCCTTGCTTTCATGGTCCGCAGTACGTTGCCATACACAGTAATTGACATCATCGTCACCGATACCACCACTGAACTACAAGCGATATCCATCAAATCGGGAAATGTTGATATAGATATCTTAAATATCTATATACCACCAGACTCAAGTTGTCCCACTGGTTTTCAGGCCAACATTACTCCATCACTCACAGGACAATATCGCTTAGTACTGGGTGAGTTCAATGCCCATCATTACTTATGACACTCTAATCTCGACAACGACACCAGAGGTAACCAAATGCGATTTCTGTCCATTAAACGACGATACACCACCCCGCGTTACAGGATCATGCAGAAGCTCACCTGACATATCCATTGCCAGTCCTGGGCTCATAAATAACACCACATGGGCACCATTCATCACTTTTTCATCTGACCACCTACCAATTGTTCTCACGCTCGATAAACCGCCTCAATACACGTACACAGACAAAAAACGTACTCGAATTTTAGCAAAGTCGATTGGAATGGCTTCCAAATGCATACCAGCGAGGCCTTTTCTGCCTACCAACTCTCATAGAAGTACGTCTTGCTCCGCTGCCAAATTGGCAAAAGTGAGGGATGAACTCAGAATAGCAGACCCCAGTGATACTCGTACCGGCGACTTAAACAACGAAATAACAAAACAAGTTAACGACCATAGAAGACAGAAATGGAATGCTCATTTGAAAACCTACCACGTGAAAACCGGTGTCAGCAACCTTTGGAAAACTGTGCGTGCACTTTCTAACCCCATCAAATCCAAAGGAAAGGTAGCCATACATTTCGATGATAACACTTACAGCAACGGCGACAAATTCGCTCACAAATTTAACCAACAATTCGTTGAATATCCCGAAAAGGACAACTTTAAGTGCGTAATTAACAGAGCTATCCGTACCAGCAAAACAGTTTACCATCTCCAGGTTACCACCAATCAAGTAATGCTTGCAATAAAAAATGCCAAAATGATCATGCTCAAGCACCTTGACTCACCAGCTATTGAGTATATCACTGATCCCTAAAATCTTTCATCATGGTTAGGTTAAGTACAGGAGGCCGCCAGATTAGCACTTAGACCAGAATTTGGTCCATTGTGATACCACTGACAGAATCAGTCCCAGCACCATATCTAATCCGAATGAAGGTGTAGTTCGAAAATTTCCTGTTATGAGAAGAGAAGCCAACCTTTGAACTTGGCGAGCAAATTATAATAGGTACACAGTTCTTTCGTCATACCTGAATTATGGAAAAAGGCCGCATCACCCCCACACCCAAACCAGGTAAATACCACACGCTTGGAGGATCATACCGTCCAATAACGCTTCTGTGTCCTGTGGCCAAAATACTTGAGCCGCTAGTGTTGCCAAAACTCCTAGAGCACAATTACGTTGCAAATCACCAACATGTTTTTCAAATCATGCACAGAGTTTAGGAACGGGAAGTCTAACCTCAGAAAAATTAAACAAGGTGTCCCCCAGGATGGAGTTCTATCTCCCAACTTTTTCAACCTTTACAAGTCGGGACTTTCCACACCACTAATGGGACTTGAAATCATCTCCTACGCCGACGACTGAACCATCATGGCAACCGGCAATGACATTCCCAAAATGTGTGATCTCATCAATGAATACCTGCTTATTCTTAACGCTTTTTTCGTGAACAAAAATCTGAAGCTATCAGCGCCCAAGTCCTCCGCCACATTATTCACCAACTTCAACCAGGAGTATAACACACAAATACCAATCCACATCGACACCCACGTCATACCAACTATACGTACTCCCAAAATCCTTGGTGTCACGTTCGACAACTCCGGCAAGTTCAACACCTATGCTGAAAACATTTGTGCTAAACTTAGGAACAGAAATAAAATACTTAATGCTCTTGCCGGTAGTACATGGGGTACAGACAAAGAAACGCTTTTGGCTACGCACAAAACCATCGGTCGCCCCCCTAGTCAGTTATGCAGCACCGACGTGGATAAATGGTCTCTGCCACACAAAATGGAATCATATTCAGACATGCCAAAACGCAGCAATCACCGGCTGTGTTAAGATGTTTTCACAGGATCATCTACATCAGGAGACTAAAATGATGACTTTGAGGAATCACAATGAGCTTCTTACTAAGCAATATTTAGTCGGATGTTATCGAACTAACCACCCGAACAATCAACTCATGGACAAAACACCTCCTCCGCGTCGGATTAGCGGCTCAATCAGGGACAAAGTGTGCGAAGTTCAGCAATACAAAAAAGTTCCCTTCGATAACTCTGACTAGAAGGCGACTATTGCAAATATACACACATAGTTTCGAAAATAATCGTGTACTTGTACTAAAGTATAATTCATATGGTTTAATATTACAAAAAACCTGTTTTATTGTAATTTTACTTTTTTATTTACCTATAATAATGTTATCCTAATATATAAACATTTACTGTGTATTTAACAATGTGCTATTTCAGTGTCTATGTCGAGAAAAAAATATTAAGATTATCCGTATCCGAGTAAATCAGGAAAATATTAATCCAGTGCAGAAATCCGAAATATCATTTAGGAAATAACAACTCAAAGACTGAATCCTGATTTTCACTAAAATTAAATTATTGTGAATCCAATGTATCCTTGTGGGTTTTCATATGCGAATAAAGTCCGGCAGATTGGTAAAATCGCTTATCACATATCGTGCAAGCAAACATCATTTCGTCCGAATGCAAAAATCTATGCGCTCTCAATGCACTTCTACGCCGGAAAGCTTTCCCACAGATCTCGCATGTGAACGGCCTCGCGTCGGAATGCGTCGCCCCATGGCAATGCAATTGTCTCCGCGTAAAAAACGCCTTGCCACACTCCTGACACTTATAGTTGCGAATATTCCGGTGTTTGTTCAAGTGATCTCTTAGTTGAGTTGCGGTTTGAAATCGATCACCGCACTGCTCGCATTGATGTGGTGCCTCTTTCGTATGTCTAAGCTCGTGAAGCTTCTTAGTACTACTCTGCACAAACCTCTTATCACAGTACGCACAGGCGTATTTTTTAATATTCAAATGAGATCGTATGTGTGTGACCAAGTTCGAACTAGAGGCAAAACTCTTGGGACAATGAGGACATTTAAAATGATTTTCACCGGTATGTGTGGAAATATGTTCGAGACGTGCTCGCCGATGGTTGAATGTTTTGTTGCAATAATTGCATAGATAACGTTTTCCCGTGGTACCATGTGTAGCCTTGTGTGACAATAATGATTGTTCGTCGTCACATTTTTCATCACAATATTCGCAGGTCAGGGGTTCTTCAACTGGTAAACTGAAGGAAAGTCCATGCTCTGTTATTTTGTGGGACTTTAGTGTCGATGCATCTGAACATGATTCACCACAGACATTACACTCATATTTATCCTTATTTGCCTTGAGGTATATCTGATGAGTTAGCCGTCGGTGCTTTCGAAGTCCATTTTTCGAACAATAAATGTTATTGCATATGTCACAAACAAATTTGTCGGCAGTGTCGTCCAATGCAGAATCTTGTGTCGCCTGTATGACCGTTTCCTTTGTCGTTTCGATGCCATGAACATCTTTTTGATGCACGACGAGACTGTGATAATTTATGTAATTGTGGAAACATATAGCACATTTGAATTTGTTGTTAGAATTGGCAGAATATGAAATTGTTTCATTTTCGTCAACGGTCGAAGTTGACTCATCTATTTCTGCATCAACTTCTACTGTGTTCATGTTATGATAGACTTTTTGATGTAAATGCAGATCGCGCTTATGCAGATAACTTTCGTCACAAAAATTGCAAGTAAATTTCTCTTGTTCCGAGCTTTCTTCTAAACTCCTATTAAAAAATTTCATATTCGAAATTTCAGGGTACACCTGGTGAATGGACCTTCTGTGATTTTGAAGTACCTTATTGGAAGTATACATGTTATTGCATATGTCACAACGGAATTGGTCACCAATATCGTTGTCTGATGAACAAGTTTTTGGTGTCTCTATGATCGTTTCCTCTGTCGCTTCGATGCCATGAACTTCTTTTTGATGCACGACGAGACTACGAAAATATGAATATTTGTGATTACACACTGCACAAGTGAAAGTCTTCCCACGATTGATAGAAGTTTCTTTAGAATCCGATTCTCCCATTTCCTGGGAATTTTTGGCAACCCCTGTCTCCATATTCGCTGTCGGATGGATATTTACTGCTGTACTATTCATTATTTTAGGTTTCTTGATATGTATGTGGTGTTTTATCCTTTTGTGTTTTTGGAGAGCATTTTTAGAATGATAAATTTTGCTGCATATGTCACAAGTAAATATCTCTTCGATTTCCTCTTTTGGCAAATTTGTCGTTTTCAAATGCGACTCTTCAATTGACCGTGACCTTCCAGAAACTTCCGTTTCTGTGTTGTGATAGTGTTTTCGATGCGACAACATGTGACGCTTCTGTGTGTAACTTTTGCCACATATATTACAAGTGTATCGCTGTGGTTCCGATTCAGATGGATCGGTCTTTTCCTCTGGCTGTGCCTCAGAATTTACATTTATGCCTTTAGAATTTACAATAATATTGTGAGCTTTCCTTTTGTGTGCTGAAAGATTTTTATAGGATAGATAACTGCGTTCACATCCAGATATACCGCATTTGAATTTGAATTGCCCGCTGTTGGGTTTATTTTCGGAATTCGAATTTGCTTCTTGATGAACGTCAGGACTCCACATGCGTGCCACGAGAAAATTGTTAATGTCACAGTGATCCTCCTCATCTCCCTATAGATTGGAAAAACAATACATGTACAAAGCTTATAATGGTCAAGAGGCGTGATTTATCACTATAATACTGTTTCTAGCCGATTTTAGCTTAATTCAATTAAAAAACATTGGTACATACTTAGAAATAATCTAAACATTCATCACTTTGAACTGGCCAATTAAAGCTTGTCAATCAATTGTCTTTTCAATCTATAACGGAGTCCAATATCACGCCTTGCACAATGGTAAACTGTCTAGTCCTTTTAGAAAAATAGTGGAGTTTTTCAAAGCTGCATTGTACCACCTGCTCTTGATAACCACGAAGAAAGTACTCCGCGACGCTCACATAAACCCAAAAGTAATCAGTCGGAACAACTTGAAACTTAAGCGGTAAAACTACAACGAAACTTAGTTCCGTTGGGAGAATATCAGTCCACCACACCATCACAAAATGTCAGTTTTGACTGACAATATCAACTGAACAATTGTTAGATGTACACTCATGGTATTTCGATTGCATCCGTTTCGGGATATGTTGTATAATGTTACTAGGGACACATTTACGTGAGACTCGTGAGACACTATCTAATTTTTGTTTGTCCTTGGTCGCAAAAAAATAATCCCGCAATTTTAATGTCGCTCGAACAGCTGTAAAAGTTGAACGTAGACAGCTAGGACTTTGAAATTTAAATAAAAATGTGCCCATCAATGGGTGGGGTTCCAAAACGAAATAGTTGCCGTATGTTCGCCATTCTGATCCCCTAACTGCCATTTTGCGGATCAGAAATAATCTCCGGTTCTTTTCCTTTGTGTGCCTTTTGGAACCTCACCCAATTACACTGACACATTTCTGGTGATTTTGAAGTAAAATGCCCTCCTAAATCATAATATAAAGTCCGTTTGATTAAAGTGTGGCGTAGAAGAACATTTCTTAGAAGTGTACCTAATTGACGAACTATATATGTTAAGTGTGTTGAGAATAATACTCCCCTAGCGGGAAAGCAGAAAGGTTCACCTTTTTCGACAGGCAATAAACGGCACTTCTCTTCAGATGCCATCTCACACTCCATATGTGGCTGCTCATTCCCGGTCATGCCATTTGTGGTACACGGCTGTTTAGTTTAGATGGCATCTGAAGGGAAGAGCCGTGTACTGCCAGTCGAACCATCAATGGTTTCTCGGGGTTTTTGGTTGTTATAGTAGCGGCGCAAGTAAGGGAGGAAACTAGTTTCGTTATTCATATATGGTTGGCATCCTCTCCTCAAGTTCAAGACCTAAGAAGATTGCCACCTCAATGGAATTTTCCCAAAGCGCAATGGGTGTTAGGTGCGTTGGTGCGGAAGTGCAATTGAAAAGATGGTCCACGTTGTGCGGGCTGGCTCCACACGCTGGACAAATGTCTGCAATGGCGTTATCGATGCGGGACCAAAATTGAGTCTGGAGCACCATCCAGAGCGAAGCTGACCCAAGATGGTACGTGTGGCTCTAGGTAGCTGTTGTTCATCAGTAGAGATATCAGGTGGTCAAGCGCGAAGAGCACGGTTTTCGGATAGATCATTCGTGGCTTTGATTACCTCGCTGGTGTGCAATTGTTTTAGAACCGCGTTGTAAGTGTTCGTGTTATCGACAGGAACTCTTTTGAATCTTTGGACTTCCCTTTCCTTGTCCCTTAACGTACGTCTTACATGACGTGATGATTGAATTTTGTCCATAAGATCGCGATTCGGGTGTTGACTACGATAACAACCAACAAGATATAGCTTAGCAAGGAGCTCATTATGAGTTTTCAGATTTAGCAGCTTTGTCTCTTGGTGGAGGTGATCTTGTGACGCCATGCGTACACATCCAGCAACTGTACGCATGGCTGCATTCTAGTACGTTTGAATTCGTTGCCATTGGGTGTCGCAGAGATTGTTTGTCCACATGGGTGCTGCGTAGTTTACCACTGAACGATCAATGGCTTTATAAGTGGTAAGTAACACTCTCCTTATCTGTTCCCCATTTCCTGCCAGCAAGAGATTTTAGGATGTTGTTTCTACTCTTCATTTTGTCACATATATTGTCAGCGGGGCTGTTGAAGATGCCATGATTGTCGATTGTGACTTAGAGGATTTTGGGGTGACGGACGGTATTGCTGTAATATCTAGCCGTAGGTTGTATTCCCGGTTGGATAGCTTCAGGTTCTTGGATCTTGCTATCGTTCTTGCTATCGAAGAAGGTAACCTTTATAGACAGAAACGATATTTGCGCAAGCAAACTAATGATATACATAATATAATATCAAAGAAGGTGTTGAGCTCTTCCAAGTAACCATTGATAAGGTCGCACATGTCGGAAATATCGTTGCCGGATATCAGGATGACGACTACGTCAGCGTAGGATATTATGACGATTCCTTCGGGTGGGGAGCTCTGACATGTAGAGGTTAAACAACGTGTGGGATAGACCATCACCTTGTGGTACTCCTTCTTAGTTTATATTTCCCATTTCTAAACTCCGTGCTGGATTTACGTCCGGCAAGGTGGTTTGCGATCCATTTAACTATATGCGACGGTGTGGATGAGTTACGGAGATCCGTCAGTAGGAGCGAATGGTTCACCGTTTCCTACTGTGACCGGGTCTACCGGAACGACCCATGTAATCGGCATGGTCAAGAGGCGCAACGACCCCATTCGACGCAGGAAGGAAGGAAGGAAACTATATGTCGTCATATTTCTCGGGGTCACATTGGCTGAAGACTACTGGCTCTGGGCCGCATAGCAGACAATTTCTTGATTTGCCCTAACTGGAGCATGACGCGTTGACAACTACCGTGTGAAGTCGTCAACGTTTCAACGACAACTGAGTTCGGAGTGTGATACGTTTGTCAGCAACACCACTTCCTAATTGCATTATTAGTTTATTATTCTACGATAAGAACTTTGCTTATCATCATCAATGTGGCACGATAGCCCGACGTCGGGCCTTGGCCGCCTGAATCGTTGTCCTCCAATTGTCGCGGTTACGTGACCTCGTCCTCCAGTTTCGGAAGCCCAACAGCTGGTGGGCGTCTTCACCTACGGAGTTCTCCCAGCGAGCTCTCGGTCGTCCACGCAACCTCGCTCCGTCAATTCGTTGTGCGTTCATCACTTTCTTTGGCATGCGATTATCGTCCATCCGTTGTACATGCCCCGCCCATTGCAAACGTTGAAGCTTCACGATTTTCGATACTTCCAGCTCATCGTACAATTGATACAACTCATGGTTGTACCGGATACGCCATTGGTCTCGCTCGCGAACGGCCCCGAAAATTCGCCGAAGGACCTTTCGTTCGAATCGGTCTAGCAAAATTTCGGAGGCTTGGGTGAGGGTCCATGTTTCGCAGCCATAACATAGCACGGGTCGGATGATCGTTTTGTACACGCGGAGCTTCGTGTTCCTGTGCGCAAGTTTCGAATTAATTATAGGGAGGACCGAGAAATATGTCTTATTGGCTAGTTGTATCCGTCGCTTAATTTCGACCGAGAACAATATCATCTTCTCAATATAAACTTCTTCTCAATAATAAACTTGCAACAGCCCATGCCGAGTTTGGAAACTCAATGAATTTCTATATCACAGAGTGGTGATCGAAAGATCACGGCCACAACATACCCCGGAAAAAATTATCTATTTGACCTTCTGTTTGAATATTAAATTATTGGATGCATAAGTGCTGTCATGTGACGGTGACTTTGTCCCATTTGCCACTTAGGTATCATTCGCTAACAGCGTCAGGGTAATTCTTAGTTTTGGGACATTATTTGCAAAAAAAATAACGAAAATTATAGGAAGTACCATATTTAACAATCGGGAGGGAATTTGCAGACAAGGCCTCTCATGTCATTCTGAAGGCAAACAAAAAGCGAGAGCAACGTTAAGGTCAAATGGAACGACTATTAAATCGATTGGCAAATGGCCCAAAATATATTAAAATAGCGGAAAAATTTATTCAGAACCTTTGAAAGCAAACTCTCACGCAAAGTTGGAAATAATTTTAAAAACTCATACGAGCCATTTTTTTACCGTTTTGAACCATTTTGGCAAGGGCTTTTATTTACTCGATCTAAAATCCCTTAATGAATTTATTTTAAACTTAATGAGAAGTCCTTGAAAATCTGGGAAACACCAACCTGGAATGATTTTTCTAATAAATTATGCAAAGGCATTAAAGATCAAATATTTTTAAGCGTGATTACTGTCGCTATATGGTTGTGGTTCTGAATTTTCGTCTGTCCCAATGTAATGAAATCTTATGCCGGGCCGCACTGACAATCTCAGGCAGTGTTGCCAACTGAAAGTTTTAAAAACGGCTAAATTTAGTCCGCTAAGAATCCGGCTAAATAGCTTGCAGCCAGAAAAACGGCTAAAAGCAGGCAAAACAATGAAATTGCCATGTAAATTAAAAATTACTTTTTCGGAGATCTACCCATACTCGACCCTTTTTTGTCGACATTACCACAACGTCACGTCTGCCTTCCGAAAATATTTTTTTGTTCTCTCTTCGTGTCATGAGTCACATGTGACTCATATACGTGAACGTGTTAAATTTGCCTCATTTTATTAATTATTTTCAATCAAAATTCGATTTGAAAATGTCATAAAATAGTTTTAGCCAGGAAAACGACAAAAGAAAATCAATTCCGGCTAAAAATTCGGCCGGGCGGATTTGGTAATTTCTTCTGGCTAAACAGAAGCAGATTAGGCGCCAAATGGCTGCGCGTCCAAAAACTGGCATCGCGTGCAGCCATTTGGCCGCTACTTAGCATCCACACTAGCAGCTTAATGTAGACAGAAAATGACATAACCAAAATTTAATTTTGGTGATTTTTTTAAATTCAATTATCAAAATCGGACTCTGCGCGTTTGTATTATTACACGGCCATTCAAGAATTATTCATTTTCACACAAAAGAACGAACAAAACTTGCAAAATTGTCACTTTGAATTTGACAAGCGGTTGTCAAAGCGGTTGGTTGAGTTGCCATATTGAATATCAAAACTGGACGCACAGCCAAATGGCGACATGTTTAGATGGAATGACAACAGCCATTTGGCTGCACGTGTCGCCATTTGGCGACTAATCTAGATGGACCTTAAGGCTAGCTTCCAACTATTTAAATGAAGACAACTGTCGCAAGTCGCCATGATTGTGGAATATAGCCCAGCATAAAGCTACTTCTGAAGATATTTAGAATGTTTGCGGAGTTGAATGGCTCCAATCCATTTGAAGAAGAGCTGGGAAGATCCCGTGTCTGTGTTGGCGGATTTAAAGGGTCCTACTAACCAAGTCCATTTTATTTTATCTGGAGTGAAAATACATCTTGCTGTCTTGCTATCTGAAGAATTTGCTATGTATTGACTGTCTTCAGTTGGAGTGCCTCCACTCCTCTTTAGCTGAGTGCAAACCTGTTAACGTTGTTAACTCATATGATAAATTATATGAATACATCTAAAAAATTACCAAATTTGAATTTTTTTTGTTGCATTTTTATTAAATTTAGTGCGCTATACATTTACGCGTTTTGACACGATTCTTAAAACTACACTTACGGACAAAAGTATCGACTCAACCTATAATCGCATATATTTGTACGTGTTTTTTTGAAAAGTACAGTAGTTATCCATAAAAATCGTATGTCATTGAAAAGTTTGAGACCTCAGCTTTATTATGGTACCTTTCAACCAATATTTGGTGAGTACTTTAAAAGTTAATGCTCTTTGGACGAAATCGTAGGGAAAATGGGAAAGTAAACTAAAACTGTTGTAAAATAACTTAAGCATGCTACCTTAAGGTACGTTGTCCTCGACACGACTGCATCGGGTCTAGCGAGAGCGACTCGCTCATTTCATATAAAAACTCGTTTTTAGAATGAGAGAAAAATGAGTTTTTATATTAAATCAGCGAATCGCTGTCGCTAGAGCCGATGCAGTCGTGTCGAGGACAACGTACCTTTAGACTCCTAAATTTGATAAAAGCCGATAAAGTCAATACTATACTTGAAAATATATTAGCGGTAACCATTTCTCCTTTTGCTTTGGTCCTAGTAACGATGTGGGGAGAAAGTCAGATTGGTGGGTTTAAAAAAAAACAATCAAATGAAAGCCTTGATAGTATATTGTAATTAATAAATTCAGAACAAAGTCCAGTCGACAAAAGGACATTGAAAATTGTATGCCGATAACACAAACATCTTATTCTTAGTGAATGCAGACAACTACCATCTACTTCTGCTCCTTGTTATGCGACTTCATATGCAAATTCAGTGAAGTTTGCTGATAATACCGTCTATCGCATATACTACAAACATAATTCTTTTCAGCTGCATGCACAAACTTGTGCGATCTCAAATTACTTTTGCTCACAAACGCTTTTCCACAAACATCACATTCAAATGGCTTCTCGCCCGTATGATGCCTTCTGACATGCTCCTGCAACCGATCCAAATGAAAATACGCTTCCGCGCAATGTTCACACTTATAATTTCGAATATTTCTGTGTTTACGCAAGTGATGTCTCAATTTAGCGGACGATTGAAAACGCTGACCGCATTCCTCGCACTGATGCGGCGTCTCCTTGGTGTGTATGCGTTCGTGAATCTTCTTTTCGCCACTCTGCACGAAACGTTTATCACAGTGGGCACATGCATATTTTTTGATTTGCAAATGTGCTCGTATATGATTCAGGAAATTTGGGTTGCTAGCAAACGCTTTTGGACAATGAGGACATTTGTAATGACGTTCGCCCGTGTGCACGGATTCATGTTCAAGACGCATTGTACGCGTCTTAAATGCTTTTTTGCAATACTTGCATGGATAGCGATTCTCGCAGGCATTGTGTGTAGCCGTATGTAGTTTTAGAGACTTTTTATTTTCACATTTTTCATCACAATAGCGACATATAAGCGGGTCGTCAGGAGGTAACATATTTGGAAATCCGTGAACTGTGATTTTATGGGAACGTATTTCTTGTGGATTTGAAAAAGTTTCACCACATACGGGACACGTGATTGTTCTCATAGAATTTTCAACCGCTTCTGTGGCCTTCTCATGAACATTTTTTTGATGAACTTTGAGTTGACGCTTACTGGGATAAGTTCGATCGCATTTGTCGCATGCGTATTCTTCTTCAGTGTCTGAAGCATTTTCCGTTGGTTTTGGAATTATCTCTCTTTTGGTACTTTTTTGGGGTTTTGGATGTCTATTCCTCATGTGTCCTAAAAGGGCATTTTTATAGGTATAACGACGTTCACAACCAGGCTCAGGACATTTTAGTCTCCGCTCAATGATATTCACCGGTTGGGACTGCTGAGGAGCACATGGCTCAATAACTGAATTGGCTTGGGGTTCTTGCTCAATGACACCTTTAGGATGCACACGCCTCATGTGTACTACAAAAGAATGTTTATTCGCATAGATCCGTTCGCATCCAGGCATTGGACATTTGTGTTTCGTTACACTCTCAACGATATTCTCCGGTTCGGATTGGTCGCTATCGCTTTTGTCTGTAGTCTGGTCGGAACTTGAGTGATCCGAGCCTTCATGCTGCATGTCGGAGGCGGAATGGGCAGTGTCAATGTTTGTCTGTGACGGTGTTCCCGGTATCATCTTTACTTCCATAGGTGAAATGTGCTCCTGTCTTTGGTGCCGTAGTAGAGTGGCCTTATATTTGTAAGGTCTGCAGCATATTTCGCATGTAAATTTCTGCTGAGCCTCATCAATTCCCCGGGCAGGCGATTTTTTTGTGGACTCACGTTGATGGCTTTTTGAGAAGTCGACACGATAGTCACATCCCTGAATTGGAAAAATACATACATAGAGATTTTTGTCAATGGGCATGGAAACGTGATTCATAACAATAAAACACGCTTGTTATATGTATCTACTTAATATTTAAACAAATTTTAATTAGCACGCTGTATGTTCGAAACAAAATTATGAACATTATTGGCATAGAGCTTAAAACTGGCCACTAAATTACGTTCGCCGAACGATTATCGGAAAAACACACACCTTAATGGAGCCCAGAGTAGAGGTGATTGCCGCTTGACTTTTCACTCGATTGGTACCTTGATATTCATGCTTGTGGGCGCGCCGGCTTTTATGTAGTATTAAAGACATCGACTCTGTTCTTAACTTCAATCGATGGTTTCGGAATCAACACACAAAAAAACCGGCCTGTGTTTAAATAAACGATACTCATTGGAATCAGCCGGCCCGCATGGATGGTAATGGAATATATTGGAAAAAAGGTGGATTGATGCGCGGGTGGACGGGAAGTTGGTTTGTTGACCACACTGATTCCGTTTTTTCCTTTGTTACGGAAGATTCTGTGCGGAATTGAAAACACTTCTTTTTTGGTGGATGTACGGATAGACGTGGTTTTGGGTCGGGTGTTGGATAAAATAAAAAGAAATTTGTGCACAAATGTCGGTGGCATGTCGGGAAATAGTATAGTGTCTTTTTTTTCCAACAAAACGATAAAGTGAACAATATAACGGATGGGCCAATTACAAGTTAGTTTTTAAATCATAGGTTAGTTTGACACTGACAGCTGTTTTCGCTCGAAATCTTGATAGAAAGTCAGTATCATACCTTCGCGGAACGAAATGATTCGCTTTACGCTTGAACAACGTTGGGAAATATTGAAAACTTATTTTCAAAGTGAGTGCTGTCTAGCCCAGAGCCAGTTACAGAGCCATGTTATCCGACTTTTTTTTTACTGAAATTGTAGACATGGATTTGGACGACCTGTGGTTCATGCAGGATGTCGCGCCACACAGCCCATGCCCCAATCGATCTTTTACGCACCAAATTCCCAAATCGTGTTATCAGCCGTCTTATAGCGATGTCAATTGGCCGCCTCGGAGCTGCGATTTGACCCCTTTGGACTTTTTTTTGTGGGGAACCGTGAAGGACTGATGTTATGCCAACAATACAGAAACGATTCAAAACCTTAAGGCCAATATCATCCAAACAATCCGTGAGCTACAGCCCGAAACCATCAACAGGGTTCTTGGAAAATTGGCGTGACAGAATGCGCTACTGCGACGACAGCTGGGGCAGCCACTTGAATGAAGTTGTGTTCCATCATTAATGGGAGCTTACTTACTTTCTAACAAAGCCATAAGACATGGAAAAAAGTTTAATTTTGTTCATTTTATTGCATTTTTAAAAACCAACTTGTAATTGGCCTACCCTGTATAACACAAAAATCAGTGTTCAAGTTCACGTTCTTAAGTGAACGAATGTTAAGTGCTTATACCTATACAATCCCGAGGACCATACACATCCTTGTGATCATGTCTACAGACCGCCATCCTGCTATTCATAGTCATACTTGATTTTCACACCCCCAGTTACATGGCAGTGAAGCGCATTCGACGGCACCCGAATTACGTGCGATAAATTTGTTTGGTGTCCCAATACATCCCAGTTCAAGAGATTGCGAGCAATTTGAATACGTTTCAACGTAAATCAAGTTCATCTGCAATATATATTCCTGTGCTGGCGTCTATTGGAGCCTGCAATTGTGGATTTGATTTGGATTGCGTATATTGTGTGTTTTTTTTACGGGGGTGCAGTTTTTTTTTGTTATTGAATTTTTTTTCTCTTTGCACTAATCTTTTGGATTCCCACGATCGATCGTCGGAGGCAGTGTACAACCAAAATTTGTAAGTTTCTTCTTTTTATTATTATTACTACATTCTTTATGCATCCTACATGCATTACATTTTTTTTAATCCTCTTTGAATTACAACTGAATTCTTTCTAGTTTATTGTGTTTTTGCTGGATTTATTTCTATTTTATTTCTTATGATCGCTTTTCACCCTGCATCATATTTGTGTATTTTTTGTAAAGAACTCCTTACTGTGACAATACAAGAATTAATGTCTAACTAAATTCTCTTCTTTTGGGTTCAGCCGTGTCCCGAAGGATGGGCACGTCCTTTCCTCCGTTTCTTTCAGCTTTCCCGAATTTAGATGGTGGCTTAATAAGGAGGGGGACGCGCTGACTCAATCGCCCACGCCACGCGCTGACCTCACCGGGTCACAATGCCACCGAGTCAGTGGCGTTCCCCTTATTTTTTTTTTTTTTGATGCAGTGACGACAGCTCGACCGTAGAGCCGTGGTCCGCCACAATACTCAAACTAATGAAAAAGCAAAAAAGTATTAAAGCGTATTCGTTTCCTGAAACCCCAAATCAACTTGAAGAATTTGTCTTTGCTAGATTAATCAGCTGAAGGAATCTATCCGCGAAGGAATCGGGACGAATTGAAATTGAATTACTGCGAAAGGTGGATAGAATTTATCGAAAGCAACCCCAAAATCTTTGTTATGAAAATGGCGTCTTTGGACATTTCTAATTTTTTTATAAACGCTTTCATATGCTGAGTGTTAATGCGACTCCTTATTTCTCATTTCATATGAATTAGTCCCATAATGACGTCACAACAATATTAATAGAGATTGCAAAATGTGATGGAGCCAGATTCCAGAGCAAGGAAATTTTGGTGGCAATCTTAAGATTCGTGCTCCGCGCCTCCCAAACACTGTCAGGAATGTAATATTTTTTATAAAGAAGACTTTAATTAGCACATAACTTAGTGAATTCCCTGATTTTGCTATTCCTGAGATGGATGCATTCATAAAATTTAGGCCAGTTCCAGGCGTTTAAGAATTCTAAAAGCAGCACCATCAATTCGAAACCCTTTGTGATTTTTTTTTTGTATGTGTCAGTTTATTTACTGTATTGAGACATTTTATTTAGCTCTATACCTATTTAATCTGAGTTTGATAGGAGACGATGAAGTTAATACTTCTATGCGTGCAAAATGTATTAGCGGTAACTTCCTCTCCTTTTGCTTTGGTCCTAGTATTGGTGTGTGGAGAAAGTCGGGTTGGCGGGTTAAAAAAAACAATCAAATGAAAGCCTTGATATTGTATTGTAATCAATAAATTCCGAACAAAATCCGGGCGACAATACCAAAAGGAAATTGAATATTTTATGCTTATAACACACACATCTTATTCTTTTCATCTACTTCT
Organism: Microchrysa polita; assembly: GCA_949715475.1. NCBI lineage: Eukaryota > Metazoa > Arthropoda > Insecta > Diptera > Stratiomyidae > Microchrysa > Microchrysa polita. The sequence continues at coordinate 28,107,097 of OX454418.1, forward strand.
GCTCCTTGTTATGCGACTTCATATGCCAATTCAGTGAAGTTTGCTGATAATACCGTCTATCACATATACTACAAACATAATTCTTTTCAGCCGCATGCGAAAACTTGTGCGATCTCAAATTACTTTTGCTCACAAACGCTTTTGCACAAATATCACATTCAAATGGCTTCTCGCCCGTATGATGCCATCTTATATGCTCCTGCAACCGATCCAATTGAAAATACGCTTCCGCGCAATGTTCACACTTATAATTTCGAATATTTCTGTGTTTACGCAAGTGATGTCTCAATTTAGCGGACGATTGAAAACGCTCACCACACTCCTCGCACTGATGCGGCGTCTCCTTGGTGTGTATGCGTTCGTGAATCTTCTTATCACCACTCTGCACGAAACGTTTATCACAGTAGGCACATGCATATTTTTATACCCTTCACTCGTAGAGTAAAGGGTATATTAACTTTGTCATGAAGTTTGTAACGCATTGAAGGAAGCATCTCCGACCATATAAAATATGTATATATATGATCAGCATGACGAGCTGAGTCGATTGGGCGATGTCCGTCTGTCTGTCTGTCCGTCTGTTGCTACGCGTTTTACTCGGCCAGTTTAAAAGCTATCGAGCTGAAATTTTGCACACATGTTTCTTTTTATTGCAGGCAGTTTGTATGTTTGAATCGCTAAAATCGGACCGTGGGGTCATGGGGCTGCCATACAAACCTAACCCCCCCCAATTTGGTTTTTCTAAGAAAAACTTTTTCATTTGTTTACTAATTTCAACGAAATTTTACACAAATGTGTTTCTATTGATAACACAAAACATATGTAAGAATGGATCAAATCGGACCATGGGGTCATGGGGCTGCCATACAAACCTAACCCCCCAAATTAGGTTCTTCTAAGAAAAACTTTTTCATTTGTGCACCAAATTGAACCAAATTTCACACAAATGTGTTTCTATTGATGCCACAAAATATATGTAAGAATAAATGGAATCAGACTGTGGGGTCATGGGGCTGTCATACAAACCCAGCCCCCAAATTGAGTTTTTCTAAGAAAAACTTTTTTATTTGTCCACCAATTTCAATCAAACCTCATAAAAGTGCATTTCATTTGATGCCACAAAACATGTGTAAAAATGAATGGAATCGGACGATGGGGTCATGGGGCTATCATACAAAGCCAACCTCCTAAATTGAGTTCTTCTACGAACAACTTTTTTATTTGTGCACCACTTTCAACCAAAACTCGTACAAGTGCACTTCAATTGATGCCATAAATAATCGGACTATGGAGTCATGGGGCTACCATACAAGCCCAACCTCCCCATTTTGGATCTTCTAAGAAACATTTTTTCTACACCAATTTTAAAAAAACCTCAATGCGTCTTTATCAAAAAAAAAAAGTAAAACAAATGGAATCGTACTATGGGGCCATGCTCCCGCATCCTCCAATAAAGTTTTCTGAGTTATTTTTTTTTATTTTACCACTTATTCCAACCAAACCTCACACAAATATTGTTTTATCGACGCCACAGAATTTGTCAATATAAAAAAAAACCCCAAAAAACTTTTAGCCCGAGGAGAGTGAAGGGTATTCAAATTTCGGCCGCGCCCGAAATTAGCCTCGGTCTCGTTTGATTTGCAAATGTGCTCGTATATGATTCAGGAAATTTGGGTTGCTAGCAAACGCTTTTGGACAATGAGGACATTTGTAATGACGTTCGCCCGTGTGCACGGATTCATGTTCAAGACGCATTGTACGCGTCTTAAATGCTTTTTTGCAATACTTGCATGGATAGCGATTCTCGCATGCATTGTGTGTAGCCGTATGTCGTTGTAGGGACTTTTTATTTTCACATTTTTCATCACAATAGCGACATGTAAGCGGGTCGTCAGGAGGTAACATATTTGGAAATCCGTGAACTGTGATTTTATGGGAACGTATTTCTTGTGGATTTGAAAAAGTTTCACCACATACGGGACACGTGATTGTTCTCATAGAATTTTCAACCGCTTCTGTGGCCTTCTCATGAACATTTTTTCGATGAACTTTGAGTTGACGCTTACCCGGATAAGTTCGATCACATTTGTCGCATGCGTATTCTTCTTCAGTGTCTGAAGCATTTTCCGTCGGTTTTGAAACTATTTCTCTTTTGGTACTTTTTTTGGGTTTTGGATGTCTATTCCTCATGTGTGCTAAAAGGGAATTTTTATAGGTATAACGACGTTCACAACCAGGCTCTGGACATTTGAGTCTCCGCTCAATGATATTTACCGGTTGGGACTGCTGAGAAGCACATGGCTCAATAACGGAATTGGCTTTGGGTTCTTGCTCAATGACACCTTTAGGATGCACACGCCTCATGTGTGCTACAAAAGAATGTTTATTCGCATAGATTCGTTCGCATCCAGGCATTGGACATTTGTGTTTCGTTACACTCTCAACGATATTCTCCGGTTCGGATTGGTCGCTATCGCTTTTGTCTGTAGTGTCGGAACTTGAGTGATCCGAGCCTTCATGCTGCATGTCTTCGTGCTGCATGTCGGAGGCGGAATGGGCGGTGTCAATGTTTGTCAGTGACGGTGTTCCCGGTATCATCTTTACATCCATAGGTGAAATGTGCTCCTGTCTTTGGTGCCGTAGTAGAGTGGCCTTATATTTATAAGGTCTCCAGCATATTTCGCATGTAAATTTCTGCTGAGCCTCATCCATTCCCCCAGCAGGCGATTTTTGTGTGGACTCACGTCGGTAGTTTTTTGAGGAGTCGACACGATAGTCACATTCCTGAATTAGAAAAATACATACATATAGATTTTTGTTAACGGCCATGGAAACGTGATTCATAACAATAAAACACGCTTGTTATATGTATGTACTACATATTTAAACAAAGTTTTAATAACACTCTGTATGTAACAAAATTAGGAACATTATCGGCATTGTCAAATAGGGCTCAAAATTGGTCACTAAATGACATTCGCCGGAGAAATATACACCTTAAAGGAACCCAGAGTATCACTTTGAGGTGATTGCCACTTGATTTTTCACCTGATTGGCACCTTGATATTGATGCTTATGGGCTTAGGGGACGCCGACCGGCTTTCATGAAGTATGGAATACAGCGGCTCTTTTCTTAACTTCAATCGATAATTTCAGTCTACCATCATTCATTATGCAACATAGAAGGGACATTCATGATACTAACTGTAAGCTTCCCAATCGTTTTCATCTAACTGTATATCTCTCTCCAGCAGTACGAAGAATCATCATACCCATCATAAAAATCTCCTTCATCGCTTCGATTTACAGGTAGTTGAATCAAGCAGGATCTCCACGCTACGGACCGCCCCAGGAAGCGCGGGGATGGAGGAGAAAAGCGACATCTGCAAGATCTCGTGCAGACAAACGAATAGCATAGTGATATTTTAGGGTAATATCTGCACGTCGTTCCCTAACCCCATTCCAGGGGCATTATTTTCAAATGATTTGACGGCGAGGCTTCGAATATGGGTGGCGTTGCCAAATTTCACGGCTGCCAGAGCGCCAAGTGCATATTGTGTTTGAATCAAAAGGATCGATGCCAATGGGAGCGTGCAACCGCACCTTAATGTCCCATTCATTCAAATTATAATCAACAAATCCTTGTTGCTGCAGGCTGGTGATGGCAAGAGCGTAGTGAGCAGATCTTCCTCCGCGGAAGAGATTGAAGCGGCACCGTCTGCCCGTGGACAAAATGTGTGGGGATGCAATTTGCCGACTGAGGTGGGTGCCGGTTGGCAGGCCAGCCGGGTATGCGCAACAGAGACTCTTCTGCATGCTCCCAGACGGGAATATTGTTTACCATTGTATGGTGGCATCCCCGGCAAGGTAACAAGAGACGTGCACAGATAGTAGGAAGTTGGGTTGCGGAACTGCGTCTTTTTGTGCTTTACGAGAAGACCCTTTTCAAAGTACAAGAAAAAAGAAACTAAAATGCGCGAAGACCTCGCCATTCTGCTCTCGCCGTCAAAAGCCCTTTAATTTAAACTAATTCCCCCCTCATGTGTGTGAGCGTCTACATAGGCATGCGACATTTCTTATAAATGTCGGGCAGCACAAACTCAGCCCTATACTACCGCTCTGAGCTCCAGCAAGCACATGCCGCTGCTGGCTTGTTGAGCACTTCTGGAACTTATCCAGAAAATATGATTTTTCAAGCAATAACCGACGAAAGTCAGTTGGGCATGCGCAACCAGAAGCGCCTGCTTACCTCTCGGCTCAAGATACAACGGACAGCACACATCCCGCCCAACACTCCGCCTGAGCTACAACAAGCCGTTGAAGGTGACAGAACAACAACGATTGCCACTTTTTCGCTTATATGATCCGTTCGCTGCAATTATTATCTAGCTCGGAATATTTGGGCGTTATTTTGGACTCGAAACTCAACTGAAAGTTGAACATTGAAGAGCGCGTTAAAAAGCCTGGCTTGCTTGTTACGCCTGCAAGTCAGATTCAACATGAAAAAGGGTCCCGGGCCAAGCATGGTATTAGGGATTTACACAGCGGTTGTTTGACCCATCCTAACATGCGGGTCACTAGTCTGAGGGCCAGCGATCAGGAAAGGATACAGTGTAACAAAACTTGGAAGAGTGCAAAGATCAGCTTGCTTCAGTATCACAGGTGACACGCGAACATGCCCGAGGGATGAGGGAATATAATCCTGCATCTTCCACCCATCCATCTTTTTATTAACCAATTGACAGCATGCAGCGCAGTCAGGCTCAAAGAGTTAAATTGCTAGAGCGTTAGACCTTACGGCCAAAGCATTATTCTAACGGACTTCAAAGTGCCCAAACTAATTTTTGAGAAAAACTTTGATGCAAAATTCCCCACCAGAAGTTGTCAAGGACTTTCACTTTCTTAAGCGATGGGTCTAAAAGGGATTGTGCATTCGTGCCGGAATCTTTTTCGGCTTTCTAAATATCTCTGAATACTACCGCCTTCCAGTACTTTTCAAGCTGAAATGCAACCATGAAGGCCTGTCATTCAGTCAAGTACTCAGATGCATACAAGACAACCACTGTACCGCCATTTGCTTAAATAGTCAGGCTGCTATCTATCATGGCATTGAAATTGGTGAAGACGATTTCCAAGGTTGTTGAACTATGCCAGGTTTGGCACACAACAACGAATCACAATACTCTGGATGACATAGCAACATAGAGGGAAACAAGATGGCTGATGAACTGGCCAATAGAGGTGCGCCAAGAGCCAATGCTCAAACATCCAAATAATGGCCAAGATTTCCACTATGCTTGGGCCTCTCGCGAATTCGCTCTGAAGTTTTTCTTTTGCGAGAACTTAAAAAGGGCTATTTTGACACACCTAAAATGCTTTTTTTTAACTTGGCCGCAACCGCACTGTCCGGAACTTGCCGCGCGGTACAAAAGATCAACGATGTAGACAACATACGCCTGGCAGAGAGAAACGATATTTGTTTGTTGTTATTTCTTTGCTGTCGAAGCGTTTGTTGTCCACAACTTTGATCTTTTGTACATCATGGTTAGGCGAACCCCGGACATTGTGGAGCCGGCAGTATGCTTAGTGTCCGTTCGGCCAGGGGGTATTTAAGTGAGGGAACTGGGGGACTCGAAATTGGAGATTCAGGCAGTAAATGCCAGACGTCGGGTTGTCATGCCATGTTGATGATGGTGTACATTCACAGTATATCTGGGCCGACTGCATGCGGACTCTATGAGAGCTGCTTGCAATAACAGACGTCAGACAGTTGAGATTATTTCTAGGCGCTAGAAAGCGGCACGAATCAGACGTGAGCAGGGCAGTTTGATCCGGCATGCCACGTACACGTATGCTGTACCGTCAATGAAGCCAAAAGGAACTACTCTTTAGTGGATTGGGAAGGGCTGTAATGCAAATCTTCTAATCTAAAGAATTTAGGAAAGCATATAGACAATAAAATGCCATTGGCACACAAGATAGTATTTCTTGAGACATATCGATTTATTTAAGATAAACAAATTCAAAGTAACTCTAACTCGGTCTATAATATATTTACCAAATTGAAACGGTCGACTGCTACTCAAGCATCCTCATGGTGTGATTTCATATGCAAATTGAGCGTAGCCGACCGATTAAAACGTCTATCACATAAGCTACAGGCGAAATTTTGTTCGCTCGAATGCACAGCTTTGTGCGCTCTCCAATGGCGTCGACTGTAAAAATCCTTCCCACAAATATCGCATACAAACGGCCTCTCACCTGTATGCCGAGATCTAACATGATCCTGTAATCGGTCCAATCTAAAAAACGCATTCGGACATTGGTCACACTTATAATTTCGAATATTTCTATGTCGGTACAAGTGTTGTTGTAACTTAGAACTCGAATAGAATCGTTGACCACACTCCTCGCACTGATGCGGTCTCTCCTTGGTGTGCATTATTCGTTCGTGACTTTTTTTGTCACTACTCTGCACGAAGCGCTTATCACAGTACGCACATGCATAATTTTTGATATTCAAATGTCCTCGTATATGAGTAGTCAAGTTCGTACCACAAGCAAACGCTCTTGGACAATGCGGACATTTAAAGTGACGTTGGCCTGTATGTGTGGATTCATGCTCCAGGCGTACAATACGCGTCTTAAATACTTTGTTGCAATACTTGCACGGGTAGCGATTTTCGCCTGTGTGAGTCGCCTTGTGTTCTAACAACGTGTTTTTATTTTCGCATTTTTTATCACAATAGGGACATGTTAACGGGTCGTCTGAAGGCAAAGGGTTGGGAAATCCATGAGCTATGATTTTATGCGACTGGAATTCTTTTGGAACTGAAAACGTCTCACGACATACCGGGCACGTGAATGTTTTCTTAGGATAGTCCTTAGCATGAACATTTTTTTGATGGATTGTAAGTTGATGTTGGCTCAGATAAATTCGATTGCATTTGTCGCATGGATAATCTTGTTCCAAGTCGGAATTGTCATCCGTTGGCGGCGGAATCAACTCGCTTGGGTGGATACTCCTAATGTGTGCTAAGACGGATTTTTCACGGATATAGCGACGTTCACAATCGGGTACCGGACATTTGAGTCTTTCTATGCGCTCAATAGTAATCAACGAATTGGATTGTTGACAATCGGTTTTGCCTGTAGTTCCAATAATTGAACTGGCTTGGGTTCCTTGTTCAATTACACCTCCCGGGTGCATACGTTTCATGTGCTTTGTAACAGAGTGTTTATACGCATAGATATGTTCACAGCCGGGCATTGGACATTTGTGTTTCATTACACTTTCAATGACATTTTTCGGTTTGGATTGATCGCAATCGCTTTTCTCTGCAGATTCGTTACTTGAGCTATCCTGGCTTTCCTGTTTCTTGTCTTCATTGCAGATTGAATTGGCTGTGGCAATAATTTTCTCCTCGAACTGTGAAGAGCCACAGGATGTATGATAGTTCCTTTTGTGCCTTAAAAAAGTGCCTTTAAATTTGAAAAATTTCGAACATATATTGCATGTAAATTTCTGGCGAGTCTTATTGATTTTCCCATCAGGCGATTTTCCTGCTGACATGGGTGGTTGGGTTTTGAAAGAGTCCACACGATAGCCAGATTCCTGAATTAGAAAAATATGTATATAGAATTTCTGTATATGCTGGTGGTGGAAACGTGTTTCATCTCAATGACCACACGCTTGTAATATGTATGTATGTACTTCGTATTTTAAAAAAATCAGAAGCAATGCATATGTTCGAAAAACAAAACAAGGAACACATCTGCGTACCCGAATAGTGCCCATAATTCGTCACCAAATTACGCTTGCCGAGCTATCGTAGGTCCATTCTATCCTATGCAGCAGAGAAAGGACCAATACTGTGGTAAAAGAGGGATCGGCTGATTTGGAGAACGACATGATTCGATCTAGAATATGTAGCTGGATAGACTTCATATAACGACAACCATGGCGAATTCAAACCGCGTGTAAGCAGGCTTGCGGTATGATACGCGAGTATCGCGGTGAGGGCTAGTGCAAGACATTACTATGGACGACCTAATCGTACAAATGAACTGCAGGCGGGCCTCTACCATGCACACGACCTTGGGGACAGGCCCATGAGCAGTGCAGCGTCGATAGCCATCCTGCAGGAACCCTGCATGGTCAATGACAGCGTAGTGGGCCGCCTCCCGAGTACCATGGAATCGTTTTCTTCTCAAGCGGAGGGGAGATTGAGGTGCGCGGTGGTCGTGCAAGACATTACTATGGGCGACCTAATCGTACAAATAAACTGCAGGCGGGCGGCCTCTACCATGTGCCCGACCTTGGGGACAGGCCCATGAGTAGTGGAGCGTCGATAGCCATCCTGCAGGAACCCTGCATGGTCAATGACCGCGTAGTGGGCCTCCCGGGTACCATGAAATTGTTTTCTTCTCAAGCGGAGGGGAGATTGAGGTGCACGGTGGTCGTGTGCGACTTGACTGTGTCCTATTTGGGGACATGACTAGTGAGCAGGGGGTATGTGTGAATGTCTCTGGTGCATTTGGCTTGTTTGGATGAGGTCCTGCACCAGTCATCCTTGGTAGGGACGCAAACGGAACATCTGCTCTCGGCACAGCACCATGGTCTACCTACTCACCCTCGCGATCAGAGAGGAGATGCACTCGCGGAGTGCCTGATAGCCAATAGCATGATCGTCTGAAAAAATCGTCCACGTCATACGTATATGGCAAGGACGGTACAGGATGCAACGGTATGAGTGATATTGACGTGACTTGTGTAAATAAAGCTACAACGCAGTTTGAGTATGAATGGCAGATAGTGTCCAATCTCAACATCAGCCATCACAACCTCATTCAAATTCCAATAAGTTTCAATGCGGTTGCGCCTACCAGAGTTGACATGCCTGCGGTACCTAGGTGGTAAACTGAGCATGCAAACTGGACAAGATTTAGACTCGGATCTTGCCTCGACTTCGGAAGCGTTTCCAGCGAGCCAGATTGTGCTGTTATGCAGAGGTAGATCTCCATGATACTGCCTTTCGGCGGGCGAAGAGTAAGTACCACTGCATGATGGCAAAGCGCAAGGAGGACGACTGGAAGCGATTTGACAGAAATTGTTCTGATGACCCCTGGGGAAATGCACACCGATTTTGTAGAGGCAAACGGGCACGGTGTGAAGTGTCTAGTCTCATCACTGAAACTGCCACGACGATATATGTGGAAGAGAGCATCGAGATTTCTTTTCCGCAGCTGACTCTGTTGATGTTTTCCTTTGTGAGCGAGTTGAAGGAAATGTAGAAACCCCTTCCCTGCAAATCGACGAAATCGAAATGACCGGTCAGATGTGTAAAAGCATCTGGCGGGCCGTTCCAGAGTACATACAGAGCCTTTTTGAGTCTTGCTTCCGACCCCGTACTTTTCACGGGAGTTTGAAAGCCACGCGGTGGTCGTGCTGCTAAAAGGCCCTGATAAGATCCGATCAGACCCTTCATTTTATCGAGGCATCAGTCTCCTCCCAGTATTTGGCCAATTCCAGAAAAGGATACTGGTGGATAGGATTGAGGTTCGCATTGGAGATCGGGTGTCGGACAGACTGTATAACTTTCGTAAGGGAAGATCAGTTGAGGATGCACTTCTATTCGTCCAAGGGTCAGTCAAAGACAGGGGTGCCACACGGTTCCTTAGACTCTTTTGTTGTAAATTTCAAGGACGCGTTTGACAACCTGAGTGCCATTTTGCACAGGCTTAAAGCAGCTGGCTGTCCGGAAATAGGCAAATCAAGAATCGTCTGGAAAGCCACCATGGCAGGAACGGACGATAAACCAATGAACTATTCCTGTAGGCAGACTCTGTCTTGTCTAGATGGCAATCTAGATGGGACCAGTCCACTCGCGGTAGAATTACATTCGAGTATCTTAGGGATGTCTGCGAAGCAGCCAGAACCCTTGAAGACTTTAACCTAAGTCTCTGAGACCCGATCATATTTCTCTGAACCAGTTTAACTTGGTTAGCGATTTCTGGCTTCATATCCGAGTTATCTGTCCGAGGCACTCGGATATAGGGGACCTAGATTCTTTTGGAGTTCTCCTCGCGGGTGTCGCAAGGTGCTTGACCAGAAAGGAACGTGTTAAAGCACTCAAGGTATTTACTCTTGAAGTATTTAGACGTCGAACGTTGCAGGTAAATGATTGAGCAGCAAGATTAGCAAAGCTATACTGTAGTCTAGCGTTGGGACTTGTCAATTGTTGGGTAGTAGGGTTTAGGACGAGCAGGAAGAACTCCCACTGGCACAAAGACATTGTTTCGATTCCAGTGGGACCTGCAGGAAATGACTATCCCGCTCCCCTGAATAGTTAGGCCAAGAGTCCTACGTGAATGTGCAAGGCGCCCACGCTGCAGCAGTGGCTTGAGGTCCACTGCGAGACCGAAGCAGAGGTCCTATATCTTTTAGCACGGGGTGTCGAGATTAGAGCCGAAGTGCGGTAATTACCCTCAACCGACACACGAAATAGGCCCCCAAGAGGGGTGTATCGTGCGTGTTGTAGCTTTACAATGGCGTATTGTATTGGCCTATGTTGAATAACTGCCTTAGTGACAGGGCATGGTAATCTGCGGCCACTAATCTTACCCCTCTATGACTGTGGGAAAACCCTATCGCAGCAGCCACGTTCCTGTCCCTGGAGAAAACGCTTTTGGGAAGGAGCGGAGAGAGCACAACTGAAGCCCAAGAGTGGAAGAGGCAGACCACGCTAGGGGATAGTCATCAATTTTTTTTTGCTTTGAAATACGCGTCTGGCTCTACCATAATAATTTCGAAACGAAATTGGCACGTTCACGACAATGGACGTAAGTGAAACTTTTGGTATGTACGTTCTCCACTAGCAACTGCGCTTTTGTCGATTTCTACGTGTTCAGACATTTTTATTTTTTTTGGCAACATGAAGTCTAGATTTGTGGGATATGCGCACTGTATCACTAGGATCAATCAATCCATCGAATCTGCTGCCCAACCGTCGTAGTGAAATAGAAATTCGAATCAGTCCGTGTTACTGCAGATTTTTTATTCAACAGGACAAAACTGTGGTTCAAGTACACCTCTCTCTTGCTATTCTGCAAGATATTTCTGCATATTGTACTCGTGGATGATGGTGAACAAATTATGGCGATAAGCACTTATCTCGGAATTTTCCAAGTGAACCACTCCCATCACTTTCCATTACCGTAATTGTAATTTTTCCTATCAAAATTAGGGAAGATTATGCAAGGCTTATAAGAATTTTGAAAGCGCTAGAGGACACCGAATACATATTGCGCGCAGCTTATGTTCGACCAGCCAGTATGTAAATATTTAAGGAACATCGTAGATTGACAGGGCACCAGTCCTATCTATTAACTCTGTGAGAACTGCTCGTCTAAACCGATGCCATCCAGTTAACATACTTCTTGGGCACTGCCGAACTTGGCTACCTGTGGCCATTGGCAAACTCTCCAGAAACAAGTTCCGGATGAACAACCGCTCATTAGAAATTATTAATCCATGTGAAGCGAACATTGCACTCATTGCTAGTCGTATGGTATAACGAACTGTCGCGTGCTAAACGTACCATAACTATAGAATGCAGAGATTCACTAAATGTAACAATTTTCTTATGAAATGCTCCAAGACAGCTAGAGAGAGCTTTGTGAAAATATTTACCCCCCAAAACAGGTTTTGACAAAACTGGATTCTGATGTGTACAACACTTCCGATCCCATGCAGTAAAAACTAAATACCGACTCCAGATAACTCTTTTCCTTTCATTCGCAATTTTTTCCCTCGTACATGAAAACGTATAAGCTTTTGGCTTTGAGCTTTCCGTTTCTAGTCTTCTGATCGTTCTTCATTTTTTTTTAACGAATAATACGGAAAATTTATAAGGAACGCGACATCAAAATCCTTTGATCGGAAAGTCAGTGGTGGCATTCTGTAACGCGATAGATGCTTTAATTGTGTGGGTACCGTCTAACGCTAGGAAGGCTGCTTACCGTTAAAGATATTTGGTCCTAAAGTTCAAATCACTCCAATGTAGAAGTGCTTTTTGACGAGACCCATTGATTGAAGTCGACTTTGACTTGCTTCAGCCGAAACAGCCGTGCGGGGATCCTTTCAGCCGGCTAGGAATCCTGTCGGAAAAAAATCTCGTAGGAAAAGATGACATGAGAACTAGTGTCACCGAGCAATTCAAGTCACTGATGGTGTTTTCCCCGCCTTACTACGGAACCATTTTGAAGAATATAAAAATGATAGCGAGCAAAATATTCATACCTTCTTTGCAGAATTTTCGATTTTGTTTATTATTATTAAACTTTACATACATAGCTCTAACATAGCCTATAATAAACTTAAACGTTACACACGTCCTCCACCTCTATATTGTGCGTTTTCATATGCAAATTAAGTGACGCTTGCTGATAATACAGTTTATTACATATACCACAAGCAAATTTCTTATCACCCATATGTACATGTTTGTGCGAATCCAAATTGCGTCGACTCACAAAAGCTTTTTCACAAATATCACACTTAAACGGCCGCTCGCCCGTATGCCGTCTGATGTGCTCTTGCAATGTGACCAATTCAAAAAAAGCCTTCGGACAAATATCACACTTATAGTTACGAATATTTCTATGTCTACGCAAGTGATGTCGCAGTTTAGCGCCCGATATAAAGCCTTGACCGCATTCCTCGCATTGATGCGATATCTCCCTGGTATGTGTTCGTTCGTGAACTTTCCACTCGTTACTCTGAACGAAGCGCTTATCACAGTAGGCACACGAAAATTTTTTAATATTCAAATGCGATCGTATATGCGGGACCAAGTTTGCACTGCTAGAAAATGTCTTCGGGCAATGAGGACATTTGAAATGACGTTCGCCTGTGTGTGTGGATTCGTGTTCCAAACGTGACATACGACATTGGAATGTTTTCGGGCAATGCTTGCATGGATACCGATTCTCGCCGGGACCGTGAGTAGCCTTGTGCAGTAGCAAGGCGTTTTCATTTTCGCATTTTTTATCACAATAGGGACATGTTAAGGGATCGTCTGGAGGCAACAAATTTGGAAATCCGTGATCTGTGATTTTATGGATTTTACGGTCTTTTGCATTTGGGAACATTTCGCCACATATAACACACGTATATGTTTTATCTCCGTAACTGTGATTTTGTGCGTCTTCTCCGTCATTCCCATGAACAGCTTTTTTCTGCGCTCCAACTCTACCGTCATCCTGATGATTTCCGGGTGGTATTTTGCCTGTGTGCCTCTCCTTCGTTCCATTTGGGTTTTCATTAGCTTTCATGTGTGCATGTCGCATGTGTTCCAAAAGAGAGGTTTTCATCATATAAATGTGATTACATCCGGGCATTTGACACTTGAAATATTTTTCATTCCCGTGTGCATTTCTCATGTGTACAAAAACGGACTTTCTGTAAACATAGCTCCGTTCACAACCAGGCATTGGACATTTGTGTTTTTGAATACTTATCCCGGATTTATCAGCTTCGCTTTTCTCGGTATCTCCTATAATTGAACTTGATTGATTCTCTTTTTTACTTGAATGATTCTCTTTTTTACTTGAGTGATTCTCTTTTTTTAAGTGTGCATTTTTCATGTGTACTAAAACGGACTTTTTAAATACATAGCTTCGTCCACATCCAGGCATGGGACATTTGTGTTTCGTCTCACTATCAAATTCGGATTGATCAGAATCACTTTCATCTGTAGTTTCGTGAATCCAATTTTCTTGGTTTACATCATATTGATTGTCTTGAGACGATGTGTTGGGCTCACTGTCAAAGATTGAATGTAACATAAGATCCGTGTCAACATTTTTCGGTTCTAGATTGATAGAACCCGGTGATCCCATTATTATCTGCACTTCTACAGGTGGCGGATGTGCATTTCTCTTGTGCCTTGCCAGGGAGGTTTTGTACTGGTAGGATTTCGAACATATGTCACATGCAAATTCATGCAGAGTCTCGTCGATATCGTTGCCAAGAAATTTTTCAGCTGAAGCGTATGGTTTGCTTTTTAAGGAGTCGACGCGATAACCAGAGCCCTGAATTAGAAAAATACATACATATAGTATTTATGTATTACGATGATGGTGGAAACGTGTTTCATTTCACTGAGCACGCTTGTCATTTCTACTTCAAGTCTAGATTATTGTTAATAGAAATTTAATTGTTCGAATGGCAAGTAGAAAAATGAGTCCATTCAGAATCCTTTCTACGCTGCTAAATTAGAATGCAGTTTGAGTAGGACTTTTCGGCCTCACCGAATGCACTGAATGATGAGCTTCGTATTATACGAAGACGGTTAGTTCTTAGACAGACAGCAGAGGCATTATTATGGAAAAGAAATTATAATGAAAGTTAAAAATCGAGACACATAATGTTGTCGTCATTTACTTTTGTTGTTTGTGTAGCTTTAGTTCAGAGAGAGACGACAGTTTCATTGTTACAAATACGATACGAAATCGGTTCCTCACGGGTGTGTAGTGTTCGCGGAGTAGCTGTCAGTGCCCGGACAGTGAGTAGACGATTAAGGGAAGCGAATAACACTCGAAGACGGGCTGCCACGAGCCATAAATTGACTGCACGAAACCGACAGAAGATGCAATGTTCTACAGGCATCCGGGTGAGCGATTTGCGCAGCGCTGTTTCACTGAAACGGTTGCATACGGCGGCGGTTCCTATATGATGTGGGCTGGCATTTCTTTAGAGGGAAAAACGGAGCACGTATTCCTGCCCGGAAGAGGCCGAGGAGGAAGGCTGACAGCTGATCGATAACTTACCGATATTCTCCGTGCTCACGTTGTGCCCTACGCAGCGTTTATTGGCGAGAACTTCACTTTGATGCACGACAATGCCCGGTGTCACGCATCGCGTCTCACTCGGCAGTTCCTGGAGGAAGCCAATATGCCGACACTTAATTGGCCTGCACGCAGTCCAGACATCAATCCCATTCAACACTTATGGGACGAGCTCAAGAGAAGAGTCCGAGCCAGAAATCCAGTCCCTTTGTCCACTGAAGAATTGAAGGCAGCGCTATCAGAGGAGTGGAACGGTATTCCTCAATATACCATCAGCAACTTGATCAGATCAATGAGGAATCGACTGGAAGCGACCATTAGAGCAAGAGGAGGCAATAACAAATACTGAAATAATAAATATTTGAAATATTTTCCAACAGTTCTTGTTTTATTTCAAAAAAAAACCTAACACCAAACCATTTTGATACTTTCCCATTTTCTCTACGATTTCGTTCAAAGAGCATTAATTTTAAAATTACTCCCCAAATATTGATTGAAATGGTACCAACATAAAGCTGAGGTCTTAAGCTTTTGAATGGCATACGATTTTTATGGATAATTACCGTACTTTTCAAAAATACGTACAAATATACTCGATTATAGATTGAGTCGATACTTTTGTCCGTAAATGTATATACGCAAGTTCAGCCAATACCTATTTTCTTTGATTAAAATGTCTGTGCAGTTCTATTTCGGAATATTATGCGTATTTTTTGTACTCCGGTGCTCAAAGAAAAACAGTTTTATTTATTTTCCAATTTTAACCAAACAACGCATAAAAATCAAGTTGTTCTAATGCCGGCCTCACACTGATCGGGATCCGCCAAACCGCCAGGTACGCAAAAATAGCGTTCCTTGAATTTCCCCATTGCCTCTCTTCCTCCCAGGCCTCTGTTGTCTGCAACTTTGATCTTTTATATCGCGCGGTTAGGCAAACCCGATAAGTGTGGGGCCGGCATAAGACCAAACCGCGCGCAACAAAAGATCAAAGTTGTAGACAACACATGCCAAGGAGGGACAGAGGCGATGGATACCGGTACCGATATTCGGTAACTGCCAGCAGTGTGATTGGAGGAGTCCAAGGTACGGATCTTGGGGACCGATTTTCTGAGGTGAGTTTGGAAAAGCAAAAACTGTATGTGAGCCAATCGTAATCAAACCTCTTCTCATATGCATCCCTATTGACGTCACAAAAACAGATGTAGGACAAAATCAAAATATGAGGACTTGGAGATTTCACAGAAGCCCCACCCCCAAATGGAGGTTGCAAGACTTATGTGGACACGGAAGGAGTGACACAAGTCATAAGGTTGGAAATATTCGCGCGAAAGGGTGGACGGAATCCAAATTTCAGCCGTGAACCAAATTAGCCTCTGTCTCTTTTTTGTATCATATACAGCCTTAGAGAAAGCATAGCAACCCATGTGCATGCGTTAGTCCAGAGTGGGCATCAGAAAATAAAAATGGCACCGTTTTCACACTATTGCAGTTCATAGTATGTGTGAAAATTTAATTCAAATAATTGTTTGTTTACAATTGAGAATATAAAATCCGCGTAATATTTATTACTCTCTTAAAATGCCGACGTGATAATTAATCCTTCTGTTGGCGTATAGATCTAGACAAACCATTGGTACTATATCTTGGTGAAATATATCGTTCAACAATATTTTCCACCCCTTTCCATATATGTATTTCAAAGGGACTGACGGCTACAAATGCGATCAAACGTTCGGCGAAATATAAACTATGTCTAAAGAAACGACAAAAATCGGCGTATCATCGTAAGACATAATATGTAAACCGTGTCTAGAACTAAAATTAGACCTCTTCAAAAAATAAAATTAATTTTACAGAAGATTCAGCTAAACCTCAGGCATAATAGCTCGTAGGCGGCGACAGAAGGGTTAACAATTGCATCGACAATATTTTGACATTTGAAATAATTCGTGGAGTGTAGGTAATTCATTTGGAGTCAAACACATATGGGGGGTTTTATGATCACATAGCCACTCTGGGCTAAAGCATGCAATGCTTTCTCTAAGTATCCAGCAGATATCGTTTATAACGACATCGAAGGGACTGACTATTTTACGTCGTTATAACCGATCGTCGTTATATACGACCATAGCGTTAGAGCGTCTTATCGTCGTTATAAGCAATCATAGCAATGTAAAGCCTAACAAATTTACTAAAGAGATACAGCAATAAAACACATCACAAGAATTCCCACAGGGTGGCCCATCAAAAGGTTTGAGATCTGAAATTTTGACAAATTTTTTGGTATTTATTGTATTTGAAAAATTATGTCTGATTAATAACACATACAAAAATTAGCCCCGTTTCAGACCCGACATTTTCTTGTTCTTCTTTGTTAATGTACCTATGTGGCGACAAGAGTATACGTCTTTGTGTGTTCCCTCAATGGAAAGGTTGACTGAATTTTTATTTCATAAAATATGGATAAATTGAACAGCGTTAATTTTTATTGAATACTGCACTTTTTGTTTGTGAAAAAGATCGGATATTTATAGGGCTCCAATAACAAGCGTATTTTGAAATTATCTTAGTTGAAAAAAAAAACAATATATTCAGATTTTTAGCACCGTCTGACTGACACCTAATTGTTTGTCGGAAATAAAAAATAGAGAATAAAAATCATTTTTAATACCAATAAGGGCATTAATGGTAAAGTTAGCAAATTGTTTAATTGTGGCTTTGAAGACCTGCTGTTTTCCAACAGCAGATAAAATTAACTTTATCTTCGGTTAACTCTTTATTTTTTCCAATATGTGTGGTTTATTTGCATGTTCAAGTGTTCCAAGAGAATAAAGTCTGAGCTGATTAAATCGGGAACCGATTAGGACGTTGCCGGCTCTCGATATGACCCTGTGTCAAGAAGCAATTCACGGAAAATTACTACGCTCCACAAAAAAAAAGTTGCAATCTAATAAATATTAAGGAGCTTTAGCAAGCCGAGTTGTACACCAGAAACGGTTTTTACGACTTTCTAAAATTTCTTAATGAATATTGACGTTTTTACACGGTGAATTGAACTGAAAGGTTTCAAGCAAAGAATGCAATGGTAGCTGCTCCACTATCCAGGACGATCGTTGGTACTGACTTAAAGTGGATAGCATAAAGCATAAAGTTTAGGGCACATTTCGAAAACGACTTCAAATATTTAGTGACGAACTTTTGACGTACACAGAGGCGTTGTTTCAAATCCTTTACTGTGCTGATTGTTTTATTGCAAACAAAATTTCATAAATTTAACTATCGATATTTTAGTTAAATTTTGAAAGGTTGACTGCGATGGGATTTCGCGTCTAAAAACAAGAACTCCTGCAATTTTTTTTACATACGAAAGAACTTTCGAGCTTGATTCTAAATTTTATTCTAAACTCAAATACGATATATGCATGTCGGTAAAGCAATCTCATTTCACATACAAAAACGACATGCGACCATCGTTCGTCGTTCCTTATTAAGGCGGAAAAATTCCGTCGTTATAACCGATCGGTTGTTATCGCGATGGTTGCTATATCCATGAAAAATTAAACGCACGAACTTCTGGAGTTACATTACTATATTGTTAGGAATATTGCTCTTCGAGCGATTTCCCGATTTACGGGCATATCCACTCGGAGAGTGCAAAAATATGTATGACATTAATCGGTTTCGATTGAATGCATATGACATGGCACTCTCATCAGGTGCCGCCGCTAGTGCCATGTCATATGCATTCAAGGACGGCACGACCGAGAATGCACCGGCTGGTTGTTCCTCGCCGCCTGCGGCCGCAGCTTCGTATGATTTTTTCGGGTTTATATACGGCGAGGAACAACCAGCCGGTGCATTCTCGGTCGTGCCGTCCTTGAATGCATATGACATGGCACTAGCGGCGGCACCTGATGAGAGTGCCAGGTCATATGCATTCAATCGAAACCGATTAATGTCATACATATTTTTGCACTCTCCGAGTGGATATGCCCGGAAATCGCTCGGAGAGCAATATTCCTAACAATATAGTAATGTAATTAACTTTTGTACCCGCACTAATGGGAAACGGGTCGGCAGCGCAGGGCTCCACGGCTGTTTCGTGCGATGCGGAGGCTGCGTCCCAGTATACACATTCCACTTCTGGAGTTCTCGGGACCGTTTTAAACGATATCCATTGTACTATAACGTTAAATCTGATATAATGTACGTGTAATAGTAGGCACGTTTTATTGTGTTTATCCCGTGCAGGTTTGGGTAGAACTTCATATAAAAAAAATGACACTTACCCAGGTAAAGTTCACGCGTGCAACTACCCTACACGGGATAGAGCTCAAATGTAGATGGCGGACGCATAGGGGAAATTTTCCTCATCACGAGAAAAGATTTTACAAAGAAATAATCATCTTTTGTGATAAAATCCACCACATCTAAAAAATAAGACGACGAAGGTGAGTCAAAGATGCGCAAAAACTGTCAAATGTCAGCTGTTTGGTCTTAACTGGGATGTTACCCGCGATCGTTTTTTTCGAGTCAGATTTACCCGCGATGCGAAAAAAACGTCGCTAATATTGTCTAAATGTTCCTTTTGATTCTGATAAACTCTGGGTAATAAAGAACAATTCTAGAAGGATCACTTCAAAATATTCAACGAGTCAACATTTAGAGTAATCTGAAAAAGGTAAGTATGCGAGAAAAATTGTGGGATTATCGTGGGTATTTCTCACTCACGATAATGAGGACAAAGGATTTCCTGCTGAAGAAAAGGTGTAGGTCATATCCTACTGAAGATAGGCAGGCTATGTATTTTTGAAAAAAGAAATCATTTACGATCACGGATGTAGCCAGAATTATTGTACTACTAATCCTGACCGCTACAAACGACTAAGACTGGCTTCAACATAATATAGCCGGATTGCACATTTTGTGCGACATTTTCCAATAGCCGCAAATTTATCATAAAATTAATTAATTCAATAGCTTCACACAATGCATACGCACTTATAACAGGAGCCTTAAAAGCGGGAATTGGGTGAATCCAAAGCAAAAGGTGTTAAATACAGTGTTAAAAAATAAATGGAAATTTCAATCGTTCACCGTTCGATATAAGAAGTAGGGAAGAGTAAATATGATAAAAATGAAGGGCTACTGAAAATGAAGGAAGAGCAAATTTTACCACTGTCCAGGGTCGGCACACAAAATAAATCCGGTCCTGCTTCAAAAAACTTTTCGAGTAAATAAATGCTGTTAATGGCTCTTCCATTTAAAGGGACTTCACTTTTCCATCTTAAATTCTTCTTCTTCCTTGCCTCATTCTTTATACCGCTCCATGGTTTTGCGTTGCTCGACCTGCGGTGTAGGCACATCGCCCGTTTTGGCGGTAATATCTCAGCATATTTCTACAGGCAGCTCTATCTTGGATGAGACCAATGCGTTGTTTTGGTTTCTCATTTGACACATCCAGGTGTTCTTCGGTCTGCCTCTGGCCTTGGGTCCATCTTAAATTACATATCTTAAATTCTTACATCCCCAAGAAATTCCAGCTTACAATTTTAACTCACCAAGTATTCAAAACTAATTAAATCCCAAAAACAAAATTCGAGGATGTTGTGAAACATTTTCATATTAATTGCCGCATACTCAAATTTACCCTTAGATTATGCTCTTTTATAAGTAATTCGTTGTCATATTCACTGTTTCATTTCAACAATATCATTATAAGACTCTGCAGGTCAGAAGTCCTGGCATCTTCCAAACGATCCGTATTTTTTTCCAAAAACAAAAACAATTTGGCTTTTTAAAGGAATACAAATGTGCAATTTCTTAATTAATTGCACATTAGTATTCCTTTAAATCCAGACATTAAATGGATCGCGTTCAGATCTAATGACCAATATTTTGCAGTGTTTCGGAAATTACTCCGAAGGCATACACTGCTGGCCAAAATAATAGGTGTACGCATTTAATTTTCCAAACATGGTTGGTTTATCACATATTACTTTATTATTCCACAAAAATTCAATTAGTTTAGAACTTCAGCATACTTCATTGTTGCACCAAACAAAAATGAGTTTGAAAACTGAATGGAAACCTAATTTTTTTTAAATAAATAAGGAATAACACCAATTTTCGACTGGCCATAATAATAGGTGTGATTACAGAATTAAGTAATAAAATTTAATTTCGTCCCTTATGATGACAGTTAATGTTAGTTTTGGTAAACCACAGTTAATACCCAGAATATCCGCCATTATTCTCCATGACCTTATCAATTGTTCTTGGCATGGACGATATCAACTTCCGGCAAGTTTCTAGGGGAATATTGTACCAAACCTTTTGGATATTTTCCCACAATTGCTTTTTATTTTGGCAATCCACTCTTGACATTTGCCTTTTAAGCTCACCCCAAAGGTTTTCTATTGGATTCAGGTCGGGGGACTGACTTGGCTACTCCAAAACGTTAACACTTTGCTCCTCGAACCAAGCTTTGACCAATCGTGATGAGTGCTTCGGATCGTTATCCTGCTGAAATGTCCACAAAAGGGGCATATTATCCTCAGCGTAAGGCGGCATAATAGTCTCCAGGAGATTCTTGTAGGCAAATCTGTCCATAATCCCATCGATTCGGTATATGGGACCGACACCTTGACACGAAAAGCAGCCCCATTCCATTATGTTGCCTCCCCCATGTTTCACAGTCTTTTTTGTGAACCGAATGTGAAATGCTTTTCCCTTAGGACGACGAACGAATAAATTGATTTTTGTTTCATAGCTGAAAAGGATATTCCACCATTTCTTTTCGCCTTGTGGACCGCACCATGTTTTATGAGCCAACGCAAAATTTTTCCTCTTCTTCAAATTCACGGATCTAAGCAGAGGAACTTTGCGAGCAATCCTACCGGGCAAATTTGAGCTTGCCAATCGGCGTCGAACGGTTCGTGATGAAAAGACATTCCCAATCTCGCTCGCAATTGTCCTTGATGATTTGAAAGGGTCGCGTTTGGATAATGTAACGATTCGATGGTCGGTTGCTGGTGAAGATTTTTTAGGTGCCCCACGAGTTTCAAGAGTTTTTCTGGTTTTAGGGCATTGGTTACGAAATTTTCGGACCGTCCCAAAGATGTGGCAATAAATTTGTAGCTTCTTCCTTCACCTGGGAGCTGACGAACAAGCCTTCTCTCCTCTAGACTGCAGTGACGTCCTCGACCCATCGAATGTTAATTTTAGTTTTTAAATTGCATTAGAGTATGTTTAAAATGCCTTCATTTGATTTATTTTTCTCAATATCTCATCGAATAATTCTTAAAATGGATATTCTGTATAAAGAAAACAATGCACACCTATTTTTTTGTCCAACTCAAATTGAAGATTGAACAAATGAAGCAGCCGTTACCTTTGATAACACACAGTTTCCGCGTGAAGATTCTTCAGTTTCATTAAAAACATCGTGCTACTAGATTTCCGAATTGATATTTTTCATAGCAAAGAATATTGTTGCTGTTTTTACTACTTTTTAAAAAAAAATTAGTTCACACCTATTATTTTGACCAGCAGTGTATATAAAAAAATAAAACATACCCCTGGGAAGTGTATCGACCTGAAAGAGGTGCATACACTGAGAAAAATAATTTAGACTTTTCATCTAACGTGAAGTAGTTAATTTAAATTTAGGGGGGATTCACACTTCCGACAGGATTTACTAAAACCTAGATTTGATTAGCAATTGTACCATAATTTGAATAATGCAAGTACATTCGACAATGTATTTTGAATTTAGTGACATTCGTTTCGATCTAGTATACAGGGTTTTGACTGGATTAAATTTAATCTACACCAGGATTTGTTGGTAGTCTGTATCCGCTTTAATTAATTCAGTCGAAACCCGCCTACTAGATTAAATCGTATGTCATTAAATTCAAAACGCATCGTAAAATGTACCTGCGTTATTCAAATTGTAGCACAATATGGTAAAACTGTTAACTAAATTTAGGATGTAGTAAATCTTGTCGATAGTCTGAATCCGATAGTTTTACTAAAGAAAAACAACTGAAAATCAAAAACGAAATTTAGTCGATATCAACTACTTTCTAGATGATCCGTATACTTTTTGAGCGCCGGCACACTACGAATTTTTAATCGGCCGATAGTTTGATCGTTCTTCTTATCAGCACGAGACCATATGGAAGTGCGCACACTCGATCTCACTTGATCTCGTACTAATTAGAAGAACGATCAAACTATCGGCCGATTGAAAGTTTGTAGTGTGCCGGTGCTCTTTTTCTGTGTACCTCCCCAAATACACATTAGTCGAGTACAGGCCACAACAGCACAACTTCCATACAAATGTTGCTTTCATTCCCGGTACGGAAACATCAATTTACCCTCGCATTTATGTTTGCTTTTGGAACCCACCCACTGGATAACCCTATACGATAAATTGGTGTGAATGGCCAAAACTTCAACCTAACAAGTTTTTTTTTGGAGATAAGCTAAAGGCAACTTATAGAGAATTATCATTTTCTACTTTTTGACTTAGTACATACGAAAAAACAGAATTTCCATATTGTACTCACCGTTTTCGGCTTTTCAATGTTCTCATTCAATCCATCAACAGCAGCATCCAATGGATCCGGTCCAATAGCGCCTTGCAACAATGGAAAATCCTTTTTATCCTGTCCGTAGACAATATGCTTCGAACGAATGTGCACGCCGAAACTTTGCATATCCGTGAACTCCTGCGAACATAGCGTGCATACAAATGTAAAATTGCCACTGCATTCCACAAGAATTTCGCCACATTTCGGTTTGGGTGTTGTAAAATCGATTTTGTAAATGGCCGAATCTTCGAGCGACACATTTTCGATTTCATAGTCAAATTCTTCTTTTATTGATACGTCTCTCGTATCGACGTACGGCTCGTCGCAAGTTTCCATTGCGAATTGAAGCTGTTTTCGTTGTCAATTGCTCGTGAATTTAATGTTAAGTTGGATCAAGTT
Organism: Microchrysa polita; assembly: GCA_949715475.1. Classification (NCBI taxonomy): domain Eukaryota; kingdom Metazoa; phylum Arthropoda; class Insecta; order Diptera; family Stratiomyidae; genus Microchrysa; species Microchrysa polita. Next base: position 28,130,943 of record OX454418.1, read on the forward strand.
CGACGAGACAAGATGTACGCACAACGAAAAAACTGTGAAAAGACGCGATCACGAAAAAAGTGGATCCGCAAGATTTCCGCACAACGACCGCGAACGATAAGAGCCGAAGTGAAAGTGTCAAATGAAAACGAATACGTTCAATCTCAGTGGAGTCGTTTGTTGTAAAAGTTTTTAAATTGAAAATGTAGAGGGAGATTGACACATTTTGATCGTTAATTTATTCAATTTGCCTATAATCAAGTTTTGACGAGACTTTTTGTCGCTAAATTTCGAGATTTTTTTCTAAGAAACAACATCTATTGCTAACTGTTAGCACAATCTAAGGTCACTCTAATTCTATTGTCGTAATAGCACTATGCTCTCGAGGTATCAAAAGGCGGCAAACCCCGTAAAAATGAAATGACGTAACGTAGATTTTTATATGGGTTGAGTAAATGATAGGGTGGAATTATTACCATAGAGTAGGAATAGAGTTGGAACTCCATACAAAATTAAAATCGGCTGAAAAACATTTTACCTTTGAGTGTGTACTGTAAGTAACGTGTACATACAGGAAGATACTGAATAATCGAAGCCTTCCCCTTAGCATCATTTAAATCCATAAGAATGAATAGACTAACTAGCTTAACGATTCGATCTCTTTCTTAAATGTGAAAAGAAATCTCCTCCTAAATAGTCCACCTCCACTCTCCCGCTACAGGCACACAAATTGACCGTTTTCAGTACTGGGTCGAGATGGGTGGAGTCTCCATCTAAAACTGGAAATGCCCCGTGAACAAGCACTTCACATTTGTTTATTGAGGATGAAGATCATATTCGTTATATTAACATATTAGGTGTGTTTTTTTGGTTATCCCGTGTAGGTTTGGGTAACGAAACTTCATATAAAAAAAATGACAGGTGCGTCAGCTGTCATTTTTTTTATATGGAGTTTCGTTACCCAAACCTGCACGGGATAACCAAAAAAACACACCTATTGTAGAAAATTATGTAAAAAACACAAACTATGAACATTTTTCGTCTCCAAATGGATCTTCACGCAAGTGTACATAAAAAAATGCATGCAAAATGTCGTATTGTTCACGAAATGGTCTTGTAAATTTTCGTCTACATTAGAGTTGCCGTGTAATATTATTTCCCTGACCACAAATGGATTGTCTTCAACACATAGCATCAAATCATACTATTTTACGTACAATAAAACGATTATCGACAATTTAAGAACGCTATATAACAACCACTCTAAATAATAAAATAATAACTTCAATTGAAATTTTTAATATTATGCACACTACGCTATTGTACATACCGAAATGGTAACACCGAGCATCCATTGTTTTTAAACGAAAATGGCACCGGGGCGGGGTTTGTGTCATTTTCGTTTCGTTTTCGGTGCTACCATTTCGGTATGTACAATAGCGTAGTGCGCAAATTGTTAAAAATGTTAATTGAAAAGTGTTATTTAGAGTGGTAGTTATATAGAAAAGCATTCTTAAATTGTGAATCGATTTATTGTACGTAAGGAAGTATGATTTGATGTTATGTGTTGACGACAATCCATTTGCGGCCAGGGAATTGATATTACACGGCAACTCTAAATGTCGACGAAAATTTACACACTAATGCAATTCATTGAAAAAGTTAACGCACACGACTGAAATTAATGTTTTCGACCACGCATACACTTAAAAGTAAAACTTTATGACTCTCTGGTAAACAAAAATTAGCTATAGCTGTCTTTCTCAATACAATGGGCAGTTTAATGGAAATTCTATTCGTCTCACATTATTTATTTGTAGTGGTTCCCCTCTGGCAAAATTATTTTGTTCTAAGTTCCTGATCTATGTATATCTGATCTGTGTTATTACATGAGTTGAGTAGTGAACTTTCCACTCTACCATCATGGTCCCGCACATGGGTGTATAGCCAGGATTTCGGTCACAGTAGGGGGGTTCAGATATGTAAGAAACGTAACAAAAAATTGACCTCTGTGGTTTTGGAGTTAGAATTATACCACAGCGATCCCGGGTGGTCGTAAAAGGCAACTTGAGGGATAGGGTATGTAGGCTTGTATCCCGCGCGTATTTAGCCTACATTCGAAACATTAAATGAGCCTCGGATACCTCGGACTGATTCAACGGCAACGACTTTTGGCTATAAACAACGGAGTACGATCGGTTTTTAGAACGTTTGGACGATGTGGGGTTTGTATAATAACAAGGCTCACAGAAGTCGAACAGGAAATGACCACATACAACATCGCTACACTAGGACTATGAGCGAAACACGATGGCTAGGATCAGGGGCGACTTTATCATCAAGCTCTCGTACTGTATTGCTCTACTCTGGAAGTGACTACGATAATACACCTCGACAAGCAGGCGTCAGAATCCTGTTTACTAGGAATATGCACGCCGATCCCTAATCGACTGGAAACCTATTTCCAATCGTATCATCACAACCAGATTCAAATCCAGAGTACGAAACATCACAATTATTCAGTGCTACGCACCGACTGAACCTGCAGATCAACCAGCAAAGGACGCGACTAAGCGACACCTTTGATAGGGCTCCCAGGGGAAACAACAAAATTAGTATGGGGGATCTCAATGCTAAAGTAGATACTGATAACTTAGGCTTGGAACCCCTTACGCCTGCCGTCCATTACCTGCTTCGAGCGGCGCGGCGCTCCCACGTTTAAAGCTTTTCCGAATTTTAATGGCGTAACCAAGCAAAATATGGCGTAACTATGCAAAATAAACAAAAATTCCATTCAATACAATGGAAAAGCTTTGTGAATATTGTGTGTGCTTATACCTTTTACTAGTAAAAGCTTTTTTTCGCACATTGAAAGCTTTGCCGCTGGAGCGCCGCGCCGCTCAAGTTTACGCTTGCAGTAGACGAGAGCCCTTATGGACAATCACGGGCTTGGCGACAGGAACGACAATGGGTGGGACTCCAAAACGGAACAGTTGCGTATGTTCCGCAAACGTGTTTGCCATTCTGATCCTCTAACTGCCATTTTGCGGATCAGATAATGATCTATTCTTAATTACTCCTGAAACCTTGCGTCTCCAGGACGAACAAACGCACAAACGTCTGGTTTTCGATTGATACTAAATTTATACCTATCCGACCATATTTACAGATGGCGGGCTAGGTTCACACTCTTTATTTTAAAGTTGCTATTATTAAATAATTAGAGACGAATAAACGATTTTAATTGTCGAACAATCACGAACAAACGTAGCCGCTGCCGAACAAACGGTTTTACAAGCGTAATTTGAGAATATGGGAGGGCTAACTTCACATAAGTCGTGGAGTTCATTAGCGGAACCTTGTTCAAGCATAAGATAAACCCTGCCACCAAACCAAATTGCTGTTGCAAAGACATGGAGAAACTGCCTCTTGGATGCCAGGTCGAAGCGTGGGGCTGATGTTGGCAGCGACCATCATCTTGTTATCGCGAAATTTCGCTTACGAACAGCAGCGATCCAACGATTCACTAACGCACGAATCGTGCCACGTTTTAATTTGCAAAAACTAAATAATCCATCAATTAAACGCGTACATTCTACCGCTTTGCACGAAAAAGCTAGTGCTAGTGAGAATCCTACAATTGAAAATAGATGGATTGAAATGACTTTTTCATTTCGTGTGGCGAAGCGACGTTGGGACGATTGGGTCGAGGTAGGCGACCTTTTATCAGTGATGCTACTTATCTCCGAACGCAAAAGAGTTCAGGAACAGATTAACTCCGCTGCTGATAATTCCGCCAAAAATCAACTCCCAGCTGAATACCGTTCACTACAAAAATGCGTGCAGAGAAGTGTGAGGCGTGATAAGCGTATTTACATCAACGCTTTAGCGAAAAAGACAAATGAAGCTGCTTCCCGTGGTGAAAGTGGTACCCTTTTCAAGTTTATTGAGCCACTAATTGGCAAATCGTTCACTGCAGACCATCCTATGAAAGATAAAGAAGGGTTACTGCTTCTTACCGAAGAACGGCAACTTCAGAGATGGAAAGATCACTTTTTTGAGGTCCTAAATAACCGCTTTGGACCTGCGAGTGCATCTTCATCGGCAGAAGAAGACGTCCCTCCAACAAGCAGTATTAATTCCAGACCACCATCTAAGCCGGAATTAAAGCGGGGTTTCGAATCTATGGACGCCGGTAAGGCCCCGGGGATAGATGAAATTCCGGTTGAATTATTTAAAGCGGATTCGATTGCTACAGCGGATATTCTGCATCCCCCATCAGAGAGTGTTGGGAATCCGAAACTCTTCCTGTCGAATGAAAAAAGGACGTAATTATTTAAATTCCTAATAAGGGTAACCTTAGGAGGTTTTCACACTTACGGTCAGATTACGTAATCTGTGCAAATTACTTAATTTGAGCTGTCAAATTCCATATATTTTCAATTTCACCACACCGCAGATTACGTAATCTGGCCAGATTAAGTACAAGTGTGAAATCCTCCTAAAGGATTGTAATAATTGGCGTGGGATATGCCTACTTCCAGCTGTCTCCAAGTTGATGGCTAATCCCACTAAGTAATGAACAGGCTGGCTTTCGTGAGGGTTTTTCATGTAGCGACCGAATTATTATTGATCAATCCGCCGAATGTAGATCCCCATTACACCTCATGTTTGTTGAATTTTTGTGGTCCTATCGGCGACCATTCCCGATGGCAGCTTGCTGCCATACCGGGTTTTCAAGCCTTTTTGGGGCGGACCACACCCGTTTCATACCAACGAAACGTCCAAGAGTTGCCAAAAGACCCCCTCCATGGCAAGAACCACGAAGGTTCGATGCAGGAGGGATGTGTATGTGTGTGGATGTGTTCTATGTGTTTTTCGTCAAATTGGGAGCATTTCATCTCAGCGCGGTTGCTCTCAATTCTCCTAATCCGCGCCAGCATCGAGACCAACCCAGGTCCCGAAATCTACATCTGCTGTGTATGCAACCGACGTATCTTCGGGAATGCCAGGTCCTTGAGGTGTACCTGCTGCAGAGAATGGTGTCATTTCTACTGCTCAGGCCTAATAAAAAGGAGTCATTATGTCGAGTTGTCCTTTGTTGCTCCAGGGTGTCTGCACGCGGGTCGGCCCCCAACCACCCCAGACCCTAGCTCACAAGCTAATGGCCCACAACCGTACCTGAGCAGCGCAGGGAGGCCCCTGGTATGGTTGATACGCCATAGCGTGGATCTGTACAAAGACCGTTCGGCCGATGACGTTCCCAACTCCCTAGTCATGTATGAGTGACACAGCATGGCTGACTTTATCCCCATTCCTTCGAAAAGTCAGCCATACCAGCTTACACGACGCAATGCTTCCTCGTAGGGGAGAAACACATTATAAGCGTACGTGTCCAGTATCGGAGCTGGCGGCTTCACGTAACCCAAGCCACGAAGGGGCTAGTTAGGAAGAATGGCCTATGCGCCTATACCTAGCTGGTTTGTGGATTGATGACCACACGGGCCTGAGTCAAATTGCTGCTTAGTAAACGGACGGGGGCCAGACCTATGTGAACGGTGCCGCTACGAGTCTGCTTTAAGCCGTCGAGCCATGGTCCTTACCTATCTAGGCGTTGGACTCGAGGGGGTTTGTGGTGTTAGACAAGCCGACCAGCTAGAGTCGCATCCCAAGGTGGGGTTCCAAAGGGAGGCATCCCGGCGGAGAACACCCTTCCGGCTATCAGTCGGATAAATCTTGTCGTCCCGCAAGGAAGGGAGGTTATGGCCACCTGGCTCAGGAACTCTCAATGACAAATGCGAGGTAGACGCAGGATGTATGTTACTAACCCCGAGATCCTTGGTGTCTATCTAGATACCATGATGAAGTCGAAAGATCATGTCGAAGACGTAGTCGACAAAATGCACAGTAGAAACAACGTCCTAAAGGCACTAGCCGGGAGTTCCTGGAGCAAGGACAAGGAAACTATGTTGGTCACCTATAAAGCGATAGGCAGAGCAATTCCCAGCTACGCAGCACCGGTATGGTCACAAACCGTTTGTGGAACAAACTGGAACAAGATCCAGACATGCCAAAACGCTGCTCTACGTATCGCTACAGGACAGACGAGACAGACGTCCAGGGATACAAACGGGTACCTCCCGATATGTTTGATGACAGAGCATACCATGCGGCCATCGCAGATATTCACACAACCGTTGTGAATCGGCCCCCACCACCCATATCGCCTGAGGAGACTAGGCTCCCAAGAGCCACAACAGTGACACTAGCCCAGCTTAGGTCGGGTATTTGTTCACGCCTCAATTCGTACCTATCTTGAATAGACCCGCACATGCAGAACATTTGTCCGAGCTGCGGTGGTGCGCCACATGATGTGGACAACCTGTTTCGATGCCCCGCTGCACCCACTAACCTCTCTCCGAGGGCATTATGGGACAACAACAACAAGCTTTCAGATCCTTTTGAGGTGTACAGTAGAGTGAGAAAAGGTTGCATTTTGTCACCTATTCTTTTCCTCATAGCCATAAACGATGTACTAGTGAGCGCGATGTACAAATGAAAGGAATCAGATGGAAAATGTTTGATCACCTGCAACATCTGGACTATGCTGACGATATTTGTCTGCTATCAAATAAAAAGGAGGATGTAGCTCAAATGGCCGATGCTCTGCATTGCGAAAGTCGTAATGCTGGGCTCAAGATAAACGCTGCCATGACCAAGTACTTGAGCTTTGATCCAGGGGACAAGACGGAATTCGTTTTTCGGGCCAGGCAGTCGAAAAAGTTGACGAATTCTGCTACCTCGGAAGCATAGTCACAGCAGATGGCGGCGCGGACGCTAATGTGCAATCGCGTATCAACAAGGCTAGGACAGCCTTCTTCACTTTGAAAAGAACATTTCCAGGTGCACAAAATCCGAATATTAAATTAAATTGTAAAATCTGTGCTTCATTACGGCTGTTCAACTTGGAAGGTGACCAATGAGATAACAACTAAGCTGCAAACTTTCGTAAGCCAGTGTCTACGGCGCATCCTACAAATCCGCTGGCCGGAGATTATTTCGAATGATGATCTCCTTAATATCACAGGCCTAGATTTTTTCTGTGAAAAGGCGAAAGTGGCAACGGATAGGTCATACTCTTAGAAGAGGGCCAAAAAATATAGCGAAGCAGGGCCTAGATTGTAACCCACAAGTAGCCAATGCCAGACGCCGTGTTGGACGACCAAGAAACACTTGGAGAAGATCGGTTAATAGCGAGACTGCTTTATTAAACAACAGTGGTCAGACCTAAAGACGATGGCACAGAACGAGGAGGAAAGTAGGCGTAGTTGATGCCCTATGCCCCACAAGGGGTTAACAAGAATCAGAGAGCCATTGATCGTGGGGAATATGAGGATAAACTATGAAACTGGAGGTCGACACTTTCCAGAGTTTCCTTTAGTCGCCTTATCCGACAGCCACTATGGTTTATTCTTTTTCCACACCACAGGGGTTTACTCAGATGATGAGGGGAAGTATCATCCCGTGGAGCACATTGGAATTGGCCGCAGCTGTTCAACTTATGAAACTCCTCCCGCATAGGTAAGGATCCGCATTTTGCACTGCCTCTGCGTAACACAGCCGATTCTATTACCAATTTACAAGAAGCGATAGGATAGGTGTCCTTAGGTTACTGTGATAGCCCTCTATTCTTATCTATTGCATTATGAGCGATATAGTTCCCTGCGAACCCACTCTGACTAGGTATCTAGAAGATTACATTAAATAAAAAGGGATAAAAGATCCATTTCTCTAAGGGCTCAGCGACAGGTTTTTACAGTGTTTTATGTAGTCAACTCCGATTCGAGAGATCGAATTGCAGCCTGGCTGTCTTGGAGCTTTCTGTGGCCAGGAGTTATTATTATCCCAGTGATTCTCGACGGAATCAAGCCACATGATTCTTATCAAACACGTATTCCGTATTGAAGTTGCTTAATGTGTGTGCCAGTAATCCAGTGTTTGCTACTGACTAGTTTCACGCAAACGTAGACAGTCAGCTTTTGAATGAAGAAATCCAGTGGAAGCACGCCGATCACCATATCCAGTCCGGTCGAGGAGGTGGTGCAAAAAGTCATGACGAGAGAAACCATTCCTTGTCTTTTTATAGCATGTTTTAGTCGGTTGTATTGTTGAGTGCCGTCCACCATACGATACCACCATTCTTAGTAAAATTGAGTGGGCTAGCCCTTAGTGCAAATAGAAGGAAGCGTTTGTCTTAGCTGGAATACGTCAAACGACTTTGAGGTCCAATTTGTTAAAAATGACGAGGCGTACTAAAGTAGTCCACTGAGGACTTTTAAGAACTTATCTGTAACATATTACCGTGCAGCCAGACCTTTTGGCAAGTTGTCAGAATTCTTTTTATATGAACACATTATTTCAGTGCAGTTTTCCAATAGGATATCTATGACATCTGTTTAGATAATTTCCCGACGAACAGTAGGTAATTAAAAAGGAACCGAAACGAATTCAATTATTAACGACTATTTCATTTTCGATTTTAAGAATAGAAAGAAACGTCGTTTTGTCAGACAACAAAAGAATGATACGGCTCATTTGGCGTCCCGGCTTCCAACAGCAAAAACATTTCAGCCATTTAAAATGCATTGTGCTGCTTTCTTCAGCTGCATTCAACACGTCTAATCTGTTTCCAGCATAACAAATGAAACTACATATTTGCATGCAGGTGTGTATTTCTTTTCTTCTTTTCCAACACAGTTCGTTCAGGCGTCGAAATGTTAAAATTGTTGTCTGTTTTCGAATTGTTTGCAACGTTGCAGAATTCCTGATGGGAATCGGTGGATCATGTGCGAGTTTCCGAGTTCCATCATCATTGAGACATCTGAAAATAAATTAAAAAGGTAATGCACAAAAACGAAAACCTATAATGGTGACCACCCTCATCCCATTTAGCTCTAGACATCCACTTTTGTTGTTGTAGTAGCAATTCAAGATATTTTTTATTTCTCTTGAAACGAAGGGGTTTTGGTAGCTCATGGCCGTAACAACGGGTAGCCCCGAGACGATTTACATCGAAGAACCGGAGCCTTAGGAGCATTTCTTTTAAGACAACACATACATCCATGTTTACAGTGTGATTCGAAAGTCACGCTTCGGCAACTGAGAGATAGTGTCATCTAAATATTTTTCATTTGGAGCATTTAATGCAGCGGGAGCAAGCAGCATATAATCAAAGACCGACACTTTTGTTATAATTGAACACAACAATGTATTTCCATAATTTCGACTTAAGGTTAGGTAATAAATTATTATTTAGGAGGATAACTACTATCATAATCACTGCATCATATTTTATGTTCCATGGAAGAAATTCCGCTAGTTCCAGTCAATCGCTATCCTCACTCGAAGACGATGACACAATTTCGTCTTCAAGATCCTCAAGCTTGCGCGATCTTTTATTTTCTGTATCCTTATGCCAACGTTTCCTATGCGAATTCAGCGATTGTAGCGTGGTAAACGCCCTGCCACATTCTTTGCAAACAACATTCTTCTCCCCCCTATGTATCGCCAGATGCGACTTCAAATATTTCATACGAGGAAAATAATTTCCACAAACATGACATTGAAAGGGTTTCTCGCCCGTATGCGAAAGCATATGATCTTTCAATCGTGCATTGCCATAAAATGGCTTGTGGCAAATTTCGCATATATAACTTCGAACATTCTCGTGATTCTTCAAGTGTTCCGCAAGTTCTTCGCTAGTGGCATAACGTCTGCCGCACTGAGGGCATTCATGCGGTATTTGTCGGCTATGTTTGGTCATTTCATGTACCATTTTGTGGGTGGCCTGAATAAAACGCTTATCGCAATAGTCGCAGGCATATTTTCGAACATTGCTATGAATTCGTACGTGAAAGGCCATTGTACATTGGAGTTTGAACGTTTTCGGACAGTGCGGGCATTTAAAGCGACGATCACCCGTGTGATTGGTGGCGATATGATCCTGACGTTTGTAACGATTGCGAAATGTTTTCTGACAATGCGGACACACAAATCGTTTATTGCCCGTGTGGGTTTTCTGATGAATGTTTCGTGACGCTTCGTCTTCGCATTTTTTGTCACAGTATTTGCATTGTAAGTCTTCGCGATTGGCAGACGGATGGGCTTTTCGAATGTGCGTTGCAAGAGAGCCTTTTTGCGTGTACACATTATCACATAGATGGCACATAAATTTCCGTTTATCAGTATTATTATTACAGGAATCGCCGTTAGTTATATCGGAGCTTTGTGAGTCTTGTTCTGTCAACTCGTCAAGTTGATTGGGGGATTCGATATTTTTTTTTATTCTCTTCTTTTTAGTCGTCGAGGGTTCTTCTTTACCATGAACTTTTATTTGATGCGTTTCCAATCTTTGCCTGTACACATAGATTCGACTACATGAATCGCAAGGGTATTTTCGTTGCTTCGAATTTTTAGATGTTTTGCGAACTTCTTTTGTTAATGTTGCGACATTTATGTTTTCTTGATGATCTATCTCATCGGAGTCAATTTCCTGCAATTAAAAAGACGCTTGGTATAGTAGTTTTATTCATTAAAAAAATATAATGTGTGTTCATCTTCATATAAAAGTTCAACTTTGCATTTCTCCTTCTAAACTACTGATCCAATTTGACTGAATATTTGAAATTTTATGTAAACGATCCTTGCTATCGCAGACCTTCCGGGAGTTTTCAGTAGAGATGTAACGGATGTTGTTTAGCGGATGAGGATGCACAATAGTATAAGATTGAGGATGCGGTTGCTTAAAAATAACGATACCGAGGCTAATTCCGGGCGCGGCCGAAATTTGGATACTCTTCGCTCTCCTCCGGGCTTAATGTTTTTTCGGGCGTACCTACGACTAGGATTTACCCCCCCCCCCATTCTTTTCCTTACTCAAAAATTTTTATTGGGGGATTCGGGAGCATCGCCCCATGATTCGATCCCATTTGTTTTGACCTTTTTTGTTGCTTTGATTAAGACACATTAATTCAAGGTTTGTGAAATTGGTGTAAAAATGTTTCTTAGAAGTACCAAAATGGGGGGTTAGGGTGGTATGGCAGCCCCATGACCCCATGGTTCGATTCGATCCATTCTTACATATGTCTTGCGTCATCACAAGAGTTACATTTGTGGGGAATTTGGTTGAAATCGGTGCACAAATAAAAAAGTTTTTTTTAGAATAAACTAATTTGGGGGGGTTAGGTTTGTATGGCAGCCCCATGACCCCATGGTCCGATTTGATCCATTCCCACATATGTTGTGTGTCATCAATAGAAAGACATTTGTGTCGAATTTGGATGAAATCGGTACACAAATAAAAAAGTTTTTCTTAGAAGAACCTAATTTGGGGGGTTGGGTTTATATGGCAGCTCCATGACCCCATGGTCCGATTTGATCCATTCTCACATATTTAGTGTGTCATCAATAGAAATACATTTGTGTGAAATTTAGTTGAAATTGGTGCACAAATAAAAAAGTTTTTCTTAGAAGAACCTCATTTGGGGGGTTAGGTTTGTATGGCAGCCCCATGACTCCATGGTCCAATTTCACCGATTCAAACATACAAACTGCCTGCAGCAAAAAGAAGCCTTTGTGCAAAATTTCAGCTTCATAGCTTTTAAATTGGCGGAGTAAAACGCGTAGCAACAGACGGACAGACAGACGGACATCGCCCAATCGACTCCCCATGTTATGCTGATCACATATGTCTACTTATTATATGGTCGGAGATGCTTCCTTCAATGCGTTACAAACTTCATGACAAAGTTAATATACCCTTCGTTGACTCTACGAGCGAAGGGTATAAAAAAGTTCCATACGTCCTTACTTCGCTACACGTTAAAAAAAATAGCGCTTCACCCCCCTCAGCACAATTCATTCAAAACAAAACCACTCAAAAACTAGTCACAAAACTGGAAACTGCTGTGCTGACCGACAAACTGAAGTTGTGAATTTGTCTCAATGCATGTCTTTATAGTTATGTTTGAAATACATATTACGCAGCAGCAGCAGCATCGCGAAATGTCAAGCGCAATGCATTCTATTCTATATTGCTGACAAAAATGCTGGGCAGACAGCTCGGCATTCAGCATATTTGTCAGCTATGAAATTCTGCCCATGCTGCTGCTTCTGCGCGATATGTATTTCAAGCATTACAATGTAACGTGCACGTGAGTGGCAAATATCCGCTAATTGTCTGCATACAAAAATGAGGATTGCGGATGAGGATGCGGATGTAAATATTGGTAAGATGAGGATGAGAATGCGGATGCGGAGTTTAATTTTTATGCGAATAAATCGCGATTGCGGATGCGGACATCCTTTACATCTCTAGTTTTCAGGTGTAGGTTATAGGGTTGCCATATAATCCCTCCTCGAGTAGGATCATCCAAACGACGAAATCAGGCCATGCCATCATGAAGCTGCTATAGAAACCTCATTTCAAAAATAAAGTTTTTCTATAGATAAATAGTTTTCGTTTGACCCAATGCTACCTGAACGGTTCATCATCATCAATGTGGCACGATAGCCCGACGTCGGGCCTTGGCCGCCTGAATCGTTGACCTCCAATTGTCGCGGTTACGTGACCTTGTCCTCCAGTTTCGGAAGCCCAGCAGCTGGTGGGCGTCTTCACCTACGGAGTTCTCCCAGCGAGCTCTCGGTCGTCCACGCAACCTCGCTCCGTCAATTCGTTGTGCGTTCATAACTTTCTTTGGCATGCGATTGTCGTCCATCCGTTGTACATGCCCCGCCCATTGCAGACGTTGAAGTTTCACGATTTTCGATACTTCCAGCTCATCGTACAATTGATACAACTCATGGTTGTATCGGATACGCCATTGGTCTCGCTCGCGAACGGCCCCGAAAATTCGCCGAAGGACCTTTCGTTCGAATCGGTCTAGCAAAATTTCGGAGGCTTGGGTAAGGGTCCATGTTTCGCAGCCATAACATAGCACGGGTCGGATGATCGTTTTGTACACGCGGAGCTTCGTGTTCCTGTGCGCAAGTTTCGAATTAATTATAGGGAGGACCGAGAAATATGTCTTATTGGCTAGTTGTATCCGTCGCTTAATTTCGTCGGTTTCGTTGGCGTCCTTTGATAAGTTACAACCCAGATAGTTGAAGTTGTCTACATACTCGATATTAAGGTCCCCCACTGTGATGCTTGAATTTGCTGGCGTCCTTGTTTTCGATTGCATCATGGCCTTTGTTTTGCTTTCGTTGATATGTAGTCCAACTTCCTTTGCGGCGTTATTGAGGTTATGCAGGAGGCTTTCTGCATCACCCAACCTTCGAGACATGATGTTGATATCGTCGGCGTACGCTACTAATTGAGTCGACTTGATGAGTAGCGTTCCGCTGCTGTCCATATTCATGGCTCGAATTACATACTCCAAAGCCAGGTTGAAGAGCGTCGGCGCCAGCCCGTCGCCCTGCTTGAGTCCAGTACGAGTTTCAAATAGGTCAGTGAGTCGGTTCTGCACCTTGACCTGCGAGACGGTATTAGTCATCGTCATCCTTGTGAGTCGCACTAACTTTGCCGGTATACCAAAATTCAGCATAATGTTGTACAGTACACTTCGGTCGATACTGTCGTATGCCTGCTTGAAGTCGACAAAGATTTGGTATACGTCGATGTTGTATTCCCAGCACTTTTGGAGTAGTAGCTTCACTGTGTAAAGCTGATCGGTCGTTGAACGACCAGGTCTGAAGCCGCCTTGATACTCGCCAATGATTTGTTCTGCGTACGGATTGATTCTCTTTTCAAGAATTTTTGATAAAATCTTATAGGCCGTACAAACTAATGATATGCCCCTGTAATTCTCACACTTCAGCTTGTCACCCTTTTTGTGGATTGGGCAGATTATGCTTTTGCGCCAATCTTCGGGGATTACCTCGTCGTTCCATATTTTCAGCAGTAGCACATGTACAGAGTTGGTCAGGCACGTTCCACCATGCTTCAGCAGTTCTGCTGGGATCTCGTCAGCGCCGGGCGCTTTATTATTTTGGAGCGACTGTATGGCAAGACTCACCTCCTCTACTGTTGGGGGTAGAACGGGAGGGCCTGGTTCGGCTAACTGCTCAAGAGCTGGCTCCGCGGGGGATGTTGATGGTGCATTGAGGAGCTCTTCAAAATGCGAGGCCCATCGTTTGTTGACGCTTTCGATGTCGCTGATGATGTTACCATCCTTGTCCTTACATAGGCTTGTCCTGGGTTGATATCCATTCTTGATATTATTTATAAGTTTGTACGCCTGTCTAGTGTTCTTACTGGCTAATCTTTGGTTTATTTGCTGCAACTGCTCGTCAAAATGTTTGCGTTTCTTACGTCTAATTAACTTATTAGATACTCGCCGAAGCTCGTTATATCTTTCTTTCTTGGCTCGGGATGCGCGTTGTGTGTATTGGCGATAGGCTTCATTTTTCGCCTCAATCGAGGCCCTGCATTCGTCGTCGAACCAGTCTGCTCGTCTGCGCCGGCCTTTATAGCCCACGACCTCTTCTGCGACCTCCTTGATGCTGTCTTTGAGCTCCTCCCAGAACTCATGGATGCCTAGATTATTGATGTTATCAAGCATGGGCGACAGTTTTTCCTCAAGGGCTGTAGTATACGCAGCCGCCGTGGTATCATCGATCAAATTGTCAACCTCGAAGATCTTGGCAGGGTTGATTCTCGTTAGGTGCACCGAAGAGATTCTGCACCTGTAGGTCGTCTTCACCAAATAGTGATCGGTGTCGCAGTTGGCTCCTCGATAGGATCGAACATCTAGGACATTAGAAGCCCATCTCTTGCTGATCAGTACGTGGTCGATCTGGTTCACGGTGTATTCATCTGGAGACTTCCAGGTCTGCTTATGGATTCGTCGATGAGGGAAGCATGTAGAGCTTATGACCAAGTTTCTGCCGCTCGCGAAGTCGATAAGTCGCTGACCGTTATTGTTGTTTTCGTCGTGGAGGCTATGACCACCAGTAGTTCCCCTATGCCAGCTTTCGTTTCCGACTTTAGCGTTAAAGTCTCCTAGCAGCAGCTTGACGTCGTTTGATGGAAGTGAGTCGAAGAGTGTTTCTAGTTCGTTGTAGAACTCGTCCTTAATCGCGTCTTCTTTTACTTCTGTAGGGGCATGCGCATTAATGAGCCAGAGATTAGCGAAACGGGTCTTAATGCGGATCGCACATAGCCGCTCGTTGATGGGTTTGAAGCCGATAACGTGGTCCTTGAGCTGCTTATTCACGATGAAAGCTACTCCAAACTCCTTGTTGCCCTCCTCTTTACCACTCGTAAAAATAGTGTGCGAATTGAGGTCGTTAATCTCGCTTTTGAGCCATTTAGTTTCCTGGATTGCAACTATGCTCAGCTTGTATTGTTCTACCTGATCCAGGAGGGCCCTTAAGGCCCCCGGTCTATTCAGGGAGCGTACATTCCAGGATCCGAAAGAGTAATGAGTTGTTCGTTTGCGGGGTCGTCGTTGTTTTGTATCCGTCCAATCCGAGGCTATTGTTTCAGGTTTCTTGACTTGAAGTTTTTCTTAGGATGAGTTGTCGGCACATCGCTAAACCATGATAGGGTTTAATCGTTTAGTAAAGGCCATCATGGGCATGCCTCGAAGATGCTGCTTTAGTGGTTGAGTTAGACGTTTTCTGTCACCTATCACGTTAAGTAACCTGAGACGCTGCAGATGTAAATACAGCACTCAGGCGCAGCGGTGCTTCTTCCAAATGTCGCATCAGATGATTTGACTTAGCCGTTCACGTTACCAGGGGGCGCCCGCGCGGAGGACACATGGAGAAGTCTTTTGCCCCCCAACGGTTCGATAGTCATAAAATGTAGAAAGAAGCTGTTGAAATCGGTCCATGCGGTCAGAGTCCCACACAAAATCTACCTCCAAAAGTATAATTCTTCAAAAAAAAAAAAATTCTTATACAGTAAGCACATAATACACCAGTAAAACTTTATAAAAAAAAAGCCTAACCTCGGAATAAATGGAATATTACCGTTCTTTCGCTTATCTGTTTTAGAGTATTACTGGCTATATAAATCCAGATTTGCAGCCCTGGGGACCCTGTGCTAATTTTTTGGCGAGCGAAAAAGAGCCATTTCTTTTGCTCTTTTTTACATTTTCAACAATATTTTTTAAAATAATTGTCTTGGATCAAAACTGTGTTTGGCATTTTGAAAGTAGACAGAATTTCCAATCCAATGATATCCTAACCAATTTTATAGGTCAAATATTGACGGAATTACAGGTTTTTAAAAATAGAGTACTTTTTTACAAAAAATTGCGAATTTCAAGTAAATGTCGTTTTGGCAAACAACATAAGCTTAGAATTCGCCTTTTTTTGTGAAAAGCACAGGGTCCCCAGGGTTGCAAATCTGGATTTATATAGCCAGTAATACTCTAAAACAGATAAGCGCAAGAACGGTAGTATTCCATTTATTCCGAGGTTAATGTCGATTTTCACTGGCCTATTACCCCAGGGAAAATTGGCATTTCACTTCGGAAAAATTAAGGGAAAGCTGGATTTTTGCATGAGCCTTCCTTTCGAGGTCCTAAACAAGACCCTAAAAGTCCGCGTCTCTACGAGTGCCGCTAGCGGGGCTACAGAGGGTCAAAGACCCTCTAAAACAGGTTTTTCTGAACAACTCGATAACGGTAGCATATATAGAAAAGTCGTGTATGGCAAATTTGAAGCTCTTGTGCTTTTCCAACAAACAATGGAAATACCGAATACGTTCGGGTACGCCTAACGGTGCCAGGAGGTCTAACGGTATTTTTAACAATGTTTTACAAAAATCTCTATAACGGTAACTCGTACTAAAAGCTTTTGTATGGAAAATTTGTAGTCTATGTAGTTTTGAATAAAGCAGTCAAATTTCATATCAATACGTGCAGCCTTAAAGGCGCTATGGGGGTTCAAACCTTAAAAAAAGGTGTTTTTGGGGTTTTTCGTGAATGGCGCTAAGACGGGGGAGTGTACTCTATGTTCTTCTCGAAGAAATTTGTAGCTTCTGTGGCTGTTAGTAAGACGCCAAAAGTCCCCAAAGATGGGGGCCCCCCTAACGAAGTTATGAGGGTCCAAAGATTCAATTAAGCAGTTTTTGGGGAATATCTCTATAACGGTAACGTCCACGGAAAACTGTTATATGGCAAATTTGTAGCTTATACAACGCTCAACTAAATATCCGAATTTCAGATCGATGCGTGCAATGCTAAGGGCGCTATGAGAGTCTGAACCGTACAATAACGGTACTTCTCGGTTTTTCGTGAATATCTTCATAACAGGACCGCGTTCAGGAGGGAGGCCTGTACCAATTTGTTGCTTCTGTAACCTCAACTTAAAATGCCAAAACAACTCATCTATGCGGGCACCCCCAACGAAGCTATGAGGGGTCAAAGGGATAACAAAAAACCGCTTCTCAGAAATTTTTTAATAACGGTAACCTCTTGAGAGACCCAATCTGAAATAAATTTGTAGCTCATGTGGCTGTTAGTAACGGACCAAAAGTCCCCAACGATGGAAGCCCCCTAGGGAAGTTATGAGGATCCAAACATCCAAAAATGCAGTTTTTTGGGAATATCTCTATAACGGTAATGTGCACCGAAAACTGTTATATGGCGAGTTTGTAGCTTATATAATGCTTATTTAAATATCCGAATTTCAGATTGATGCCTGCTATACTAAGGGCGCTATGAGGGTCCGAAACGCACAATAACGGTATTTTTCGTTATTTTCGTGAATTGCTTTATAACGGGAACGCATTCGAGATGGAAGCCTGTAATAATTTGTTGCTTCTGTAACTTCAAATTAATATGTCAAAACAACTCATTTACCCGTAAACCGCCAAGGAAGTTATGAGGGGTCAAACAAAAAGCCGCTTCTCGGAAAATTTTTAATAACGGTAACCTCTAGAGGGAAACCGTCTTAGGCAAATTTGTAGCTCGTGTGGCTGTTAGTATGACGTCAAAAGTCCCCAACGATGGGAGCCCCCCTAGAAAAGTTATGAGGGGCCAAACATCCAAATAAGCAGTTTTTTGGAAATATATCTATAACGGTAATGTGCACCGAAAACTGTTATATGGCGAATTAGAAGTTTTTACAACTCTTAAGTAAATGTTCAAATTTCATAAATACGTGCAGTACTAAGGGCGCTATGAGGCTCCAAACCTTACAATTTCGGTATTTTTGGTTATTTTCGTGAAAATCTCCTTAACGGAAACGAATGCACCTGAGGCAACCATACGTGCACACATACACTACATACTACACATACCTTCCTCAAAAATTAGTTAGATTAAACGTTTTAATGCACGTATGGTTGCCTCAGGCGCATTCGAATCGGTGGAGCATTTTATTTGGAACCATACAAACAACAAATTTTTACAGACTGCTTCTGTTATACGTTACCGTTACAGAGAATTTCAGGAAAATAACAAAAGATACCGAAATTGTATGGTTCGGACCCTCATAGCGCCCTTAGCATTGCGCGCATCAATCTGAAATTTGAATATTTAATTAAGCGTTGTATAAGCTACAAATTCGCCACATAACAGTTTTCGGTGCACATTACCGTTACAAAGATATTCCCATTTTTGGATGTTTGGACCCTCATAAATTCCCTACGGGGGTTTCCATCGTTGAGGACTTTTGGCCCCTTACTAACAGCCACATGCGCTACAAATTTATCTAAGAATGGTTCTCTCAAGAGGTTACCGTTATTAAAAAAATTCCGAGAAGCGGTTTTTTGTTTAACTTTGACCCCTCATAGCTTCGTTAGGGGTGCTCGCATAGATGAGTTGTTTTGGCATTTTAAGTTGAGGTTACAGAAGCAACAAATTGTTATAGGCCTCCCTCCCGAATGCGTTCCCGTTTTGAAGAAATTCACGAAAAACCGAAAAATACCGTTATTGTACGGTTCAGACCCTCATAGCGCCCTTAGCATTGCACGCATCGATCTGAAATTCGGATATTTAGTTAAGCGTTGTATAAGCTACCAATTTGCCATATAACAGTTTTCCGTGGACGTTACCGTTATAGAGATATTCCCCAAAAGCTGCTTAATTGAATCTTTCATAACTTCGTTAGGGGGGCCCCCATCTTTGGGGACTTTTGGCGTCTTACCAACAGCCACATAAGCTACAAACTTCTCCCAGAAGACCAGAGAGCACACTCCCCCGTCTTAGCGCCATTCACGAAAAACCCCAAAAAACACCTTTTTTTAATGTTGGAACCCCCATAGCGCCCTTAAGGCTGCACGTATTTATATGAAATTTGACCGCTTTCTTCAAAATTCTATAGGCTACAAATTTTCCACACAAAAGCTTTTAGTTCGAGTTGCCGTTATAGAGATTTTCTTGAAAAATTGTTAAATATACCGTTAGACCTCCTGGCACCGTTAGGAGTACCCGAACGTATTCGGTATTTCCATCGTTTATTCAAAAAGCACACATTTGCCATACACGTGTGTGTATACTACCGTTATCGAGATATCCAGAAAAACCTGTTTTCGGGGGTCTTTGAACCTCTGTAGCACAGCTAGCGGCACTCGTAGAGATGGGGACTTTTAGGGTCTTGTTTAGGACCTTGAAAGGAAGGCTCATGCAAAAATCCAGCTTTCCCCTAATTTTTCCGAAGTTTGGCCAAATTTTTGTTCAAATTTCCTGGCGTATATAATATATGCAGGAAAAAGCAAATTCCAATCTCGATGAGTATGCCATGAAACACCATCCCAAAAATAGGTTCCCTGAAAACCCTTATTCGGTTTGTTTCCGATTGGGATGCAATCGAACAGGAGGAGACCAGGACCACTAGATGCGGTTAGTATGTTGAAGATCTAAGATCCAACTTATTCAATATATTCGCCGCTTTATCTTCTTCCAAAATACTCACTGATTTGACATCGTCAATTTCAATTGAGCTCCGCCTCTCATATTCCTCCAAATCTGCCGAAATGTACTCGTACTCGTATTCACTTTCCTCCTTCACCGGCACGTTACACGACTCATCACACGTAGGATCCTCGGGTTCGCTCTTAAAATCGACGTCTTCTTCTTTAACTACCACTTCTTCTCCCAACTTTTCAAATAATGCACTTTTGGGACTATTCATAGTATTTTAGAGAAAACGGTAGAATAAATGTAAAAGAATGTAAAACCGACACAAACAGTGCGAGCGATGTGTGCGATTTTGATGAAAAAGCCAAAAACTCTAATATCAAACAAAAATGTGGCGGCTTGTGAAATGTCATCCGCTCAGATGTTCTGAAAATGAGTGAGTACGTTCAATGTCTTGTGATATTTGCACTACCATTCGGATTGGAATTGCTCGTTTAGTCCAATCAGTTTAGTTTTTCAAATAGAAAAAAGAACCAAGAGCAATTTTTGTAGTTTTCCAATTAAAAACAATTTTCGACATACGTCAGGGTGTTATGAAATATGTATGATGGTTAAGGTTACATATGCTCAGTAGGTGAATCTGAAAAATTTCCGGTTAATTTTAGCTGTACGGTAAACAAAGGAGCTACATGCCATGAGTTAAGGAGGTATTAAGGAGGTATTACACTAGGGACGTTTTATTGTGTTTATCCCGTGCAGGTTTGGGTAGAACTTCATATAAAAAAATGTCACTTACCCAGGTAAAGTTAACCCGTGCAACTACCCTACACGGGATAGAGCTCAAATGTAGATGGCGGACGCATAGGGGAAATATGAGGGAATTTGTTTTTTCAAACCAAATGTGAGAGTTTTTCTCATCATGAGAAAAGATTTTGCAAAGAAATAATCATCTTTTGTGATAAAATCCACCACATCTAAAAAATAAGCCGACAAAGGTGAATCAAAGATGCGCAAAAACTGTCAAATGTCAGCTGTTTGGTCTTAACCGGGATGTTACCCGCGATCGTTTTTTTCGAGTCAGATTTACACGCGATACGAAAAAAACGTCGCTACTATCAAATAAAGTTTGACCAATGACGCAAAAAGTTTGTCCCACTAGTGTAATAACAAAATGAATGACCAAAAATGTGTTTGACCAAAAATGAATGACAATTGTGGTCATTCATTTCGGGTCAAATATATGACCTTAGGGCGCTATTACACAGTCATATGTTGGTAATAGCCCTATTCGACTCACTGGATCATTTCCAGATTTATTGGAAATCCCATACAAAATGATAATCCTGGAAATTGATCCAGGCTACGACTTGGATCATCTGCCAAACTAATCCCCCAGATGTCTCCGCGAACAATTTCCCTGAAATTTCCCGTATGTCATTTTGTTATTTAGTATTTTTTGTTTGTAAACTTTATTCAGAGTTTATTATTTTAATATTTCTTGAGACTTTTCCTTTTAATTGTATCTCGAACGGTGCATAATTACAAATGCAATTTGTAATTCAGATTATCGCATTTCTGAAATTTTGATCCGATTTCATTCGACTTGGACAGGATCAATGTCCGCTTCAGTCGAATAGGGCTAATATATATTATAATAGATATTATCATATCCTTAAGCCTACTCGATTTCGTTTAGTGCACGTGTAAAAAATTAACCGAATGAATCGAGTAGGCTCAATTATATGACTAGAAATATGACTATAAATATGACTGTGTCATGGAGCCCTTAGTGTAATAAGAAAACACAGCCTTGGTCAAATTTATTTTGGAGTTTTTGGTCATACCGTCATTCAAAAATTACGAACTTTTGGTGTGACC
This sequence comes from Microchrysa polita, assembly GCA_949715475.1. Taxonomy (NCBI): domain Eukaryota; kingdom Metazoa; phylum Arthropoda; class Insecta; order Diptera; family Stratiomyidae; genus Microchrysa; species Microchrysa polita. Next base: position 28,152,674 of record OX454418.1, read on the forward strand.
CACGGTGGTGAAACGAAATGATTCGATTGGGTGCATTTAATGATCAATATAAAAAATAGCGACAATTTATACTTTTGTGCAAACTGTGGGATATTCGAAAATTCAAAACTTAAATTAATCCGTTGAATTACATCGAAGAAAATGTTTTTGGTAAACTCTCGGTAATAGCTTCGACTGGAACAATCTGCGTGTTCAGGAAACAACTCTAGTGGCGATCTCATCTCTACCAAAAAAATGTTGGCAGACGCACGCCGTTTCAATCATTTTCTCGAATTTTTCTGGTTGTAAAAGTTTTTTTTTCTCAACAACTTGGAACTTCTTTGCCATAGTGTCAACAATAAATTAAATTGCAAATAAAAATTAGTAATCCACGATTTATAAATGAATTTATCTTTTTTTCTGGTGGAAACACAGTACATATTTCCCATTAAAAAATATAGAAAAAATTTAAAGAAGGGCGAAAAATATTGATTTATTTGTAAATTTGGTTTTACCTTTAGGCAACTGTTAGATATAGTATCTTTACTACCAGATATTGGCAATAAACCGGACATATGAAACTATCGCTGTCGCTTTTAAAGTCACGATAAAAACGTTCCCGTTCAGGGTGGCAGTTTGATTTTGTACATGGCCGAACGGACTCACAATAAATGACTTGAAGCTAGTGGCGATCCTACATAAGGTTTTGGGGGTTCCCACCTCTCAGAAACACGCACCGCAACTTCAAAAGCACAATGTCCATGTTTCGAGCCCGGCATACGAGTAATCTGTAGCAACTTAACTGAAAGTTTCTTCTTTCACAAAAAATATTATGTAGGGACTCTCAGGTGAGAAGTAGGACAACTGAAGTTACTCTCCGGAGTTTCTCAATTTTTCCAGTAGCTTGAGATCCGCAGTCAATTTTGAATTTGTCTTTCCGCAATTTAAATGATTAGTGACTAAAAGATTATATTTTTTTTAGAAATAAAAGAGGACCATATTATTCAAGCTACAAACGAGAATGCGGAGAACATTTTTTGGAGATTCAAAAATCTGATAGTCCCTTTAACTCTCACGATTAGGCCTGTTCGGTACCGAGATTTCAGTACCGGGTTCCGGTTTTTTTCAATACCCGGTACCACAAGCGGTTTCCCTGACTCAGGTTTTTTTTTCAGTACCGACGGTTTTTTTAACCATAAGCCGGTTTTTTTGAGTACCGGGTTAAAAACCGACTCAGGTTTTTTTCAGTACCGACGGTTTTTTCAACCATGAGCCGGTTTTTTTGAGTACCGGGTAAAAAACCGGTACCAAAAAACCTGAAAAAAACCGGCTCATGGTTGAAGTGAATCGTTCTTTTTAACTCGGTACCAAAAAACCGACTCGTTGGTCGGTTTTTTAACTCGGTACCAAAAAAAACGGGATATCGGTACTTTAGAATATCGGGTCCGGTACCAAGTGAACACCGGTTTTGTACCGGGATCCCGGTTTTTGGAACAGGCCTACTCACGATAATTTCCCAGTGTTCTTTAGTATAAACTCAGTGATTTGGATGCACTGAGTAGTTATAAAATATGAGCACCGTCAACCTTATTCCTAAAACCCCTTTCGAAATATTTTCTTGAAACACACAGGAAATTTGTAAAAAGAGGTAGCTGCTAATCTAATTTTTCTAAGTTCTGCATACACTCCTTTTTGATTCTAATATTCTTTTCATTCTCCCGGTCTTCTTAAATTTGAAAGAGCATTTTAAATGGCAAGAGGCAAGATTACGCCTTCAAGCAAAATTAAACTGATTTTTTACAGAACAAACATTTATTCAACTAAACACCTTTGCAAATTCGATAAATAAATGAAACAATGCACAATAACTACTCTAAATACATATTGGAGCTAAGTTAGCTTTGGTCATTTTTTTCTGAAACGGTCATACTAGTGTGATATAGGTAAATTTGCATCGGTCAAACAACTGACTTGAAACCTGACTGACTACGTCATTGGCCAAATTGGTCATTTGTTTGTCCCATAGTGTAATAGGTGTCGAAAAACACTTTTGGTCATTGCAAAAGTTGGACAAATTTTGTGTGACCCATTGGACCAAAAATGAATGACCATCATGGTCATTCATTTCTGGTCAAACATATGACCTTTGTGTAATAACAAAACACATCTTTGGTCATTTTATTTTGCAGTTTTTGTTCATACTGTCATTCAAAAATTATCAATGTGGAAAAAAATTAAAGAATGAAAAATATTGATTTATTTGTAAATTTGGATTTACCCTTAGGTAACTGTTAGATATAGTATCTTTGCTACTAAATATTCGCAATAAATCGAGAACGGAAATATGAAACTATCGCTGTCGTTGGCTCTCTTAAACTTCCCGTGCTTCAATTATTTCGCTCAGGATGGTAGCTTGTTTTTTTTTAATGGTCGAAAGGACTGACAATAAAGTTATGACTTGGAACTAGTCGCGAACCTACATATGGGTTAGGGGGTTGGAACCCCCTCCGAAATTTGGTGATGTTGTTCGGATGAGAAATCAGGTTAATATAAAACACGCACCGAAATTTCAAAAGCACAATGTCCAAATTTCGAGCCCGACATACAAGCAATATGTAGCAACCTAACAGACAGTGAGCAAGAGCAAGGGATACAATATTACATGGATGATAGCAAGATTTTTCTGCTTTTTCGAAGGTGCTTCTTCTTCTTCTTCTTCTGTAGTCTGGCTGGTCTAGCGGTTAGTGCGCGCACCTTCGGTGCACAGGCTCATGAGTTCGAATCTCACCGTGTTCCATGGTGTTTTTCGAACTCACGAGCTTGTGACGGACTATGATCTCACTCAGATGTTAAACGAGTACCCATTTATGGGGATAAATAACACTGCTGAGCGTGATGCTGATCTCATTACCTCAACAAAAAGCAGATAAGATCTTGGAAATAGGATGTCTTTAACACATCCTGCGGCCTTAGTCCAATGCTGGATTGTCGCGCCTGTTATTTATTTATTCTTCTTCTTTCACAATTATCAAAATCAAAATTATCAAGTAATTACTTTCAGAATTTTATTATGAACCAAGGCTGATCACTGGACAAAGATTGATTGTAGGGTCTCAGGTTAGAAGTAGGACAACTGAAACTACTCCCCGGTGTTACTCAAATTTTCCACAAGCTTGAGACTAAGATCCGCAGTCAATTTTGAATTTTGTCTTTCGGCAATTTTAGATGGGAGGAACCTGATTAGTAACTAAAACTCCAAGTGTCATCCAAGTACTATGAAGCTTTGTTGATATAGATTGTAGAGGGGCGTGAACCCGAAGGGTTTCGCAGCACTGAAGCCAGTGGGCCTATTGTGCTATCGCCCTAGTCGCAGATGAGCAGGACTACGCCTGACGATCAAGGTTGATCGTGCTGAGAAACGAGTTGAGGTCGTTTATAGATGTCGAAGCTATGTCGTCCGTTTCTGGAAAGGCCACTCCGAGGTGTAACCAGCGACGCTGGCCCAGTGCATCGCACTCGCATAAGACGTGGAAGGAGGTTTCGTCATCACAGAATCGACAGCTTGAATCTTGCACAATTCTTATTGTGCGTAAATGTGATCTCAGGCAGGAGTTACCTGTGAGAATGCCACAGATGATGCGTACTTTCGCTCTGCTTAACTGCAGCAGCTCAGCCGTTCTTCTGTGGGAATACCCTGCTATAAACATTTTCGATTGTCTGAGCCCTGGTAGTTTATCCCAGTGCTCAATTGCCTTGAGTCGATCCTGGTCTCTGAAAGCTCTCTTTACTAAACATGAAGAAATGTTGCAAAAGGGTTCAGGTCCGCAGAAAGTGGATGATGCAGCTGTGCGTGCTAGCTCATCAGCCTGTTCGTTCCCTGCGATGCCCATATGAAACCCAGAAAAGTGTTAGTGTGTTGTTTTCGCCTAGTTTATTCAGCGCCTTCAGGCAGCATTGAACAAGTCCTGACGTGACGGTGTGCTTAGTAAGGGATTTAATAGCCGCTTGGCTGTGTGAGAAGATGGATATATGTTTATTTACGTAGTTCTCTCGTAGGCAGAGATCAGCGCACGTTTCTATTGCGTGTATTTCTGCCTGAAAAACAGTGGTGTGGAGGCCCATAGGTATAGATATCCTGTGTCCTGGGCCAACCACACCCGCTCCTGAGCCTTCAGTTGTCTTGGAGCCGTCAGTGAACCATTTGATGGTTTGTGGATACAGCCTAGAGAAGTTAGGGTGCCACTCCTCCCTGCTCCATGTTACAGCCCGGAAGCAGCGTCCGAATGAGAGCTCTTTTGCAAGGTGGTCGGAGGACATGTTCGCTATAGTTTTGTTTTTGAGGCATCTGACCTGCCCCTTAGTGAGCTCCAGACTGGCATCATTAGCAATGAGTCGTATCATTGCTAGTTTTGCCTGGGTCTCGAGGAGGATTTCAATCGGATGTAGATCTAGTAGAACTTCTAGAGCACTGCTAGGGTAAGATCGGAGAGCACCGGTGGTAATCAGACACGCTAGTCTCTGTACCTTACCTAGAACGGACTTGCCCTCCGTAGTTAGGGCTCTTTTCCACCAGACCACAGCACCATAGTTTAGAGTTGGTCGAACTATTGCTTTGTATATCCAGATCATAATGGATGATTTCAAACCCCAGGTTTTCCCTACGTATTTTTTGCATATCCAAAGGGCTCTGGTGGCCTTTTCCGCCACCGCCTCGACATGCTTATTCCAGTAGAGTTTGCTGTCAAGGATAACTCCAAGATATTTGACTTGACTCCCAATTGGTAGAGGGGTGTTGTACATAATCGGGCTTCTGAGCTCAGCCAGATTTCTGTTTCTGGAGAAGGGTATGATGATCGCTTTGGATGGGTTCACTCGGAGCCCGTTTCCATCACACCATTCTTGTACTGTATTTAGTGCTGGTTTGAGTAAATCTGGAAAAATTTCCTCAAACAAACCCTTAACCACTATAACCACATCGTCGGCGTATCCCTGTACTGAGAAGCCATTGGATGAGAGCTTGCACAAAAGATCGTCGGCAACCAGGCAACACAGGAGTGGCGAGAGTACACCCCCTTGTGGGCATCCTCTTGTGACCTTAGCAAAGAGAAATTGTTCGTTTATTTGGCAGACGACTTTTCTTGAGAAGAGCATACTGCTTATCCATCCAACAGTCGTATTTTCTATCATCCTATATCTTAGCGCTCTTTGAATTGCATCGAAGGTAGTATTATCGAATGCCCCTTCAATGTCCAGGAAAGCAGCGAAGCTATGAAGCTTTGCACTCCTTTCGCTTTCTTTACTACCGAATAGAGCAGTGAAGTTGCTTAGTAATCGAACATTACAGAAAAAAATCTCCAATACAAATTGTACTAAAAGAATATCGAATACTTTTTCTAATTTCGAGGATCTCGGAACACGAAACAGTTAATTTTGTAAATTTAGTAAAACGTTCGGTTTAGAAATAAAAGAGGGTCATATTTTTCAAGTTAGTTCAAACGTGAAAGCGAAGAACATTTTTGAATGTTTAAAGAACTGATGGTCCCTATAACTCTCAAGATAAGATAATATCGCAGTGCTCTTTAGTGTAATTTCATTGATTTGGATGCACTGAGCAGTTATCAAATATGAGCACCGTCAATCTTATTCCTAAAACCCCTTTCGAAATATGTATTTTCTAGCGTACGCTCCTGAATGAAACACACACAAAATTTGTGAAAAGAGCTGGATGCTTCTCTAATTTTCCCTATGTTCCCCGTACACACTTTTTCTGTTTCTAACATTCACGAACCCAAACTTTTCTTTTCATTCTCCCGGCGGCCACTTTTCGCCTTCTTGAATAACACGCCTCCTTTAAATAACAATATTACGTCCTCAAGTCAAATGAAACTGATTTTCTATTAAACAAAAGTTTCTTCAACTAAACCTTTGCAAATTCGACAAAGAAATGACACACTGCCAAATAACCACTAAATGCATATTGAATCTAAGTTAGGTTTGGTCATTTTTTTGAAACGGTCATACTAGTGTGATAGTCAAATTTGCCTTGGTCAAGCAAATGACCCAAAACCCGACTGACTACATCATTGGCCAAAGCAATTGGTCATTTGTTTGTCCCATAGTGTAATAGGTCTAGAAAAACATTGTAACAATGGGACAAATTTTGTGTGACCCACTAGACAAACTTTATTTGATAGTGTAAAGGCGGACCCAGACCGACCGGAGTATGGCCAACACCGCACAAAAGATTGATACGAAAAATCGTGCAGCAGCAGTGCAGCAGTGTGGTTGGGCGACTCCAAGGTATCATTCTTGGAACCGGTCTTTTGTGCGGTGTGTGCCACACTCCGGTCGGTCTGGGGCCGCCTTAATACCACCTTACGCGTTGGATCAATGATTATAACAATCTTAACGACACTCTTGCAAATATGAATATGTGAATCTACTTGTTATGGGTGATATGAATGCTGCGAGTTAGCGACGAGCAGCCAATTTCAAACGTCATGATATTTGTAAATGTAAATGAAATGCTATAATTTGCGGATGACATGGTATTCTTCGTAGAATCGCTTTCAGACATGCAGAAAATGATTAATAATTTGGAAAGGTATTGTGATCAGTGTAAGCTTACTCTTAACTTGGATAAGCCAAAGATTGTAATATTGAAAAAGCGTTTTTGATTCGCTCAGCAGAAGAAGTGGCAGTATTATGGTATTAATAACGAAGTCGTCAAAGAATATAAATATTTCGGATTTCGGGTCACCAGCAACTCAAGTATGGAGTCACATTTGGAGAACGAGCTGAAGGAGGCAAAGTGGGTCATACATGCGATATGGAAAAACTGCTTCAATGCATCAGATATAAGTCATAGGGCTAAGTACAAAATCGTTTAGGCAGTGGCCAAATCTGTGCTTCTATATGGTGTCCACAGTTGGGGCGGTAAACAGTTCGAAGAAGTAGAAAAGCTGCAGAGATATTATTTGAAGGGGCAAAACGAAATAGAGAAAACTGCAGAACGGGCTAAGTCGTCACGAAATCGGGAGTTATATCTTAAATTAAACCACGCCTTCGGGGAAAGCACGTACATATTTTCAAAATAATTTCAGCGTAAACAAAATATCGCTCATAGTTAGAGTTCGAGGAGAGCTACTTCCATTGAATTACCAACCGCATATACCGGATTTGCCAATACTATGCAGTCGGTGCAATATGAAAGTAAGGGAGGATTCTCGACATTATATTGAGGGAAATCAGATGATCTTGCTTTGGCCGAAATGTGCTGAACGAACGGAAAGTAATCGAATTGTTAAATGGATTTAATTGTGAAAATTTGAATGAATTGCGCTGAGATATCGTCGAAACATATTTGATGGAACCTTCTGAAGCGCCATCTATGGTAGGGAGCAGAGAGCAGATAAACACACAGAATCTGGAGTTGTGTGAACTTCATCGCCCTGCGCTCTCGCAGGTCCCCAAATTGCGAAACATTATCGTATCGTATCGTTGATTAATATAGTACATGTACCGAAAAACTTGATACCAAAAATCGTCAACATTAGCGACGTTGTTTTCATATCGCGTGTAAATCTGACTCGAAAAAAACGATCGCGGGTAACATCCCGGTTAAGACCAAACAGCTGACATTTGACAGTTTTTGCGCATCTTTGACTCACCTTCATCGGCTTATTTTTTAGATGTGGTGGATTTTATCACAACAGATGATTATTTCTTTGCAAAATCTTTTCTCGTGATGAGAAAAACTCTCACATTTGGTTTGAAAAAAACAAATTCCCTCAAATTTTCCCTATGCGTCCGCCATCTACGTTTTATTCAAATTGAATAAAAAAATATAAAATTGAATATAAAATTCAATATTCATGTTATCCGACTTTTTTTTTAACGAAATTGAAGACATGGATTTGGATGACCTCTGGTTCATGCAGGATTTGTTTGTCCGAGGTGATCGCGTCTATTTCTTTCAAGGTGAACCCGGGGAGATCAAAGACGTTCCCGCGCTAAATTGTGAGTGGCTAATGTAGCCATTTGCTTTCACGATGAGTCTCGTGAAACCCGGAAGTTTTGCACCGTTATTACTACTAGCCCAAAATCCAGTTAGATGTAAAAGTACACAAAATGATATCCGAATTTGCGAATAGGACCACCGGTGGAAGCACTCGAGAAACTGAACGGTGTGGTCTTACGGCAACTGCCTCTACGGGGCGGACCACACCCGTTTTGTTATTGCAAAACGGCCAAAAGCTGCCAATATGCCTTCCTGGCAAGAGCCCCGGCAGGAGCCCTGAAGGATCGATGCAGGAAGGTTGTGTTCGTCTGTGTATATGTGCGGGTACGATATATGTGTTTTTTCGTCATATTGGGAGCATTACATCTCGGCGCGGCTGATCTCAATTTTACTAATTCGCGCCGGTGTTGAAACAAATCCAGGCCCGGAGGTATGGATTTGTAGTGTCTGCAACCAACGTATCGGTTCGAATGCCAGATCAGTGTAATTGCTGTTTGGAATGGGTTGGATGCGATATCCCCAGTCACAAAATCCCCAAACCAAAATCCCCAAATCAAAATCCCCATAATCAAAATCCCCGAAATCAAAATCCCCGAAATCAAAATCCCCGAAATCAAAATCCCCGAAATCAAAATACCCAAAACCAAAATCCCCAAACGAAATTCCCCTTTAGGCTATTGTAGATGGTAAATGATAGATGTTAAATGGCAGATGATAAATGGTAGATGGTAAATGGTAGATGGTAAATGGTAGATGGTAAATGGTAGACGGATGGTAGCTTGTAAATGGTTGATGACAGATGGTAAATGGTAGATCGTAAATTGCAAATGGTGGGTGGTAAATAGCAAATAGTAGATGGTAAATGGTAGATAATAAATGGTAGGTGCTTTAGACTATTGTAATTGAATAGTCCTACTATGCAATAAAAAAATCACCGTCGTGGACTGATATACGTATATATGCTAATCAACGGCAAACTCTTTGAAGTAACACAGAACAACAGCAGATAATGTGCAGGCGATTAAATATGCAATCGGTTCCAACAATAAGCCAACCAAGTTTTCCGCGAATATTCGTTCGGATAAGGACTTGTCTCGACGATGTTGTACCATCTACTATTTTTTACTACCATCCATCTACCATTTACCATCATATTTCGGGTATGATTGGGGATTTTGTATATGGGTATTATGATTATGGGGATTTTGTATATGGGAATTATGATTATGGGGATTTTGAATATGGGGATTTTGATTTTCGGTATTTTTCTACGTTTGGGCATTTTGTGATAGGGGATTTCGTATGGTTCCCGTTTGGAATGGGTTCAATTTAGGTGTTCAGGTTTACGAAGACAAGGGCAACACTCCTTAGCCTATGTTGCAGCAGGTTGTATAAATGCTGGGCAACCCAGGGCTGCTCCCAGCCCACCTTCTCCACCACTGCCCCCAAACAATATGATAAGGAATGCCAGACCCAGTCTTACGCCTGGCCCTCCTCCTCCAGCAGTTTTCACTGCACTATCTATATTACAGTTTAACTGTAATGGCATCCACCGAAAAATCGCTGAGATCACACACTTTTTGAGTTCCAACAGAATTATCATCGCCGCAATCCAAGAGACGTTGTTTCACGCAAACTCGTCTCTAAGCGTCCATAGCGAATATGTTATACTGCGGAAAGTTCGACCGGCCGCCACGGATGATTCTCACCCTGGAGGTGGAGTTGCCTTCCTAATACACAAGTCCGTACATTACTGTGTATTAGATGTAGTTGCTGACGGTACGGCGGAAATTCAAGCCATCTCAGTTCCATCAGGGAGTACTAATATCGAAATTTTTAATATATATGTACCACCTCATTCTAGTTGCCCTTCAGGCTATCGTTTCGATATTGGTTCTCTCCTTTCCGGAGAGCACAGGGTCATCCTTGGCGACTTTAATGCGCACCATGAGCTCTGGCATTCGGACCTCAACAACAATGCCAGGGGTATAACAATCGCCGAATCACTTGACGCCTCAGAATTCTGTTCACTCAATGAAGACTCGCCGACTAGAGTTGGGGCACTTGCAGTAGTTCTCCTGACATAACTATTGTCAGTGCCAGCCTAATCGCTGCTTCCCGATGGGAAGTACGCACCACCCTCAAATCAGATCACCTCCCAATCATTATAAAAATTGACAAACCAGTGAACATGACTAAGTCTGAGAAGCGAACGTTTGTCAATCACAAGAAAGCCGATTGGGATGGTTTCAAAGCTTACTCGTCGGCGAAGTTCATCGAGCTACCATCACCTACCAACATTCATAAGGCCGAGAAAAATATTAGGAACGTAATTACCACAGCCGCGGCACGTTTTATACCTGCAGGACGTATCCCGAAAGTTCGGCCTAACTTCCGTAGTGCCGCCAGATTAGCCGATTAACGTGATCAGATCAGAAGCGCTCATCCTGATGATCCCAGAATTCAGGAGCTTAACTCCGAAATTGACCGACAAGTTAAAGACTAAAGGAGGGCGAAATGGTCTACCGTCCGCGCCCTTTCCAATCCTCAGAAAGAAAAGGGCAACAACGCCATTAAATTTGGCAACACAAAAACCTGCGATCCTCTTCAGTGTGCGAGGCTGTTCAATAAACAATTTATTGAACATCCCAAGTCTGACGGCCTCAAGCGCAAAATTAGAAGACGGATTCGCAGCCGGAATGTTGACACCATACCATCTTTTACCGCGAACCAGGTTAAAAAAGTCATCGAGAATGCTAAAAACTCCCAGGCCCTCGGACCAGATGGCATTTCGATGACCATGTTGAAACATCTCAACCTTCAGGCCATTGAGTATCTCACGGCCGCCTTTAACTTGTCAATGTCCACGCTTGCCATCCCTGAAATCTGGAAAACAGGTCGAATTGTTCCCTGTCTCAAGCCAGGGAAGAGCGCAAATCTCGGGGAATCCTACCGCCCCATTACGATACTTTCTCCTGTCGCAAAGACGCTGGAGGCCCTTATTCACCCCACTCTTGTTGCACTTGCGAAGCTAGAACCTCGCCAGCATGGCTTCAGGAAGATGCATAGTACCACCACTGCCCTCGATGCGATCACTACACGCATTCGTGATGGGCTAAATCAACGCAGTCGTTGTCACAGAACCATTCTGGTGGCAATAGACCTATCAAATGCATTCGATAAGGTCAGTCATTCAATGCTCTTAGCAAACTTGTTGAATATGCATCTTCCTGCACAAGAGATTCGATGGATTGCCAATTATCTAGCTGGTCGGCACTCCTTCACCGAGTTTCGAGGCAAACGTTCTAAGCTTAGGAAAATCAAATTAGGTGTTCCACAGGGAGGGGTACTCTCCCCCACTCTGTTTAACATCTACATGTCCGGCTTTCCCACACCACCTGAAGGAATCGAGGTGATTTCCTATGCTGACGATTGCACCGTACTCGCCACAGGGAAAGATAAGGATGAAATGCGCCTCCAAATTAATCGCTATCTAGGACGATTACAGGCATTTTTCCAAAGCCGAAACCTCACCATCTCTGCGTCCAAATCCTCTGCGACTTTTCTAACCACTTGGTGGGAGGACATCAGATGGGAGATGGATATACGTATTGGCAACAATTCTGTTCCTACTGTTAAAAACCCCAAAATTCTCGGGCTTCACCTAGAGAACATGATGACGTCTGCGAATCATGCAGCTTCAGTCTGTGAAAAAATGCGCAGTAGGAACAACATCCTAAAAGCTCTAGCTGGTAGCACCTGGGGCAAAGATAAAGAAACCATGCTAGCTACTTATAAAGCGGTGGGTCGAGCGGCCGCTGATTATGCAGCCCCAGTTTGGACACATAGTCTATGTGACAGAAACTGGTCCAAAGTTCAGGTCTGCCAAAATGCTGCTCTACGCATCGCGACAGGTTGCCTTCTGATGTCTGCCCAGGATCACTTACATCAGGAGACAAAATTGATGCCAATACGTGATCACAATCTCCTACTCTCTAAACAGTATCTTGTTGGTTGCTACCGTGAGGATCATCCCAATAATCATCTCATGGACCGAATTCCTCCACCACGACATGTCAGGCGTGGTTTACGAGACCTTGAGAGAGAGGTTCAGGGATACAAACGGGACCCTTACGATGAAGTTACATACCGAGCCGCCATTGCAGCGATCCACACTGAAGAAGTGAATCGGTCTATCGCGAGTTTAGGTGCGAATAGAGTCCTCTCAGAGCGCCCACCACCAATTTCGCCTGAGGAGATTAGGCTCCCGAGAGCCACTAGAGTAACACTAGCTCAACTTCGGTCGGGCTTTTGTTCACGCCGTAATTCGTACCTTTCTCGCATAAACCCGGACATCCAAAACATCTGTCCAAACTGCAATGGTATTCCTCATGATGTGGGTCACTTGTTTCAATGCCCCGCTGCGCCCACTGATCTTACCCCTATATGGCTGTGGGAAAACCCTATCGCAGCAGCTATGTTTTTGTCCTTAGACCTCACGGACACAAACATTGACGAACCATAAATCGCATCCACATAGATGCACAGAGGTTTCACACCTTTCTGCACCGCTACAAGAAGAAGAAGAAGAAACTGAACGGTCAATGCAGCGTCTCTTTGTAGATTTCATGGGCCCGATCTAAAGGCCTGAATAGAGATCGGGCGGAATGAAAATGAAATTTTTGTCCGCGGCGATTTTCTCAATGAAAATGCATACTTACTGTCGTGGAATATGTGGTAAATGATGGGGTATTCCATAAACTAAAATCCGAGAATGGTTTCACAATTTGTCTCTGCCATTTTATGTGTTATTTTTCGATTCCCCGGTCATTAGATAATTTCCGCGATGAACTCGTCGTGGACAGTGAATCGGTTTGACGTTTGCAAAACTCACCACGCCCGACGGAGAATATGCTACAGAGTCGACTCATTTTCACGTTGAAAATGCATTCGGACAATGGGGAAATTATTTTTTTTAGTTATTTTTAAGATTATTTAGGACGTAAAACGCCTTTGTATCAATTTTCGAAGCTAAAATTTTAAATTCACCACGGTTTTTATGCCGGTTCATTACCGTCACCACGGTTTTTATGCCGGTTCATTACCGTTTCATTTTCATTCCGCTCGAACTCTATCCGGGGCTTAAGAGGGGAACACCCACATCTTCATCCTTTTAGTACTTGATCATTACAGCGAATTCGTATAGCTTGCTATAGAACAGGCCACTGCTGGAGTGATTGATGGACATTAGATACGAAGTTTTTCTGACCTTCAGAGTGCAATAACTCTGGCGAAAATTGGAAACAGTGTTCGCAGCATGTGAGGGATCTTTAAAATAGTATGGCGTGAAACGCATTCTTACTGCACTTGGTTGAATTATGCATTCCGACATAGATGTTATACATTTGTGAGGCAATATCTTATAGAGAAGTAAAAATTTCCCTGAAACTAAAAAGGAAAAGAAGGGCATGTGGCTCCCGTTTGGAAGCTAAAAAACCGCTAACGGAAATTAAACATTTTTTTTTAAATAACTATAGGAACTTTCACATAATAAAGACCACACGAAATACAAATGCATATAATTTACTTACTTTACTTGTAGTGTAGATTGTGACTAAACAATATTATCAATACGATTCCTCGTCTCCATATGAATTTTTGGCAATTTTGTAATGTCTTTGATTCGGATTCGATGTATTCTTTCGCTTTGATGGACGATTGTAACGAACCTTTTTTCTTGACGCTCGTCGTGATCGGCCCGGTTGAATTTCAGAACGTTTCTTGGCATTTCGCAGCACGATTGTAAAGAAATGTTTACTTTCTTCTTCGTCAAATTCCGAAGCAGCCAATCTCACAATTGTATTAAAAGCATGAATAATATTACGATAATTCCTGAAAGGTATTTTTTTATATATATTATCACAGCGGCTTTGACCGCTCCAACTGGCGAACATTAAAAATTCTCTAGTAAAAAAACAATCGATAAGAAAATAACAGGTATTTGTGGAGTCAGCCGTTCCCTTTGTTCCACACATTTTAGACATTTCGGAAATCTGTAAAAGAATGGGAGAAATCGTTTCAAAACATATTTATAATCATACAAAAGTTAAGCCTACCAGATTTTCCATCACATGTTTATCGTTCAATTTCATCTCCACATCTTCCAATTCCCCAAATGTGGATATTGGTAGCTGAAACGTTCGAAATTCTTTTTGCGGACTAGGCTCGGTGATAGTTGGTGTTGGCCTTGTTGTTGATGTTGTTGTTGTTGTGGTTGTGGTTGTGATTGTTGTTGTTGTGTTTTCATTAATCGATAGAGGATCGGCCGTCACATTAGCATCAACTATGTGTTTGTTTTGTTGTACCAGGTGTCGCAATATTGTGTTTTGATTTCTCAGAAGTTGTGATGTGTGTTGGTAAATGTTTTTTAATGTGCGACCAACATCTACCTCATCCGATTTTTTAGGGTCAATTTTATTTTGGTTTTCCGATAAGTCCGGTGGATATCTTCGTGCCCGGCGAAATGAATATGGTGTGTAGACATTGGCGGAATGGCCCTGTAATAAAAAAAGATGCAATTACATCGCATCAGCGTAAGAGATGTTTACAACTTTCACAATTTGTGAAATATGGGATTTGTAGCAGATGTTAAGCCCGCTCTCCTAAAGGTCAACGATCGGAGGAAAATTCTGGGAAGCAAGGGGATGCCGAACCAAGAAGCACACCTCGGCGGCTTGCAGATTCAGTGTACCGCCGATGACCCCTGTTGGTCTATCTGCATCAGTGTGCACCCTTGCGACTACAGCCAAATAGAACATGAGTGACCGCAAAGAACCTTCGATGGCATAAAATGCCACCCCTCAAGCAGCAGTCGATGTAGCATCGGCGGCATCAGCAGGCCCTTCTGGACCAGCTGTCACTCCTCTGATATCTAGCAGCAGGAGCAGGAGTATGTGACTTCTGTGAGGTTCGCAATAATGGCGTCAAGCTACCCGGGCAGCCTGCTAACTCCAGAGCAAATGTCCATGGTGCAATACGCTATTAGTGCTAATATTATTAGCAACCCACTACCGTTTACCGGGATTCTACAGTTCATTTCCGGTCCGGATTCTCACTCGTCGACTGTGATAACGAGGTTGAGGCCACTACCGAGTGGTTAAGTAATATTAGCCCCACTCTCAACCCATGGAAATGATCCACGCTACGCACTGCTACCGGAGACGATGGGGATACCCCGCTGAACGAAAGCGATACTCT
Organism: Microchrysa polita; assembly: GCA_949715475.1. NCBI lineage: Eukaryota > Metazoa > Arthropoda > Insecta > Diptera > Stratiomyidae > Microchrysa > Microchrysa polita. The sequence continues at coordinate 28,167,930 of OX454418.1, forward strand.
ACCTGCCTTGAAGTACCTATGCCACAAGTAAAATTATACTTCTGGACAGGCAAAACGTACCAGCGATTGGAGATTTGGTCTATGCGATGACGACGAGATATATACTCTCATTAACTGTGGCCGTAGACCCGATATAAATAAAGCCCATCCTCAGGCGCAACTTTCTTAGCGGTTCGGAAAAACTGCGTTCCATTAAAAAAAAAAAAACGGTGTCCATAAGGAAGATAAGGCCGCCTTGTTTGGGTTTTTAATGTATTTTAGTACATACTATCAAAATATCCCAATTCTGGGCTACAAACTGAAAAATAGCCTAAGCGACCTGGAGTGCACTACGTTATCCGTACTTGTTTTTTCACGTAAGTACCTTAGGCAAAGTAAATCGCTGATGAATAAATTATAATACTTTGCATCTTTTTGCTTTGAAAATCATAACTGGGCGCATATACTAATGTACAGAAATATGTAACGAACTGAACGTCTCTCGCCCGTCTATCATCCGCCTGATAAAAATTTGTGTCGAACGTTTCCGCTAGATTTTTTCTTAGCAACGACAGAATGCATAATGCTGCTCTGAGTGGCCTATCTTTCGAATGAATTTAGATGCAATCGTTCATATCCTCGAACGCTTTCGAAATGCATTATTAATTATTACGCAACTTTCGTTTTCGTATGGTCGAATTCGAAAGCCAATTCGTTTTCGAGTTACATGATACCGAAAGCAATCGTGGTAGTGTTCATCATGCGGAAATACATGCAATCATGAAAGCCCTAATCTGGCTGAGACACCATGTCGTCACTATGAGGGATTTCATCATATACACTGACTGTCAGTGCTGCTGCAATTCGATCTCTCGAATCAGTCCTAAATGCATTAAAAACGGTTGAAAACTGCCGCTGTGCTTTTAGGGTGATGCGTCACTTTTTCAACATCGTTCTCTGCTTTATACTTAGTCATAGTGTATTTGAAGGGAATTGCAATGCGGACCGTTTCGGTCGTAATGCGATTACCAATGCCCTTAGAGAGCGATCGTAATAACCTTAAAGTGCCAATTGCTTTTTGTAAATCGGCAATAGAAACGAAGGCGAATATACAGGGCTAGTGCAAGATGGTTTAACGGTAGCACATTTGCTAGAACAAGATTAATGTAGCCCCGCCTGGAGGCAGCTAGACCAACCATTCTACTGTAAATAGACAGGAAACATATCGGCAGGGCGATCGGAACCATATCGGAGAGCAGACTAGGAGCATCCGTATTCCTCATAACGACTTCTGTCAGACTTCGAATTCAACCGAATTCAAGTCGTGCTCGACGGTTGGATAGATAGATAGATAGATTAGTGGTTTATTTAAAAAATTCAGTATTTAACACAATTTTACATAACAGTTTACTAAACCAGTTAAGGCATGGCATAGCCGTCTGCCTGATTAGATTGACTTGCAACGTTAAATTACATTTCTATAAATTTATAACTTTTGTATTCATTTGTAATTTTTGTAAAGTATAAATAAATTAAATTTTAAATTATTATTGTATATTTTTTATCGATGAACTATTATTATTATTGTTGATTAATTTAATACAGGGTGGGCATTCCATTGGACCCTCTTGTTGTTATAATATATTATTAAACGTGACACACAGGAGCCGGATGATGAAGTTCACAGAACTCCGTATTCTCCATGTTCATCGATCCTAAGCTCCGTGGCGCATATATTCAATTATAGTTTATATTTATATTTCACCAGTTAATATTCGATTTCGATAGCTCAGAGCGATTCTGCAATATTCATATAGGGTCTCCCAATTCGAGCCATTCAGCAGGTCGTTGACTTCTTGCTCGTTCAGGTAATCTTTTCCAGTACACGATCGCCTAGTTTCCTTTAGTACGGGACAGATGCCAATGAAATGACGGGTATCTTCCCTTGCTCTCATGTTGCACAAATCACACATAATCGGTCGATCTTCGCGATGAGGCATGTAACTCAGCGGCAGAAGCTCTCCTCGTGCTTTAAAAATCAGAGCTATTTTAGAAACTATAAAGTCGTTTTGAAAGTAGGTATTCGCCTGGAGCTGATGATTAAGGTTCGCATAAATTTCTCGGTGCTGTGTCGTTCTCGCTTTTTCTGCCGTATTTCGCATATGCATCTCGTTAACCTTCGTTTGAATTTCGTAGAGCACGTCGGAGTCTCCGCTTGTCCCGTTCCAGTTGAATGTTGTCTCTGCTCTTTCGGCAAGCGTTTGTAAATCCATGCAAAACAATGACCTCGACTCAATCACATGCATGAGCACCTTTTTCGGAAGCCTGTCGTGAGACATGGCGGCAACTTTAGTGAGATATCTTAAGTGCGTTTTCAGCGTTTCAGTACAGAGCGGCAGTAGACCCGTTTCTTGAAGCAGCATGTAGTTTGGCGTGTTTGTAGGAAGGCGAAAGGTGCGCTTTAAGAAGTACCGCTGCAATTTTTCAACACCTTCGTGCATATTTCCACCCCACTGCTTGGTATATCTTATATTTAGCAGTATGTGATATGTCCTTGTTGTTGAATATTTTTTTCCATATAGAGTTTATTGCCCATTTTGCTTCTTTAAACTTGTCTTCAAAATGCGGGTTCATACTTAGATTACAGGCTATCTTCACTCCGAGATATTTATATTGTTTAACTACTTCAATTTCATTTCCTCTATATGACCATTTCTCATTACTGGCTAATTTGAAGCGCTTTTTAAAAATCTTGACCTTGGTTTTTTCGAGATTACAGTATGAGGCAAAGTGATCAATCATTTTTTGTAAATTATCTGGTGACTCCGCTAGCAAAACTATGTCGTCTGCATATAGCAACCCCTTTAGTTGCACGCCAAATCCATTTGCACCTCCGGGACATTCATCTAAAATGTCGTTGATGTAAATTGCAAATATATCCGGGCTCAACTTACATCCTTGCCGAACGCCTAAATTCGTGTCAAAAGCTGAAGAAAGTTCATTCCCATTCCATACCATAGCCATTGTATTGACGTACAATTCTTCCAGCACCTTTCCGAATTTTGATGACATACCAGAATTATATAGCTTGAAGAAGAGACTGTTACGATCGATAGTGTCAAAAGCGGCTTTGAAGTCAATAAAACAGGCATATAGCTTCTTTTCATTAGCCATTAGCTCCTTTTTTAAAAATTGGGAAGATTATCGCATCTCGAAACTCATTTGGAATATTTGCGGTGTTAAATATTCTATTATATTCTTGAGTCAGTACACATAGCACATTTTCATTTGCATATTTGAAGAATTCTACTGGTACTCCATTGCTTCCAGCAGCTTTGTTGTCCTTACATAGCACCAAAGCCTTATGGATCTCCTCTGTTGAAATTGTTTCATCCAGTACGGAAACACACCAATTCGGTCTTGCATAATGAACCATGTTACTTGTGTCCACATTTCGCAGAATTAGCATAAAATGAGTTTTGAGCCGCTCCGAAGTTAAGCCGTTTCCAATTTGGTAGGTATCACCTTTATTAATACGATTCGCAATTCGCCAAAACTCTTTGGAGTTAGTACATTCACCAATTTGCTCTGCTTGAGTTCAACCTTGCTTTGGAGTATGTAATTCGAGCCATGAATATGGACAGCAGCGGAACGCTACTCATCAAGTCGACTCAATTAGTAGCGTACGCCGACGATATCAACATCATGTCTCGAAGGTTGGGTGATGCAGAAAGCCTCCTGCATAACCTCAATAACGCCGCAAAGGAAGTTGGACTACATATCAACGAAAGCAAAACAAAGGCCATGATGCAATCGAAAACAAGGACGCCAGTAAATTCAAGCATCATAGTGGGGGACCTTAGTATCGAGTATGTAGACAACTTCAACTATCTGGGTTGTAACTTATCAAAGGACGCCAACGAAACCGACGAAATTAAGCGACGGATACAACTAGCCAATAAGACATATTTCTCGGTCCTCCCTATAATTAATTCGAAACTTGCGCACAGGAACACGAAGCTCCGCGTGTACAAAACGATCATCCGACCCGTGCTATGTTATGGCTGCGAAACATGGACCCTCACCCAAGCCTCCGAAATTTTGCTAGACCGATTCGAACGAAAGGTCCTTCGGCGAATTTTCGGGGCCGCTCGCGAGCGAGACCAATGGCGTATCCGTTACAACCATGAGTTGTATCAATTGTACGATGAGCTGGAAGTATCGAAAATCGTGAAGCTTCAACGTTTGCAATGGGCGGGGCATGTACAACGGATGGACGATAATCGCATGCCAAAGAAAGTGATGAACGCACAACGAATTGACGGAGCGAGGTTGCGTGGACGACCGAGAGCTCGCTGGGAGAACTCCGTAGGTGAAGACGCCCACCAGCTGCTGGGCTTCCGAAACTGGAGGACAAGGTCGCGTAACCGCGACAATTGGAGGTCAACGATTCAGGCGGCCAAGGCCCGACGTCGGGCTATCGTGCCACATTGATGATGATGAGTTCTAAAAAATAGTCGCTTTTTCTCACTGCATAGGGATTTGAATTTCCGGTTTGCTTGTATGTACGCCTTTCTTGTGGTTTCATTAGTATTCATTCTGAATAATTTCAACCAAGCCATTGAATGTTTCCGATTTCGCTCGCATTCATTATCGTACAAAGGTTGTTTAAATGCCTTTCTCGACTTATCTGTTTGATGTGCACAATTAATGATTGTTTGGTTCAGCTGTTCTAGGCTCATGCTTGACGTTTCTGTTAACTGTCGATTTAAATTCGCCATGTACTGTGCTGCATAGTCGGCTTTCCATAAGATTTTGGGCAGTCGTTTCATCGCTTCGGTTGCAGTACATCCGATGCAATCTAACCCAATCGTGGCTATAATTGGGAGATGATCGGAGTACTGCTTACATGCTACCGTGAAATCCGTAATGAGAGGCTCCCCTCCGGCCAGGCACAAATCTATTACAGAATGACCTTGAGGACCAACGTAGGTACATTCTCCGTCAATGTCGCTTCCGGTACAGCCATTAAAAGCCTTTAGACCATATGAGTCCATCAGATCCAGCATTTTCCTTCCGCAGGCATTAAGTCGATGATATTTTGATCTCCTTATTGAGTTCTCAGTTTTGTTCGCGATTGGTTGCTCAATACCAATTCTGGAATTAGCATCTCCCATAATAAGTATATCAGTACTATTTATATGTGCAAGCAAATCGTTTAGCTCATCAAAATCTCTAGTCCACTGATTGCAATTTAGGTAGATGGGTATTATATGTAAAGGCGTATTATTAATCTTAACGGTGAGATATATACATGTATTAAAATATTCGAAGGTACAGCTTATACAATTTAAATCCTTCTTATAACCCACTAAAAGTCCTCCGCTTGGTCTGCCCCGTCCGCTTCTTCTGATAGCAGGGATCCACCGTAACTCAAAGCCCCTTAACTTTCTCTCAAATTCTTCAAATCCATTTGCTATAAATGTCTCGCTTAATATGACAATGTGAAAAGAGTTTAAATATTGATAAAATGCAATGGATTCATTAAAAATATGCTTATTTCTTAAGCCGGCAACATTATAAGCGAGTACTTTAATTTCATTTTGTTGTTTTTGGTCGCAGACGGCTACATTGTCCTATGCTAATTGCAATTGCATTGTGTTATTATCAGTCGAATTTTGAATTGTAATTGTATCATCATTCAAGCTATGTCTAGTCACTTCAAGAGTACGTGAATTCTGTTTCTGATTGTTTCGCAAAATCTCATTCAGCTCACTAAGTGCATTTGAATCCGTACACTCCAGCTGACTGTTAGCTAAGTTCCATGTAAATTTGTTCCCATTTACAAACAATATCTCATCTCTTAGGAACATTTTGAAATTTGGCCGCCGTTCGTAGACTTGTTTTTTAATTGAGAAGAGACTATTGCGTTTCATTCTTACCTCATATGGTAAGTCTTTTTGAATCCCAATCCCTGTGTTCCTCAATTTTTTTGCATTTTGCAGTGCTGTAATAACCTGCTGGCGACTGTTCAGAACAACACGGAACGTTTTGCTCCGTCCTACAGTGTGTTGGAGCTGCTGTATCTGGTTTGCTGTCACGGTGTCACAGCAGTGTAAAATATTAGTGCATATTTCGGTGATTGTTTGTAATTCATTTTGTGTTTGGCTGGCTGGCATCTTAAGAATCAGGTGGTTTGCTGTTGCATTCTTTTGAAGCTGTTCAATTTGCACGGCTTGTTTATGACACAGAGTTTTTAATTCGTGTATGTCATTTGACATTTCTTCGCTTGCTTTCTCCAGGTAAGAAATTTTCAAAAACAATTCTTGCATATCGTCTTTTTTGACGACATCCTTTAGTTTAGCGTCTAGTTTCTGCTCTAATTTCTCATCTAGCGTCTCGGCAATAGATTTATCGCGCTTATCGGCCGGAGTCATTTTGGTGGTATATTTCTTGCAAGCGGGAAAAGTTTCGGGGGAGGTATCGGCGAGAGCTCGTTTGGACATTTACCTGTCGAGCGCAAGTGTTGTTTCCTTGAGGATAATGGATAATTTCGCAGGTTCGTCAAATTCCACAGATAGTCGGCACAACCAAGAGAATAATAGCCACAAAATTTCACAATTTAGGTAATTATTAATTTACAAAATTGATTTTGATTATAGAGCGAAATGTAAACACTTTCTACACTTTGACAGATCAATCAATCCATTCGACGGTTGGCTAGCGTTCATTTTGGACCTGCTTTCTTTGGGGTCAAGTTCCGTTCAGTAAGTCTCCTTCCGACGGTACAAGAACTTTGAATACTTGGCGTTTGTTACGCCATAAGATGGTATAGCGTATATTGTTTTTGTTACGCCGATATTATGTAAGGAGGTATGGGCACGATTTCAGTATCTGTGGCGCCAAATTTTGATGATGCCATTTCATTAATATTGGCCTGAAACGACTAAATCTGCAATCCTTTTTCGCGAAATCGTAACGGTTCTCCGGATATTCAATGTCAAAGTTTGACATTTATATGGGGTAGTTCAGTTTTTAATGGGAAATTGGGGGTATTTTTTACCACAGTTTGATGTGAATCAATAGCCTTGCCCCGAAAATAACATTTTCAATTTATTTTGCCTCGCTGTCCAGCAAATTTTACAATTCTTGCTCGCAAATATATTTTGACATTTCATATTATTACCATCTTTGCCAAATTGGTAAAACTTACTATTCTAGTGGGACCGATTAAAATTAAAACGTCAATTTTATGGCGTCGAATACTTTCCCCAATGTGTAAAGCGGAAATACCCCCCTTTTCTTATCAAATTACTTAACTGGCTTCATAGAAAAGTCAAACTTTGACATTGAATATCTGGAGAACCGTTACGATTTCGCGAAAAAGGATTGCAGATTCGGTCGTTTCAGGCCAATATTAATTAAATGGCATCATCAAAATTTGGCGCCACAGATACTGAAATCTCCCCGGAACGCGGGCTCGAATCCGACGTTTTAGCTTATCTCATAAGTGTTCTATTGGATTCGAGTCCGAGCTTTGAGCTGGACAGTCCATCGGACGAATGCCGACGTCCTGTAGATACTGGGTCACCACATGAGCAACATGAGGCCGTGCATCATCTGGATATTATGCCCGATATAATCTGCGTAAGATATCACATGGACTGCAAGGATTTCATTGATGTAGAAATGTGAAGTCAATCCACGTTTACGGCCCGTGCGTCGGTTCGATGAAAATTAATGATGTATGTCCGGTTAGCGAGATGCTGCCCATAGACCATTACAAATCCTCCTCCAAAAGCAACAGATTCCGCGAAGCCACGCTGAGAATAACGTTTTCAAGGGCGACGATATACTCTCTGATGTCGATTACTTTGATATAGACTCACCCTCGTCTCACAAGTGATGAGTACAGTACCCCTCTTTTCTAATGTCCAATCCCTATGCTCTCGAGCGAATTCAAGTCGTGCTCGACGGTGGGCTGCCGTTAATTTTGGACCTGCTGCAGCTCTCTTTGGAGTCCGGTTCCGCTCAGAGAGGTTCCTTCTTACGGTGGAAGAACTTATAACCACTTGGGGTTCGCCACGCAGCTTTTGTTGGACTTGAACTGCGTTGAGGCGGCAATTTCGCAGAACATTGAGTTGGATATAACGATCATCTGCTGCTGATGAAGCCCTAGGTCTACCCATAACTGGACGCTGATCGAATGCTCCAGTCTCTAAGTATCGTCTGTAAACTCTTTGCGTCGATGATCTGCTGATTCGAAGTCGCGCGAGCGACCTCACGTTGTATAAAGGCTGCTTGGAGTAGTCCTACAACTTCAGCTGCTTGCGTATTCATTATTAGTTGACAAAAGTAGCAAAAATACACTCGTCTAAAAAAGCAATGAATAACAACAACATAGCAAATCGTTAGCATTGTGTTTGTTGTTTGATTGATATGTGAGTTTACGGTACTTTAGATCAAATTGATGGTGATTTAAATTGCCATTAAACGCACTTTCTGTAGATACATATAACTTTCATAGTTGTAAGTTCCATACTTTTTGAGAAAATTGGGTTAGAGTTCGAAGCTTGCGGGTGGCCCGATACTTTTGACGCCGAGTGTATATACTATGCCATACCTCGGGGAGATTTCAGTATCTGTGGCGCCAAATTTTGATGATGCCATTTAATTAATATTGGCCTGAAACGACCGAATCTGCAATCCTTTTTCGCGAAATCGTAACGGTTCTCCAGATATTCAATGTCAAAGTTTGACTTTTCTATGAAGCCAGTTAAGTAATTTGATAAGAAAAGGGGGGTATTTCCGCTTTACACATTGGGGAAAGTATTCGACGCCATAAAATTGACGTTTTAATTTTAATCGGTCCCACTAGAATAGTAAGTTTTACCAATTTGGCAAAGATGGTAATAATATGAAATGTCAAAATATATTTGCGAGCAAGAATTGTAAAATTTGCTGGACAGCGAGGCAAAATAAATTGAAAATGTTATTTTCGGGGCAAGGCTATTGATTCACATCAAACTGTGGTAAAAAATACCCCCAATTTCCCATTAAAAACTGAACTACCCCATATAAATGTCAAACTTTGACATTGAATATCCGGAGAACCGTTACGATTTCGCGAAAAAGGATTGCAGATTTAGTCGTTTCAGGCCAATATTAATGAAATGGCATCATCAAAATTTGGCGCCACAGATACTGAAATCGTGCCCGCGTTCCTGCTCCAACAATGATTCCAGAGCTGTGAATCGCAATTGAAGAGGAGTGGAATGCAGTTTTCCAAGACTTCATCATCAGCCTCGTGAGGTCTATGAATACACGGATGCTAGCAGTTATTCGAGCAACGGAAGGGAACACTGAATACTGACCAAACACTGTATTTTAAATTTTTACTTTATTTTCAGCTTAAATTTGATCTTTTCACTTACTTGGTTATTGCAAGGCCAGAAAACGACTCTTATTTATAAAATCTTTAATAAACGCTTAATAAATTAATAAATCTCAATGTGTTTCCATTAATGTAAATTGTCATAAAATGCACTTCCTGTAGATATAACTTTCATAGTTGTAGCGATACTTTTGACGTCGAGTTTATATAAATTATTAGAGTCGGTCCCTGAAACGAATAAGCCATGTACTCCCGAAATAATGAAGCTAGCAGTTTGAAATTTTGGTCAGATGTTTGTTTTACTAAAATCTTGGACGGTATTGAAAATGGGCCAAATCGGACCACGGATTTGCCTACCTCCCATAAAAATTACCCCTCCTTGATATTTTAAATCGGCCATAACTTTCGATAGAATATCGCAATCGACTCGAAATTTTGATCAATGTCTCATTCTAACATATACATCGAGTTGATGGAAAGTGGAGTTAGTCCGACTACCCCTACCTCCCCTACAAAGTTATATCCAGCCATATCTTTTATAATGTCGCGAAAAACTTCAAATAAGTATTAAATGGCAACTGTTTGATGCCTTGATAAGATAATAAAGATGTGCCACGTCTGACCCATCTACCCCTCCCTCTCCTACACAAAAACATTTTGGATTTTGCGTGCCTTCTAGGTCTGTACATGGGTATAGGGTATTATATATTCATCGTGCTATTCGCACGATTAGAACTCGGTCTCGTTAAATATTGGGGCTGCTTGAAAGAAAACTCCAAGGTACCAAAGAACTGCACTTACCGGCATTGTCCTCTGACTACACGCTGCTGCTATCGATTCCAATTCTTCAATCCCTCTCTGTACGTCGTCCATATGTTGCGACTGAATGTGTTCGCCGAAATGTTGCATTTCGGAAAATTCAGTTGAACATAAAGCACACACAAATGTGAATTTTCCGGTTAACGAGATCAAAACTTCGCCACATTTTGGTCTGGGCACGCTCACGCTGAAGTCAATTTGCTGATCCTGACAAAAGTTGGATGGATGCTGGGCCGTAATATCGAATGTTTCAATTTCGAAATCATTCTCGTCCTTCATCGGAATATCGGAATCATCGTGGTAATGTGGCGTTGTATTCATGATGATTTGTGTCTGAATTTAAGGAGGGAAAAATCGCAAAAATCGAAGCGCGACCGCGAGGTTTGTTTATTTTCAAGTGGATAAACTTCAGACTTCAGTCAGTCACACTTCAGTAATTGAGTGCATTCAATGCGGATAACAAAATTGTATTGCATGTTCTGTTTAAAGATGTGTTTACACTGTACCTTTTCAAATAGATATTTTGGTACATGAGGGCTGAATTAAGATCCAGAGTGAAATTTTTCCCGCTGCGATTTTATTAATAAAAATGCATACTTAGGGCTCCATTACACAGTCATATTTCAATTATAATATGCTTAAACGCACTTGATTTCGCTTACTGCGAGTCTAAAAATTTAAACTGAATGAATCGAGTGGCTTAAGCTCTTTACACACTATAGAAGATTTTGCATAATCTTGAGATTTTACAAAATCTAGGCGAAAATCTACTAGATTTTCCATACATTTTCATAGATTTTGTACGAAGATTATAACCAAAATCTCGTAGATAATCTTTACAAAATCATGGTGAAGTGTGGTGAGCTTCGCATTTGACAATTCTACAGTAGAGGTCATCTCATCCATTTTCGCTTGGCACATGGTTTTGTACGTGATGTTTTCACCTATTGACGAACATAAATCATTGATATATCTATAAGATCGATTTTGCTTCGTGTTTTAACAAATTAATATAAATAACAGTTTCAGTCGTGCATGAAATTGTCGGAGTTTGCAATTTAGACGGATTGTACTGTACTGTTAAGTCGTGGAACAAGATTACGACCATAGTGTGAACAGCATACGAGATTACATAATCTACGTAGATTTTGCGGCTATATGTGTTAAGCGCTTAAGGCCACTGCCATCTAGACAGACAGGGCAGATTATCAGCTGATCTGTCAGTCGTCATGCAACACAAGTACTGCCATGGTCAGTCATGGTCCGCGCTTAGTACTGCCAAAGTACCGCTCAGTACAATCCACAAATTGTCCACAATCCAAATATCAGTGGCTGTCAGCTTGTCATTTCGTGTGACTTGCTATGATATACACATGCCAGTGCGTTGATTTTTGAGATAAATATGGTAAGTACGATGTTGGTGTATACTATTTTACCACTTGCACATCAAAAACACACTAAAGCAAACCATAACCTTTGTTTCGTAATAAACGCTCGACACATTTAAACTTTTGGGTTCCGAAGCACTGGAGTTTGTGAGCTTTAGAAATGTCAACTGTCACTTGGTCACGAACCAAAGAATAAGTAAATCATAGAGTATGTACTAATAATAATGGTAATACTACCGTACAACGAAAAGGTAACCACTTTCTGGTTCTCCTTTCTCGTTCTATCCTTAACATAAGTATTCTAGTCTCGCTGTCATCTCAGGCGTAGGGTAAAAGTATGAATGAGATAGAAAATGGTTACCTTTTCTTGGACTATGATTTGTTCCTTTTATATATTTACTTATTCTTAGTCACGAACGCAATTTGTCCACTCGTGGACGAACAAAATTTCTGCAGTTCGGCCTGTCTATTTAGATGGCAGTGCTTAGGCATATGACATACACATATGGACAAACAAATAAGTACACTCCTCATGTACCTTTTTATGCCAAATGTTCATACCCTTTTTAAAATGGAATTACTCCAAATAGATAGCCATCACAACAATAACGATACAACAATGACAACGGAACCGAAATACTAAATGGCATCCCGCTATTATCTTAGTCCCTCCCGATATTAGCTTATTGAAGTGGGTTTTCAGCTTCGTCAAAATAATAAGTACACCATCGGTTTTTTTAATTTTTTAACAACAACTTGCTACTTTCCGTAAGGATTTGTTTTTTTATTCATTGCTGTATGCAACAAGCGTTAAATTAAAAACAAACAAAAATACTTAAGGGGCGAAAAACGCTTGGTAGAGGTACGAAAAAAGACTTTTATTTACTGTGTAATTCATTAAAAACTAAATAAAAGCAGTCTCAAATACGCGGTTAAGTCCATGTAAGGGACTTAAGGATAACTGTCGGTCTCATTATCACAATGCAAGAAAAGTTCCCTTGGCATGACTGATGATTTTTGCGGCAGATATTGAAAATATAGAATCCCTTTGAACAGCTAAAAGGAGAATACAAGAAGTAAAGCAGTTTTGACAAAAAGCTTAGAACTTTCCATGGCGATGTCAAACAGCGTTGACGGTACAAGAAAATTTTGGATAGATAGTTCCCGACCGAACAATGAAAACTCAGAATGTTCTGTTTTATTTATGAGATCGTAATAAAATTGATTGAAAACAACTCTTATTGTAATATCCTTCAATCAGGAAAAAAATAATATGATATACGCTCCATCAACTGGCTATTTCCCATGGAGGCGAAAAAATGGTCTAAGGTTTAATTTTCATAGTTTGGTTTCGTTCAAATATACCCAATAACCGTTACAATGAAGCAATTTCTATATAAGAAATGTTAGTTGTGACTCCTAGAATATTTTGCTGATGAGTTCATATACACCTTAAATAGGGATTTCAGCAGGATATTAACCCTAACCATACCTTACAAACTGGTCAAGGATCCGCTTCAACCAAATCGAGTGGCTTTTCACGTTGTTACTACGGACCAAATTATGGAATTTCTTTGATGTAACTGGATATAAGGGAACATGTCATAAGAATTATCTCCAGTAGGGCCATCAAAAACCTTTTTTTTTTCAAAATAAATGAACATTTTCTTTTAAATAATAAAATAAATCAAATTCTTGTCGAATCAGAACATAATATTTTAATTAGAACCAGTTTTAATTAAATTAACTGACATGTACTTATTATTATGTCCAGCCTATTTTAGTCAGTTCGTACTTTTTCAAGGTAAATGAAAGCTGTTATTTATTATAACATGCTAATTTACATATTATTTAATTCCTCACCAAGTAAGTATTTAAATCTTTCCATATGATTACTACTTGGCTACAGGGTGATACAAAAAATTCGTATGGGTGTACTTATTTTTTTGGCCATATGTGTACATATTATAATAGAAATATGACATTGCACGGAGGACTGTCGTATGTCACCAACGGTGGGGAATTCCAGAGGCTATAATCGGAGACCGGTTCCATAATTCTACTCGGCTATTTTATGTACATATTATTTTTCGATCCACCGGTCATTTGACATTTCACGATGAAATAACCGGGGAATCGGAAAAAATACATAAAAAGGCCGAAACAAATTATGGAACTGTTTTCGGATTGTAGCTTTTGGAATTCCCCACATATTCCACGACAGTAAGAATACAATTTCATTGAAAAAATCGCAGCGGACAAAAATTCCACTCTTGATGTCAGTCAACGCCGTCTATATATTAAGGCCGCAATGTAGAATCATAGACGTCAAATTCGCAGTTTACATTGACGTCATGGTGACCATATGGCATTTTGCCAGTGGCTTGTCACTTTTTATTTATCTGTGCGGAAACGTTTTACGTACTTACTCGTTTTTTTCCTACAATACTATCTATTCGCGATCACAAATAAACTGATGGGTATCCCTAAATGGGGAAATCTTTCACTCTATGACACATTCTCCATGCACTACATTTTGAGTATAAAAACTTCTGCACACTGTCAATAACCCACATAACCACTATCTTTTTAATTAATTGTTTGCCGTTCAAACAAGACATTTTCTAAACGAAACTCGCGAAAAAAGTACACTCGCCCGTCTGCTACTACCATGATCTGTCAAATGTGTGCCATTTTGCAATGTTTAGTCTCACTGTCTTGTTCTTGCTGTTGATGACGTGCTTATGTTTGTTTCTGTTTTTTTTTTTGCAGCCGTCAATAAATTGAATACGGATCCATGGCGTCATTATCCAGCTGAGTTGCGGCCTTGATGTATCTAGACGGCGTTGTGTCAGTACTAGCAACGCCATCTAGATATATCATAGCCGCAACTCAGCTGTACAATGACGTCATGGATCCGTATTGAATTGTCCGTCGAACACGGGCAAACAACAACAATGTCATAAGAGGCAACAACAATGCAATGCAATTTCAACTGCGGATTTGACGTTTACGAGTCTACATTGCGGCCTTAATGTATAGACGGCGGTGGTACTAGGCTATCCTTCTATATATAAAAATGCTAACTTCGGAAAATGCAATTGGTCATTATTGTTCTGATTGGCTACGATGAATCCCGAATGTACGTACAAGCTGTTGATAAGTATAGCATACCAGAACGAAAAATAGTCACAGTCAGTGCTGCGAGCGCGCAGCGCGAGCACGTCCGCTTAGAGCAGCAGGCGTTGGCTGGTGGCACCGCAGGGCCGGAGCGAGGAGGGAGGGGTTGACGAGAGTAGCGAGTAGGGGGCAGAGCCCCCTAGTACATAAAAAATAATAAAAATAACAGGCGCGGCAATCCAACATTGGACTAAGGCCGCAGGATGTGTTAGTGACATCCTATTTCCAAGATCTTATCTGCTTTTTGTTGAGGTAATGAGATCAGCATCACGCTCAGCAGTGTTATTTATCCTCCTAAAAGGGTACTCGTTTATCATCTGAGTGAGATCATAGTCCGTCACAAGCTCGTGAGTTCGAAAAACACCATGAACCACGGTGAGACTCGAACTCATGACCCTGTGCACCGAAGGTGCGCGCACTAACCGCTAGACCAGCCAGACTACTACTAGTACATATAAATAGATTAAAATATCGAAAATTGATTTATGCTATGGCTTGAATCATATGGTTCAAGTTTTCGAGTGAAATTTTGATCCGATTGCATTTTTCTTGGACAATGAACCTGTACGTTTAAGTTATGTAATAGTCGTTCACGAAAGATCGATTCACTTTTCTCAGTCATCAGTCACAGTCACATTTACCATACAATTTGATTTTCCATACTACTTTTATGCAAAATGACTGTGACTGATGAGTGCAAAGTTCGCTAAAATTCCTTCCAAATAGTAAAAAAAAAAAAACAACAAATCGACAAGGTAATATAGTTACAGTTAATTTTTATTTATCCATTTAAAAAATAATAATACAAAACAACAAGTACAACTCCTTAATCGAAAATTTCCGATGGAAATTGCGATGCAAACTTATACTCAATATCTGGCGCCGGAGGGTGTTCATGATGGAAATCTTCAACGATATCGGCTTCATTGGCCAGTGTAATATTGACACGATCCGTGACAACATGTGTTGGTCGAATGGATCCGAAAAAGTCAGTTATGGGCACTTTGTTTGGATCGCGCCTATACAAATCTTTACGAACGCCCACCGTTGAAATGCATACTCGTTTTGGACAAACTTTGAGCTGTAGATATAATTTAAAATCAATTAAAATAAATTTCAATGGAAAAAATACAGAAATACTTACGAATTCTCCAATTGTGCGATTGCTGTTGGGTTCTACTTTTTCCAAGAACTCCAAAGCATAGTAAGTGTATCTGTCGATCATGTACACGCCAATTGACGAATCAACGTGATGCTAAAAATTGCAAAACAGAGAATTTTATAAAAATAATTTTCATACGTTCACTGTCTAGAGAGGACATAAATGGTACATATTGGTGTTGTGTGTGACTTAGGCTTCTGTGCAGTGCGGGATAACCTTACTTCCATACAAATATTGTACGATTGTACCCGGTTAGTCTATAGAGAGCCACTTCTGAAAAAGTTGTCTGATAGTTAGGTTATCCTGCCTTGCACTGGCTGTCCAAGAAACAGAGCTATCATATCACAAAATTATAAAATCACTAAAAGAATAATTTTCGAAATGTCGGCAATGATTGCAAAAAAAGCCAAACAACAAGTGCCTTAATGTATGCAAATTGTAACGTACCGACAACGAGTCCTCTCCAACTAAGCTACTTGCAATCGCCAAAATATTGGGCGAGTGAAACTTTTCATACAAGGACGCAGCCTGACATGTATCGACCATAAGGAACAGTTCATTGTAACGCTTCTTTTGCCACATTTGCTCCACAGCATCGGCTAACTCTTGATTGGTTATTTCCTCAGAATCTTGGAACTTCAAAAATCCATCTCCACCATGACCAGTTAAGTAAATCAACACATTGCTGCTTGTATCAGTGAGCAACTTCTTTGACCTAGCCGTTCCGTTTTGGGTACGACCAGTTAGTAATCTGACAAAGTTCTCCACGGTCACCTGAAATTAAAATCTTTTTATAATTTGTAAACTATGTATGTTTTCAGCTCATTACCTCATATCCTCGATAATCAACTTCAACATCATCGCCATACACGTTAATATGCTGATTGGCGTTGTTGTAAACAAATCCGGGATTGGGATTTCGCGGATTGCATGCCATATCGTCGGCTATCATTAGAATAATTTGACTATCGGGAATGCCTAATCTCTTCACCGAACGATAGATTGATAACACGTTGGCGACATGCCGATAATTGAACCAGAAACGGGACGCATCGACGAGTACGGCCCAATTATTTGTGTGTGTCGATGATTGTACGGATTCAACATATTTTTGAGGCAGCTAAAAGGAGTTCATGAATTAATTAGGAAGAAAGACAGGAAGTATGTATACTTACATTCGGCGTTTCACATTGAACAGAAATAATGCCAATTAGGAATAAAAGACATGAAAACAAACCCTTCCAATTCATTTTAAAGCGACTAGCATGGGCGTAAATAAATTTGCCGACCGTCAAATGCCAAATTTAAAATGACATTTGGTTGGTTCTGTTTTGATATGTGGGTGCATTCGTAGTTTTAAAGCATTTTTAGTCTATTGTGAATGGCTCTGAAACGTATACTTTTACAGGGTGGCAACGGGGAACTAATGGCTTTTAAAGCGTATTACGATAAGTATCGATTAAATTAATTAAGCAATACTCTTTTTCCAGTCGTGTCCTAAGTATTTTAGACCTTTTATGCTAATACACTTTCGAATGCATACCAATAAGCCTCTACAGTACCACTATTAAATTTTGCCAGGCTTCGGTATTTTCAGATTATTTAACTTATTGTTGAGGGCAGATCAGAAAGTGTTTTTTTTTTAGTATGCGGATATATTAACATTTGCAAATGCGAATTTATTTAAAGGGAACAAGATGAAATCCCCGAACGTAGGAAAATTCACAAAATCAAAATCCCCATAATCATAATACCCATATACAAAATCCCGAAATATGATGGTAGATGGCTGGTCAATGGTTGATGGATGGAAGATGCAAAGTAGGACTATTACAATTACATACAATAGTCTAAAGAAATGAAACCCTGTGGCATGGGTCAAGAATAATGCCTTTGCTTCCTCCGGCGTGTCGTAGAAGGCGACTAATGGGGCAGGGAGAATAAAACTCTCCTGGGTTTCGTACAAATCACCACAATTGCGCGCGATGTTGTTTGTGCTAAATTGTGTGGATATGTACGAAGCTTAATAACTATAAATTGACCCCTGTAGTGTTGGGGTTAGAATTATGTCACAGCGTTGTCGTAGAAGGCGACTTGAGGGATAGGGTGTGTAGGCTTGTAACTTGCATGCCTGAAACTAAACTACACTCGAAACATTGAACGAGCCTCGGCTATCACGGACTGATTTACCGGCAACGACCTTTGGCCATAAAATAAGAAATTGGAATAGAGATGGCACTCCATATAACATTAAAACCTACTGAACAACATTTTACATACAGGAACATATCTTCCTGTATGTACACGTTACATACAGCACACACTCACTTTATTGTACAAGACTCAAGGAAGTCAAACGGGAAATGACCGCATATAGAATTTCGATATTAGGACTGAGCGAAACAAGATGGACCGGATCGGGAACGACCTTATCACCTAGTTCCCAAATTGTGCTGCTTTACTCTGGTAGTGAACTTGAAGCCACACCCAGAATGGCTGGAGTCGGCATCCTTTTGAACAAGGAAGCTCGCCAATCTCTTATAGATTGGAGGCCTATTTCCGAGTGAATAATAACTGCCAGATTCAAGTCCAGAGTAAGGAACATTACTATAATTCAGTGCTACGCCCCGACTGAGTCAGCCGACCAGCATGCTAAGGACGCCTTTTACCACCTGCTTGGCGACACCTTTGACAAGGCTCCCAGAGGTGACATAAAAATTATTATGGGGGATCTCATTGCTAAAATTGGGTCTGACAATGTTGGAATCGAACATCTAATGGGCAATCACGGTCTGGGTGCTAGGAACGACAATGGTGAGTTGTTCGTAGAGCTATGTAACTCTCGTCAGCTTGTCATTGGCGGCACCATGTTCAAACACAAACCTTGTCATTTAGCAAACTGGATATCTCCAGATGGCTGAACAGAGAACCAGATTGACCATATAGCCATCTCCAAAACATGGAGGAATTGTCTCATGGTCGTCAGGGCCAAGCGTGGTGCTGATGTAGGCAGCGATCACCAACTTGTCATCGAAAATATTCGGTTTCGGACCGCTGCTATTCGTCGCACACAAAACGAGCGTGTATTGCCACGATTCAATGTGCAAAAGCTTAAAGAACCGTCAACAATATGCGCAGTTTCTAGCGCATTGCGCGAGGTAGCTAATGCACAAACACCAGATGCTTCTTCTATTGATGATAGATGGACCATTGTGAAGGAAGCTTGTCTATCGTGTGGCGCAACATTTGTGGGCAGAATACAGTGAGTTAGAAGACCATTTATCAGTGATGATACATAGTCTCTAATAACTGCACGAAAGAGGATTAAAGAGCTTTCAAAGCTATAGCTGATATCATTTGTATTTTTGTATAACTTTGATTACTTAAATGAATAATAAAAATGATTTTCTATCTATCTATCTACCAAGTCTTCTGCTCAACATTTTTGTCAGCAATGTAAAATGAATTGCGCTTGACGTTTCGCGATGCTGATGCGTGTAATCTATTTCAAGCATCAGGGTATCAGGTGGAAATTATTTGATTACCTTCAGCACCTGGACTAGATATTAAGGCCGCAATGTAGAAAAATCGCCTACTAAATTTGCACTGTTTTGTTGTTCCTTTTAAATACGTCATATGCTTGTTGTTGATGTTTCTTCGTGTCTTTCCACAATTTTAGTAGGCATCCGACACAGCTGAGTTACGGCCTTGATGTATCTAGATGGCGTTGCTATGCCTTTCAACAGGGAGTAGGGAAGGAAGGAGATGGCATACGTAAAATGAGACGGGACAAGTTTGCTTGTTTAATGGGAGAGGAAAACAACGGTACATTAATTGATGAGTGAATCATAAACAACCCGTCGATAACATACTACGTTTGCATTTTATGACATAAAACAGCTCCTAACAACCACAAATTACCCGAGCAACGTAATGTTGTAGTAGTCTAGTACAGATAGCTCAAAACCCAAACATCCAAAAAGAAAAGAAATTTTTGATGCCAAATTGTTAAATACACTGCTCAATATACGCAGAAAAAAGTTACACCAATTTGCGCCATGGGTTAAGGGGGGAGGGGGTGGCAAAGGTGTGAAAATTCAGTTTTTTGCAAATATCTGGAAAACTATGAGTCTGAGCTTAAAATGTACTGAGGACGAAACAAACTACATAAAATTACCTTTGTAATGATATGTAACACTCTAGACATTTTCTCAGAAAATTATACCCTAGACCCAAAAGTATTATAGTGAATTTACATTTTTTGAGTTTTACATTTGGCACTGTAACTCTTGTTAGAATAGACCTTCGGTCATAAAAGCTTGTCCACATATTGGTAACAAAATTTACTTAATTTCTACCAAAAATTCGAATGCTCCCACCATTGACGCCCCCCTCACTCCTCCTAACATTTTTCAAAAAGGCATGCCTGTAGCTTCTTTTTGAATTGAGCCAGGCAAATAACATTTGGTGGGGTGCCTATTCTAAGCTCCATTATGCTCCCCACCAAAAATTATTACCATTCGATCAAAACTAAGGGTACCCCCCATACAAAGTGAACGAAAATTCTAACAAATTTCACATTTTTTCACTTCTAAATTCTATGTAAAATAGAAAAAAAAATTTATCTCTTAGAACGTCATTATAATAGTTAATTGTAGTCTTGTGAATGTATATTCAAAAGTTTGTACCAAGGCGTACGCTACAAGTATCAAAAAATTGGGTTTGAAGGTCAGTGATACCAGTTCTAAGGCTATTTGCGAATATTTCGAGTAACGTGTACTAGCAACCTTCAAACCCGATTTTTCGTACTTGTAAGGCACGCTCTGGTACAAACTTTTGGATATACAATTAAAAGACTACAGTTAAATGTTAGAAGGACGTTCTAAGAGATAAATTCTTTTTTTCTTTTTTAGATAGAATTTAGAAGTGAAGAAATGTGAAATTTGTTAGAAATTTGGGTCACTTTGTATGGGGGGTATCCTCAGTTTTGATCGGATGGTAATAATTTTTGGTGGGGAGCATAATGGAGCTTAGACTAAGCAGTCCACCAAATTTGATCAGCCTGACTCAATTTAAAAAGAAGCTACAGGCATGCCTTTTTGAAAAATGTTAGGTGGAGTGAGGGGGGCGTCAATGGTGGGAGCATTCCAATTTTTGGTAGAAATTAAGTAAATTTTGTTAGCAATATATGGACAACAGTTTATGGCCGAAAGTCTATTTTATCAGGAGTTACAGTGCGAAATGTAAAACTCAAAAAATGTAAATTCACTATAACACTTTTGGGTCTAGGGTATAATTTTCCGAGAAAATGTCTAGAATGTTACATATCATTACAAAGGTAATTTTATGTAGTTTGTTTCGTCCTCAGTACATTTTAAGCTCAGACTCATAGTTTTCCAGATATTTGCAAAAAACTGAATTTTCACCCCTTTGCCACCTCCTCCCCCCTTAACCCATGGCGCAAATTAGTGTAACTTTTTACTGCGTATATTAGGGAGTGTCTTAAACAATTTGGCATCAAAAATTTCTTTTATTTTTGGATGTTTAGGTTTGGGGCTATTTTGAACCAATTGTACTGGACTATAGTCAATAACGTAACTATTTCGCGCAATCGAATTAAATCAAACGAGATTCGCGGCGAGGATCGTTTTCCGCGTTTACCGAATTTGACAATAGAGAATGCGCGCGTGCTACAGAACTAGCAGAACCGGATGACTTTGTCGGTGTGTGTATTGATGTGAGTGGCTGAACTAGTCGATTTTGTCGCTGTGTGCGGCAAAACTGGTCGCATTTGACGTAAGTGTACCGTGAACCGCTGAACGAGAGAGCCCATGGACAAGATTTTTCGTCCCATGTAGTGTTGTTGTTTTTACATGCAGTTTCATCATTATGTCTGCTCCATATCTATCTCTTTGCCTTTCAAACACTTGCCTTCTTTTCAAACACAGCAGATCATCTGTCTCAAATGACGGATGCTTTGCATCGTGAAAGTCAAAGTGCTGCTTTAAAAATTAATGCCGCTAAGACTAAATACATGAGCTTGACATCAGAAAGGCAAAGAAACATTTCTATCACCGGGCAGCCGATAGAAAAAGTCCAGAGCTTTACTTACCTTGGGAGCGTAGTAGCAGCGGATGGGGGACTGTTGCTGATGTAGAGTCGCACATAAATAAAGCCCGAGCAGTGTTTTTCAGTTTGACTACTCTCTGAAAAAAACAAAAACATCTCCAGAAATACCAAACTCCGGATCTTCGAAAGCAATGTAAAATCCGTGCTTTTATATGGGTGTTCCACTTGGAAGGTGACCAGTGATATTACATACAACCAAACTACAAACTTTCGTGAATCAGTGCATCCTACAAATTCGCTGGCCTGAGGTAATCTCTAACGACGATCTCCTCCAAATTACTAGCCAAAATAGGATAGGCATCGACACAAAAGGCGAAAGTGGCAGTGGATAGGTCACACACTTCGAAAAGAGCCAAAAAACATTGCAAGAAAGGCTCTAGATTGGAGTCCTCAGGGAACCGATCCAAGGCGTCCAAGAACCAAAAATACATGGAGAAGATCTATAGGCTAAAGGCGATGGCTGCTAATAGGCAGAGGTGGTCAATGCCCTATGCCCCACTAGGGGTTAAAAGGAACCAGAGAGAGAGAGTCTAAAGAAATTCCCAATTTACCATCTATTATCTCCTATTTACCATCTGCCGAAAGAAATCTTCATTCCACATTTGCGCGTTCTTAGATGGTTTGAGGATTTTGTGATTTGGAATATCGTATCCAACCCTTATTTAAGGGCGCTAACTTAATTGCCTCTCTTCAGAATTCTATCAATAGGAACGGTGAACATTTTTTCAAAATTCGTGTATTTTCGGTTATTTTTGAAAATTGATTTTGGATGTTCCACAGAAAACCCATTAACGATAAGGATACGAATAAGACGGCAGAATATGTACTTGTATTTCCTTATTGTCGATGACGATGATTTATTTACCATATGTGGATTAATCCACTGAAGATGGCAGCAAATAACTGCCGAAATACGTATATGGTAAATAAATCATCTTCATCGACAATAAGGAAATACAAGTATTTTAACTTAAAACTGAATTTGGTCGATGCAAAGGAGCCGATAGCACAAGGAAACATTAAGACGGTAGAGTCTACCGTAGGTCTATGGCGAAGCCGTTACAGGACACCGTATATAATTATTCAACTATCTAATTTTTATGGAATTTGGGTATCAAATGCGCGCAAAAAACAGCTTTATTTATTGGTGCTTAGAAGTTGCATCCTGTTGAAAAAATTTTGTAGTTTAGAACGTTTAAGCGCTATTATTTGGAAACATAGCTTACCTTTTCCATTAGTCGGTTTCATAACTGTAAATTTACTAAAACACTAAATTTCGCATATTTATAAAATATATTTATTCGAGCACTTTCGAACTTAATAGTTAACAATGTCATAATTCTTAAAATTAATTCTTCTAAATGTACATATCATTGCTTTTGTCTTAAACAACTATTTACTTGTATAAAATACAAACGTTAACCTACAATCTAAATAACTTTTTATGTCTTAAATTATTGAAAATAAAAATAACATTCAAAACTAAATAACTTTTGAATACTTTGTTTGTGTAGTATGTATCAACATTATGAATTTAATTACATTTTTTTCTTTCTATAAAAAAAAACAATACATCATAATACATTTTTATTTTTGAGAGGTCTTAGACGAATTAATTTTTTTTTACTATCAAATTGAACAGTTCCAATCAATGATTTATTTTAATTTCACAGTTCTTACAAATCATGATTATCAATTGAAAATTAATTACATACTTATTATGTATCGCATTTATTCATTCATTTTATTCTAAAAGCTATGAGAGGTTTGATTTATTTCGGATCTTATCAGAAAAAATGTTCAATGATTTGTATTTATGTACACTAATTTTCATTCTCTTTGCGTGCGTAATGTTTTGTTCGTTAATGCAAAGAATGTAAAAATAAATAAATTAAATTGAATTTCTTTAGTGACAGGAGTAGAATTGGTGGAATAATAAAGATGCATATAAAAAGATTGAAGATAACATGGAACCGGAAAAACGGAGAAAAAGCTACACCGCGTGACCCGCGATCTCAAATATGTTTTTGCCGCGCGCACTGCATTTCATTGTTATAGCCGGTCAAATAAAATGCGAAATGAACAGGTCATTTGACAGAACACATTGCGTTCCGTGTGATCGGGTTTTTTTTGTGTGTCCAGGATACGTCATCCAAAAATCGTATTTCTATAGTTAACACCAAATGGCCGACGAGAAATGGTGCCAACAGCCACTTTTCGTAAGGTTCCGGAAAGTGCGTCACCGAAGTTTCCGCAACAGTGGAAATGCGTATATAGGGGCGTCCACTAGTGTCGAGGAGTCAGGATAGTTTTACCCGTGAATAATGTCGAATCAATAACTAGTGAAGTAATTAGTAAAATTGGAAACCGTGTATATCCGTGGGGTTGTAATAAATAGTGCTACAGTTGTAACATCGTGCACACATTCGTGTGCCTACACGAGCATATTTTCTAACGTTGTGTTGCTTTAAAAAATATTGGTCGTGAGAAAGACCGTTTGGAAAAACAATTCGAGTCACTCAAAAATGTAGGTTCACTCGCTGTACTAAGGCAACAATGCACGAATCCCTGTGTGTGAACGACGTTCCGTGCCCTGCACATGGAGTTATCCACCTCCATTCCGTAGAAAAACGTTCGTTGTCCCGGCCCGGTAATGGTGTACGCGCCAAATATGGTCCGAGACCATTTCGCTTGTTGACAAGGCATTGAATTCACGCGCTGTTTTTTTTTTCAAATATTTTACTATCAATAAGATCAGAAATGGTCGTGTGTGTGATATAGACAATCCCACAAAAGAGGATTGTATCCAGCAAGATGCCGGTACTGAAAGGAATGTAATTGTGAATGATAATGACGAGCAATCTTACACTTTAAATGAGTAAAAAAAAAACTTTAAAAAAACCCGTCTGTTGGCATATGAATCACCTTCAAGTTGACGAAGATGCCCTGAAGTTAAAAGGAAATACTACACTTACCGGAGACATATTGGAAATAGAAACGAAGCAAAACGACATAGACAAGTTGTGAAAGTTGATGCAATCGTTGGCATCGACGGTGGCCGCCATTACCGTGTCCCACAAGTGCCGGACACGTTTGCTCGGCAAGTTTGTGCGAACGGAGATCCACATGGCCGTCAATTCCCTGCCGAACACGTTTACCCGGCAGATATATGCGAACGAGGAGTAATGAAACATTACATTGCCGCCAGTACGGTGTCTCAGGACAACCGACTGAACCATACACAAACTAATGTCGGACGCGCTTACTGAGCAGAGTTATGTGCTCAGGGATCAAAGAAAAGTTCGAACGCTGAATGTGCCGTCAAGCAAATGTATGAACGGAAAACGATAACAGCTGACAGCATAGAGGGACGAGTGAAACTGTGCGCTCAAACAGACAGGCGTTATTTCCGAAACGACGGGCCAGAAATTCATTGAGTTTGGTGGTGGCACAATAACCAGTATTGGGAGATTGACGACTGCGATCTGTATTGCGAGAATGAAGTTGATTGTTGAATTTCATGTTGTGGACGATCACGTCTTGGAGACATACATGTTGTTAGTTGTCGATGTACTCGGGAGGGACGACGCGACATCACGGTTACCATTCGGGGCACGCAACTTGAGATGACGCGTCGGATTTATGTCGTGATAAATAATATCATTCAAGTGGTCTCTGACGACCTACAGTGACAACAACTAGGTGTACAGGAGCAACGCTGACCTGGTGTGGATCTCAAACCCGTCTACAGCTACTGGCGAATCACACAAGATAGAGCCTAAATATAAGGACCCTTTCGTTATAACCAAGGTTCTGAAAAATTACCGATACCTCGCAGAAAGCATCGACAACAAAGCAACTGGTCGCCAATTAAAGCACCATTCGGGCGTATTCGCAACGGATAACATGAAGAGATGCTGTTCGCTCAAACCCTGAGCTGGACCAGTTTTCATCAAGCAAAGAAGACAACCCAGCAAAGCTCCAGGGCAAGCTCAAGTAGGATGGCCGAGCTGTGTCACGTACCGAGATAGGAGGGTAGACTTCGACCTCAGGAGAGTCAGTCTACGTTCAAACCTCGTCTCGGGCAGACATTGTACGCGAGAGATTTTAAATAAATAGTTTTATTTGTACGCGCCGCGCCGCGTTTCATTTCAGTTTTGGTTCCCCTAATCTTGACATTAAAGACAAGAATGGTTTCTACGCATTTCATTCACCTTAATGTCTCATCATAATTTTATGCATGACTCATGATGTTGCATATTTGCTACAAAGCGCTTTCTTACCAAAATAACGAAACATTAGTAGTGACATCTGATGAGACGCGGTGTGCCATGTTCTGGCAGTGGAAACCGACAGCAATCGTGCTTCATGCACAATTTTTGAAATTCGTTTGATAGCGTATTCCCCGCAACTGGGAAAAATAGGACGGCTGCATGCTAAGCATCTCGTACGTTGGCGATGGCGGACACCCACCCACCCACACTATTGTCGCAAATATTTTTTTGTTGTTTTCTATATTTTAAGTTCAAATAAATGTGTCTGAATTCCAATACCAAACAATTGTGTTTCACTTATTTTGAAACTCATGAGACGAAGGGCTAATGCTGGTCCACACTTATCCGCGCGGTACAAAAGATCAAAGTTGTGGACAAACGAACCTTAATTGTTCTTTAAATTCCCCCCATTACTCAATTGCATTCGGCAATACTTCAGTAGCACACTCTGGGCTGATTGGAAAACGTTCAGTTAATTGGCACCGGAAAGATCAAAAGCTCGCAGCTTGTACGAGTACGAGTGGGAAAATTATTGGAAATAAATCAAGAAATTGTCGGCAATTTGCAGCATCGGGCACGTGAAAGAGTTTTCCCTGCGTGTGTGTGTGCTTGATGCAAAAAAACAACAATTATCGCTTGAATTATTGGTTGTGAGGAAGACCGTTTCAGAATCGGATCTCCCGATGCAACAAGCACATAAGATTGGCCAGAGAGCGAACACACTCATACCTAGGGAAAAGTTTTTGGGCGGACCCGTCTGCAGATCAGTTTCCCATACACACATCCACGAAGTGAAACGCCAGTCACCACGTGCGTTTAGCATTTTCACGAATAGTTGTGCCGTGTGCATTTAGCATATTCACAAATAGTTGTGCACCGTGCGTGGTGAAGCAATTGGCCTGCCTCAAATGCGCCTTATGTAGTTCTGGTTGGCTCATATACCAATATAGAAGTTGTTGAGCGTCCAAAGCTAAAGAATATATTTTTTTGGCTAAATATTGTACTAATAATAATAAATCAGCAAACCACACCTTTATGGGTGCATATATGTACTTAAATTGAGTTAATGTCATGAATGAAAAACAATTTTAAAATAATGTTTGCTTCCCCTCCTCTTCCTGGGCCCGGTAAATTCCATTACTTCGTCGGAAGATGTAATACAAAAATTTTCACATGTATGCCTGCCTAATGCGGAGCGGCATGTTTTCTTCTTCCTTTTTTGTTTAATTGGTTTAAACCCTTTTGAGTTTGTAGCAGACGCGTGCAAAATATTTGCGATGTGTACGAGGCAGCCTGGCAACCTAAACCCAACCTCCCGGTAGCTGAGTTGGGACACCCGCACGTATCGTATGCATGGCTGTGGTGCTCCGGCACTGCTTCGGAAGGGACTCCTATAAACTCATTAATACGTTACAGCATATAGACAAAATCATTTGGGTTATCAATCAGTAAGGATGACCGGTACTTACACGCATGGTTCTCTTTCAGTCATTCAAATGAGTTTTCTTGTGCATATACAAGCCAGCATGCTGGGCAAACGCCTTGCCACACAACGTACAAACATACTCCTTCACATCCATATGAATCTTAACATGCGCCAACAGTGCCTTGCGTCTACTAAACGTATTGCCACAAGTCGAACAAACGTGCGGTCGTTCTGTCGAATGCTTCACCATATGTTTGCGCAACATCTTCTTCGTAACAAAAGCCATCGGACAGACAGGACACTGGACATCACGAATGCCAGCGTGTCGTTTCAAATGCTCATTCAACTTCGCAGCCACCATAAAACTTTGACCACACTCCTCGCACTGATACGGTTTCTCTCCGGTGTGTCGTCGCATATGCACCTTCAGCTCGGCCTTTTGTGGAAACTTTTTGTCACAAAGCGTGCATGCAAACGGTTTCAGCTGCAGATGAACACGATTTATGTGCGAAATGAGATTTTTGTAACGTACAAAATCTGTACCGCACTGATCACACTTCACAGGACCCTCGATTGTGTGATTTTTCGTGTGTGCTTCCAACTCGATACTTGTCCGGTACTTTTTCGGACAAAAGGTGCATTCGAACGGTTTATTTTTCGGATGATTGGTCTCGTGCTCCAGCCACTCGGCATTGTTACTGAACTCTATGTTACAATCGACACATTTCCGATAGTTGGGATCACGTCGCAAGGCTAATGGTCCGATTTCGTGTTGCATTGCATGTCGTCGAAAGACGTTCTTGTACTTGAATTGTCGCTGGCAAATGTCGCAGAAGAGATCTGGATTGGGCACTTCATCGTCAACAGGATCGTCTGTATCGGGATCAACGGGATCCTTCTTCGTAGATTCACATTTATGCAGCTCGTTGGCATCGACATCGCCACACAAATCGCAGCCACTTTCAATTTGTTTCGGATTCAATTGCATGTCGACATCATGCTCACTCGAACCCAAGTCATCAGTTTGCTGCTCCCATGGGGACTCGTTTTTACATCTAACCGGCGACTCAATCTTACAGGCAGGACGGTTGACAATTTTTAGCTGTCGATGGTTCGGTGGGGCTCTTGGACATTTGTGTCGCTGAAAACTAAGTTTATACCTGTAGCCTTTCTTGCAGTATTCACAAGTGAATTTCGCCGGTTCTTTAAGAATTTTCACAAATTTCGGCTTCTGTTCTGGCTCTGAATAGTCGTCACCATCGTCATGATCCATTCCGGCGTCTTCCATATCCGAAGACTCATATCCCGGCTCCGAATCATATCTCCCGTACTGTTGTTCTTGATTCCCCAAAATATTTTCCTCGCCATTGCCGTGCTTTTGCCTTAGATGCTGACCGAAATCGCGCAGAGTGTTGTAGGTATCGTGACAAAATGAACAAAATAGCGTGAAATCGGCATTGTTCATTGTAAAGATCTCGCCGCACTTGACACCGCCGCCACCGCTTCCGTCGTCACCATCGTTTGTGTTAATTGGGAAATCTATGCCATCTTCCAGGCTATCGTCAGTTATTTTCTCGTTTTTAACAACCACACATTCCGGATTGATAAATTCAATGTCGATTAAACTCATATTTTCGCGTGAAAAGGTGAGAAACTACACACAAACGCGATAGTTTGTTGATGTCCGATCCGCGAATAGCACTGTTCTGTTGTTCTTTTCTCAAGTTGTTTTTGACATGTGACAGCTATGCCCGCAACGGGTATTGGCGGTTGAATTGGAAATGAAAGGAGTATGTATATTCACAATAGTTATGAATTCGGTTGCTGGACAGTGTACAGTATGCGCAAAAATAAAAGTAGTGGTAATGGTAAATTCCGGATTCAGCACAATAGAGTGAAAAATCGACGCGAGCGCCAAATACTGGATTTGTTGACAAGAGGAAGTATTCGAAAGATTGTGGAACCTGCTGGCAATGACAGTGGAACAAGTAGTGGAACATTACGCTATAAGCTCTCGTAAGAATAATTTTATTGTTCTTCTTATCGACACTAGCGACACTTATCTTACCATCCGTCATATAGCGGACACAGCGGAAAATATCGTAAACACAAAAAGTTCCCCTATGAGAACGGATAGCAGAACAAGCCGAAAATTAAATGTGAAATATTTTTTTATTCAATCATCTCGCCATGTAACTAACATTTCATCAGTTCGATATCTTTGCGTAACAGTTGCGAGGTTCCACGACGTTCATTAATCCATTATCTATTAAAAATTCATCGGTTGCAAACAATATCGCGCCCCGTTCTTCCCACATAATTTGCATCATCTCATGCAGACGCTCCTTACAGCCCACTCCACCGACTATGAACACTTCCTAGGAGCCACAATGGGCGGAACTTTAATAGATCTGTAGCGGATCATTTGAAATGACAGGTGTTCGTAATTCAAATTGTTGCCGCTACCGTCATTATTGTCGCTCCCATCGTGGTTCGGCAGTCTGCCGTGGCTGGAAGGTTTGGCGCTTCGATCTCCTTCTTTGTCTCGACGTCTGATTGTAAAGACACGTTTTCTCAACATCGTAAAATTGTAACGATAAATGTATTTCTTTGTTTATATCGCGAATACGGTTAAATAAATTGTTTTGATTTAAAATAATTGTTGGTTGTTTCTACATTACCCAACAGATCCTATGTCGACCGAAGTTTCCACCTTTTCTCCTCCTCTTGGTGGATTGGTTTTTGTCTTGGCTAACAGTGCAACACTCATGGAACTTAGATGTGAATGAAAATTTATCTCCTATCAATGAGTCAATGCTAAACCGTCGTTACGGCATATCAGTCCATGGTCCACAATCCACTCTTTTCTTTTGACGACTTTCACTTGACAGTTGACATTTCACCCCACGGACGAATAATGGCAGTGAAAGTGGACGACGAAGGACCGATTAAAAGTCCAGAGACTATTGAGATTTCTATGGGCAATTGTTTGGATCGTTTGGTAAGGATCATTAAATAGTCCAACGATCCCAGTCCGGGTAACAACATAGAAAGGCAAAGGCGAGAAATTTCTATATACAGTAAAAGGTATTTTCAGATCTCTTGACTGGTTGCTTTGTAACATTGGACTACATTTAGTAAAATTATCGAATAAACGATTCTTAAAATATCACATCGCGAAACATCAAATGTCCTAATCTCCTATTTGTATTAACCGTTTTCTCCATACCCTTTTACCATCTTGCTGCTTCAACTTTATGTTTGTTTTTCCATCTCGTTACTTGACTGCCTTCAATGTGTTCCATACATAATTTGTACATTTCACAATAGAAAACCCCTGTGAGTAGGCAATGGCTAGCGGGTACACAAACCCTAACCTTGCATTGCTGAATGCACTGTGGGCGCAGTCGTATGCATACAAATTTACAACCGCCGCCCATATCTAGTGCTTGTATGTAGAACTGAGGGTGTGATACATGACCAGTTTTGCTAGCAATGAAAAGGGTTCTTGGAGGGGATTATATCCAACTTACTTGTATGCGACGACTTTCTAGTTGAAGGGATATGGGGGAACATAGCAAATGCTAACGGATGCATTTTTGGCGGGAAAAATGGTAGGCGAGGGGTCCGAGGGAAGACTGTGGAAGGACGGTTGGTAACCGAATCCGTTTTTTCTGATAGGGAGTCGAAAATAGCTAGGGGTAGAGAAAACACGCAAAAGTCGAGAAGACTCAAATCGGTCGGCGAATTGAATAATTTTATTTAAGGAAGAAAGGAATTCCACGAAGAATTTAAAACAAGTGTTTTAATGAAATTTTAATTCGTATGAAATATGTACATAACGTAACCGCTTCGTGATTGTGATTCTCGCAAAGTCATTTCCCCTGAGAAATATTCACATAATTCCCTCACCTGTGAAACAAATAATTCCTCACTTGCACTTGTGAAACCAAGAAAATTTAGTGGGAAAAAGTGGAAACGATACGTAAAATTCCATTGTCCATTCGGTTGTGCGATATTAATTATCCCCGTTCTGCATAAGAAAATTGCTTCGATGAATGGCTGTGTGAAGTTAGCCAGTCATTTTTTTTTAATTACGCCCTTTTGCTCGGTGAACCGTTTGTTCGACTGCGGCTACGTTTGTTCTTGATTGTTCGCCAATTAATATCGTTTGTTCTTCTCTAATTTATTTAATTATAACAACTTTAAAATTGTGAGTGTGAAGTTAGCCAGTCATTTTTAAATATGGGTCGGAAAGGTATAGGTTTGATATCAATCGAAAGCCAGACGTTTGTTCATTTTGTAGGGCGTTTGTTCATCCTGGAAACGGAAGGATACAGGAATTATTAAGGAAAAAGAGATTAGTTGTGACGTCATCTTCACTCAACCAACGCCATCTACTCAGCTCAGCTCGTCGTTCTTTTGTTATCGAGTAATTGAATGACTGTAACATTCGTCGCGGCTCTCCCCCTTTTAACTGCATAATAAAAAAAAAAAAAATTTTTTTAAAGTTCCAGCCTGCTCTTCAAACTTCAACGGCCGTTGCAGCGACAGAGTCTGGTAAGTTGAAAAATTATTTAACATTATGTACGTATATAATGTACATTAGTACATTGGTTTGACAAAGAAAGGGGAAGGGCGAGACGTTTGATTTTTTTTGAGTCTATATACGAAAAGTTCAATAAAATTATAATGGAGTAAAACAAATCACGTCTTCTTCTTTCCAAAGGAATTGAGAGCACTTTTCAAAAAGATGGGTTAACCTCGGAATTTAGGAACCAGGATGCACGACATAAACATACTGGGTGTTTTCATCGAAATTTGTTTTTTTTTTCAGTTTTTTTTTCTTTTCTCATTTTTTTAGCCCTCCCCTATATAATCGTTCTTTTTACGAGTGTGTAAAGTGGTTTTACAGGTATGCGAATTTTTTATGGTAATGAAAAAAAAGGGGCCAACAGGCGGGAAGTTCCCACCCCGTGTCTATCGACAGCAGCAGCATCAAGCGCATACCGCCGCCAGCCTGTTGGGTAAAATATTGAGCTATGACTTCGCTTACGACCTTTACGGTTATCCTTTTGTGTTCCCCCATTGCAGCTTAAGGCTGCCCAACCTCAAATTCATTACAGCTTTTATAAAATAATTTCTAATTGACAGGAGTGGATGTCAGTTTTTCGGGAATACTGAGCCTTTATTTAGAAAAAGGCCAATCCTGCGAAATTTAAGAAAAACAGCAACAACGGATGAGGAGGATAAATTTGCAGACGCCGATCTGTTGCAAGTCACGCTATTGGCCTACGGAACGTGCAATGGCCCATTGTGGCTCCCAGGAAGTGTTGATAGACAGTCCGTGGAGTCGGCTGTAATTAGCGTCTGCAAGAGATGATGCAAATTGATGTGCGAAGAACGGGACGCGATATTGAAAGTTGACCTTAATTTATTTCCATAAATGGGCGCAGCACCAACTAAACATTTTAGTCGGACCGCTCAAAAATCATGTTCTATTTAGGCTGCGAACAAAATGCTTGCTGCCGTTAATAAGAAAACGTTAGCTGGACTGCAGAAAATAAATGGTCTGAGTAAAGGACTGTTGTTTTACTCTTAAAATTGTTTCGAATTTCAATTAACACGGAATTCAAATGTGATCACATTTTTCCAGGTGGAATCATATTAGTGGAAGGAGCAAATATGCATTCTCAACCATTCGAAATGGCGCGTATCTGGAAGAGTTGAGCAAGTGGTCCTACGGCAGCTGCCTCTACGGGGCGGACCGCAACCGTTTTCCTACGTGGAAACGGCCAAAAGTTGCCAAAAATACCTCCCTGGCAAGAGCCCTGAAGGTTCGATGCAGGAAGGTTGTGTTTGTCTGTGTATATGTGTGGATTCAACGGGTATGTGTTTTTTCGTCATATTGGGAGCATTACATCTCGGCGCGGCTGCTCTCAATTTTATTAATTCGCGCCGGCATTGAAACAAATCCAGGCCCAGAGGTATGGTTTTTGTAGTGTTTTGCGGCCAACGAATTGGTCCGAATGCCAGGTCAGTGGAGTGTAATCTGGTTTTGGAGTGGGTACACCTCAGGTGTTCTGGCTTGAGAAGGGTTGGTTAGTACTCCAGATCATATGTTGCACCGGGATGTATAAACTCAGGGCGACCACGGGCTTGCTCCTAGCCCACCACCTCCTCCTCAGTCCCCAGCACCCCCAAACAATATGATCCAGGAATGCTAGTAGACCTAGTTTAACCCCTGCTCCTCCTCCAGCGGTTTTCACCCCCACTGTCCTTATTGCAGTTTAACTGCAACGGCATTCACCAAAAAAATTACCGAGATCACTCACTTCATGAGTGTAAACAGAATTCTGATTTCCGCCATTCAGGAGACGTTGCTCCACTCGAACTCGTATCTTAGCGTCCATGCAATTACGTTATACTGCGCAAAGATAGATCAGCCGCCAGGAATGATTCTCGCCCTGGAGGTGACTTGCCTTCCTAATACACAAGTCCGTACATTACTGTGTATTACATGTAGATGACGGTACGGCGGAAAATGCAAGCCATCTCAGTTTCATCAGGGAGTACTAATATCGAAATTTTTAATGTGTATGTTCCCACCACCCTCTGATTGCCCTTCTGGCTATCGTTTTCGATATTGGTCCTCTCCTATCTGGAGAGCACAGGATCATTCTTGGTGACTTTAACGCGCACCATCAGCCTCTGGCATTCTGACCTCAACAACGATGCCAGGCGTATAACTATCGCCGAATCTCTAGACGCCTCAGATTTCTGTCCACTCAATGAAGACTCGCCGACTCGAGTCACAGAAACTTGCAGTAGCTCTCCTGACTTAACTATTGTAAGTGCCAGCCTAATCAGTGCTACTCGATGGGAGACGTACACTGCTCTCTCGTCCGATCACCTCCCAATCATAATAAGAATTGACAAGCCAGCAAACCTGACTAAGTCTGAGAAGCGAACGTTTGTCAATCACAAGAAAGCCGATTGGGAGGGTTTCAAAGCATACTCGTCGGCGAAGTTCAATCGAGCTACCTACACCAACTAGCGTTCATAAGGCCGAACGAAATATTAGGAACGTCATTGCCAAAGCAGCGGCACGTTATATTCCTGCAGGACGTATCCCGAAAGTTCGACCTAACTTCCCTACTAGTGCCGCATATTAGCCGATGAACGAGATAACATCAGACGCGCTCACCCAGGTGATCCCAGAATTCAGGAGCTTAACTCCGAAATCAATCGACAGTAAAAGACTATCGGAAGGCGAAATGGAATGAGCACCTCAATGAAGGTTGTCAGTAAACTATGGTCTAATGTCCGCGCCCTATCCAATCCTTGGAAAGGAAAGGGCAATATGCCACCAAAATTTGGCCATAAGAGCACCACCCCTCAGTGCGCAAGACTGTTCAATAAACAATTTATTGAACATCCCAAGTCCGATGGCTTAAAGCGTAAAATTAGAAGGCGGATTCGCAGTAGAAATGTTGACACTATTACCATCATATACTGCGGACCAGGTTAAAAAAAGTCATTGAGAATGCTAAAAAACTCAATGGCCCTCGGACCCGATGGCATTTCGATGGCCATGTTGAAACATCTCGACCTTCCAGCCATTGAGTATCTCACGGCAGCCTTTAACTTGTCCGATCTCTACGCTTGCCATCCCTGAAATCTGGAAAACAGGACGGATCGTCCCCTGCCAGGTAAGAGCGCTGGTCTCGGCGGAATCCTACCGACCCCTAACAATACTGTCTCCTGTAGCAAAGACGCTGGAGGCCCTTATTCACCCCCACTCTTGTTAAGCATGCTAAGCTTGAACCTCACCAGCATGGCTTCAGGAAAATGCATAGTACCCACCACTGCCCTAGATGCGATCACTACACGCATTCGTGATCGATTCTTGTGGCAATTTACCTAACGAGTGCATTTGACAATGTCAATCACTCGATGCTTCTCGCGAACCTGCTGAATATGCATATCCCTGCTCAAGAGATCCGTTGGATTGCCAACTATCTAGCTGTTCGGCAATCCTTCACTGAGTTTCGTGGGCAAAAACGTTCTAAGCTGAGGAAAATCAAATTAGGAGTTCCACAGGGTGGGGGAGAGTACCCCCACTCTGTTCAACATCTACATGTCTACATGGCCTTCCTACACCACCGGAAGGTATCGAGGGTGATTTCCTACGCAGACCGATTGCACCGTGCTCGCCACAGGTGAGGGTAAGGACGAAATGCGCCTCCAAATTAATAGCGATTACAGGCTTTCTTCCACAGCCGAGACCTCACCATCTCCGCGACTAAATCTTCTGCGACATTTCTTACCACCTGGTCGGTGGATTGTCGGTGGGAGGTTGATGTACGTATTGCAACAATCCAATTCCTACTGTTGCTAATCCTAAAATTCTCGGGCTCCACTTAGAGAGCATGATGACGTTAGCTCATCACGCGGCATCCGTATGCGAAAAGATGCGCAGTAGGAACAAAATCCTAAAAGCACTAGCTGGTAGCACCTGGGCACAGAATCAGAAGTATACAGAATGTTCAGCTCCATACATCGAAGTGTCCTAAGTAAAATTTCGACCTGGACGCACGGTGGGTCCATAAGAGAAAATATTTAGATGCCTTAAGTGAAGAGAACGTTCTTTCTCAAATGTAGATACCACTTTTGCTTGTTACTCTTCTTTTCATGCGAGTTACAGATATGGAACTTACCCCCCTTCAACATAAATCTCTTCCGGATACTTGTAACACTAAATCACTTCAGGATAGTTACACTAACTTCCCAGTTTAACATAGAAAGATTAATCATACTTTCTATGACCCATATACATTGTATTATCCAGATCAACATCATTTTATAAACAATCATTCTATAAATAGTATATGACCATTCCACCTGGATATTTACCATTTGATTAAAGTCCTGAATCATTAAATCAAAGTCAACAAGTATGACTCATATCTAATGCGACTGGAATCTAACAAAGAGAAATGCATGATTGCTGAAGTTGCATTTCTCTAGTATAAAAGGGCAAGCGTCACATAGATGCATCAGTTTTAAGTTCCGAGCCTAAGTCCAAGTTTTACTAGTGCAGTTTTGCAACAAGTGTCATTAAATACTTATAAGAAAATTATAAGTCAGAATAAAGTGCTTTTAAAATATTTGAAGTGTTTTATTCAAAAATAGTCTCAACGGATTGGGACTTTAAACTTGTTATTATTTTTGTCTATCGAGTAGACATATAATATAATTTGCGCTACTTCGATAGATATTGTGTGAACGAAAAAAAACTTATGCGTGTACATGAATGTGAATGCGATAGAGATAGCGCGACGACGACGGCCGCGTAAAGAT